>CM043705.1:55894083-57100333 GCA_023935145.1 Bretschneidera sinensis | reverse complement strand
AACACACATGGAAGTAATTGAGACAAACATAAAATTATAAGGAAGGTTTTTGTAATTATATCTTTTTCTAACCCATCAATTTGTCAAATTTTCTCAAAAAAAAAGATACTAATATAAGATTTATCAAATTTATATTAAATATATTATAAAATGAAATTGAAGTGCGAGTATAACGAACTTTTCACTATTCTTCTCTGGTCAAAAAGATACTAAATCCGTATTTATCCCGCCCACAATGCTTGGTCAAGAAATTTCGACACGCATCCTACTTTTCCAATTGAGACGGCAGGGTTTATCCAGAGGATCAGCTGGGAGGAGTTTCCAAATTGGTCTCATCAAGATTTTTTCGCAAAATGGTATCGTTTAATAATTACTACTAATATTATATTATCTTTTCAAGGACAAATGGACAACGGTAACAAAAAAACCTCGTGCATATGATGCAGACTCAACAATTACGTATTCATTTTTGCTATAAGACAAAGGCAATTGAATATACATATAACTAATTCTAAGTAAATACATACTATGAACTCGTGACCCACCATGACCAGTCTAATCTCTTTTCTTTTTTGGATGCTGAGGTCGTGTCCATTGATAGGACTGGTGCATTTCTATGTCGGATTGCAGGGATGGTAGTGGAGGAGTTGAAGTTGGTTTGTCGTTGAAAAAACTTGAGATGGAGATTTTTTCTTCTTTTTTCTTTGATGGGTTAAAAAATCTTTAAGGGGTTTAAAAATATTTAAGGTACAAATAATTTTTAAGGAGCGCGGTTATGGAATAATTAATGTAAGGTTGGATTTAAATTTACAAATACATTCATATATACACTTATAAATGAAAATTATATTTGAAGCATCATTTAAATTTAAATACAAATTTAAAATCCTAAATACACTTGTCTCGACATTTATTGCTAATTAATAAATGCTCTTAGGGTATTTGTTAATCAAGAAAAATTATTGTCTAGTACAGTGCCAAAAGAGATGTATGTCACAAGCGTCCATCTCACTCTTGAATGAAAATAAAATATATTTTTTTTTATCTTCTCATATCATTTAACAATGAGATAGACTCTTGTGTCATGTATCTCTCATAGCACTGTGCTAGACAAGAACTTCTCGTTAACCACTATGTTACATAAACTCGAGTATGAGTATCGGACACGGGTATGTGTGTCGAACTAGTCTATTTTAATAATTTTCATAAATTTTCATTTAATTTGGAGTGTCTAAGTGTCATACCCTTATCTAAATGTCTAGTATCCAACATGAGTATGACATGGTGAAGTGAAGAGTCCATGTAATATAAGTTAACCAAACCATATATATATATATATATATATATATATATATCATTTTAAAACTTTTAATTAATACAATATAATTATCATATTAATTGTTACTTAACCATTTTTTTTTAGGGGAACCACTCTTTTTTAGTTATTTAAAAGGGCCTGTGACATTTTCCTTAAAACTTAAGCATAATAAGTTTATGTTGTAATCTTCATAAGCTCGATAACAAACTTCAAAGGTTATCGTTCATAGTCCTTTAATTAGCATATGCATAGGTAACGTTGCAAGTATTGAAAATCCCATATATGACTCTTACATTAGGGCTGTTATAATTTTCTGCTAACCGTTACATATATAATATAGAATAAATTAGTACAAAATGATAAAAAGATGTATTCAAAATAATGCGTGGAGAGTTCTATCCTTACCAAAGAGACAATTATGAAAAGCTATCATACACATTCTAACCAATAAATTAACCACTATGTTATATGAACTCGAGTATGAGTATAGGAATGGCCAAGTCTAGGCACATGCAATGCACGAAATAAAATAAAATAAAAAATCATTTTGTATGTGTTAATGCTTAAAATATGTTGTTGAGCTAGAGGTTGGTGCTTCACTGGCCTGCACAAAGGAAGTTTGGGTGAACTAAAGGGTCGCCGGAGTAGAGGAAGGGTGATGCCTCCGAAGACACTCTAACACTCTTGTCAGTATATAGTTTTTAGAGAAATGGAGAGGAAAATGACGCCCAGAGTTTTCAATAAAATGAGTTTGAAGAGTCAATGAGAGATTACTTTGTGCCTGCATACCTTAATCCTTTTATAGTGTTCTGAAGGAGAGGCTGCCCGTGTTGTTGAGATGGGGCAATCCCGGAGATCCCGTTCCTCTGTCAGTAGGCATGACCGAGTGCCTAAAGAGGATCGTGATCCCTAGAATCACTCTTGCAGGCCTATACGAGGATGTCTAGGAATGGTATTCCTTGGAATTGTGCTTATAGGTCTGTGCGGGGGTGTTCAGGAATGGTAATGGGGTTATTTGCAGCTTGTCTATATGTCATCTTGATAGATGCTTAAATATTCATATTTAAGCCCTCTTATTTACATTTTTAGGTCTTTAATTACGTTAATTTGGTCTCTTTTACTCCATTTGTGTGGTTTACATGTTTTTATAGGGTTTTGGAGAAAAAGAAGCAGTTTTAGCACTTAAAGGAAGAAATCTGGAATCCCTGGAGCATTCTCTAGACAAATTGCGATCGATCGCGCCATGCAATGCGATCGAGTGCACATTGCGATCGTGCACAGACATGAAGGATTGAGTGCACATTGCGATCGTGCGCACACATGAAGGATCGAGCGCACACTGCGATCGAGCACACATGTACGGGCGTGAACTCTAAACTACAGAACCTTATTTTGGAAATAAAAGAATTTTCGTTTTAGGAAGGTTTAGGAACTCATAGGTCTCTTAGGACTTCTCAAAGACCTATAAATACACTTGTAACTCACACACATAAAACACACCTCAGATAGAAAACACTTTTCTCTTTTCTTTTACTTGGAGTTGAAAGCTTGGGAGAGAATTGACGCCTCTTCTCTCGGGTTTATTCTTCTCCTTTAATGTTTAGTTTATTTATAATGTTTACTTCAGATAGTATGTGTAACTAACTTTCTTATAGGGCTCGATTGAAGCCCTAGTTATGCATTCCCATATTTATATTCATTGATAAAATCTTTGCCAATAGCTTTTATTATGTTACTTAACTTGATTAATGCCTGTGCTTATTTAAATTCCTCATATATATGTGTAAGGCCAACGTATACATATGGTATAGATAGGTTAGTTAGATCAATTTGGATGACCGAGTCCTGGGTCTAACATTAGTAACAAGGGATATCTTATCCGGATACCCGGGTTAATCAACATGGGAAACCGGGAGTAGATACCACGCCCTAGGTCTCATGTGGTTGTCGATTTCTATAGTACTTATGTTTTCTTAAGGAACAACTCAAGCAGATACCATGTTAAATCCCTTAAGGAAGAAAAGAGTTAGAGTAGATACCATGCCTAACTCGTGGCTTAGGGAAATCAATAGCTTAAGGAGTAGATACCATGCCCTTAGGTTGGCAACCAGTAAGTATACATAATAAGGCTAGTGCACTGATACCTTATACAAATTAGGAAAGTATGACTAGTGGTGGATATCAAAGCCCTATGTCTTTATCATTATCAAATCACCTTCCAACAGTTATTTATCTCTTTTTACTTTAGAGAAACTGATTCTAAAAGCAACTTTACCAATCCCTGTGGAGATGACCTTGCTTTCGCACACTATACTACACTGTTGACCTTGTGCACTTGCAAGTAAAACTAGTACGATTATTCGTCTATTTATTTAGGTATATAAACGCACAACAAGTTTTTGGCACCGTTGTCAGGGATCGCGCTAAAAGTTCTTTTTAGGATTACTTTCGTTTAAATCATTATTATTATTACTTTATTTTTACTATCTTTGTTTTATTAAAACCTAATCAATTCATTTTCTGTTTCAGGCACGTAAATCACACTTTTTGTGGTATTTGTGATCGATCGCAACCTCCTGTGCGATCGAGCGCATTTAGGGCAGAGAGTTACCCGAGCAGCAGAGTTATACTGCTACACTGAAGTCGGTTTTTCTGATTTATGCACGGACTTCGATCCCGACATCCATAATTCTTTCTCCTCGATCCCGAGCTTGAACGGACTATCCAAAAAAAGCTAAAGAATAATTTCGAGGAGAACAAAGAAGAAGTCGAGAATGAAACACTAATGGCAGAACAGCTCGAGAACCAGCAACCACCTGCACGAGTACCGATGAAGCACTCTTTCATCCATCGGAACATTGATCAACCATCATGCATTGCATATCAACCTGAGGCGGCGGGAAATTATTACATATCTCTGCAAATCTTGAATACTTTGACTCATTTTAGAGGCACTCCTAACGAAGATCCACACTTGCACCTCCGAGAATTTTTTGATCTTTGCAAGTTCCAGCACATACAAGGACTAGACCAAGAAGGAATAAGGTTAATTCTGTTCCTTTTTTCCTTGAAAGATAATGCTAAACTTTGGTATAATTCTTTGCCTGCAGTTTCCATCCACACTTGGGAGGAGTTGACAAGCAAGTTCCTGAAGAAGTTTTTCCCAGCCCAAAAGAAGAGACAAATGAGGAATGAGATCCAGTCCTTCCAACAAAAGGATGGGGACCGCTTCTTCGAAGTATGGGGACACTTCAACGAGTTGCTACTAAAATGCCCACATCACAACCTGCCTCAAGATGAACTGGTACAAGCATTCTATGAAGGTTTAAATGATACTAACAAATATATTGTTGATTCAGGTTGTGGAGGAGTCCTGATGGAGAAAAACAGTGAAGAAGCAACGGAGCTCTTCGAAACCCTCAGCGAGCACACCCAACAATTCTTCTCTCGAGGTAGACATGTGACCAAGGGTAAAGGTATGTATGAGGTAAATGTAAATGGAGGATCTTCCCCTCAAATGACAACAATGGAGAGAAAACTAGATATGATTGTAAAAGCCATGACTACTCAAAATACCTCATCCAGCCTACCATCCACTCCACTCCAGGTATGTGCAATTTGTTCTCAATACGACCATAATACTGATATGTGTCTTTTGTACTCATCTGCAGATCCAGAACAAGCCAACTACGTGGGTCCTAACAACTATCCATCGAAGAACAACCCATATGCCAACACGTACAACCCTGGATTGCGAAACCACCTAAATTTCTCGTAAAGCAACAACCAGAACAATCAAGGACAACAATAAAACCCCCATCCCACTGCTCATGCTACTCTCAAACCAAAGAAGAACGACCTCGAAAGTCTAGTAAGACAACTGGTGACGTCACAAGAACAGTTCATGACTCAACAAAAATAAATTAATGCGGCACATGAGCAAGCAATTCAAAGACTAGAGGTACAAATAGGACAACTAGCTAAAGAGCTCAGTGGCAGAAAGTAAGGGGAGTTCCCAGCTCAAACATTACCCAACCCTGGGGGGCATCAACAACTAAAGGCTGTCACAACATTGAGAAATGGCAAAGTGATCAGATCCGAGGAATCTCCAGCAACATCCAAAGAGACGCCATCAGCATCAAGGGTAAGTGAGACGGAGAAGGTGAATGCACCACCCTTCCCACAAAGGTTAGTAAAACAAAAGAAAGACAATAAACTACTTGATATTTTTGAAACCTTGCGAAAAGTTGAAATTAATATTCCATTATTAGATGCAATTCACCAAATACCTGCCTATGCTAAATTCCTAAAAGATTGTTGCACTCATAAAAGAAAATTTTAAGAGCATGAGACTGTAGCATTAACTGAGGAGGTAAGTGTTGTACTGCTAAGAAAACTCCCACCAAAACTGAAAGATCCAGGTAGTTTTACTATTCCCTGTAGAATAGGTGATCAGCTATTTAACAAGGCATTGCTAGACTTAGGAGCGGGGGTAAACTTGCTACCTTACACAGTATTCGAAACCCTAGGTTTGGAGGAGCTACAACCAACTTCTATTACCTTACAGTTGGCAGATAGGAGTATTAAAAGATCTAGGGGTGTTCTCGAGGATGTCTTAGTGAAAGTTAGTGAGTTCATTTTACCTGCTGATTTCATTGTATTAGACATGGAGGAATACCCTATGCCATTACCTTTGGCTATCATATTAGGGAGACCATTAATGAGAACTGCCAACACTAAGATCTGTGTAAAAAAAGGTATAGTAAGTATGAAAATCAATGGTGAGAAAATATAGTTTAAAATATTTGATGCAATGAAACTTCCTCAAGATGACTTGGAATGCTTTAATGTTTGTATGATACAAGACTTTGTTGAGCAAGCTTTTTAGGTCCAACACATTGATCCATTGGAGACTATTCTCACTCGTAGCTTCACGGAGATGGATATTGAGCAAGAATATGAAGATGTTACTGATGACATCATCACAGCTGTGCGCCTTCTTGCGACCTCTCCAAAATACTCCAGTATGTATCATTCTCCATTTGAATCTCTTATACCCACTAGTACTACTCTTCTTCCATATATTGTGCAGGCACCAACATTGGAACTAAAGCAGCTACCTGAGCATTTAACATACGCTTACTTAGGAGAAAATGAGACTTTACCCGTGATTGTAGCTGCTAACTTAAGTAGTGGGGAAGAAGGGAAGCTGTTAAGAGTTCTTAGGGAGCATAAAACTGCCATTGGGTGGACCATTGCTGACATTAAGGGGATAAGTCCAGCAAAGTGCATACATAATATTTACCTTGAAGAAGAAGCAAGGCCCACTCGAGATGCTCAAAGAAGACTTAACCCACACATGAAGGAGGTAGTAAAGGCCGAGATATTGAAGCTACTAGATGTTGGCATCATTTATCCTATATTGGATAGCAAATGGGTGAGTCTGGTCCAAGTCGTTCCTAAAAAAAGTGGGATTACTGTGGTAAAGAATGAAGATGAGGAGCTCATACCTACAAGAAAAACAACGGTTTGGAGAGTATGCATTGATTACCGGAGATTAAACAAAGTAACTAGAAAAGACCATTTTCCCCTGCCATTCATTGATCAAATGCTAGAGAGGTTAGCCGGTCACGGTTATTACTGCTTCTTGGATGGGTATAGTGGATACAATCAAATTTCCATAGCACCTGAGAATCAAGAAAAAACTACATTCACATGTCATTTCGGTACATTTGCTTATAGAAGAATGCCATTCAGTTTATACAACGCACCAGCCACTTTTCAAATATGTATGATGAGCATTTTTTCCGATATGGTAGAGAAATATATTGAGGTGTTCGTGGATGATTCTAGTGTCTTTGGATCTAATTTCGATGAGTGCCTGAATCATTTGGAAAATGTCCTAAAGATATGTGAAGAGAGTAATTTAGTACTGAATTGGGAGAAATGTCACTTCATGGTTCAACAAGGTATTGTGTTGGGTCACTCCATCTCAAACAAAGGTATTGAGGTAGACAAAGCTAAGATTGACATCATTTCAAAGCTACCTCCCCCTCTCACGGTCAAGGGCATTAGAAGTTTCCTTAGACATGCCAGTTTTTATAGAAGATTCATCAAGGACTTCTCCAAAATCTTTGTGCATTATTAACTAAAGATACCAAGTTTGAATGGAATGATGATTGTATGCAAGATTTCAACACCTTGAAAAATGTTCTCACCTCTGCCCCAATAATGATGGCACCGGATTGGAACCTCCCTTTCGAATTAATGTGTGATGCCAGTGACTTCGCCTTGGGAGCTGTCTTAGGTCAAAGAATCAATAAGGTACCTCATGCTATTTACTATGCTTCTAGAACGTTAAATGATGCTCAGCTTAACTATTCTACTACTGAAAAAGAATTGTTAGCTGTTATTTTTGCTTTAGAGAAGTTTAGATCATATCTTATTGGTTCTAAATTTATTGTATTCACTGACCATGCTGCTTTGAGATATTTGTTTTCTAAGAAAGATGCAAAGCCTAGGCTAATCAGATTGGTACTCCTCCTACAAGAATTCGATTTAGAGATCAAAGACAAGAAAGGTAGTGGGAATGTAGTTGCGGATCATTTGTCAAGACTTCCTTATGAGAGTGATGATAAAGAGTTACCATTAAATAAGAACTTCCCCGATGAACAACTATTCGCACTAGAGGTAAAACTCCCATGGTACGCTGATATAGTAAATTATCTAACTGCTAAAGTTTTTCCTCCAGGCATGACTACTCAAGAAAAGAAACGGCTGATATCTCTATCGAGACATTACTATTGGGATGATTCTTATCTTTTCAAAGCTTGCCCCGATCAAATCATCAGACGATACATCCTAGATGAGGAACACTTTAGCTTATTGCAACACTGCCACCAGTTTGCTTATGGAGGACATTTTGGGGCAAACGAACAGCTCTTAAGGTACTCCAATCTGGTTTTTATTGGCCTAACCTATTTAAAGATACTTTCTCCTTTTGCAGCTTATATGATAGATGCCAGTGGACAGGTAACATCTCTTCCCGAAATCAAATGCCATTACAAAATATTCATATTGTAGAAATTTTTTATGTATGGGGCATTGATTTCATAGGACCATTTCCTAACTCATTTGGTTATTTATATATTCTTAAGGGCATGGATTATGTGTCTAAATAGGTCAAGGCTGTCCTCTCAAAGACTAATGATCACAAAGTAGTTATCAAGTTTTTGCAGGCTAACATTTTTACTAGGTTTGGAACTCCAAGAGCAATCATCAGTGATGGGGGCAGTCACTTTCATCATCGTTCTTTTGCCGAACTACTCCGGAAGTATGGGATCACTCATAAAGTTGGCACTGTATATCATCCTCAAACCAGTGGCCAAGTGGAGATTAGTAATCGAGAGATCAAGGGAATATTAGAAAAGACTGTGAAGCTTAACTAGAATGATTGGTCTCTACGCTTAAATGATGCTCTATGGGAATATAGGACAGCTTATAAGACTCCAATTAGCATGTCTCCCTACTGCCTAGTCTTTGGAAAAGCATGCCATCTCCCGGTGGAATTAGAACATCGAGCATATTGGTCCATTAAGCAGTTCAACTTCGACATGAAACAAGCGGGTGAGAAAAGGAAACTGCATCTAAATGAGCTTAAGAATTGAGATATGATGCCTATGAGAATGCAAAGTTGTACAAGGAACGGACAAAAGTTTACCATGACAAACAACTAGTTCGAAAGGAGTTCCATGTAGGACAAAAGGTGCTGTTATATGACTCACGATTGAGGCTGTCCCCAGGCAAGCTCAAATCCAGATGGTACGGTCCGTACATGGTCACCAAGGTCTTCCCTTATGGTGTATTAGAAGTCTGTGGCCCCAAAGGAAATCAGCCCTTTACAATCAATGGACACAGAGCCAAGCCTTACCTTGACATTAACATTCCTCCAAGAGATGAAGATTTGGCACTTGAATCAGTACAGTATACAGCTGAAACACAAGCACTAAAGCTCCAAGAGGTGGGCTCTAAGTGCCCCCCTCCAACCAACTAGCACGGTAGCAAGAGAGTGATTGAGCAAAGTAAAAAATTGATTTCCCATTAAGCTCAAGCACCTCTATTGAGGTTAGTGGTACTGAGGCCACTAACAAATGGTAAGGTTGTATTGTTTCAATAAATTATCATTTTTGTTAGCTACGGTAAGTTTTTTTCTTTTACCCATATGCCCTCCTTGCTATCGATCGCATCATCCAGTGCGATCGAGCATAAGTGTGTGATCGAGCATGTCCTTCAAACGTGCTCGAGTGCACGAGTGCGATCGAGCGCACCCCGTGCGCGATCGAGTGCATTCGTGGCAGAAGCATTTATATATCTGAAAACCTTCACTCACGCACTCACACCTATTCACTGTGTTCACTCGCACCCTACACACTCTCTCTCACTCGCTCTTCCCGTCTACCCGCATCTCTCACGCTCACACTTTGCCACCATCATTCACCACCACTTCCATCTCCACCATCCTTCGTCACCATCCATTGCCTCCATCACTGGATATCACCATCACCTCCACTGTCACCACCCCGTATTCCTATCCCCATTAATCCACAAGGTACTCTTCACACACACATACGAATTTTAATGTTTTATTTACAAAACTCTTTATTCTTATATGTTATCTTGAGTGTGATTGAGTGCTTGTTTGTTTGCAGCAGGTTTGGCACACATTCAACTCGTCAAGATCGTAGCTTGTTTTTTTTGTTGCACATCAACTGTTCGAGGAAAAGCCTGACAGTGTGCGATCGAGCGCACGGAATTTGCGATCGATCGCATAGCAAGTGTGCGATCGAGCGCACACAAGTCACGATCGATCGCAAATTTGGCAGAAACTAGTATCAAGCATGTCCAGACCAACTATTTCTACCTCTAGTGCCTCAAGCAGCCGTGCCTCCTCATCCCGGCCCAGCATTGAGCAACGAGAGCTGTTGTTTGAGACCACATTCGCCATCGATGACATATTCCAGTCCATGGACGCCACGCAATGGGCCGTCCAAGCATTCCGACATCGAGGGTTGAAGTGGCTGTTTAAATCAGTGTGCTTCACTGCCTACTCCCAGCTCGTAGTCCAGTTTTATGAGCATCTATCTTTCGACTGCAGCAGACCGGGAGTCCTTACCTCTTTAGTTCAGGGCACACCCATCGAGGTAACTAGTGCTGATATCGTCGCTGCTCTTCATTGCACCGATGAGTCCCTTTCTGAGGACACTGATATCGAGGAACAACCGGAGTCCTTTACCCTGGCCGAGATCATCACGGACATGTGCGTTGGCCAGTATGCCGACAAGCATAACAATGCGGCCAGCCGGTTCAAGTTGCCTCCCCGACTGTGGCTTGTTGATATGATCCTACAGCGTAACGTGTGTCTATTGGGGCACAAGACACAGCAACGAGACCAGTTTCTCCAGACTATATATACCTTCCATAGAGGCCACTGGTACTCCATCCCGACTGTCATTTGGAGCCAGTTGCACAAGTTTTAGGATCACATGCATGGCTGTCAGACCACCATGGCCAATGCTTGGGGCCTCCCTTTCCCGTTCCTACTCACCTTCATCCTCAAGAAGAAGGGGATTAAAGGGACCCACAGCGATGGGCCAGTGCAAGAGCATCCCTTTTTCGGGAAGGCTCAGTGGACACACAGCATCTCGTATATGCCACGAGGACTCCCGGTACCTGCTCCAGCAGCTGAGCAAGTTGAGGAGGATCGCATGGAGACTGAGACCCCGGTCATTAGCCCAGTATGTGAAGAGGACCATTCAGACATGGGACCCACCGAGTCCCAGCACTTTCTAGCTGAACTGTCCTCCTTCCGAGGTGAGGTTTCTACTGCTACCACACTCGTGCATCAGCGCATGGACAGTTTGGAGGCACGGTTAGCACGACAAGAGGCTATGCTGCAGGCCATTCTTGATCGGTTACCTCCGACACCCGGTACCTCTTCGACTGCACCACTTGATGATCAGCAGTGAGAGGATACCACGTCTGGCTGAAGACATTAAACTTAATGCTAATGGGAGGCACCCCAATGCATATCCTTTTTATAGTTTATGTTATTTATAGTATTTTTTAGTTTACTTTTCTATTAATGTTTCTTACTTGTTTTCTATTTTATATTTGTTTTTCTTTCTTTTTCAAGGATAGTTTCAGTGCATCCAGCTAAAGTTTGGGGGTGTGCTACAAGTCATGCCAGCCATATAGCTCTCCATCTCCCATGTCAGATCCTTCCATGCTACTCACACATTGGGGACAATGTGCATTTTAAGTTTGGGGGTATGGGGACACATTCACACACTCATTACGTCCTACATTTTTGTTTTTATTTTGTTGCTATTTTCATAGATAAATGCATGTTCATTCTGTTCAATAAACTTTTTTTTTTTGTGATCTAAAACAAAACTGTATGATTCGACTTCATCAGCGAGCTTAACACTTTGAACATATAGGCCAATAATCAAGTTTTGAACCTAGATCACTGCTCTTTAGGCATTTAAGAATTCACAAGTTTAGCTTAAACTATCACAAGCACATTAGTACAAGATCGTGTGGGATATGACATGTTATTTGGATTTGTATGTTTCTTTTGCTTGACGATGAGCTAGATGACCTATTAGATTGACATTTTGGCATATAAAAAATAGAAAAGATTGATTAGTGCTCAAAAGAAAAAAAAAATACTCCTAATGATCAATAAAAACAAATCTTCCACCGAGTAACTGGCCCTCTTGACTCAGTAAGCATTGAGTGTCACGTTAAAAGGTGAAAAATTCTAAGTGATCATTAAAAAGAATCTTCCACCGAGTAACTGGCCCTCTTGCCTCAGTAAGCATTGAGTGTCACATCAAAAGGTGAAAAATTCTAAGTAGTAGCATTAAAACCAGTTAGTTTCGTAGCCTTGTTGACTCGAGCTAGTAAGTCCTTAGGGGTGTCTTTACACCTAATGTCCTAAAACCATATGGTTTGGGAGTCATTGGCTAAACACTCATTACACGAGTCAACAAGAAAGTTTAAGGGAGCTAACGTGGCAAAAATCTCGCAAATAAAAGTCTATGCCATGTTTGTTGACTCTAAAAGGAAGTTTGGTGAATCTTGAGTCATCGAAACACTACACGTTTGAATTTCTTGGAAGCCCAATTTTTTGTGTGCTAGTCACCACACACTAAAGTCAAACTTGTAATGTCTTAAACTACCTCATGAATATGATTTACGTTCAAAACTCTTATTCATTGTAAAAATATGTTTACACTTGTTAAGCTTGCTCATGAATGCGCATCATAGTTTTATGTAAAATCTAGACTTTTGATTGACACTATGAACATTGGATTTATCTATGTTTTTCATTTTAGTTTTTAATTTAGTATTGCTAAGGGACTAGCAATATGTAAGTTTGGGGGTGTGATAGATGCTTAAATATTCATATTTAATCCCCTTTATTTACATTTGTTAGGTCCTTAATTACGTTAATTTGGTCTCTTTTACTCCATTTGTGTGTTTTACATGTTTTTATAAGGTTTTGGAGAAAAAGAAGCAGTTTTGGCACTTAAAGGAAGAAGAAATCTAGAATCCTTGGAGCATTCTCTGGACAAATTGTGATCGATCGCGCCATGCAATGCGATTGAGCGCACATTACGATCGTGCGCACACATGAAGGACCATATGAGCAGTAATCAATATGCTCTGTCTTGGAAACGTTAGTCCGATCATATGAGCAGCAATCAATATGCTCGGCCTTAGAGAAGTTGGTCCGAACATTTGATAAGCAGTCAATATGCTCAGGCTTGGAGATGTTGGTCCAAGCATATGAGTAGCAATCAATATGCTCAGCTTTAGAAATATTGGTCCGAGCATATGAGTAGCAATCAATATGCTCGGTCTTGAAAACATTGGTCCGAGCATTTGAGCAGCAGTCAATATGGTCGGGTATAAAGACGTTGGTCCGAGCATTTGAGCAGCAGTCAATATGCTCGGGCATAGAGACGTTGGTTTGAGCATATAAGCAGCAATCAAAATGCTCGACCTTGGAAACATTGGTCCGAGCATTTAAGCAACAATCAATATGTTTGGCCTTGGAGACAATGGTCCGAGCATTTGAGCAGCAGTCAATATGCTCGGGAATGGAGACGTTGGTCCGAGCATATGAGCAGCAATCAATATGCTCGACCTTGGAGATGTTGGATCGAGCATATGAGCAGCAATTAATAAGCTCGACCATAGAGACATTGGTCCTAGTATTTGAGCAGTAGTCAATATGCTCAGGCATGGAGACGTTGGTTTGACCATATGAGTAACAATCAATATGCTTGGCTTTGGAGACGTTAGTCTGAGCATTTGAACAATAGTCAAGATACTCGACCTTGGAGATATTGGACCGAGCTTTGAAACTTTTGGTAGGACTTGGGCTTCCTCTAGTGGGGTTTCAGGTGGACTTTTGGGCTTCTTTCCTTTTAGGCCCAAGAAAAATGCTTTGGTGTTTAGGCCGTCTTTCTTTAAGCCCAAAATTGGAAAAACCATTTAAATTGTTTTTCTAGAACTTTCGTTCACACGTGGCTTAATTGGATTATTTAATGTACGTAGCCATTTTGGAGTGAAAATGACAGCGCTCATTAATGTTTCATTCTCTTGGGGAACGGAATGGTGCCTCGAGCGGACCAAACGTCATTTCGTTTGTGACTGAGTATCCTTGGAGAGTGCAAAAGTGGCCTCGAGTACTCTGAATGTTATATCTTCATATCTGTTTGGCTTAAATTGCCTCGTTCGTCATGCCTTTTCCTCTTATATAAGGGTGCCTTGCTCTTTCATTCTTCTTCACTTCATTCTAACAATTTTCAGAGAGAAAGTTTGAGAGCTCTTAGACTCATCTAAAGCTTGAGAGTGCTCGGTATCTTAAATCTTCGGTAGGAGGAGGTTTTGTGAACATCTTTGCCTCATAATCATCTTTGGTGTAGGGTTCCTTCATAGTCATCTTTGGTTCGAGAGTGCTCGGAGTGGGCTATCGAAGCGTCCTGCTGATGAGGAAGTTTTCTGAGCTATTTACACTCTAGGTGAGTCTCCTTCTCCCATTTCTCATGTCTTCAATAGATATTTTTCGAGATAGGCCTAGTAGTTGTAGCGGTAGTAGTAGTAGTAGTAGTACTTTTGAGGAGATGGGATCGGACATGTCCTATTCTAAAAGTAAGACCTAGGAGCTAAGGTCAGAGAGGGGTCACTAGCCATGGTGCTCTATGTACCTGTGGTGGAAGAGTGTGAAGAGGACTCCTCCTCTGGGGGCTAGAAAGATGTGGACGTGACTGTACCCAAGATCAGAAGGGTTATGGCTATTGAAGAGAGGGAACAATGGGAGTTTGCCACGAACACTGTTCCTAGCTAGATCAAAGAGGAGGATCTTGAGGTGATCCAAAAGACGTATCGTATCCCGAAGAAATATGCCCTTAGGTTCGGCAGGGTCGGGGAGAGGGCTTGTGATGCCCTTCTGAGTTGTGCACTTTACGAGCTATGCATGTACGAGCAACACATGAAGGTCGGGCTACGCTTTCCCCTGTACCCATTCTTTTGTGTCGTTCTATGGTACTTTGACGTAATACTGTGTTAGTTAGTACCGAACTCGGTACGAATGATCATAGCTTTCATCTACGTCTACTCAAAAGTGGGGGAACTAATGAACCTCAACATTTTCAAAGGCCACTTCCAGATAAGCAAGCACAGCCAGACTGGATGAGTCGTGATCAACTCGTGGGCAAAAAAAAGGCTTCTAAAGAAGACACCATCTTCAATCAAAAGGTGGAAGAAGTCTTTTTTCTTCGTTTGGGGTGAGAGTGACTTTGGGGTCCCGCTCACATGGTGTTTAGATCGGGCTGGGAAATATAAGAAGTCGAGCTTTCTTCCCCGTGAGTAAGAGACGGTGAGCACTATGGTGGCCACGCATATGGATGTGGAGGTTCTTTACAATAATCAAAAGTTGGCGAAATGCAGTCTCTCCCCCTCGTGCCCCGAGTCATCTATAGAGAATGGTAACCTCGTGCCCGCTACTTTATACTTTGGTTTGTACTTTGTTTTTACTGCTTGGGCTCTGCTTTATGTCACTTCCCTTTTACTTCATACTTATTTTTTTCTTTCAATGTCTTGAGCAGAGATTGAGCGATAGTTAAAGCCAAGGAGAAGGCCAAGAAACTCATTTTCTAGCGAAAAAAAGCCACCCAAGCATAGAAGTAATTCGTTTCCAGCTCTGGTGCCAAAACGAGACCTCGAGCTCCTTCCCCCACCCCTATTGACCTGGAGAGCCCTCCCAGGCGCTCCCCTGAGCCAGAGACTACTTTAGCCTTATTTGCTACCCCTACCTCATCATGAGGTGCGGCTTTGGATGTGATGATCTTCATGCACAACTAGGGCTTGAAGACTGATGACTCCGTTTTCTCACAACCCTGGGTGGCCCGAAAACATCTAGTCTTGGGGGTTCCACCTTGGGACATGCTCGAGCTATCGCGAAGACCCATTTAGGCTCTCTATTTTGCGGTTGAGACCTTAGGTTCTCAGGTATGAAGTTCTCTTTCTTCGTCTTCTCTTTTTTCCTTTGAATCTTTACATGATGGATGGCTAACGGTTTTTATTTTTTTTTATTCGGGCATACTACTAGTGGTTATATCACGCTGGTGCCTGGACACAACTGAGAGGCTAGGTTGGACCCTGCATAAGCTGGACGAGAGCGTTGAGCTCGTCCATCAACTGCAAATGTCTCTAGAGGTGGCCAATCAGGCTAGGGTTGAAACCTTCTAAGAGAGGGATGCCGCCATCTTTGTGGGGCAGTGGCTCAAAGAGGAGGCTGAGGCTCATACCCAGACGGCCGTGGAGAACGCCTTGACTGCTCTCAAAGACTTGACCTCGTACCGAACGATGATCGAGGAGGAAGAGGGCCTACAATACCTTGAGGGCTCTCGACCTACTGGGCCCCTTGGAAGATGAGGAGGCGGCTATGGACAAGATGGAGGCGGCAGCTCAGGTTGGTGAGGAGGAGCCAACAGCTCAATCAGAGGTTGACGCTGAGGTCGAAGGAGAGACCGCCCCCTAGGGGTTTCTCTTTAGTGTATTTTGTTTCTTTTTGTACTTCAAGGCCGATAATGCTTTTATAAGCTTAGTTTTTGCAACTTAATGAAATTTTCGGTTTATTCTTTTAACTTGTTATCTTTAATTGCACTTGTGTTGTTGTTATTACAACTTTAATTAACCCAGTCGCTTCATGAGCCACACTCGAGACGCGAGCTATCGGTAGAATCATCAAAGTTTTTCGATGTTCCAAGTATGGGAAACGGATTCTCCACTTAGTTCTTCGAGCTCGAAGGTTTTGGATCGTCACAACCTTTTAATACGGTACAGGCTTTTCCAATTTAGGACCAACTTTACAGTTTCGAGTTGAGGGATATTTCGTTCTTTCGTAGGACGAGGTTGTGCAACTTAAAGCTTCTGCTTTGAACCTGAGAGTTGTAATACTTAGCGGCCCTCTGCTGATAGGTGGCTAATCGGATCTGGGCCTCATCCTGAGCTTCGTCGATGAGATCAGCACTCATCTATAGGGTTTTTTTGTTGCTGCTGGTTTCAAAACTCTGTACTTGTAGTGAGGGAATCATAGGCTATGAAGAATGAGGTATCCCTAGTGGGTGTTCAGACGGTGGTCCGATATGCCTAGAGTATGTTCGGCAAATGGTTGGTCCAATGTCTGTCTGCTTTGTCTAATATTCTATTGATGCTATTGCAAAATCATTCTGTTGGTTACTTCGGCCTGCTCGTTGGCTTGAGGATTCCTGACAGAGAAGAAACGGTGTTTAATGTGTAGTTCTTCACAGAATGCTTTGAATCGAGCACTATCTAATTGTTTGCCATTGTCAGTTACCAGTATACGAGGAATGCCAAAACAGCACACTATAGATTTCCAAACGAAGCTATGAGCCTGGTGATCGGTTATGCTGGCTAGTGGTTCGACCTCTACCCACTTAGTAAAGTAGTCTATTTCAACAGTGATCGGTTATGCTGGCTAGTGGGCCGAGGAGGTCCATCTCCCACATAGTAAAAGGAAGCAGGCTAGTGATTGAGGTAAAAAGATTCGCTTGTCAATGGGGCATCGCAAAGTAGAGCTGAAAACTTTTGCACTTCTTGACCAATTCCATGGTTTCTCTTCGCATACTGGGCTAGTAGTAGCCTTGGCGGAGAATTTTGAAGGCCAAGATTCGGCCACCGAGGTAATTTCCACAGATTCCTTTGTGAACTTCCTGAAGGGCATAGTTGGCCTCCGTTAGCCCCAGACACTTTAGATAGGGTGTCATGAGGCCTCTCTTGTATAATTGATCGTCTATGACTGTATACCACGACGTTCAGGAGATGATTTTTCTGGTTTCACCTTTTTTTTAAGGGAGTTGGCCATCCCGCAAATACCAGAGGATTGGATCAACCCAAGTTTCTATTTCGGTTACAAACAACACGAGGATCTCCTAGATGCTTGGAATGGTGAGCATTTCAAGGTAGACTACCCACGTAGGCTCTAGCTGCCGGGAAGAGGTGAGTCGAGCTAGAGAATCTGCCTTCAAATTTTCTGCCTGTGGGATCTAGTTTATCTAAAATACTTTAAACTTAGCGGCGAGTTCTATGGCCCTCTCCAGATAGTGGGTGATTTTTTCTCCTCGGGCTTCAAATTCCCCATTGATCTGGTTCACCACTAGTTACGAGTCACTGTATGTGTCCAGGGCCTCGACGGACATCACTTTGGTCAACTTCATTCTGGCAAGCAACGCCTTGTACTCAGCTTCGTTGTTTGAATCACTAAACCCGAGGTATACTCAATGGTGAAACCGTCTGGGCTACACATGATAAGCCATCAACATGAAGGGTTCATTATGGAACTAGTTCGACCGCACCAAGATTCGGAGTAGGATCTATTTTGTCTTGGAGTGTAGTTTCCATGATAAAATCTGTGAGGGTCTGAGCCTTGATGGTGTTACGGGGGTAATACCAGATGTCAAATTCTTCGACCTCTATGGACCACTTGACCATCTTCCCGGAGACATCTGGTTTATGGAGCACTTGTCTCAAAGGTTGGTACATTAGGAAGACGATGGTGTTCACTTGAAAATATGGCCGGAGTTTTCGGGTAGTGATCAAGAGGGCGTATGCTATTTTTTCTACGGGGAGATACCGTGATTCCGTATCATGGATGATCTTGCTCACATAGTATATGGGTTTCTAGACACCTGCTTCCTTTCAGATTAGGACAGATGCCACTACTTCCTGTCCGGCCGATAGGTACAAGAAGAGTTCTTCGCTGGTGATGGGTTTGGTCAAAAGAGGAGGTGAGCCCAGATATTCTTTCAGCTCATTGAATGCCTTATGACAATCTTCGGTCCAGATGAAATTTTTTGTTTTTTTGATGGCCTTGAAGAATGAGAGGCACTTCTCTATGGGTTTCAACATGAATTGGCTCATAGTAGCTAACCGTTCGGTTAGCCATTGGACTTTCTTTATTGTCCGAGGGGGACTAATGTCAAGGATGGCCTCGATTTTTTTTTAGTTTGCCTCTATGCCCCTTTGGGTCACCATGAAGTCGAGGAACTCCCCTCCCCAGTGACTCCAAATGAGCACTTTGCGGGGTTCAGTTTTGTTTGATGACGTTGAAGAACTTTGAACGTTTCCTCCAAATCGGCTTCGTGGTCTTTGGCATTGACACCTTTCACCAACATGTCGTCCATGTAGACTTCCATGTTTTTTCCGATCTGCCCACGGAAGATCTTATTTACTAATCTCTTATAAGTTACCCCAGTGTTTTTGAGGCCGAAGGGCAATCCCTGTCCAGTGATGAATGTCGTTTTCTCTTGGTCAGACTTGTGCATAAGGATCTGATTGTAACCGGAGTAGGCGTCCATAAAGGTCAGTAACTCATGCCCTAACGTCCCATCGACAAGCTTGTTAATCCATGGCAGTGGAAAGTTGTCATTTAGACAAGCTTTGTTTATATTTGTGAAATCGATGCAGATTCGCCAATCACCGTTGGCTTTCTTGACCATTACCACATTAGACACCCAGTATGGGTAGTCTGTTTCCCGGACGAAATTAGTCATGAGTAGTTTGTACACTTCGACGTTGATAGCAACTTGCCACTGGGGAGAGAATGATCTTTTCTTCTGGATGACCGATTTGTGGTTCGAGTCCACGTTTAACTGGTGCACAATCACTTCTAGGCTAATTCTGGGCATGTCCGAGGCCAACCAGGAAAAGAGATCATGATTTTTTGAAGTAGAACAAGTGTGGATCTTTTGGGGACTTCGGGGAGGTTAGAGCAGATCAGAATCGTTCAGGAGGTATTTTCGCAGAGGGAGACCATAGTAAATTCTTCCATAGACTAGCCCCTTGGAGTCTTCCCTTAATCTCTGAAGTCTTCCAATTCGAGTGGGAGGGCCTCCGTCATTCTTCTTCCCCTTACAGCATTTAGATAGTAAGATCTAGAGATTTGCTGGTTTCTCCTGACTTCACCCATGTCGTCTTCTGTGAGGAACTCCATTTTCAATTGGTACGTGGACACGACCACTTTGAGTTTGTTGAGGGTGGGTTTGCCGAGGATCACATTGTAGGATGATGGTTGTTTGACCACTAGAAAAGTAGTATATACGGTGGTCTCTTGCGGAGCCATTCCTACAGTGATCGGGAGAACTATGCTGCCTTTAGTGAACACTGGACCCCTTGTGAAACCGTAGAGTGGGGTAGAGACTGGTTCTAGCTGAGCATCTTCTAGCTGTATCTGTCAAAATGCGTCATAGAATAAGATGCCGGCTGAGTTTCTATTGTCGACTAGGATGCGCCTGACATTGTGGTTAGCCACGAGAAGGGAGACAACCATGGCATTGTCGTGTGGGTCTAGACTCCCTCCAGATCTTCGTC
Organism: Bretschneidera sinensis; assembly: GCA_023935145.1. Lineage (NCBI taxonomy): Eukaryota > Viridiplantae > Streptophyta > Magnoliopsida > Brassicales > Akaniaceae > Bretschneidera > Bretschneidera sinensis. The sequence continues at coordinate 57,080,049 of CM043705.1, read as the reverse complement.
CATGAAAGAGATTGTCTGGTCCGTCTTCTTGCATTTCTGAGGTCCAATGACCTAGGCCATAGACCTAGCGTAGGTCTTTCAATTGTGTCCTGAGGTGCCTCCGGCTACTGGCCCCTTGCAAATAGTCTTGATGATCTTGGTTGCGGTGGCCTCTAGGTTTCTTTGGCTAGACCCTCCTCAGTTTGGCTTTGGACTTCTCCGGGGGGTTCGGTTTGTCTCGTTTTGATTGGACGGGGGCTCAAGACTTCTCAGGGTCATTTTGGAACTTTCTTCTGTCGTGGTTTGGTGAATTCTTTCAACTGCCCCTTGTTAATAAGGACTTTTATTTGGTGTTTCAGGGCCAGGCAGTCCTCTGTGTCATGCCCATGGTTCTTGTCGAACTAGTACCATTTTCTTTAATCCTCGTTGAGGCGCAACGATTTCGGAGGCCACTGTAGGATTGCCTTGTCTTAGAGTTGTATTAACACGTTGGTCCTAGATGCGTTGAGGGGAGTAAAGCTCTCAAAGTGACCGAGAGCCCTATGCTTGCTTTCGTGAAAAAGGTCGCTTGGTTAGTTCATGGCTTAGATTGGCGGGACCTCTTCTCTTCTTCTCTGAGTCCCCTTCCAGCTCTATCTGAAAAGACTGGTCATCTTTTGTTAGCATGTACTTCTCTACTCGGGTCAAGATCTCGTTCATGTCACAGGGTGGTCGCCTGGTGAGCTTGGAGCTGAAGATTCTGAATCTTAGCCCATTTTTAAATGCTAGTATCTGGACGTTGGGGTCGAGGTCGGGGATCTCCCAAGCAGCGGCATTAAACCTCGAGATATAGGCTCAGAGTGTCTCTCCCTGTAGTTGGATGATGTTGAACAGAGACTCCGAAGTCTTCTTGAGTCCCTTGCTGCTAAGAAAATGAGACACGAAGGCGTAGCTCAGTTCCTTGAATGTGCTTATGCTTCCCGGTTTCAAATGAGAGTACCATGTTTCGGCCACTTTCTCAAGCATCAGGGGGAATGCTGGGCACATTACGGGATCAGAATGTCGATGCAGTGTCATTTTGGTCTTATAGTGCTGAAGGTGATCCAATGGGTCTGCAGAACTGTCGTAAGGTTTGATCAGAGGCATCTAAAAGTTCGACAGGAACGGGGCTTTGAGGACCTCTTGAATGGAGGGCGAGTCCTGAACATTGAGCTCGTCCAAGACACTGTGGTTTCGACACTTTAGCGCTTTGTTGATTCTTTCCTCCATTTCCTCGATCCATCTGTCAAGGCCGAGGTTGCTTATATAGGAAGGGCTTCATTTGGATTTGACGATGTGAAGTGGTATGGACTCTGTTGTGGAACAGTTGTCGATGGGAAGTCCCCAGCTAGCAGAGCTTGTGCGCCCAAGACTCTGTTGAGGAGGTATGGGGGAGGGCTGGTGAGTCCCTCTGTGGACCTCGGCGGCGAGGTCGGTCACCAGTTGTGAGAGTTCCATGAACTGTGCTTGGAGGGTAGGCATAGTGGGATATGCTGCGGGAGCCTCTTGGAGATTTTGGGGGGTCGATTTTTGTGTAGAGGGGGCGTTGGGTTCCTGGAAGGGGCTGTGGATTTTCGTCAGAGGACCCTCGTTCGGATACAACAAGGGGTCTTGACCCGAACCGTTGGCTATGGGTGTTGTTTTGTGTATGTATGGTGCTGGCCTCTGCAACTCCCTTACCGGTATTCTTCATGGTGTTTTTAGGTGGCATGGAAACAAATGAGCTCTCTAGATTTCTTCATTTTTACTGTTAGCGAGAGATGGTGGATTTCCCATGGATGGTGCCAATCTGTTGATGCCTAAAATATGTTACTGAGCTGGAGGTTGATGCTTCACTAGCCTGCACAAGGAAGCATGGGTGAACTAGAGGGTCGCCAGAGTATAGGAAGGGTGATGCCTCCAAGGACACTCCAACGCTCTTGTCAGTATATAGTTTTTAGAGAAATGGAGAGGAAAAGGACGCAGAGGGTTTTCAGTAAAATGAGTTTGAAGAGTCAATGAGAGATTGGTTTGTGCCTACATACCTTGATCCTTTTATAGTGTTCTGAAGGAGAGGCTACCCATGTGGTTAGGATGGGGCAATCCCAAAGATCCCGTTCCTCTGTTAGTAGGCATGGCTGGGCGCCTAAGAAGGATCGTGATCCCTGGAATCACGCTTGCAAGCCTGCACGAGGATGTCCGAGAATGGTATTCTCTGGAATTGTGCTTACAGGTCTATGTGGGGGTGTCTGGGAACGGGAATAGGGTTGTCTGCAGCTTGTCTATATGTCATATTCTTATTGGACATAGGAATGTCCACGTGTCATTTTGCTGTTGGATCTAGGGTTATCCACGTGTCGTCTTGCTGTTGTACTTAAGATTGTGCACGTATTACTTTGCTGTTGGACCTAAAATTGTCCATGTGTCATCTTACTATTGGGTGTATTTATTGGCTGTTACATTATGTTTTTTTAAGTCATATGTCTGGAATGATTATGATTATTAATTAAGCATTGAACCTAACGCCTAAACGCAATATGCACAAAATTAGAGCATTTTGATTTTATAAAAAAAAAAAAAACATTTTCTTGACTAGTCATTGGACGAGAATGAGGCAGAAGTTTAAAAACCAAAAGAGACATAAAAATAAAAATAAATTGCCAACCAGCGAACAAGTTTTCCAGCTCGTTCCCATCAATCACTTATAATGAGCGCGTCATCTTTTACGAACTCAGTGAGTTAACCCATGCATTCTTTAACTCAGTTGTCCTCCCAAAACTAAAACGCTCTCTCTCCCTAACTATCTATCATTACCTCCCTCTTGCCGGTCGTCTCACGTGGGATTCGCGTGACCCAAAACCCACCATCATCTTTGCCCCAAACGACGCCGTTTTCCTCACAGTTGCAGAGTCCGCTGCAGGCTTGACTCGCCTCTGTGGCAATGGAATTCGTGAAGCTACAGAGTTACACCCTTTAATACCCGAGTTATCGATGACTGATCATAAAGCATCAATTATTTCATTACAAATAACGTTTTTTCCTGGTCAAGGGTTTTGCATCGGCATAACTTCTCATCATGCAGTTGTTGATGGTCAAACTTTGTCCATGTTCATAAAATCATGGGCTTATATATGCAAACAAGAACAAGAACAAGACCTTTCTTTACCACAAGAGCTAATCCCCTCTTTTGACCGAAGTGTTATCAAGGATCCAGCTGGGCTCGACATGGTGCTCTTGAATTCTTGGCTTGCTTATACAGGGACAGATTCAGATCCCAACAAAAGAAACTTGAAGTTGTTACCAACTTTTGCAGTTGATCCTAACTCAGTCCGAGCTACGTTCGAGTTGACACGTGAAGATATCCAGAAACTAAGGGAAAAGGTCCAAAACGACGTCATAAAACAAGATTCAAAACAAGTTCTTCACTTGTCAACTTTTGTTCTCACATATGCATTTGTATTTACTTGCATGGTTAAAGCCAGAGGTGGAGACAATAACAGAGGCATATGCTTGGCGTTCTCAGCTGATTATAGGAGCCGTTTAGACCCTCCAGTTCCCTTAAATTATTTCGGAAATTGTATAGGTGCACAATTGTCTTTTGCAAAAGCTGAAGATTGCATAGAGGAAAATGGGGTTGTCCTAGCTGCAAAGAAGAGAAGTGATATGGTTTCATCGTTAGATAAAGGAGTTCTTGAAAGAACAAATGAATCTCTATCAACATTTATGACTTTAGAACCAGGAACACAGGCGGTTTCGGTTGCTGGGTCGACAAGATTCGGGGTTTACGGAGTGGATTTTGGGTGGGGGAAGCCTAAAAAGACAGAGGTGGTGTCCATTGATAGGACTGGTGCTATTTCTATATCAGATTGCAGAGATGGCATTGGAGGAGTTGAAGTTGGTTTGTCATCAAGCAGACATGAAATGGAGATTTTTTCTTCTCTTTTCCTTGATGGGTTAAAGAATATTTAAGGTACATTTTTCTTTTAACAGTTTCATTAGTACCAACTACCAACTATTTGTCGATAAGCAGACATGGATATGGAGAAATGATTGTTTTTGAGAGGACTTAATGATGGATTATGTTTTGATCTTGATTTTGAGCTTTGAATTTTAATATTTTTTAATGTGGCAGCAATATTATTTTTACAAATTAATGCATATATGGTTTTCCTATATGCATATCTTGATTTATATAATGAATTTATGCTACACTTTTTTTTCATGATTAGAAGTGAATGATTCAAAACTAAAGTAGACATGTGATTAACCATTCTTTTTTTAGCATATGCATAGGTAACATAGAAAGCATTGAGGAAATCTCCTATATGAGTCATATGACTGTTATGTGGCAATCGCGGTGGGGCCGCCTACTCAAGCCAACGAATTTTTTTTTTTTTTTTTTGGCTAAACCGGTGTAGAAACTTTGTTAATAAATTTTAAAAGTTTTATTAATAATGATACTTATATAAGATATTATTAATGAAGTTTTAAAAAATTATCAATTAAATATTTAACTTAATTTACATATGGTACAACCAAGAATTTTTTCAAAGTAACAATCCACTCACGAAAATAAGTTAAAGCTCCACATTTATCAAGAAGTGAGATTCTTATTTGCACATAAAACTTATTTTTACATCGAAACGAAAATTCGATTGATAAATTTTATTAATTTTATTAATAATATACATTATTAATAAAGATTTAAAATTATCAATTAAATTTTTACCATGTATTAAAAAAAAATCTCTACCAAAAGGCAAGAAGAGCTATCATACACATTCTAATCAATAAATGTAACTTTTATATTTAATTTATTTTTTATTGCAATTCTAACATGGTACAATAAGACCAACATTGGCCCGGATAGATCTACATCGAGATGAGTGGGGCAAGACTTAAAACCCTTTGTTTTCTTTTTTATTTTCTAATATTAACGAGTCTCAACAAAAATTTCAACATATCTTGATTGGTTGTCTAAAAAAGTACAAAAAAAAAAAAAAAAGTTGTCTCCTACTTTCAAAGCGTTCGCATTGAATCTTAAATTTGAATAATTGAAAACAAAATTATTACTAAACAAACAAAAATTTAATTTGTTGTATTTCAAGTTCCAAACCAACCCCAGACCAATTACTATAATTTTTTTTCTTCTATTCTTCACTTTTCTCTCTCTTTCCTTCGTTCTCCTTTCTTTTCTTCTTTATTATGTTTTTTTTATTCAAGAACTTTTTTAAAATTTGATGTTAAATTTTTGACAAATGTATTTTTAAAAAACTTGAGATGTAATTATATTTAAAAGCATACATGAAAAATGTATTTATAACTTATTCTTTAATTTAATTAATAGTTAACTTTCGATATGGTGAAAATATTTTGTAAGTTTGACAAGAATGAATCTAAAGAAAGTGTGGATAATATTGCTATTAGCCCAATTGCAACCGGGGTAAGATAAATTATTAGATAAATTGTCTTTGTAATCCTTCAAGCATGGTTGTTAATGGGTTTTAAGTCTGTCATTCTAAAAAATATTCGGGATAGATTTGAGTCGAGCCAAACTCAAGTTGAAGGAAGCTCGAGCTCGATTGGTGAGTATAAATTATGTTTGAATTAAGTTTCGAGTCGAGTTTGAATTAAGAAAGTTGAATTCGAATTCGATTCATAAAATGAAATTTTTGAATCGAAATTTTAGAAGTAAAATAATAAATATATATGTTTTTAAAAATAAAATTAATAATTTATATTTTTAAATAAATAAATATATTTTTTTATAATATATATAAAATAAATATATATAATTTATTAATTAAATCAAATTGATTTACGAATTTATAAAAAATAAAATTTAAACGAGTTTCGAATAAAATATTCGAACCCTACTTTTCGAACAAATCGACTCCCTTCCTCGAAAGAGTTGCTGTCCGTTGGCCCGGGTTTGAAAGAATAAAATAGGAACGAAGAAAAAGGTTGGAGCACTGAGCAGTGTTTTTAATTAGTTATGGTCGTGGTGATTGGTGATTGGTGATTGGTGATAGAGCTAAGGAAAGGAAATAATTCATACTCCACACTGGTGGTACATGATCCGAGTTTACCATCTACCAGTACATGAATTACGATTATTTCTAAACATATTTGACTGTTGAGGTATCCGACCCGAATATACCATCTACAAGTAGTATCCAGTACTATCCACCACCACCGTCACCGTCTCCAAGAAGTTTCGTATATGGAAATTGTAATTGTGAATTTGCATTTAATCTTTCAGTTAATTTTCCCCTCCTGCAACTAACCAAGCGATCCTTCTGATTCTCTTCGAAAGTAGCCGTCTTCTTGAAGACATGAAGCTCCCAGTCGATGAGATAGCCACAACAAGCCTCAATCCCAACAATTCGAAAAAACCCGTCTTCTTAACCAAAGCCCAGCGCGAACAATTGGCCCTCCAACGCCGTCAAGAAGAAGTTTCCCAGCAGAAGCGACAACTGGAGCAACTCAACCGCCTGTCCTCCGATTCCGATCGTCGAGACCGCGACAGGGACAGGGACAGGGACCGGGATCGCAACCGCGACAGGGACCGTCGAGACAGGGAAAGGGATGCCGAGCGGCGCAACCGCGAGCGTGATCGCAAGGAGGAGGCCAAGGCTCGGGACCGGGCCCGTTCGGAGAAACTAAGGGAGCGAGAGCGCGAGAAGGAGTTGGATGCCATCAAAGAGCAGTACCTGGGATCGAAGAAACCTAAGAAGAGGGTTATCAAGCCTAGCGAAAAGTTCCGGTTCTCATTTGATTGGGAGAACACCGAGGATACCTCGCGGGACATGAATGCTCTCTACTAAAACCCTCACGAGGCCCAGCTTTTGTTTGGGCGAGGGTTTCGTGCTGGCATGGATCGCAGGGAGCAGAAGAAGCTCGCCGCCAAGAACGAGAAGGAGATGCGAGAGGAGATTCGGAAGAAGGAGGGTGTGGAGGAGAAGCCTGAGGAGGCCGTCGCCCAGAGGTTGAAAGAAGAGGCCGCCGATATGTACGATACTTTCGACATGAGGGTTGATAGGCACTGGAGCGAGAAGAAGCTCGAAGAGATGACGGAGAGGGATTGGAGGATTTTCAGAGAGGACTTCAACATTTCCTACAAGGGCTCCAAGATTCCTCGTCCTATGAGGAGCTGGGATGAGAGTAAGCTCAGTTCTGAGTTGTTTAAGGCTGTGGAGAGAGCAGGGTACAAGAAGCCCTCTCCTATTCAGATGGCTGCTATTCCTCTTGGGCTGCAACAGCGCGACGTAATTGGGATTGCTGAGACTGGTTCGGGTAAAACTGCTGCTTTTGTTTTGCCTATGTTGTCTTACATTTCTAGACTGCCCCCCATTAGTGAAGAGAATGAGGCTGAAGGACCATATGCTGTTGTCATGGCACCTACTCGTGAGCTCGCACAGCAGATCGAGGATGAGACTGTGAAGTTTGCGCATTACTTGGGCATCAAGGTGGTTTCCATTGTTGGTGGGCAGTCCATTGAGGAGCAAGGGTTTAAGATTAGACAAGGGTGTGAGATTGTGATCGCCACCCCTGGTCGTTTGATTGATTGCTTGGAGAGGCGTTATGCTGTTTTGAACCAGTGCAATTATGTTGTTCTTGATGAGGCTGATCGCATGATAGATATGGGTTTTGAGCCACAGGTTGTGGGTGTATTGGATGCCATGCCTTCCAGTAATTTTAAACCAGAGAATGAAGATGAAGAGCTTGATGACAAGAAGATTTACAGAACCACTTATATGTTCAGTGCTACCATGCCTCCGGCTGTGGAGCGACTTGCTAGAAAGTACTTGAGAAATCCTGTCGTGGTCAATATTGGCACTGCTGGAAAGGCTACTGACTTAATATCTCAACTTGTCATGATGGTGAAGGAATCGGAGAAATTTTACAGGTTACAGAGATTGCTTGATGATCTTGGGGATAAGACTGCCATGGTGTTCGTTAACACCAAGAATCTGGATAAGGCTGGCTATCGGGTGACAACATTGCATGGTGGGAAGTCACAAGAACAGAGAATTTAGCCTTGAAGGTTTCCGAACCAAGAGATACAACGTTCTCGTTGCCACAGATGTTGCAGGGATTGATATACCTGATGTGGCTCATGTCATTAACTATGACATGCCTAATAATATAGAAATGTACACGCATCGTATTGGACGAACAGGTCGTGCCGGCAAGAGTGGCCTGGCCACAACATTCTTGACTTTCCAAGACACTGATGTCTTTTATGATCTCAAGCAAATGCTTATTCAGAATAATAGTCCTGTGCCTCCTGAACTGGCAAAACATGAAGCCTCAAAATTCAAGCCGGGAACAATTCCTGACAGACCTCCTAGGCGTAATGACACTGTTTTTGCCCATTGAGAAATCCAGCATTTTGAAACACTTATAAAAGAAGGCCTCAAGTCATTTTTCCTGGATTTGTTATTTTAGTAGCTGAAATTATCTTTTCTTATTGCTTAGTTAAGGAACTGAATTTTCTACTCGATAAGAATATGATAATCTAAAATCTGATTATGGAAATTCTGCCATCCTAAAGTGGTAATTGATGTCCTTTACATATTTGGTATTGCTAATTTTCATGATAATTTTCTGTTAATTAAAAGATTTAAGATTTCTTGGCATATCGATTGAGAATATCTGTGTGATTTTTCCTTTTGTTTCTTGATTTACGATGTAAGGGTATAATTTCTTTTGGAGCATGGAAATTTGAATTTTTTTTTAAAAATAGTTGGTAACTATATTGCCATCTGAAATCACCAGTTGAATTTATAGTTTGCAACAGCTATATTGCTTTTATGCGATATGTATGTTATATACTTACATGTGATCCACCAGTGCACTATCATCTAGATTGGTGGTATTGTTTAGTTAGAGATTTCTTTTTCTGGAACTAGTTTCATCTTTTCTTTTTATGGAAGATCTTCAACAGAGTTGATTGGTTTCCTCCTCTTTATCATCTTCCTCCTTTTCAGTTAGAAGAAAAACATTATCAGGTTATCAGGTAACGTGGAACTCTGGCTGATGGCTGCATGAAGGAACCAAGGAATATTATGAACCACTCTACCTGCTCTTTTGTCTTTCTTTTGTCAATTATAATTAGATTACTTAGATATCTGTGCTTCCTGCTTTCAGTGCTTTGCATATGGTGGATCTTTCTTAGCTATGTATGAATTTTGTGGTTGATGAATGTATGTTTCCAAATTTTCCTTTAGGTGCAGCAAAAGAATCTGGTTTATGACATCAGTACAGCATGAGATTGATCTTCAATTCAGTATGGTACCTACAAGGAGTTCTAGTACCATGCTTGATGTGTTTTACTTATCTTTTGTTAATTCACTGTTGGATGACTAGATCGATTTCTCTTTTTTTTAAAATTTTTTCATCTCAGTACAAAACTAGGATCCTAGATGACTAAATGGCCTGGGTCATCTAGGTGCACCTCCTTTTGTAATATGGTATATAAAGCTTTAAACTATTGAAAGTGATTCCGTTAACAAAGGTGGAAATGTTCCTTGGAGTTATAGCAACACTCTTAGAGTGCATTTGGTTCACGGAATCTTGCTAATATTCCCCTCGTTCAACATAAATGGGTAATGTGCACAGTAACATTTCATCCCCATTAATCTTATATTCCCTTAATTGAGGGAATGTTATTTTCAAAAGGGGATAGTTTCATCTTTTATTTTTCCTTTTTCTCTTGACTGCCCCTTCTTGCCTCTCTCTACAAACTGTGAGCCCTGCGACAGCCACTGCAAGTATGCCTCCAGACCGCTATGACCGCCGGAGACCATCATGGTTGCTTGGCAGTCCTCATTCATCGCCAGTCAAGGTGAGTTATCAACTATCCTCTCTCTCTCTCTCTCTTTCTTTTTCTCTCTGTCTAACACCTGTTTTGCACTTGCAGAGCTCTTGAAGGGACCATTTTTATCAGTAGCACTCTCCTCTTCTCATTCTCTCTTTATCTCTCTCTCTCAGGTAGGCATTTCTCTACTTTGTTTTTGTTGTTAGTGATGATTTCTTTATTTACAATCTCTGTTTTTTTTAGTTTATGCATAATATTTTTTGGTGCTTGATATGCTTATAGATCTGAGTGTGTTGTTGGGCTTTTTCTCTTGGTACTGCGTAGTTTCTATGATGGGATCTTAGTGATTTGCAATTCGAATAATGTAATTTTTATGTTGGATCTCTGATATCAATTCTGTGTTACACATGCTTTTCTTATTTCCATTTTTTGATGAATTTAAGCAGTGGATTAATTTGCAAAACTCGGATATTTAGTGTTTACTACAAGTGTGCAGATCTGATTGGTGTTTTTGTAGTCTCCTCTTTGTTATTCACTCATGCTAGGCTGCTTTGAGGGATTTGCAAATTTTCATTTCCCTTTTTATTCCTCTGCAAAATATAACCTCAGTTAGCTGGGCAAAGTTAATCTTCTATCTGCTTTGTTTCACTTGCAGAATATATTTGGGTTTTGGTAAAAAAAAGATATTCTAGGACTTTGAAAAGGGAACGTTCTGCAGATTTGTTGAGAAGATCCACCATCATCTAATCGCTAAAGTGCATAATCATGCTGAACTTGTAGCCATAGTCAACTAATTTGTGTTAAGTTGATTACGCAATATTCAGGGGTTCTCTTGGTGGTCATTTTTATCACATAAAAAGGTTAAGTAGTCTCATTTTCAAGCCTACTCCATTGTCCTAGAAGGTATGAAACATGATAGGGAGATGAGATATCGTCATTGGCTGTGAAAATGCGAAGTATTAATTAATAATAGAAAGAGTTGAGTAATTTGGTGAACGAAATCTGTTAGGGAGATGAGTAGTTATACCCACCACCCCCCTAGGTTTTGAAGAGAAACTCTTAAGAATGTTAATTAAGAAGGAAACCAGAACCTCTAGTTTGTTTTATATTTATCTGCTACTGAAAAAGTGACGCCGGACAGAATAGCGATTATTCTGCAGGCTAGTCGAACAGATAGTTCACAGGGAGTAACACAAGAAAAACCCTAAAACAATACAGAGAAACTATTCTGATGCTTTATTTTAATTTATGCCAAAAATACAATAATAATATTACGAAACCCTAAGACCTTATTTATAAGGTCGAAGCTAAAATAGGAAAATTAAATTAAGGCCAAATTTAAATTAAATAAAATAAAAGGTTTCCCAAAAACTATAAACTGCCAATTTGAAGGTCTAAACTTCGTTTTTTGGCTTAAAAACGATAAGGCTTAGTATAATATACTAAGTTTTTCCCGAAAGCTTGTTTCCAATCAGACTAGGGTCTTCGGGGCCCAATCCGAACCTATGGCCCGTTAAACGATGTAAACTGGCTTAGGTAGCCTAATTGCCATATGACAGCTCAGGATCATCTGACTCGGATCCTCCTGCATCAGTTGCCCCGGGTTGGAAATAACTCGTCCTCGAGTTCACAATAGCCACATCGGAATCTCCAAAACAAGGACTCAAGTGTTTCACATTAAAGACCTTAGGCGGCAACCCATGAGGAAGATCCTCTGGTATAAGGTCAGAAAACTTTGCTAATTGCGGCAAATCCACTCTGAATTCGAGGTCTCCATAACATTCTTCCCGACCATGGTGCTCCTAGAATCGAGCATGATTGTGATGTGGTTTTTCGGAACTAGAACTGGATTTTGCAATGTGATTTTTTCAAACAACTGACGATATATTTATGAATACATTTGTCATAGTTATGTTATTGAGGGTATTGACTCTAATATGGAAAAGCTTGTCTAATAAAAGCATATGCTTTTGAAGATGAACTTACAAATATAGGAAATGATTGTAGAAGTAGAACATCAGGGTTTAATGCAATTGAGTTCTGTGAACTAGATGCATCTTAGTTGAAAATAACTAGTTACTTTAGTGTAGTCATCTTGACTGTTGGTGTTGGCTAAGAAAAATATGCATGAGGCACAAATTAACCATTATGAATTGACAATGTACTCACCATGATCCTTTACTGCACCTGATCTGGGGTATGGTGGAGTTTGAAGTTGTTGCTGTGATGCTATGTGATGAGTGCCAAATATTGCATATTTTGGTCCCTTAATTTACATTTGTTAGCTTAGGAATTTGTTACTAGTTGTTTTTTTCGTTGTTTTACAGGTTTACAAGCAATTGGAAATGAGTTTCACTAAATTGCCAGAATTGTCCGTACATATTAGTCATTTTTGCAGACTAAATTGTATTGATTTAGGAAGAACCAGGAGATGAACCATATATGCTTGGAAAGATTCGGATGTCTATTTTCTGGGGAATTTTATGGCTCGTAAATATGATTTTTCTAGAGAAAGTTATGGCAGTTTTAGTAGATAAAGGCCAGGCTGTGCGTGGTTTCAGCGTGACAGAAGTAATTATTGCGAATTAAAACTGTAATGATTCAGGAAGAACCAGGAGATGAACCATATATACTTGGAAAGATCCGGATGTCTATTTTCTGGAGAATTTTACGGCTCGTAAATATGATTTTTCTAGAGAAAGTTATGATAGTTTTAGTAGACAAAGGTCAGGCTGTGCGGGATTTCAGCGTGGGCAAAAGTTTTGAAGGGCATGTGAAGGCTTAAATCTCACATTCCACATCGGCTGGAAACACATTCTATATCTCACATTCCACATCGGATTGAAAACACATTGCACTCATGGAGTTTCCTTATAAAAGCCTCATTTCACTTCATCAAATCGAGGTGCAATCCAGAGAACTTCTGTTAGTAATCTAGGGGATCTCCAAGGCTTAGCTACCAAGGAGGGAAGCGCCGCACAACAACTGCAAGTGGAATTTTTCTCAATGTATAGTCAGTTTTAATTTATTTTTTTTGAGTTTAAAGTTGTATGTTTAGCATTTTAATTGTGAAATTTAGTTTCATAATCATGAGAGGCTAAAACCTTCATCTAAGGTTGAAGATGAAGCCTCGTCATTGTTTGACATAATATTTTTAGATATGTTCGTACAATTATGATATTTTTAGTATTAATGTTCTGTTTCAATTGTTTGAGTAAATTCTTATGATTGATTGTGTTTAAATTGTTCAAATTAGATATTTCTTGTGTTTCATCTGTCAGATACGATGGATCATCCAAAGTAAATTGGATATCTATTGTGATTCTAAAGGGATACGTTGGATGATTTGGTTGAACTAGGGTATTCGTTGTGATTTGTATAATGGTGGATTCATGGAATTATTTGATAGATTACTTTTATATAGAATATGAAAATATATGCTTTACTTTGGTAGGGTGGATTCAGAAACGTTAATATCTTTATTATTTGTTTCAAATCAATTTAGTTCAAGTTTATATTTTTTGCAAGATACAATTCAAAAATTTGGAAATAGGTTAAAATAGGTTTAGTTTAGATAAATATCTATTTTCACGATGCAATTTCTTGTGGATTCGACCTCGCACTTGCAAACACTATATTGCAAACGACTCGTGCGCTTGCGAGTAATTTAAAACTCACAACAAGTTTTTGGTGCCGTTGCCAGGAAGTTGTTTTGTTTGTGAAAATTAAATTTTTGCCTGAATTGATTTTATTTTTCTACTAGTTTAGTTAGCATTTTTGTTTCATTTTTATTTTTGCAATTTTATTTTTGCAATTTTATTAGTTTCTATTTGCAATTGCACATAAAAAAAATTAAAAATTAAAATAAAAAAAATGGTGGATGAATCAAGCATTGAGGACCCCCTAGAGGCATGCTTTGCTCAGTTTGGTGAGGATTTGGATTTGGATAAATTAGTTGAGCAAGCAAATGCTATTTTGGAGTCTGCTTCTCGGGAGAGCAATGAGACGGAGGAGACTGTGGATGAATCCAGCATTGAGGACCCCCTGGAGGCATGCTTTGCCCAGTTTGGAGAGGATTTGGATTTGGATAAGTTACTTGAGCAAGTGAATGCCATTTTGGGGTCTACTCCTCGGGAGAGCAGTGAGACGGAGGAGACTGCAGCACCTGAGCCCCCTAAGAAGTAACTTAAGCCTTTACCGGACAATCTTAAGTATAAGTTCTTAGGTCCAATAGAGTCTTTGCTTGTGATGATAGCTTCAGATTTGGTCGCTGCTCAAGAAGAGAAGAACCTGGTGCTTAATTGGGAGAAGTGTCATTTTATGGTAAAGCAAGGTATTGTACTTGGGCATATCATATCTCATCAGGGGATTGAGGTTGACAAAGCGAAGGTGGACCTGATTTCCAATCTTCCACCCCCACGTATGGTGAAGCAGGTTCGTTCTTTTCAGGGCAATGCAGAATTCTACAGGCGATTTATCCAAGATTTCAGCAAGATCACCAGGCCCTTGTGCAACTTGTGAGTCTGGCTGAAGACGTTAAACTTAGCGCTAATGGAGGCAACCCATAGTGTATCTTTTATTGTTCTTTTTTTTCATATTTCTTGTTACTGTTTATTTTTAGTATTTTTTGTTTTCCAGTATTACTTTGGTAATTGTTTTTTAGGGACAACGCGTACTTCAGTTCAAGTTTGGAGGTATGCTATGAGCCATGCCAGTCCAGCTAGTTCTCCATCTCTCAAGTAGGCTCTTTCCATGTTATTCACACATTGGGAACACTGTGTACTTTAAGTTTGGGGGTATGGGAGACACATTCACACACACTTTGTCCAATTTTTTTTTATATATATTATTGAAAAGATAAATGCATGTTCATGATTGTTTTGAAATTTTGGTTGATCTAAACAAATACTGTGATATGATGTTATTGGTGAGCTTAAAATCTTGAATACATGATCTGATGATAGAATATTAAAATTTAGTTACTTACTTTAGACATTTGAGAATTCACATGTTTGATTTAATTTGACACGAGTACATTAGCACAAAATTGTGTGAGGTATGAAATTTGAGAATTCACATGTTTGATCTAATTTGTCTCAATTTTTTTTATATATTATTGAAAAGATAAATACATGTTCATGATTGTTTTGAAATTTTGGTTGATCTAAACAAATACTGTGATGTGATGTCATTGGTGAGCTTAAAATTTTGAACATATGATCTGGTGATAGAAATTTAAAATTTAGTTACTTACTTTAGGCGTTTGAGAATTCACATGTTTGATCTAATCTGACACGAGCACATTAGCACAAAATTGTGTGAGGTATTACATGTGATTTTAATGTGTATGTTTCCTTGTCTTAACTGAAACTGGATGACTTGTTAGATTAACACTTTGGCATAAAAAAGTATAAAAAAAAATTAATGATCATCAATAAACTTTCCATTGAGTAACTGGACCTCTTGCCTCAGTAAGCAGTGAGTGTTCACGTAAAAAAGTGAGAATTTTATTCATAATGATCATTGCGAAACTTTCTGCTGAGTAACTTGACCTCTTGCCTCAGTAAGCAGCGATTATTCACGTCAAAAGGTGGGAATTTTGCTTGGTAGCATTAAGGCCATTTTAGTTTCGTAGCCTTTTTTACTCGAGTTAATAAGTCCTTAGGGGTATCTTTACACCTAATGCCCTAAAACCATCTGGTTTGAGAGTCATTGACTTAACACTCGCTACATGGATCAATTAGAAAACTTAAAGGAACTAAACATAGCAGAGTCTTATAATAAAAGAGAGAAGAAAATAAAACTATGCCATCGTTGTTTATTCTGATGAGAAGTTCTGTGAATCTTGAGATATGGAGACATTGCACATTGAAGTTATTTGGAAGCATCATTTTTATATGCTAATTTACTTTACACTGAGTCAGACTTGTGATGCCTTAGCCTGCCTTTTGTAAGTAATTAGATTTTAAAATTTCTATTCATTGCGAAGATGAGTTTATATTTTAAGTTTGCTCATGAATGACTATCATGGTTTTGTGTGCTACTTAAATTTTTGAACACCATGAATGATGGATTTATCTTTGTGTTCTTTTTTTTTCATTTAGTTTTTTTTATTTTATTTTACTAAGGGACTAGCAAAATGTAAGTTTTGGAGTATTTGATGAGTGCCAAATATTGCATATTTTGGCCCCTTAATTTATATTTGTTAGCTTAGGAATTTGTTACTTTGAGTTGTTTTTTTTCACTGTTTTACAAGTTTGCAAGCACTTGGAAAAGAGTTTCACTAAATTGCCAGAATTGCCCATACAGATCAGTCATTTTTGCGGATTAAACTGTATTGATTCAAGAAGAACCAGGAGATGAGCCATATATGCTTGGAAAGATCCGGATGTCTATTTTTTGGGGAATTTTACGGCTCGTAAATATGATTTTTCTACAGAAAGTTATGAGAGTTTTAGTGGACATAGGTCAGGTTGTGCGTGATTTCAGCGTGACAAAAGTGATTTTTGCGGATTAAAACTCTAATGATTCAAGAAGAACCAGGAGATGAGCCATATATGCTTGGAAAGATCCGGATGTCTATTTTCTGGAGAATTTTACGGCTAGTAAATATGATTTTTCTAGAGAAAGTTATAGCAGTTTTAGTAGACAAAGGTCAGGCTATGCGAGATTTCAGCGTGGACAGAAGTTTTAAAGCGCATGTGAATGCTTAAATCCCACATTCTATATCCCACATCGGTTGGAAACACATTCTATATCCCACATTCCACATCGGATTGGAAACATATTGCACTCATGGAGTTCCCCTATAAAAGCCCCATTTCACTTCATCAAATCGGTGTGCAATCCGGAGGACTTCTATTAGCAATCTGGGGGATCTCTAAGGCTTTGCTATCAAGGGAGGCAGCGCCGCACAACAACTGCGAGTGGAATTTCTCTCAATGTATAGTCAGTTTTAATTTATTTCTTTTGAGTTTAAAGTTTTATGTAACACTTTAATTGTGAAATTTAGTTTCATAAACATGAGAGGTTAAAACCTTCATTTAAGGTTGAAGATGAAGCCTCGTCATTGTTTGGCATAATATTTTCAGATATGTTTGTACAATTATGATATTTTTAGTATTAATGTTCTGTTTCAATTGTTTGAGTAAATTCTTATGATTGATTGTGTTTAAATTGTTCAAATTGGATATTCCTTGTGTTTTATCTGCTAGATATGACGGATCATCCAAAGTAAATTGAATATCCATTGTGATTCTAAAGGGACACATTTGATGATTTGGTTGAATTAGGGTATTCGTTGTGATTTGTATAATGGTGGATTCATGGAATTATTTGATAGATTACTTTTAAACATGAAAATATATGCTTTACTTTGGTGGGGTGGATTCAGAAACCTTAGTATCTTTATTATTTGTTTCAAATCAATTTAGTTTAAGTTTATATTTTTTGCAAGATACAATTCAAAAATTTGAAAATAGGTTAAAATAGGTTTAGTTTAGATAAAAATTCATTTTCACGACGCAATTCCCTGTGGATTCGACCTCGCACTTGCACACACTATATTACAAACGACTCGTGCGCTTGTTAGATGTGAATATATGTTAGTAGCAAGACCAAGATTATGTGCTGCTTTGCAGTTTTGCTCTTCTAATGGTACTATCCCTTGAAGTGTTTGTATACCTGTGCATTTTAAGATTGCTCCATACACTAAAGGTTGCTACTGAAGTTGATCCAATGTATAGATTGCAGAGAACACTTACTCAATATGATGCCTTTGATTGTGTCTAGGAGAAACGGAATCTTGACAGCTCATAAGGGGTTTGGTATAGAGGAGAGGGGCCAAGTCTTTCATCTCTTTTTAAATCTTGTTCAAAAAAGATTTTAAATCTTGTTCAAAAAAGACACGGACTAGTCAGTTAATTTTTTACTTCTATAAATCATGAATTCTAGTCATTTCACAGCTTTGGACATAGGAGATGTCTTACTGCAACATTGGAGTATAGATATAAAAACCGGAGAGATCCTTGTAAAGATGGTTGGCAGTTTGGGAGCCGTTTATGTATATAAACAGACGGTAGTGACGAATCATTGAAATCAAAGGGGAGCAGCAACAACTGATAGCCAAGATGATAATTCTTATGAACTTCCTCTTAGGCCATGGCCCTTAATTTCAGTGTTGTCGATGCCAAGGAAATCTTGGCCCCTGTGTGCTAAAGGTCTCAGGGTTCGAGTGGTGTTGTATGTGTTTTATCAATAAAAAAAAAGTTTCAGTTTTGTCGATGATTTTGACTTATATAGTTATATGTGCTTGATAGCAGTATTTTCACCTCGTGAAACCGTGATGGTGCTCTTCCTAGGCATTCCATTTGCATTGTTAGGGAGCTTCTTGAAATGCGAACTCTGCACCAAAAGTTGCTTAATTGCCTGTGATGGATATGCATCAGAATCCCTGGAATATAGAAGCTCATTGTGTGACATCTGTTTGTCCACTGGTTGTGCTAGTGATTGTAGCCCAAGCTCATTGTGAGATGTAATGTAAAGCAACTTGCAATAATACTTTGTAGCCTGAAGTGTTCTAATGTCATGGGATACTTGGTTTGCCACTTTTACTGTAGTGTATGACTTTGACATTGTCAATGCCTTCATGAAGGTGCAGCCAATTGTACTGATAAATTAGTCTTTGCAATAATTATAGTTATAATTGTAATTTTACAGTTTTATTGCTAGAATTATTGCTGTATCTACTCTCAGTTGCTAAATTACTGTTTCATTTGTTGGGTTTCTTTTGCTGCAGCTCTGCTGTGGTTTTACTGAGTCATAAGGGCACAATGCACTTGTGGCATCAATGTTGGAGGGCATAAATCTGGTTATCTTATCCCATAAGTCTGGATTGGCAGGGAAACTCCTTCATCGCAGGTACAAAGTGAACTCACACTCTGCCTCTAGGTGGAAAATATTAAAAAAGAAACCGTTTAGAAGTGAAGATGCAAGTTGCAACGATGGTGTGCAAAACGACCAAGGTCCAGAAGTGATTAACTTGGAGTATGAATTGGGAAATGATGCTCATGATGAGTAGTTGTCTTTTAGCTTATCTTGTGTGTTGTTATGATCAGTTAGTTTTAAACTCGACTAAGTTGCTGAGGTTTGGATAGCCAAGGAACTGATTGTCTATTTCATTTTGGTGTTTATGTATATTTGATGAGCTTACTTGATGAATATATGGGGTATATGAATGTGTAAAAGCTTTGGTCTTGGTTATGTTGAATAAATATATATCATAGAAAGTTGCATTGCATTCTCTTTCAAGTATGTTTGTATTTATATTTATGTTGAATATGTTTTCTTTATTTATTTATTTATTTTTTTATCTTCCCTTCCTCCAGATTGTTGAAGGACAAGCCATTAGATTTTTTTTTCATCATCAATATCAAATTAAATGTCATCTAATTTTTAATCTGATTAATTTTTTTAGGTGAAATATTTAGAATTTGGAAAGAGCGAATTATAGTAAGAATGTTAAAATTATTGAAAAAAATGTTAAAAAAATAAAAATGAAAATTTTCATACTTAATGGAACCCTTAAAATTTTTTTTTTTTTTGGGTTATGTGGGGTAACCAATGGATTTAATTTGACCTTTAAAATTTTTGCAGTTGGGAAGATTAGTTGAGAATTGCATGTAATCTGCAATTTATTGCCTTTAGCGGCGCTTTTGTGCAAGTTTCTTTTTTAAACGTCTTCACCTTATACTGAAGTAGAAACGGTAATTGCGAGTTGCGACAATATGTTAAATATGTCATGGTTTCCGGTATTGATACAGGAGACACCTATTATCTTTATTTAAAAATTGATATGAAAGTCAAGCTTATGATAAGGTTAAATTAAATCTTGACAAATTTAAATTTGAATATTCTTCATTTGATGATGTGATATTCAATCTCATCATAAACTTAACTTTATTTTGATTTTCAAATGAAAAAGGGCACGTTGTACCATTGGGATAGACTTAAATAATTTATATCATATATAAAATTAAGATATATATATATATATATATATATATGTGAGTACAATATAAATAATAGTGTGTGCATAATAATAATTTAGAAGATATTAATAGAGTTTTGACAAAATAATAAAATCAATAAATATAATATTAGAAAACATAATTTAAAAATAAAGTACGTTGGGGTAGACTTAAATAATTTATATAATGTATAAAATTAAGATATTAGATATATTTATGAGTACAATATAAATATTAGTGTGCATAATAGTAATTTAGAAGATATTAATAAAGTTTTGACAAAATAATAAAGTCAACAAGTATAATATTAGAAAGCATATTTTAAAAATAAACTAGAAGCATTCTCTTAAATCTTTTTTTGTGTTTAGAGTTTTTATTTTTTTAAGTTAAAAGTTTTAATAAAAAATTGGATCGTCAATTTTAGAGATTCGGTATGCGAATGCACTACGAATCAGAATATAAGATCTGAATCGTGGTTTCAAGAGGGATGTAAAAATTCTGATATATATGATATATATTAAGTATCGAGTTTCACATTTTTGGATATATTATTTTATTACTATACTTTCTTTAGGACTATAATTTTAGTAATGGGCTTTTTCTATTTTGTTTACAGTAAGTTAGGGTTCCCATACTTAATTATATATATTTGACATTTATCAAGTCAAAGAGTCAATAATCAACCGATAACAAGAAAGTAATCATCCAAAAATTAAAAAAAAAAAGAAATAATCATCCATCTCGGAGGTATAAAGGTAATTTTATTCTTTAAAATTTCTATATATTAAGGGTGAGCATGAGTCGGTTTAGGCCGAATTAATTTAAAAATTCAACCCAATCCATTCATAATTAGGTTGAAAAAATCTCAATCCAACCCAATCCACGAAGCCATCCAACCTCAACTCAACCCAATTCATTCTAATCAGTTTGGATCGGTTTGGGTCATCGGATTGATATATATTTTTTATTAAAAAATTAAATCATACATATTACATAACAAAAAAAAATTCTATTAAATTCAAAATCAAATTCATACATGCTACAAGTAAAATCTATCTTAGACAGAAATAAAGTATTATATATAAACAGATTGGACAATCAACATTTTCAATATATATCCAACCTTGCAACCTAGGGGTGGGGGGGGGGGGGGGGGGTGATGAGAGCAAGAAAGAAGACAAAGATAGTTTCTCATTTCATCAAGTGACACCCGTTCCAAAGTAGCATAGTACATAAATATTCAACTAAAAAACACTCATGAACCAAAAAACAGTTAATGTAGGTAATTTACCACTAGATATAGGAAATCTGTACAGCATATAACATTTGTGTTGCATATCAACCTAGATCAAACGGTAAGCTAATTAAACACTATTTTATCCCAATAGAGAATTGTATGGCAAGATTTACAACACTTTACCAAGTTGAAACATAGTATTTTAGCTTTTAATAATCTCTATCAACTATATGCACCCCGCCATAAAGTGATGCACCAAAGTTACTTACCAAATCAATTAATGTAGGCAATTGGTTACCATATCATCACAACAAAGAACTTCAAAATGTATCCGATCCATGTCGTATGTGACATGCAGCATATACACATCAAAAAGTGGCCAAAGAGATTGACTCTATGAAAACCTACTTTTTGGCAATCTAGGCGTTAAATAACTTTCTACCATCTCATCGACTTCTACAGGAGAAGAAATGGACCATATAACAAAGGCCATTGATTAGACTATGACCATTTTTATGAGCTAATTCTATTGCTTTCAGAAGTGTTGGATAAGAGATAGTGAAAATAATATTATAACTCCAAAGAAAAAAAGACTAAAGAAAACTTCGTTGCTAAAATATTGGTTGAGCAGTTATTAGCTTTATATAAGCTAATGTTCAGTATTTCTGTTAACATCTTGAAATTTTTTATGAGAACAAAGATTAGCAATTACTCTTTTCAGCAAACAGCACAAAAAAATTCGCCAACAGATGAGCAGAAGCACAACAAAATATGGTATTTGCCATTTGGTTTTTTTTGTAGGATAGACATTTTATAATTATGCAATTTACAATTATATTATAATTATTTATACATTATTTTATATTCAATAAATATAAAATATATAATTATATATTAGATCAGGGTATCGGTTTGGGTCGAGTTGAGAATTTTGAATTTATGACCCAACCCAACCCACCGGGTTCAAAATATTTTCAACCCAATTGTAACGACCCATCCCAGGTTGGTCACCTGCAAAACAGTATTGTCACATTTTGAAAATCTCAGCATGACACTTATATGCAACAATAAAAATATACCAACTGCAATTATTTACAACGATCCTCAACCCTTACTAGGGGAGATACATTATTCAGATCTCAACTTAAACATTTTATACAATATAATATGCATAAATATTTACAAATAATTTTTTTTATTTTATTTTTTCATTA
This sequence comes from Bretschneidera sinensis, assembly GCA_023935145.1. Classification (NCBI taxonomy): domain Eukaryota; kingdom Viridiplantae; phylum Streptophyta; class Magnoliopsida; order Brassicales; family Akaniaceae; genus Bretschneidera; species Bretschneidera sinensis. Next base: position 57,057,771 of record CM043705.1, on the reverse strand, counting down.
GTCTGAGGATGTGAACCACTGGCTTACAGATAATGACTTCGTCTGAATCTCAACTCACCAAACTATTTGTCTTGCCTGCTATCTGAAATCATTATACAATGAAAAGTGAGCTTCATAAGCTCAGTGAATTAAACTTACTAGAAGTATTCAATTTAAATAATTAGTCTTCCCATATTTATTCATCTATATCTCATATATTTTGATAATGACATTCTATTATCACTACTCAAATCAAATCTCCATCCTTTATAAATCTCTTATTCTCATATAGTTAATCGTCATCTTGAAATTATCAATTCTATCTCATAATTACCTCATTATGAGGTTCACAGCGTATAATCAACCACCTAGATAATTCTCATCACTTCATATTTTCATATTTCTTCTTAGCAAAATTGTCTCTCTGTGAGACTCATTCATCTATCAATAAATTTACAATCATGAATAGCACTTTAGCATCTCAAGTAATAACAATCAATATTTAAGCAAATGCAATGTAGTAATTTAAATGTTATTATTATTGGGAACGTCTTCCCACATGTCGATATATATATATATATATATATATATATATATATATATATATATACTCTGTGAGACTCATTCATCTATAAATAAATTTACAATCATGAATAGCACTTTAGCATCTCAAGTAATAACAATCAATATTTAAGCAAATGCAATGTAGTAATTTAAATGTTATTATTATTGGGAACGTCTTCCCACATGTATATATATATATATATATATATATATATATATATATATATATATATATTAGACCGGCTGCCTTGCCGATTCTTTCATTCTCATTTAGACCGGCTGTCTTCTCGATTCTTTTATTCTCATTTAGACCGGTGCCCTCCCGGTTCTTTTATTTTCAGCATATACCGGCTGTCATGGTTTTCATTTAGACCGACTGCCCTTTCGGTTCTTTTATTTTCATTTAAACCGGTTGCCTTTCCGATTCTTTTATTTTATGTATTTGCTTATGAATAATGATATGAAATATGCATATGAACAATAATATAGAAATAAGTGTCTTCAAACATTCAAATTAGCTATCTTGATTGTTCTCAAATTATTATTTGAAAAATTATACTAAATTCTTCTCATAAATCATATCAAATCAACAACTATAGCTCGTCAAGAATTTCATTTATCACATTTATTATCAAATCGACTCATTATTCCAATAAGAGTATTTCTCATATAATAATTCTCTACACATCACTTATTCCTATCTTACCTATCAACCAACTTTCATCTATCACCAAATCATAAGTTAATAATATATTCAAATATTATCACTATATATTTCATATTTATCTTGATTACTTAAAGTAAATCTAACTCACCACGTAGCACTTAGATATACCCGTGGATCACTTCCTTGCCTTTCTTGCTCCTCTCAGCAATTTTCCCTAGTTGCTGATCGTCAACACCTGACATAATATTTATATTAAAATTTCTAATTTATTCTTCAATTCCTTCATAATTCACACCCTTTGAAAATTCCTACATTGAATTTCGGGAAATTTCATGCATGCTAGATCTTAAAAAGTAAAACTCACGTTATTACTTTCTATTTTTCTTAGAGCTTCTTGTAACTCTATAAAATTCTCCCGTAAACTCTTTCAAAATTTTACTCTTTCAACCTTTCTTTCAGTCCCCAAGTGTTTACAGAAAGAGAGTAATTTGTATTGAAGAAGGGAGAAAACCAAATAGGATTTGGTAAGATTTAAAAAAATAAAACAAAAAACTAAACCTATATATATATATACACATGCTCAGTTAGCCGCCCCCCACTGTTTTACATGATACACAACACTTAAGCTTTCTCTTAGCAAGGTGTTACCATGTTTTCTTTTTCTTCTTCTTACCCACACCTGAACATGTCCTTTTTTTTCTTGCTCCTCTCAGCAATTTTCCCTAGTTACTGATCGTCAACACCTAACATAATATTTATATTAAAATTTCTAATTTATTCTTCAATTCCTTCATAATTCACACCCTTTGAAAATTCCTACATTGAATTTCGGGAAATTTCATGCATGCTAGATCTTAAAAAGTAAAACTCACGTTATTACTTTCTATTTTTCTTAGAGCTTCTTGTAACTCTATAAAATTCTCCCGTAAACCCTTTCAAAATTTACTCTTTCAACCTTTCTTTCAGTCCCCAAGTGTTTACAGAAAGAGTAATTTGTATTGAAGAAAGGAGAAAACCAAATAGGATTTGGTAAGATTTAAAAAAATAAAACAAAAAACTAAACCTATATATATATATATATATATATATATATATATATATATATATATATATATACACACATGCTCAGTTAGCCGCCCCCTACTGTTTTACATGATACACAACACTTAAGCTTTCTCTTGGCAAGGTGTTACCATGTTTTCTTTTTCTTCTTCTTACCCACACCTGAACACGTCCTTTTTTTTCTTCTTCTTTTTCTTACACCACCATGCGTCCCTTTTTTTTTTTTTTTAATTTCAAGAGAATTATTTTATTCAATAATAATTCTTTCACGTATATATATTATTTTAATTCCATGTTATATTTATCAAATTATTTCTTTACCCATGCTTTAAGAACACGGGTATTACAATTCTACCCACCTTATAAAAATTTTGTCCCCGAAATTTCCTTACCTAACTCATGAAAAAAGCTGAGGGTACTCTTTCCACATTCTTGCCTCATACTCCCAAGTAATTTCTTTAACGTATTTGTTCTGCCATAATACTTGAACCAATGAAATTATTTTATTACACGAGACTTGTTTTTTTCTGTCTAAAATTGTCATTGGTATTTGTATAAAAGTCAAATCTTCCTAAATTTCTACAGCTTGGCTCGAAATTTTATGAGATTCATATGTAAACACTTTCTCAAAAGTGAAACATGAAACAAATTATGTAACTACTTCAACTTTGGAGGCAAATCCAGGCTATTCACAATTAGCCCAACTTTCTCAATAACCTTATAAGGTCTCACTTACCTCAGACTCAACTTTCTTTTCTTTTTGATCCTTAACACACATTTTCATGGAGATATTTTCAAATACACTCAATTATCTACTTGAAACTCGAGAGGTCATCTTCTACTATCAACATATCCCTTTTGTCTGTTATGTGCTGCTGTAAGGTTCTCTCTAACCAGTTTGATCCTCTAAGTTCTTAACTTAATAATTTATAGACCAAATATATTTCTCTCTCCCACTTCTTCCCAACATATAGGAGTTCTACACCTCTTACCATACAATGCCTCAAATGGTGTCATTCCAATACTAGATTGATGTTGATTATTATAAGCAAATTCAATCAATGGCAAGAAAGAATCCCAACTTACTGAGAAACTCATCACATTTGCCCTCAACATATTTTCTAGTACTCTAATAATCATTTATGTCTGCTCATCTGTTTGAGGATGAAAAGTTGTACTAAACTGCAACTGCGTACCCGTGGCTTTCTGAAAGCCTCTCCAAAATCTAGATGTAAATCTAGCATCTCTATCTGATACTATGCTCAAAGGTACTCTATGCAATCTCAACATCTCAGCTACATACAATTCAACCAACTTTTCAAGAATCCAAGTAGTTTAATAAGACAAAAATGTGATGGTTTAGATAATCTATCTACAATCTCCCACACAACATCAAAACCTCTCTGGGTATGAGGAAATCCAAAAACAAAATCCACACTCACATTCTCCCATGACCACTTAGGCACTTGAAGAAGCTGTAGTAAGTCGACTGAATGTCTATTTTCAGACTTCACTTACAGACAAACCAAACATCTAGAAATGTATTTAGCTATATCTCTCATCAATCTTGACCACTAGTAATTCTGTCTCAATCCTCTATGCATCTTATTGTTACTCGGGTGCATCGAATATACATCATCATGTACCTCTTTCAATATCTTTTTTCTTAACTCCGCATCATTGGGAACACAAATCCCATGTTCCATTACTAAAATATCCTCATTTCAAATTTTGAACTCATATTGCTTTCTAGTAAGCACTCAATGCTTAATCTTTTCTATCTCTTCATATTTACCTTGCATCTCTAACAAGCATTTTACTATGGATGACTGTACAATCATATTTGTTAACAATGATCATCTATCACTGATATTCAACTTCATTCTTATCTCTCTTAATCTATCATCAATTACACATCATGACTTTCAATAGTAGTTAATCTTCTTGTAGATTTTCTACTCAATGCATTAGCTACCACCTTTGCCTTTTCTAGATGATAGTGAATTGTACAATCATAGTCACTAATCAACTCCATCCACCATCTTTGCCTCAAATTCAACTCTTTTTGGGTAGATAAGTATGTCAAACTCTTATGATCAATGAATATCTCACAAGTGGCTCCATACAGATGATGTCTCCAATATTTAAAGTAAACACTATGGCAGACAACTCTAAGTCATGGGTAGGGTAATATCTCTCATGATTCCTCAATTGGCTAAAAGCATATGACATTACCTTCCCATGTTGCATCAACACACATCCCAACTCTTGATGGGAGGAATCACTATACACCACAAATCCTTCATCACCAGAAGAAGCACCAATACTAGAGCTGTAGTCAAATTCTTTTTTAGTAATTAGAAACTTCTCTCACACTCCCCAAACCATATAAATCTCACTTCTTTCCTAGTCAATCTATTCAACAGTAATGTAATAATAGAAAATTTTTGAATGAATCTTCTATAATAACCAGCAAACCCCAAGAAGATTCTAATCTTAGTCACATTAGTTGGCCTCTCCCAACTCAGCATTGCCTCTATCTTTCACGGATTGACTGTTACATCATCTCCAGATATTACATGCTCCAAGAAAGTTATTTCATTCAGCCAAAATTCACATTTAGGAAATTATAGCATACAATCTCTCTCCTCTAAATCTCCAACACAATTTTCTAAGTTTTTTACCTGCTCTTCCTTAGTCTTAGAATACTCATTCAACAAAATTCACATTTTAGAAATTATAGCATACAATCTCTCTCCTCTAAATCTCCAACACAATTTTCTAAATGTTTTACATGCTCTTCCTTAGTCTTAGAATACACTAAGATGTCATCAATGAACATAACCACAAACTTATCAAGAAATTGTTTAAACATTTTATTCATCAAGTCCATGAATGTTGTTGGAGCATAGGTCAATCCAAATAGCATCACAAGGAACTCATGATGGTCATAACGTGTTCTAAAAGCAGACTTAGGTAAGTCCCCCTCATTCATCCTCAATTGATGATAACCCGATCTCTGGTCTATCTTAGAAAACACCCTAGCTCCCTGTAACTGCTTGAATAAATCATCTGTCCTGGGCAAAGGATATCTATTCTTGATGGTTATCTTATTCGGCTGTTTGTAATCTATACACAACATCATCGTTCTATCTTTCTTCTTACAAACAATACAGGGGCTCCCCATGGTGACACAATTGGTCAAATAAATTGTTTATCTAACAACTCTTGAAGCTGAACTTTCAACTTTCTCAACTCAGCAGGTGCCATTCTGTAGAGTGCTATAGATATATGAGATGAACATGGTATCACATCAATAAGGAATTTAATATCCCTACTGGGAGGCAACCTAGAGAACTCATCAAGAAATACATCAAAAAAATCTTTCACTACTAAGATTTCTTCCAACTTTCTACTATCATTTCTAAAATCCCCTATGTATGTGAAACTCTTATGATCAATGAATATCTGACAAGTGGCTCCATACAAATGATGTCTCTAATCTTTAAAGTAAACACTATGGCAGCCAACTCTAAGTCATGGGTAGGGTAATATCTCTCATGATTCTTCAATTTCCTAGAAGCATATGTCATTACCTTCCCATGTTGCATCAACACATATCCTAACTCTTAATGGAAGGCATCACTATACACCACAAATCCTTCATCACCAGAAGGAAGCACCAATACTGGAGCTGTAGTCAAATTCTTCTTTAGTAATTGGAAACTTTTCTCACACTCCCCAGACCATATAAATCTCACTTCTTTCCTAGTCAATCTATTCAACAGTACTGCAATAATAGAAAAATTCTGAATGAATCTTCTATAGAAAAATTCTAATCTCAGTCACATTAGTTAGTCTCTCCCAACTCAATATTGCCTCTATCTTTTTTAGATCAACTGTTATGCCATCTCCAGATATTACATGCCCCAAAAAAGTTATTTTATTAAACTAAAATTCACATTTAAGAAATTATAGCATACAATCTCTCTCTCCTCCAAATCTCTAACACAATTTTCTACATGTTTTACATGCTCTTCCTTAGTCTTAGAATACACTAAGATGTCATCAATTAACATAACCACAAAATTATCAAGAAATTGTTTAAACATTTTATTCATCAAGTCCATGAATGTTGTTGGAGCATTAATCAATCCAAATGGCATCACAAGGAACTCATGATGGCCATAACGTGTTCTAAATGCAGTCTTAAGTAAGTCCCTCTCCTTTATCCTCAATTGATGATAACCCAATCTCAGGTCTATCTTAGAAAACACCCTAGCTCCCTGTAACTGCTCGAATAAATCATGTATCCTAGGCAAAGTATATCTATTCTTGATGGTTATCTTATTCAACTATTTTTAATCTATACACAACATCATCATTATATCTTTCTTCTTTACAAACAATATAGGGGTTCTCCATGGTGACACAATTGGTCAAATAAATTGTTTATCTAACAACTCTCGAAGCTGAACTTTCAACTTTCTCAACTCAGCGGGTGCCATTTAGTAGGGTGTTATAGATATATATGATGAACCTGGTATCACATCAATAGAGAATTTAATATCCCTACTGGGAGGCAACCTAAACAACTCATAATGAAATACATCAAAAAAATCTTTTACTACTAAGATTTCTTCTAACTCTTTATTATCATTTCTAAAATCCTCCACGTATTTCAAATATCCTTCACATCCTTTCCTTGACCATTTACTAGTAGTCAAAGCAAAATAAGATAGTTCGAGAGTATCTTACGTTCTCCCTGAAACTAAGTTCCTCTTATCCATATCCTGAACACTACATTCTTTTTGAAAAAATCAACCCAAGTGTAATAAGTTGACAACCAATTCATTCCCAAAACTAAATGAAAATCTATCATATTCAAAGATGATAAATCAACTTTAGATTCTCTATCACTAATATGAATCACACAACCCTTGTAAACATTTATGATTATCACTTTATCTCTAGTGGAAATTTTAGCAATACTATTATGCATCAAAGGACTAATCCATGCATAAATAAACTTCATAAATACATTGGATGCAAAAAAATGGGTTATACCAGGATTAATCAACATTGTTATGTCCACCATTTCTACAAACAAAGCACCTCAAATTAAGACAATTATGGGATAAATATCTTATCTCATTACCTCTATCACATGTTCTAGTCTTTCTATCATATTACCACATCTTCTAGGTAGTACACTCCCCATCTACAACAACTTCCAGTTCCCATAACTTGTCTCTCAATCTAAGAGCCCCACTAATATTCCTCTAAGCTACAAAAGCAATAGATCATACTTGCCTCTGGCTCTATATTACAGTTCCCTGTAACAAGGAATGCCCACTCTAGGGTGGTCTCTCACCCTGTATACTCATACTATCACTATCTCTAGAACCTTTATGTCTAAGTCTATTTAACCGCTCTTTCTCTTTCCCTTAAACTCTATCACATCTTTCTCAATCTGAAGTGTTATATCCACCAACTTGACATAATTCATATGCCTCATGTAAGATAGTTTCAATCAAATTTTAAAATATAATCCATCTAGAAACTTTTTACACTTCTTCTCTTTTATGTCAACCATTTTCGATACAACCATTGACAATACCACAAATCTGATATTATACTGAGCCACAGTCAACACATTTTTACCTCAAATAAATGAAATCTCTCTTCTGTTGGGCTCTGAAAGTATATGAGCAATATTTATAAAATAACAAGCATCCTTAACTTATTCCAAGTTAATGGTCTATCAACATATACACTTACCCTAGGAAGAATATCCTCCCACCATTCTAAAACTTCTCTTTTTAACTTAAATGAAACAAAGTCGATCTTCTGCCTATCCTTAACTGGTACAATACCAAATAATCTCTTTACATGTTTTACCCATAGCTCAGGCTCAAAATGATTCATAAATGCTTTAAACAATAAAGCATTCAACTTAATATATCTAACAAAATAATCTCCCTGTATCCCATGCATAAACTCACATTTCCCCTCTTGAACGTTTACCATTACTGGATTTACAATAACCTCAGGCATTGCTCTAGCCTGTTCATCAAGTCTATGCTATAGACTATCAACTCTATCACTTGTTACATTCATTTTCTCAATAGCATAAGCAAGAGCTTCTCTTAGCTAATCTCTTTTCAACTCTAGATTCTCTCATACCCCTACTAATATCAATTATACTGTCAACATGTTCCCTTCTAGGAACCACAAACTCCGACTCAACTTCCATCTCAACTTCAGCTCATTTAAAAATTGGGGTCTACCACGCCCTCTCTAGTCAACAGCTCTAATTCTAGCTCTAGCACGTCCACATGTCATCCTCAAACTATTTATTAGCATATAATTTGTTTTAATCTTCCATTTTCTTACTTTTTATGCAGTCTACAGAATCATAAAACCTAATACTCTGATACCAAAATCGTAATGATCCATCCTAGGTTGGTCACTCCTGAGACGGTGTTGTCACATTTTGAAAATCTCAGCATAACATATATACGCAACAATAACAATATACCAACTACAATTATTTACATCGATTCTTAACCCTTAATAGGGGAGATACATTATTCATATCTCAACTTAAACATTTTATACAACATAATATGCATGAATATTTACAAATAAATTTATTTTATTTTATTTTCTCATTAGTCTGAGGATGTGAACCACGTGGCTTACAGATAATGATTTCATCTGAATCTCGACTCACCAAACTATTTGTCTTACCTGCTACTTAAAATCATTGAACAATAAAGAGTAAGTTTCACAAGCTCAGTGAATTAAACTTACTAGAAGTATTCAATTTGCATAATTAGTCTTCCCATATTCATTCATCTATATTTCATATATTTTCATAATAATATTCTATTATCACTACTCATATCAAATCTCCATCCTTTATAAATCTCTTCTTCTCATATGGTTAATCATCATCTTGAAATTATCAATTTTATCTCCTAATTACCTCATTATGAGGTTCACATCATATAATTAGTCACCTAGATAATTATCATTATTTCATATTTTCATATTTTTTCTCAGCATAATTGTCTCTCTATGAGACTCATTCATCTATCAATAAATTTACAATCATGAATAACACTTTAGCGTCTCAAGTAATAACAATCAATATTTAAGCAAATACAATGCATCAGTTTAAATGTTAATATTATTGGGAATGTCTTCCCACATATCGACATTTTTTTTTTTTTTTACCTTAGACCGGCTACCTTCCCAGTTCTTTCAGTCTTATTTAGATTGGCTTCTTTCCCTGTTCTTTTATTTTCATTTAGACCAGCTATCCTTCTGGTTCTTTTATTTTCATTTAGACCGGCTGCCTTCCCGATTCTTTTATTTCATGCATATGCATATAAATAATGATATGAAATATGCATATGAACAATAATATATAAACAAGCACGTCTTCAAACATTCAAATTAGCTATCGTGATTATTCTCAAATTACTCTTTGAAAAATTCTACTAAATTCTTCTCATCATAAATCATATCAAATCATCAATCATAGCTCGTCAAGAATTTCATTTATCACCTTTATTATTAAATCAACTCATTATTCCAATAATATTATTTCTCATATAATAATTCTCTACACATCACTTATTCCTATCATACCTATCAACCAACTTTCATCTATCACCAAATCATAAGTTAATAATATATTAATATATTATCAATATATATTTTATATTTATCTTGATTACTTAAAGTAAATCTAACTCACCACGTAGCACTTAGAGCTACCCGTGGATCACCTCCTTGCCTGTTTTGCTCCTCTCAGTAATTTTTCCCAGTTGCTGATCGTCAACACTTGACCTAATATTTATATTAAAATTTCTAATTTAATCTTCAATTCATTCATAATTCACACCCTTTGAAAATTCTCATATTGAATTCCGGAAAATTTCATGTATGCTAGATCTCAAAAAATAAAACTCACATTATTACCTTATGCTTTTCTTAGAGCTTCCCGTGGCTCTCTATAAAATTCTCCCGTAAATCTCTTTAAAATTTTACTCTTTTAACATTTCTTTCAGTCCCAAAATATTTAAAGAAATAGAGTAATTTGTATTGAGGAAGAGAGAAAACTAAATAGGATTTGGCAAGATTTAAAAAAATAAAACAAAAAACTAAATAACATGTTTTTTTTTTTTTGAAAACCTTTTTTTTTTCTTCTTGCCCACACCCAAATACGTCATTTTTTTTCTTTGTAACTACACCGTGAGTTCAGTTTTTTTTAAAGAGAATTATTTTATTCAATAATAATTCTTTCACATATATTATTTTAATTCCATGTTATATTTATCAAATTATTTTTTTACCCATTTTTTAAGAACACGGGTATTACACCAACCGAACCCAACTCAATCCAATCCAACTCCTAAAAAGACCAAATCCAATCTAACCCAATCTAACTCATTATACTAGTTTGGATCGGGTTCGCGGATCAACCGGTTCCATGTTCACCACTTGTATAAACCTTAACTCAGGTCCTAATTTAAATAGAAATTATAATTGCACTAGAACTAGAAATAGTAGAGTTAGATTCTCCTATTTCTACAAGGATTGGTATCCTAAACTCTTATATAAAGGAGAGGTCGGAGACAAGGAAGAGGTACCTCTTTTTCTTTCTCTTCCTTGGGAAGGTCATTGGCTTAAACATCGACAGAGCTACGTACGTGGACTCGTCCCGTGTAGATTCGTGGATCAACAACATCAAAGAATAGAAGATATTTTCTAGTGGTTGATTTCGAAACTCAATCTCCCTGTTAAATTCTCTAAACCTTGCTATTTTGTTTTCAAATTTTTTTCAATGTTCTCTATAAGCATAAAGTTTTTGTTTAAGTTAATAAATTATCTGAGTCAAACATAAGTCTTTATTAAATTCTTTGACCTCATATGAGCAGTTTGTTAACAAGGAAAAAATAATTGTAAGGAAGATTTGGACTTTTAATAATGAATTGTTACTTTAATGTGACTGTTTTTAATTTATCTTTTCTACTTAGTATCAAATTAAAATTCTACCAAATTACTTACTCCTATTCTTTTTTGCTATCCTTGATATGATTGGAAAGTTGCAAATCGATATATTTTCTAATTTAATCTGAACTCTGTTTCTCTTTGTTTGTATTACAATATACACGGCTATAGTCTAATTTTGAGAATATTGGTTTTGAGGTATTGGTTTCTCTTCTTATGTTTAATTATTTTTAATTCCATTCCATCAAATATTGGAATATTGATTTACATATTTATGTTATTTTAATATGTTAAGTTTCTTTTTCAACTTAAGTTTTTTATGTTCCCTCAAACTTTTGATTCATAAGTGAAGATCAGCAGGCTGAATTTCAGTGTTGCGATATCGCGGCTCTATCTCTCCTTTAGCAACAAGCTTTTGACCGAAATGGTGGCGTGTTTCGATATGCTTCGATCCTTGCTGGATTGCTGTCCTGTTTCCTTGGACCGCAGTGAGCAGGAAGAAGATTTCGTCATGAGGGTTGATAGGCACTGTAGCGAGAAAAACCTTGAAGAGATGATGGAGAATGATTGGAAGAGTTTCAGGGAAGATTTCAACATTTGCTACAAGGGTTCCAAGATTCCTCGCCCTATGAGGAGCTGGGATGAGAGTAAGCTCGGTTCTGAGTTGTTGAAGGCTGTGGAGAGAGCCGGGTACAAGAAGCCCTCTCCTATTCAGATGGCTGCTATTCCGCTTGGGCTGCAACAGCGCGACCTCATTGGGATTTCTGAGACTGGTTCCGGTAAGACTGCTGCTTTTGTTTTGCCTATGTTGTCTTATATTTCTAGACTGCCCCCCATAAGTGAAGAGAATAAGGCTGAAGGACCATATGCTGTTGTCATGGCACCTACTGGCGAGCTCGCTCAGCAGATTGAGGATGAGACTGTGAAGTTAGCACATAACTTGGGTATCAAGGTGGTTTCCATTGTTGGTGGGCAGTCCATTGTGGAGCAAGGGTTTAAGATCAGACAAGGGTGTGAGGTTGTGATCGCCACCCCCGGTCGTTTGATGGATTGCTTGGAGAGCGGTTATGCTGTGTTGAACCAGTGCAATTATGTTGTTCTTGATGAGGCTGATCGCATGATAGATATGGGTTTTGAGCCTGCGGTTGTGGGTATATTGGATGCTATGCCTTCCAACGATTTTAAACCAGAGAATGAAGATGATGAGCTTGATGAGAACAAGATTTACAGATCCACTTATATGTTCAGTGCTACCATGTCTCCGGATGTGGAGAGGCTTGCTAGAAGGTGCTTGAGAAATCCTGTCGTGGTCAATATTGGCACTCTTCGAAAGGCTACTGACTTAATATCCCAACATGTCCTGATGATGAAGGAATCTGAGAAATTTTACAGGCTACAGGAATTTCTTGAAAATCTTGGGGATAAGACTGCCATCGTGTTCGTTAACACCAAGAAGAATGTGGAGAAAATTTACAGGTTACTGAGTATTCTTAATGATCTTTGGCATAAGGTGCACTATCGGGTGACAACTTTGCATGATGAGAAGTCAGAAGAACAGAGTAAATTAAGCCTAGAAGGTTTCCTAACCAAGAGATACAACATTCTTGTTTGCACAGATGTTGGAGGGCGTGGGATTGATATACCTGATGTGGCTCATGTCATTAACTATGACATGCCTAATAATATAGAGATATACACGCATCGAACAGGTTGTGCCGGCAAGAGTGGTGCGGCCACAACATTCTTGACTTTCCAAGATACTGATGTCTTTTATGATCTCAAGCAAATGCTTATTCAGAGTAACAGTCATGTGCCTCCTGAACTGGCAAATCATGAAGCATCAAAATTCAAGCCGGGTACAATTCCTGACGGGCCGACCTCCTAGGCATATGGACACTGTTTTGCCCATTGAGAAATCCAGCTTTCAAAGGACACTTCAGAAAGGCTTTCAAGTTATTTTTCCATTATTTGGTGTTTTAGTAGCTGAAATGATCTTTTCTTACTGCTCCAATTAGGGAACTGAATTTTCTCTTCGACAAGAATGCGATAATATGATAATTTGCTCTTCGACAAGAATAAGATAAATTTTCAACTTTAGAACTGAACACTATTTAGCAAAAGCTGTTGTAGGTGATTCAGCATTAGATCGATTATTTCAATTTGGATCATAGGATACGTACATACAAGCTAGATAATGGAGATGGTATTAGTCTACATAGATTATTAATGTTTTCGATTTAGTTATCTGTCTGCTTCCTTTTGCAGTTGATGTATATTACCCATATGTTAATTCATTAAGCAATAATCCAAAAATATTGAAAGTTTTATATACATTACCCATCACCAACCAGCCCAACCCATCAATCATGTGCGGATCTATGTTATGGTGATGGTGCACAACTGCATCCTTAATTTTTTAAAAATTACTTTAAAGTATATACTATTATAAGGTTCTAAAAAATGTATATTATAATTGTACCCTTTAAAAAAAAATATTGGGATCAAAGAAAAACATACTACATTATTTTCTAAAACTCCATGTACCTACTAAGATTATTTTTTATTACTCTCAATTTTCAAGAGAATAAATAAATAAAATATCATTTTTCAATTGTAAAAAAGTAAAAAAATTAAGTAAGTTTTATAATTATTGAATTTCAATTTTATAATTCTATTTTTTCCTCCAATACCACAATTAACAAAACAAAGAGGCACAAAAAGCCTAAAAAGTCTATTGAGATGAGACATCTGATATCATATAAAGCTTTAATCAATATTTTGTTTCATCTAACTTGGTAGATATTTGAAAGTTTAGAAATAAAACAGTCAATTAAAAACCAAAATAAAATAAAACAAAATTGTTGGGCTTAAATAAAAAGCATTGCTCAATTGTAAAGTAATCCAAGTTCAACTGAGAAATTTATTAGAGATTCAATGAGTTGTTATGTCTTGGATTTGAAGGGATTTTTAGGGCAAAATATTTCTTTTAATTTTCAAGTTGAATTTTGGGCTTTAATAGGTGACGTAATAATAACGAAATACTGATGAATCAGATTTTTAATGAAGTAAAAATGAATGAAAAGTGTTGACAGATTTGCTTAATAATGTAAATAATGATCTTCATCCTCTCCAACTTCAATTGAAGGTTGCAAATCCTTGATCTTAGGACTATAGAGAGCAAAAGTGAGTCAATGAGATTGCAAGTATCCTTGCAAAAAAGATTAAATTAAGATAAATATATATTTGGATAGAGTGACGAGAAGAAATCAATGGTATCCTTGAGCGCAAAAAAAGATTAAGTTAAGATAAATATATATTTGGATCGAGTGACATGAGGGAATAAAAATAGAAAAGTATCACTCCAAATTATGTCATTTTTATTCATTTGTTTTCTTTGTTTTCCCTCCATACTTACCGACAAAGAGATTTGGAATGCTACATTTATCCTTCTAAATCCCTGGATTACATTAAAAATACAACTTTCAAGCAAATAGATTTTAGAACACATTAATTAGTATAATGTACAGACATGTCAGTACCGTCACTTATGCTTATTGGACGTCACCAAACTAGGAAACGACTTAGCAAGTAAAAAGTTTTATACTATGAGCACGTTTATTCAACTTATAAATGGGCCAAGTTTAGAGAGCCCCAAGCTCTTCACTGCCTTGGCACCTTTTCACCAAAAAGTCCAAAGTGGGAGCCCCAAGATCTTCGCCATCTCAATACGTTGTCAACAAAAAAACCGAAGTGAGAGCTCCGAGCTCTTCACCACTTCGGTACCTTTTCACAAAAAGTTCAAGGTGGGAGCCCCGAGCTATTCACCGGCTTGATACATTTTCACCATAAAGTAAGTCCGACGTGGAAGTCTCAAGTCTGCACCACCTCGGTGCTTTGTCAACAAAAAATCCGAGTTGGGAGTCCCTAACTCTTCACCGCCTCGAAACCTTTTCACCAAAAAGTACAAAGTGGGAGACTATAAATATATTAGTATTACATTTGTTTCTAATACCGTCTGATAAATAATCAAAACAATTTTTTGCTTCTCTCAAATTATTTCCCTTTCTTGGTTGGGCTCATCAACTTCCCCCAGTTTTTTTAAATGTCCACCACTGCTAGTGGTCGTGCCCATGCCCATGCCCATGCCCGGACAACTTGTGGCTAGTTACAGATCCAATACATTTGATCAGCGGGGCAATCAGTTATAACTTACGAATTTTTTTGAATTACTATGCATAGCATGAAATAGGCTAATGCTTGCATTCATTTGAATTTTGTATATTGTGTGTGTTATATGAATGTACTATAAAATTGAGATTGGTTTGGGTATTTTATTTATAACTTTTAAAATTATCAATATATGATGGAGATTGATCAATAAATATGTGGTTACAAAACAATATCTTAATTCTTACTTGATACGATACGAGAGAACTCTAAAGATATAAGAGAATTACACAAAACTTTGAAAAATTTTATGTACAATATAATATAAAACTCTCTAGATTTGCTAAACTATTGCCTTGTCGACATCCAATAAGCAGAAATGTTGACACTGACATATTCGTACATATAACTAACATATTTTAAAATCAATTTATTTAAAGGTTATTTTAGTTTTATTGTAAACTAAAAAATCTTAAATCCTTGAATTTTGGGAAATTGGGCAATTATTGGATAAGGATCAGTATCACATTTGCTATTTTATATTTGATATAATCGATTTTAATGATTGTAATGACTTTCTGATGAGAAATCTAAAAGGAGCATGCAATGTGTTCACGGAGCTAATTGGAACCGATGAAAATATGAAAAGTTGCTACAAGCATCGTTTCCCTTCCTTGGTTGCCACGTTAGAAGCTTTAAACAATGTGTTCACACATACATGATGTATGAGCATATTATCATTCATTTGGGTCTCCAAATAAAATGAAGAATTGAATCAAATGCAATTAAATATTCTAATGCGTCCCCAAAGTTTTGAGTCTAACCATCTCACATGCAATAGTTTTTTTTCTTGTTATTTTGATGTATAAAAAAAGATAAAAATTGCATGTAATTAAACAATATATTGTTTTGATTATCCTTTTTCTTTAGAAAACATGCAAATAATTTTTTTGCTTTTTATAAAAAAAAAAAAACCTATCCAAACGTATGATTCATGTTGTATTTGAACTTCACTTTCTAAATGTGGAGTAAAATTTATAGTAGTATTTGAACATAGACTTCAAAATGAGCCCTCCTGGTGATCCGCAAGACAACATGGGCCCACAAGACTTTTCAAAATTTCTAGAAAAGGAAAGATTTTTTTTAAAAAAATTTTAAAAATACCTTTTGGTTACAGATTTCTGATTTATCTCACGCCTTTTATTTCATATCAAATTGGATAGTCTTTTGTTCTATTTACTAAAGAGCTATCGATGTTAACGTTTGCACATGTGAATTATTTTTTAAATTAATTTTATAAATAATTATATAGTTTACTTAGTTTTTATTTTATACCTTAAAGATTTTTTTAGTAAATTGAACATTTTGTTTTGTTCTATCGATATGGATAAAATTATAATATTTTTTGAAATCTAAACTCCATCACTTCTTTGCTATCGAAACAAAGCACAAGATTAATAACGTAAAATAAAATAAAAAGAGATAAATCACATGTTATTTTTTAAAATTAAACCTTTATTTTCTCCTCATCTTTGAAAGTTTCCTAAGTGCTTTTCAATGTTTGGTTGAAATTAATTTTTAATTTGGAAAAATTATATTACGCTACATTTAAGTTTACTGAAATAATATTAGCATATTAAATTTTTTTAAAGCTCACGATTTAGTCATTATAAAAATAATATCGAATTAAAATTTTAATTTTTCAAAGAAATTCATTTTTGAGTTATTTAATGATGAAAATTGGTGTTTTGGAATGAATCATGGATTTTAAAAAAGTTTAATATATTAATATCATTTTAGAAAGAAAGGAAACATGTAAGTTGAAGTCAAAAATCGAAAAGGAAATATAAAAAAATTGAAATAAAATAAAATAACCAACCAGCAAATGTGTTTTTTTGAACCTACCTCTATCACATGTTCTAGTCTTTCTATCATATTACCACATCTTCTAGGTAATACACTCTCCCTCTACCATAACTTCCAGTTTTCATAACTTATCTCTCAATCTAAAGAACCCACCAATATTCCTCTGAGCTACAAAAACAACAGATCTTGCTTGCCTCTGGCTCTGTATTACAGTTCTCTGTAACAAGGAACGCTCACTCTAGACTGGTCTCTGGTCTCTCACATTGTATACTCATACTATCGCTATCTCTAGAACCTTCATGTCTAAGACTCTTTAACCACTCTTTCTTTTTCCTTTAAACTCCATCACATCTTTCTCAATCTGAAGTGCTATATCCACCAACCTGACATAATTCATATGCCTCATGTAAGACAGTTTCAATCAAATTTTAAAATATAATCCATCTAGAAATTTTTTACACTTTTTCTCCTTTATGTCTACCATTTTCGATACAACCATTGACAATACCACAAAACTGATATCATACTAAACCAAAGTCAACACATTTTTACCTCAAATAAATGAAATCTCTCTTCTGTTGGGCTCTGAAAATATATGAGCAATATTTATATAAGAACAAGCATCCATAAACTTATTCCAAGTTAAGGGTTTATCAACATATACACTTACCCTAAGAAGAATATCCTCCCACCATTCTAAAACTTTTCATTTTAACTTAAACGAAACAAAGACGATCTTCTGCCTATCCATCACAGGTACAATACCAAATAATCTCTCTACATGTTTTACTCATAGCTCAGGTTCAAAAGGATTCATAAATCCTTTAAAGAACATAACATTCAACTTAATATATCTAATAAAACAATCTCCATGTATCTCGTGCATAAACTCACCTTTCTCATATTGAATGTTTACCATTACTGGATTTACAACAACCCCAAACACTGCTCTAACCTGCTCATCAAGTCTATGCTATAGACTATCAACTTTATCATTTGTTACATTCATTTTCTCAAGAGTATGAGCAAGAGTTTCTCTTAGCTCATCTCTTTTCAATTCTAGATTCTCTCATACCCTTACTAATATCAATTATACTGTCAACATGTTCCCTTCTAGGAACCACAAACTAATGTACGTTGAAGTAAAAAATCGAAAAGGAAATATAAAAAATTGAAATAAAATTCAATAACCAACCAGCAAATGTGTTTTTTTGAACCTACCTCTTGTAAAAACTTGGAAAAGTATTTGTTTTTCTTTTTTATTTTCTAAGCAACCAACCACTTTTGTATCATTGTAAGCAGGTATATATAAGGATTCTTAAATATGGATTCATGGTACGAACTCACAAAAGCAACGAAGGCAAAACATTTACATATTACAACGCTAAACACTCAATCTAGGTCATGGCATCATCCAACTCAGTGAAAATACTTGAAATCACCCGAGTCAGTCCTTCCTCTGATTCATCCAATTCGATCACCGAGTTCACTCTCCCTCTCACCTTTCTTGATACATATTGGCTCAAGTTTCCTCCCAACGAACGTGTCATCTTTTACCAACTCACTGAGCCAACCCACGAGTTCTTTAACTCAGTCATCCTCCCAAAACTAAAAAGCTCTCTCTCCCTCACTCTCTTCCATTACCTCCCCCTAGCAGGCAGCCTCAAATGGGACTCACGTAACCCAAAACCCATCATCCTCTATCGTGCTCCAAACGATGCCGTTTCCTTCACCGTCGTAGTGTCCACTGCAGACTTGAATCGTCTCTCAAGTAATGGAACTCGTGAAGCTATCGAGTTACACCCTTTGGTACCGGAGCTATCGATATCTGATAATAAAGCATCAATTATTTCATTACAAATAACTTTTTTTCCTGGTCAAGGGTTTTGCATCGGCATCACTTCTAACCATGCAGTTGTTGATGGTCAAACTTTGACCATGTTCATAAAAGCATGGGCTTATATATGCAAACAAGAAAAAGAAGAGCATCTTTCTTTACCACAAGAGCTAATCCCCTTTTTTGACCGAAGTGTTATCAAAGATCCAGTAATTGGGCTCGACATGATGCTCTTGAACTTGTGGTTAGGTTCAGATTCAGAGGATCCCAACAAGAGAAACTTGAAGTTGTTACCAGCTTTAGGAGTTGATCCTAACTCAGTTCGAGCCACGTTCAACTTGACTCGTGAAGATTTCAAGAAACTAAGAGAAAAGATCCAAAACGATGTCGCAAAACCAGAATTGAAGTTGTCAACTTTTGTGCTCGCATATGCATATGTGTTTGTTTGCATGGTTAAGGCTAGAGGTGGAGACAATAACAAAAGCATATATTTTGTGTTCAGCGCTGATTATCGAAGCCGATTAGATCCTCCGATTCCATCAAACTATTTTGGCAATTGTGTGATGGGACAGACGAATTTTGCAAAAGCGGGAGATTTCATGCAAGAAAATGGAGTTGTGGTAGCTGCAGAGAAGATAAGTGATATGGTTTTAGGGTTAGATATGGAACTTCTTGAAAGATCACACGAAAGTTTATCAGAACTCAAGTCTTTAAAACCACGAACAGTACAGGTGGTTTCAGTGGCTGGGTCGACCCGGTTTGGGGTTTACGGATTAGATTTAAGATGGGGTAGGCCTATAAAGACGGAGATTGTGTCCATAGATAGGACTGGAGCTATTTCTATGTCGGATTGCAGAGATGGGAACGGAGGAGTTGAAGTTGGTTTGTCATTGAGTAGAAATGAAATGGAGATTTTTTCTTCTCTTTTTGTTGATGGGTTAAAGAATCTTTAACCATCTGATTATGTTTCTTGAGGTTTGAACTTTACTTATTTTTAATGTTGCAGAAAAATGTTATTTCAAATTAATGCTTGGTTTCTCTGTATCTTGCAGATTTTAGTTTATGCATTATGCTACAATCATTTTTATTTATTCAGAAATGTTTGTTCGATTTTTTAAAAGCTTTAGCATAAAGAGGAAGAATTCTTGTATCAGATGCAATTTTTTTATGCACTTAATTGCATCGGATATGGTAAAATATTTCTGACGTGAAAACGGTTAAATGCACTCGGTGCCTCTGTTCATTTGCACCAAACCGACTGCAGGCAAGATTTTCTCCCGTATGCATAGGTTTTCTCGCGTATGCGCCCATAGATTAAAAGGATTGAAATCCTCTGCATCATTGTTATAAGGCCGTCATAATTAATTTTCTGATGTGATTATAAAATAAAATAAAAAATTACTTATATTGAGTCAAAAAAAATACTATTACATTTAAACTCTGTTTATGAGAAATTCAAAATATATTTGCATTGACTGAAAATTTAATTGGTAATTTTTAGAAACTTCATTGGTAATATTTATACATATTCAGTTAACATTACCAATGAAGTTTTAAAAAAATTACCGATTAAGCTTTCAGCCGATGTAGTCAAGATTTTTTCCCATTTATTTTAATGAAAAAATAGTAGCTTGAAAATCAATACATGTAAAATAGTATTTTACGAGTGCTTGTATTATATGAAAATCAATTTCATATAAAGTGAGATTTTAAACTATTGAGTGATAAGCTTAATAAAATAATTTTTGTGTTATTTTTTTACGTAAATTGTTTTACAAATGATTGATAAATGATTCTTTCTTTGTAAAAAAATCATTCTCACTTTCTTAAAATTTCTCTCTCATATGTTACACCATTAATTTTATCTCTTTATTTATTATTTTTGTATTTTTCATCATTTATTTTAGAGTTCAATAAAAAAATTAACTGAAAATTTTTAATTTTATGTTATAATATATTTTCCATGAAAACAAACCAAATAAAAAAAAAAACAAAATCAACTTATGCAATTGGACTAAATATATATATTCACCTTTTTTTAATGTAAAGGAAAGTCCCAACTAATTTATTATTTCAACACATTGTAGCAATACTGCCTTCCATACGAGCATTCAGATAGGTTAAACATATTTTGGTATCACACAATTCGTTAATAATTTAACGATACGTGTAGAAACTTAATTTATAATTTTAACAACACGTAAATGCATGCACGGATCAGCTATTTAAAGCAGTTAGAGAACGGCACGTTTCTTTCCATTTTCCCTGATGTGCTTTCTTTCTTGTATTTGGCAGATTGCAGAGGCGCTTACTCAAAAACTATTTTTAGTTCATGCATGAATGCAAGCCTTTTGGAAAAAAAAAAGAATGAGTTTTGCTGGCAGCTGTCAAATTAAAAGGCGTAATGATTTTGGTATTGTAAAATTGTACCATTTGAGTACAATGTCTTACCAATCGTGACACCTACTAAAATAATAAATTTTTGAAAATTAAATTTGTAAAATCACAACTTAGAAATAGACAAATGTCACCGTATTACAACTTAACAATAGACAAATGCCATTGCATATAAGTTTCTCTCCATCACAAAATTGACGGCATAAATTGTCTAGATATGTGATCAATTACATTTATCTCTTTGTTTGAAAAATGATTAAAACTTCATTTGGTCGTGTTAGATTAGACAAGATTTGGTAACTGAAAAATGAAAAATACTTAAATGCCTTTATATATAAATATCAAATGGAACAGATTCAAGTCCTTTGCAACTCATTTTGCTATTTATCTTGCTCTATTTCCTTCCAATCTAGAGAAAAATAGTCTAAAGATAACTTCAATCCATTCCATTTAATGTTTATAAACGAGGACATTTATGTATTTTTCATTTTCTCTTTAAGAGTTTAACAAATTTTGTCTGTTTTAAAATATTCAAAGGGGTTTTAATCATTTCTCAAACAATGAGGAGGTAAGTGTAACTGATCCCTAATCAAAAGGGGTTTATGTAATTTACCCTAAATTTTTTTATGAGAACGATGACAATATTAGATACGACATGCGAACACAATAAGAAAGTGAATTTAGATTCATCTTAATCGTGTACGTATTGATATGATTATGATGCGAAATTGTATCGTATCGTGGGTTGACTCGTAAATCCAAAATTGATGCACGTATAACATGTTTAATTAAACTTGTCGGGTTGACACAATTATGACCCACTTTGATCTATTTAATTAAATAATTTTAACTCTCTAATATCATATTTATTGTTACAATTTTGACGCAATAGAAGAAAATAAATAGATGTTATGATTGTTTATATAATTACTTACAATAAAAATGATAAGATTATGGTCAATACTGTATGTTAAAGATTTATCTGATATGTTTTTTGTCTTTTTTTCTTTGGTACATTGATTAGAAAGAAAATCGAACCTCAGTTTCTTATATGACTACTAAACCTAGAGGCTTGGGTCATACTATGATTATTTTGGAGACATTTTAAATGGTGCTTTAGAATTATGCATCTGCGTTATGAATTAGGTTTTTATGTAACTTAATTTTCGTACTCATTATTTTATCAACTATTGATGCCATAAAAGATGATGTGGGTTTGTCCTGTCTTTCGCAGCCCTCAACGAGGAGAAAGATCATCTGGTTCTTGTGGATTTGTAAAAGATGAAAGCCTTTGAGAAGATCTTGCTTTTGGCAGTCGCGGTTGTTCAGTGTATTCGTATATCTACAGGAAAGTCACCCGAAATGTTGTACTCGGGAGGACCCTCTGACGGTTAAGTTAGTCGATGTGCTTGGAATGAAGTAAGGAGATGATTTAGAGTAATACCGAGATGGGGGAGTATAGAGAAGAAGAGGACCGAAGTAGTTCTCTTTACTCCCCATGTATGGTTTTCTCATAGGTCTCTTCTCTCTTTTGCATATATGTGGATGTATCCTCTTTTGCTTTGTATACTGGAACCCTTTTACATAGGTGTGGTAACCCTTGTCTTTGGGATTTCGAAGTGGGAGATGACTTCTGCCTACGAGAGATGAGCCCTGCCCAAAGGAAGTAACATTTGCTTATGAGTTCTCACGTCAAGAAAGAAATCTTCAAACTATAGGGTGGTGTGTCAATCATTACAGTCATAATAGGTATGACCCTACAGTGCCCATAGGTAGCAATCCGCATGTCCGATTATTATTGGATCGGGTAATTTTGGTCACATCATATGCCCCCCACTCCTTAGAAAGATCTGGGGAGATTTCTAAATGAGTATAAGTCTTTCTTGCCACCTCTATGGGACCAAAGGGTTTTGGCTGGGAGTTCTGCCCTTCAAGGAGCTTCACATAGCTTGAAGTTTTGATTCTATATCAATGGGAACTTCGTGGCTCGAGCCTTCGTTCTCTTGTTGCAAGAGTCGTGTGCTTGAAGCTTGTTTCCTATTTGAGCTGAAGTGGAGCTTGTTTGTAACGACCAATCCCGGGTTGGCCACCTCCGAGACAGTGTCGTCATGTTTTGAAATCCCAGCATGATACATATATGCAACAACATAAAAATGCATCAGCTGAAATTAAAAATTACTAACCAATCCTCAATTCTTTCAAGAGGAGATTCATCATCATTCTCCTATCATAAACAATATATAAATATTACAAAATGCATAAAAAGATTTTATAACAAATTTTCTTTCTTCTTTATTACAATGTCTGAGGACTTAATCACGAGACTTACTTAAGGTAATTACTATGATATTAACTCCAAACTCTATCTATCCTGTCCGTTGCCTGAAAATTTTCAACAATAAGGATTGAGTTTCACAAGCTCAGTGAATTAAATTTACTAAAAGTACTCGATTATATACTTTTAGTCACATCTTACAATTCAATCGTTTCTAATCCACCAATATTAATAATTTATTTCTTCGCATATAATAATTCAAATTTTCAAATAATCTTCTAATATTCATTCATCTATTATCTCATATAATTCAATAATAACATTCTATTATCAATGCCCATATCATAATTCCAATCATTTATCTATCTCTTCTTAAATTAATTATCAAACATATCAATTTTTCTTTTGATATATTTAATCATCTTGAGATTATAAATTCAACATCATTATGAGGTTCACAGCATATAATCAATCAATCAAATAATTTTAATCATATCATACTTTCATATTTATTTCTCATCATATCTGTCTCTCTGTGAGACTCATTTGTCTATCAATAATTTTACAATCAAGATTGATACTTTAACATTTCAGTCAATAATAATAAAATAACTAAATAAATAAATGTATATGTTTAAATCATATTTATTTATTTTTTTATCAAATCATCTCATTATTTTAAATTATAATTTAAAAATATTTTTTTACATATCGATATGTTTCAACTAAATCAAATCAATTATCTTCTTGGTCTTCTATCAGCCAACTGAGTTTCTAATCTTAATTGCATCGGATATAGTAAAATATTTCTGACGTGAAAACGGTTAAATGCACTCGGTGCCTCTCTCTATTTGCACCGCACCGACTGCAGCCAAGATTTTCTTCCGTATGCATAGGTTTTCTCGGGTATGCGCCCATAGATTACAAGGATTGAAATCCTCTATATCACTGTTATAAGGCCGTCATAATTAATTTTGTGATGTCATGTTCTTTCAAGTTTCTATATTGTTTGATTATAAAATAATAAAAAAATTACTTATATTGAGTAAAAAAATACTATTACATTTAAGCTTCGATTATGAGAGATTCAAAATAGATTTACATTTGGTAAAAAACTTGATTGGTAATATTTAAAAAATTTATTAATAATATTTATACATATTCAATTAATATTATTAATAAAGTTTTTAAAAATTATTAATTAAGTTTTCAACTGATGTAACCAAAATTTTTTTTTCTGTTTGTTTTGATGAAAAATAGTAATTTGAAAATCAATACATGTAAAATAGTATTTTATGAGTGCTTGTATTATATGAAAATCAATTTCATATAAAATGAGATTTTAAACTATTGAGTGATAAACTTAATAAAACAACTTTCGTTTTATTTTTTTATGTAAATTGTTTTATAAATGATTATTTCTTTGTAAAAAAAAAAACATTCTCACTTTTTTAAAATTTCTCTTACATATTACATCATTAATTTTATCTCTTTATTTATTATTTATTTCATTTTTCATCATTTATTTTAGAGTTCAATCAAACAAAAAAAAAATCAATTGAAAATTTTTAATTTTATATATAATTAATTTTATGTTATAATATATTTTACATGAAAACAAACTTAAAAAAAAACAAAATCAATTTATGCAATTGGATTATATATATATATATATATATATATATATATATATATATATATATATTCACCTTTTTTTAATGCAAAGGAAAGTCCCAACTAATTTATTATTTCAACACATTGTAGCAATACTGCCTTCCATACGAGCATCACGATAGGTTAAACATATTTTGGTATCAGGCACGTCGTTAATAATTTAACGATACGTGTAGAACTTTATTTATTATTTTAACAACACGTAAATGCATGCACGGATCAGCTATTTAAAGCAGTTAGAGAACGGCACGTTTCCTTCCATTTTCCCTGATGTGCTTTCTTTCTTGTATTTGGCGGATTGCAGAGGCGCTTACTCAAAAACTATTTTTAGTTCATGCATGAATGTAAGCCTTTTGGAAAAAAAAGAATGAGTTTTGTTGTCAGCTGTCAAATTAAAAGCCGTAATGATTTTGGTTTCGTAAAATTGTACTATTTGAGTACAATGTCTTACCAATCGTGACACCTACTAAAATAATAAATTTTTGAAAATTAAATTTGTAAAATTAATCTTAGAAATAGACAAATGTCACCGTATTACAATTTAGCAATAGACAAATGCCATTGCATATAAGTTTCTCTCCATCACAAAATTGACGGCATAAATTGTCCAGATATGGGATCAATTACATTTATCTCTTTGTTTGAAAAATGATTAAAACTTCATTTGGTCGTGTTAGACTCGACAAGATCTGGTAACAGAAAAATGAAAAATACTTAAATGTCTTTATATATAAATATCAAATGGAACAGATTCTAGTCCATTACAACTCATTTTGCTCTTTATCTTGCTCTATTTCCTTTCAATCTACAGCAAAATAGTCTACAGATAACTTCAATCCATTCCATTTAACGTTTATAAACGAGGACATTTATGTACTTTTCATTTTCTCTTTAAGAGTTTAATAAATTTTGTCTGTTTTAAAATATTCAAAGGGGTTTTAATCATTTCTCAAACAATGAGGAGGTAAGTGTAACCGATCCCTAATCAAAAGGGGTTTATGTAATTTACTCTAAATTTTTTTGATGATAACGATGACAATATTAGATACGACATGCGAACACAATAGGAAAGTAAATTTGGATTCACCTTAATCATGTACGTATTGATATGATTATGATGCGAAATAATTGTATCGTATCGTGGGTTGACTCGTAAATCCAAAATTGATGCACGAATGACATGTTTAATTAAACTTGTTGGGTTGACACAATTATGACCCACTTTGATATATTTAATTAAATAATTTTAACTCTCTAATAGCATATTTATTGTTACAATTTTGATGCAATAGAAGAAAAAAAAATAGATGTTATGATTGTTTATATAATTACTTACAATAAAAATGATAAGATTATGGTCAATACTGTATGTTAAAGATTTATATGATATGTTTTATTTGTCTTCTTTTCTTTGGTACATTGATTAGAAAGAAAACCAAACCTCAGTTTCTTATATGACTACTAAACCTAGAGGCTTGGGTCGTACTATGATTATTTTGGAGATATTTTAAATGGTGCTTTAGAATTATGCATCTGTGTTATGAATTAGGTTTTTATGTAACTTAATTTTTGTACTCATTGTGTTATCAACTATTGATGCCATAAAAGATGATGTGGGTTTGTCCTGTCTTTCGCAGCCCTCAACGAGGGGTAAGATCGTCTGGTTCTTGTGGACTTGTAAAAGATGAAAGCCTTTGAAAGGATCTTGCTTTGGCAATTGCGATTGTTCAATGTATTCGTATACCTACAGGAGAAGTCACTTGGAACGTTGTACTCAGGAGAACCTTTTGACGATTAAGCTAGTGGATGTGCTTGGAATGAAGTAAGGAGAGGATTTAGAGTAATACCGAGATGGGGGAGTATAGAGAAGAAGAAGACCAAAGTGGTTCTCTTTACTCCCTATGTTCGATTTTCTCACAGGTCTCTTCTTTCTTTCGCATATATGTGGATGTATCCTCTTTTGCTTTATTTGCTGGAACCCTTTTATATAGGTGTGGTAACCCTTGTCTTCGGGATTTCGAAGTGGGAGATGACCTCTGCCTACGGGAGATGACTTCTACCTGCGGGAGATGACCCCTGCCTGAGGGAAGTGACATTTGCTTATGAGTTCTCATGTCAAGGAAGAAATCTTCAAACTATAGGGTGGCATGTCAATCATTACAGTCATAATAGGTCTGACCTATAGTGCCCATGGGTAGCAATCGACGTGTCCAATTATTATTGGATAGGGTAATTTTGGTCACATCATATGCCCACACTCCTTAGAAAGATATGGGGAGATTTCTAAATGAGTATAAGTCTTTCTTGCTACCTCTATGGGACCAAAGGGCTTTGGTTGGGAGTTCTGCCCTTCGAGGAGTTTCACATAACTTGAATTTTTGATTCTATATCGATGGTAACTTCGTTGCTCGAGCCTTAGTTCTCTTGTTGCAAGAGTCATGTGCTTGAAGCTTGTTTCCTATTTGAGTTGAAGTGGAGCTTGTTGGACTTCAGAAAGCCTTATTATCATATCAAAAAGATTTTTTTTTTTTTTTTTACTCTAGCTGGTTTATGGAGAGGAGTAATATGAGTGGAGTAATTAGCCCTTCTATTCTTGTAAGGTTGCTTAGTTTCGAAAGCCTTTGCTCCTACTCAAGGGGGTATTCGTACGGTTGAAGCTACGATCCCTATTTGGTTAGGGTCTGCTGGACTGAAATTGTAACTGTTGACTAATCCGAGGTGGGGTTGTACGACCGTGGAGGTTTTTAACCCCAACTTCGATAAGGATTTTGTTGGTTGAAGTTTGTTGCTCCTGTTGATCCAGGGTGGAATTTCATAACTTTGAAAGTCTTAATTCCACACAGACATGGTTTTAAGTGACTGAAACCAAGCTTTCTTCAAGCTTTCTTTTCGACAAGAATCATATTATTGAAACTATGCTTTTTGTTAGGGTAATGCAATTGAAGTCTTAACTCTTCGTTGATCCAAGGTGGAAGCTTAGTTTTGCCCTTCTTCTGATTGCGCGGAACTGTGAGGCAAAAAAGTTATAGTTCCTTTTCAGGAGGATTTGTATAACTGGGGCCTTAATCCCTCTTTAGTGGGAGTGTGAATGTGGTTGTAATTCCTCTTCTTCTTGAGTGAAACTGTGAGGATTAGAAGTCGTAGTTCTACTTCGGGGAATTTTATAGCTAAAGTCACAACTGTAGTAAGAATTGTAGGGTGTGAGCCTTGATTCCTCTTCGAGCTGGATTGTGATTAATATGAAAGGTATAATTCTTTATTTTTAAAGGATTTGTATAGTTGAGGCCTTAATCCATCTTTAGTGGGAGTGTGATTGTGGCTGTAATTCTTCTTATGCTCGAGTGGAACTGTGTGGCTTAGAAGCAGTAGTTCTACTTTGGCGAAAACCATATAGTTGAAGTCATAACTCCACTGTAGTAAGAATTGTAGGGCACAAGCATTGATTATCTTCAATGGGGTGACGATTTGAGTTGTAATTCCTTCTAACTAGGGTAGAACTATATAGCTTTAGAAACGCTTGGTTCCACGTCGGGAGGAATTGTTTATTGCAGTCAACTTTCGCTGAAGGATGGTGAATGGATTGGAGTCATAATTCCTGTTATCAGAGTGGAACTATACGGCTTCGAAAGCACTTGGTTTTATGTCGGGAGAAATTGTTGACTATAGTCAATTTTCGTTGAGTCGAGGTGGGACCATACAAATTTGTTGAAGCTTTAGTTTTAATTGGGCCTAGAATTGTATGGCTATGTGGGCCTTGATTCCATATAGGTAGGATTTTGCAATTATCTTTAATTTTGGGCTTGGGCTTGTTGAGCCCACTTAATGCTTTTAAGTCCACATGTTAAGATGAGACATTTAGCTCTCCCGAGGTACTTTTGTGAGCTGTCACATTAATGACTGAATGAACACCTCAACTGCCCAAAGTACTTTTGGCCATGTCAGCATAAGTGGCGCATTAACCATGCGTTTGGGAAACAGTTCATTTGGCATGGGCTATTTAAGGGATCTTTTGCCTCCTATTTCCTTTTTTTTTCTTTATTAGCCCAAAGCAGGGCAAAACCAGTTGGTCTCGAGAAATAGTACCAAGCAGATTGAAAGCTGTCCTAGTAGAGGCGGGGCACCACACAGGCTGAGTGTCATGCTGATAAAATGACCCTGCGCAAAGAGGAAGGCTGACTTAGGCATTCTCACGGAGGTGTTTCCGAGCCTAAGGCCGCACGGTTGGCTACTTAAGCTAGCAGCCCGTGACAAGATGTAAACTAAAGTGAAACCAAAGAGATGGTGAATTGGGTTTTAAAACTTTTTGCACACAAGTTTATACACTTATGAAATCAAGCAAGAACAACAATAGTAATAATGTTGGAAATTAAAGGAATAAGGATGAGAAAGTGCATACTCGGTTTATAGTGGTTCGGCAATATCGAAAACTTTCCGACCCTACGTCCACTCTCTTCAAGAAGACTCCTTGAAGTATTTCACTAAATCAAACAAGCAACTTATGAGGTGTTGCCCAAACCTTTACAAAGATCTCTTCCAAGGAAGTTTATACTAAAATATTACACGTAAACACTACTAAGAGTTACACAAACTCTTTCTCTTACAATGATTGAAATTTATGATTTAAGATTGGTACAAGAGAGATTGCAATAAATGCTTACAAGATGAAAAATATCTATTTTTCAGGAACAAAGCTTTAATGAGGGCTCCAGAAGGATTTTGAAAGCTTTGAAAGATATAAATGAGCTTTATAAGAAATTAAGTGTTCTTGATTGCTAGGTTTTCTCATTTAAAAGGGGTTTATATAGACTTAACT
The DNA here is from genome assembly GCA_023935145.1 of Bretschneidera sinensis. Classification (NCBI taxonomy): domain Eukaryota; kingdom Viridiplantae; phylum Streptophyta; class Magnoliopsida; order Brassicales; family Akaniaceae; genus Bretschneidera; species Bretschneidera sinensis. The sequence continues at coordinate 57,027,446 of CM043705.1, read as the reverse complement.
CCATATGGCCGTTACACACAATGTATGACCATTTTGGACCATTAAATGCTTTAACCTGTGCATTTATTTTCAAAAACTAGTCGTTATAAATGAGTGTTCAATCGACTAGATGCTTGGTTTAGTCGACTAAAGCAAGGAAAATTTGTATCAAGTGCTTTCATTCAGTTAATTGGATGAACCATTCAGTCGACTGGACTAGAGGAACAAAACACTCTGTCCTTCATTCAATCAATTAAGTCAGAGGCCAGAAGGTGTTATCCTTCATTCAATCGACTAAACGAATCATTTAGTTGACTGGATCAAAGGGCATGACTTTATGCTCTTTATTCAGTCAACTTAATGATCCATTCAGTCGACTGAATCTCTGATGAGTGAAAAATATTGCATATTTTTGCCACTTAATTTACATTTGTTAGCTTAGGAATTTGTTACTTTGAGTTGTTTTCATTGTTTTTCAGGTTTACAAGCACTGGGAAAGGAGTTTCACTAAAATTGCCAGAATTGCCCATACAGATCAATCATCTTTGAAAATTAAACTGTATTGATTCAAGAAGAACCAGGATATGAGCCATATATGCTTAGAAAGATCCAGAAGTCTATTTTCTGGAGAATTTTACGGCTCGTAAAAATAATTTTTTCTACAGAAAGTTATGACCGTTTTAGTAGACAAAGGTCAGGCTGTACGAGCTGTGCGGGATTTCAGCGTGAACAAAAGTTTTGAAGGGCATGTGAAGACTTAAATCTCACATTCCACATCGGTTGGAAACACATTTCTATATCCCACATCCCACATCGGATTGGAAACACATTGCATTCGTGGTATTTGCCTATATAAGACCCACTCCACTTCATCATTCAGTGTGCAATTCCTGGGCCACTTTGGTGTTAACCGGTGGACGTCTGCTAGCATTCTGGTGGATCCCGAAGGCTTTGTTACCACAAGGGGAAGCGCCGCCCATCTGCGAGTGGAATTTCTCCTATGTAAAGTTATTTATTTATTTTTATTTAGTTGTTTTAGTTTAATGTTTAGCACTTTTATTATGAATTGTAGTTTTATAATTATGAGTGGCTAGAATCTTCAGCTAAGGTTGAAGATGAAGCCCTGCCGTTGTTTGGCATAGTAGTTCAGATTTGCTTGTACAAATCTGACATTTTTAGTATAAATGTTTTCTCAATTATTTGAGTTAATCTTGTGATTGATTGAGTTTAAATTGTTCTGTTGGATATTCCTTGTGTTTCATCTGATGGATACATAGAATTGTTTTCGATTAAATTGGATTTCCTTTGTGATTTGTTAAGAGTGGATGCAATGGATGCTTTTGGTTTAATTGGGATATTCTTTGTTTTTTGTCTTATAGTTGGATTCATGGAATTTTTTGATAGGCTATCTTTAGAACATTGAGATATATGCTTAACTTTGGTGGGGTGGATTCAGAAACCTTAGTGTTTTTATTATTAGTTTTTAAAATCAATTTAGTTTAGCTTTTATTTTGCAACATATAATACAAGACTCGGAACTAGGTTAAGATAAGATTAGTTTAGATAAATTTATATTTTCACAACGCAATTCCCCGTGGATTCGACCTCGCATTTGCACAACACTATATTACAAATGACTCGTGCGCTTGCGAATAATTTAAAACTCACAACAAATTTTTGACGCCGTTGCCGGGGAATTGTTTGGTTTGTGAAATTTTTTTGTCTGAATTGATTTTATTTTTCTACTAGTTAGTTATCATTTTTTTTATATAAAAAAAGAGAAAAAAAATATATGTGGATGAATCCAGCGCCGGTTTCACAGTCTTTAGAGGACACCATTAAGGAGTACATGAAAATGACCGGCCCGTCTATCAATGCTGCCAACATATTCAATGTTGATAGTTGTTCCATCTGTGCTAGTCCTATGCATCTAGCACATAATTGTCCATCAATGCCAGCTTGTGCTGAGTATCCCATGGAACAAATGAATGCTTTCAATGACTGTTGTTGGCAATTAAATGGATCTTACTCCGAAACATACAATCCAGGGTGGTGGGACCACTCTAATTTTTCATGGACACATAACCAACTGAGGAATCAGGGAGGAGCCTCTTATCAAGCTCACAATCAATACCCTCCCGAATTTTCTCCGCCAGTTCCAAGTTATAGTCACTCAGCCTATCCAGCACCATTACCTGCTTACCAAGCTCCCATTCAAACACCAGCGCCAGTTTCACTGTCACTTGAGGACACCCTTAAGGAGTACATGAAAATGACTAGCCAATCCATAAGCGAAGTGATGAGTGCAATAATAGAAAACACCCAAGCCATTGCCAAGCTAGAGAGTCAAATTGATCAAATCGCAAGTTACGTGGGTGAAGGAGAGGAAGGAGAGTTCCCCAGTCAACCTGAGCCTAACCCAAAGGAACAGTTTACGGTGGGAAATTCATCAACTCCTATGCATTGGCAGGAACAAGCGCAATCAACTGTCTCATACTTGTCTGGGAGACAAGTGGACAATCAAGTGGAGGAGAACCCTGCTATGCAACAAGGGCAAGAAAGTGGCAACAAGGAAAAGAGAGATGTTGAGCCATCTACAGCCACGCCTATTATTAAGGATCTCTCTAGGTCATTTTTACCTAAAGCGCCTTACCCTGAGAGACTACAAGCACCCAAGAAAGAAGGGAAGTCTGAGGACATTATGGAGGCAGACTTTGCTCAGTTTGGAGAGGATTTAGACTTAGATAAGTTACTTGAGCAAGCAAATACTATCTTGGAGTCTGCTCCTCGGGAGAGTAGTAAGACAAAGGAGACTATGGATGAATCCTGCATTGAGGACCCCCTGGAGGCATGCTTTGCTCACTTTGGAGAGGACTTGGGCTTAGATAAGTTACTCGAGGAAGTGAATGCCATTTTGGAGTCTGATCCTCGAGAAAGCAATGAGACGGAGGAAACCACAACACCTAAACCCCCCAAGAAAGAACTTAAGCCTTTACCGGATAATCTTAAGTATAAGTTCCTAGGTCCAGCAGATTCTTTGTCGTAAAAATAAATGCATGTTCATGTTCGTCTAAAAAGTTTTGGTTGTTCTGAAAAATTGTGATGTGATTTCATTGGTGAGTTTAAAACTTTGAACACATGATCTGATGATAGAGTTTAAACTTTAGCTACTTACTTTAGGCATTTTCGAGAATTCACATGTTTTATCTAATCTAACACGAGCACATCAGTACATATTTGTGTGAGGTATGACAAGTGAGTTAAATGTATACGTTTTCTTGTCTTAACTAAAACCGGATGACTTGTTGGATAAACACTTGGGCATATGAAAAAATAAAAAAATAAAAAAAACAACTAATACTACTAATATTTATAATGATCATCATCAATAAACTTTCCACTGAGTAACTGGACCTATTGCCTCAGTAAGCAGTGAGTGTTCACGTCAAAAGGTGATAATTTTATTCATAATGATCATTGCGAAACTTTTCACTGAGTAACTGGACCTCTTGCCTCAGTAAGCAGTGAGTGTTCACGTCAAAAGGTGGAATTTTGCTTGGTAGTGTTAAGGTCGGTTTAATTTCGTAGCCTTTTTTACTCGAGTTAGTAAGTCCTTAGGGGTGTCTTTACACCTAATGCCCTAAAAGCATCTGGTTTGGGAGTCATTGACTCAACACTTGTTACATGGATCAATTAGAAAGCTTAAGGGAACTAAACATAGCAGAGCCTTATGTTAAAAAAAAAAAAAAAAAAACTTTGCCTTCATCGTTCTTTCCGACGAGAAATTCTGTGGATCTTGAGATTTGAATATCTTATACATTGAAGTTATTTGGAAACTTCATCTGTATATGCTAATTCACTTTACACTGATTCAAGCTTGTGATGTCTTATCATGCCTCTTGTAGGTAATTAAGTTTTAAATTCTTATTCATTGTGAAGATGGGTTTGACTTATTTAAGCTTGCTCATGAATGAATCTCATGATTTTGAATACTCCTTAAATTTTTGGATACCATGAATACTGAACTTATCTTTATAATCTTTGTTGTTTATTTAGTTTTTTTATTTTATTTTGCTAAGGGACTAGCAAAATGTAAGTTTGGGGGTATTTGATGAGTGAAAAATATTGCATAGTTTGGCCACTTAATTTACACTTGTTAGCTTAGGAATTTGTTACTTTGAGTTGTTTTCATTGTTTTTCAAGTTTACAAGCACTGGGAAAGGAGTTTCACTAAAATTGCCAGAATTGCCCGTACAGATCAATCATCTTTGAAAATTAAACTGTATTGATTCAAAAAGAACCAGAATATGAGCCATATATGCTTAGAAAGATCCAGAAGTCTATTTTCTGGAGAATTTTACGGCTCGTAAAAATAATTTTTCTACAGAAAGTTATGACAGTTTTAGTAGACAAAGGTCAGGCTGTGCGGGATTTCAGCGTGAACAGAAGTTTTGAAGGGCATGTGAAGACTTAAATCCCACATCCCACATCGGTTGGAAACACATTTCTATATCCCACATCCCAAATCGGATTGGAAACATATTGCACTCGTGGTATTTGCCTATATAAGACCCACTCCACTTCATCATTCAGTGTGCAATTCTTGGGCCACTTTGGTGTTAACCGGTGGATGTCTGCTAGCATTCTGGTGGATCCCGAAGGCTTTGCTACCACGAGGTGAAGCGTCGCCCATCTGCGAGTAGAATTTCTCCCATGTAAAGTTATTTATTTCTTTTTATTTAGTTGTTTTACTTTAATGTTTAGCACTTTTATTATGAATTGTAGTTTCATAATTATGAGTGGCTAGAATTTTCAGCAAAGGTTGAAGATGAAGCCCTGCCGTTGTTTGGTATAGTAGTTCAGATTTGCTTGTACAAATCTGACATTTTTTAGTATAAATGTTCTGTCAATTATTTGAGTTAATCTTGTGATTGATTGAGTTTAAATTGTTCTGTTGGATATTCCTTGTGTTTCATCTGATGGATACGTCGAATTGTTTTCGATTAAATTGGATTTCCTTTGTGATTTATTAAGAGCGGATACATTGAGATATATGCTTAACTTTGGTGGGGTGGATTCAGAAACCTTAGTGTTTTTATTATTAGTTTTTAAAATCAATTTAGTTTAGCTTTTATTTTGCAACATATAATACAAAACTCGGAACTAGGTTAAGATAAGATTAGTTTAGATAAATTTATATTTTCACAACACAATTCTCTGTGGATTCGACCTCGCACTTGCACAACACTATATTGCAAACGACTCCTGCACTTGCGAGTAATTAAAAACTCACAACAATCTCCTGAAACATAATTTTTCTGTTTTTAAGAAGTCTTATAAAATTATGACCAGGTTTATATGTTTTTGTCAAAAACATTTTTATAAATAATTTGAGACACACTTAATCGAGGTAATTGAAAGGAGATTTGCATTTAGATTAATTACCTTACGAGCTTCTAATCTTGTTTTTCAAACTTCTCTTGAGGTGCATACGTCTTTGAATAAAATGACCTTAAATGCTTAAACACTTCGACAAAATTTGTTAAATCAATTCAATTTAGTTTTGTCATTATTAAAATCAAGTTAAAAGTCAACAGTCTGCTTCGAATTTTCATAGTGCTAAGTTTCTAAGTTTTCTTAGAATGTTTCAGGATTCTTCTTATTATTTCTAGCTTTATCAAGCTTTCAAGTTCTTTCAGTAAGATTCGTTTTCCTTTTTCCTTTACTTTACCATGTCTGCTTTTGGGGCTGGTAAGTCTGGGAAAGTGAAAGTTGAGATAAGAGAAACTGGTAATGAGAGTAGGGAAAGAGTGTTTGGTAAGGAGCAACCTTCTCCGAATGTTACCGTTGCCTCCGCTAGTGGGGTTTTCCAGGTTGGGACGATCCCTAGCCTAATTTCGAAAATTGACCTAGAGCCTGTACCCACTAGGTTTTTCCTCCCTCCCCAATGGGTACAAACCTGAAGGACAGGGCTTCTGTCCCTCTGAGAGATGATGAGCCGTATTCTCTGGAGAGGTTTGGCGAGGGTTGTGATTATTCGTATACCGCTTTGAAGGTGTCATGTTATCCATCTCTGCTTTGGTGGGGTTGAACGAAGCACCTCAAGACTACAGTATTAGGAACCATAGGATGAGATGGGTTGCAACGTTTGGAACTGTTAGGCGAGACCATTTGGGGGCTTTTCTAATGGCATCATGAGACAAATTTATCTTTTCCCACGAACGACGCCAATCCATTGATGCCAAAAAAGATTATGTGAGGTTGTCTTGTCTTTTGTAACCCTTAACAAGGGGAAGGATCGTCTGGTGCTTTTGGACTTATAGAAGATGGGAGTATTTGAGGAGATCTTGCTTCGTCGATCGCAGTTGTTCAGTGTATTTGTATACCTGCAAGGAAAGTCACCTAGAACGTTGTACTCTGAGAAGGACCCTTCGACGAGATGTACTTGGAATGAACTAATGAGAGGATTTATAGTAATACTGAGGTGGGGGAATATAGAGAAAAAGAGGATTGAAGTGGTTCTTTTAATCCCTCTTGTGTTTACTCCCTATGTTTGGTTTTCTCTTAGGTCTTTTTTCTATTTTGCATTTCTGTAGATGTATCCTCTTTTGCTTTGTATGCTGGACCCCCTTTATATAAGTGTGGTAACTCTTGTCCTTGGGATTTCGAAGTGGGATACTGTTGGAATGTAACCTTTGAACCTAAAACCTTATGGAAGAAGACCTCTGCAAGTGGGGAAGACATTTGCTTAAAAGGAAGTGATATCTTCTTATGGGTTCTCACGTCAATGACAGATTCTTCAGATTATAGGATAGTGTGCCTATCATTACAGTCATAATAGGTTTGATCCCTACAATGCCCATGTGTAGCAATCCACGTGTTCGATTCTCATTGAACTGGGTAATTTTAGTCACATTATCAACCATAAGTTTAAAGGAAGTACTACGTTACATCCTTCACCTGATTTAATGTAATCCGTAAACAGAAACAACAAATGATTAAAATTCTATCAGACGATATCTGCAATTTCTAGTCCAAGAAATGGGAGGAAAGGAAAGCTAAATATTAGCACTTAATTGTTTGCATAAATTAAATAGACAATCAATTAACTACATAACTAGAAATGATGAAAACTCAGGATAAAATGGATGCCCTTAAACGGACACCAAGCTATAGAATACCTTCAATTAAACATCTAGCTAAGAGAATCAGTCAGTTGACAAACCTCAACTCAGGAATCAATTAGATACCTCAAGTTTAAAGTATTTTTTGCCTGATATTTATGATTTATTGCAGCCTCCATTAGCAGTCCCATCTCTCTCCGGAAATGTTCTAATCACTTGCTTCCTTCTTCAAATTGATCCACAAGAAAAGTAAAGCAAGTCCAGTATGCTTATTGTTTAGATGCATTGATCTACAAGCAGGTATATATTCGTCTTCCAGGGGTCAGTAAACCTTCCTTAGCACCTGAATTACCAAACTTGACCCCAGTCACTTGTGGGTATGTCCTACGATTATGGCCACCCACACGGCATACTCTGCAGCGATGATTACTTGCAACCATTATTAGGATTGCTCAACCTTGAGTTGGGCAGGTTCTTCTGTTATGGCCCTTTTCACCACATAATCGGCATATAAACCGCTTTCCTTAAGTTCTGGGCAGTAGTGTCTCCTATGGCCTTCACGTCCACAGTTTTTACAGAAAAATTTAACTCCTGAATCATGAAGAAAAATAAAGTATCAGTCCAGCTACCGAAAACACTTATAAGGAGACTGACTTAGTATGCTGAAATGAGCATTTTCATCACTAATGCTCGGTTTCACAGCTATTGAGCAATCTACTTCCACAATCAATAAACCTCAACAGACTCTTAAGTCAATTTTTTGGTGTTCATAAGCAAACAATTTCAAATATGAGTGTATACAAATTTCAAATGTATTCTATAGAAATATTACAGATGCTTTCCAACTACCATGATAAAAATATGATCAATAAGCAATTGAGAATACAATGAGAACAGGAAATTAACATCATCAATAAGCTCAGGAAATCAAAAAAGAACCTACTAACTTGACAAAAGACAGTCAGCAATAATCTTCTAATGGACTTAAGCTGACCTTTCATGGCTATGCTCTGCTTGCGACGATTTTCTGGATCACTGAAGAAAGCTATCAAAGCTTCAGATGCACGCTTCATTGCTGCCGGAGTTCCTTTCACTTTCTGGAATTCACATAAAGTTGATAAATTAAAGCATATGTTTTCCAAATATTTTTTAACTTCAACAAAAACATCAGAGTTTTTGGACTTGGAGAGAAAAAACTGAAAAAAAGATGTACTAAGTTCATATACTAAAATGTAACGACATAAGAACGTTCAACTTAAAACTAAAAAGTTGCAAAATATAATAATTCTTATATCCAGACCTTAATTGCAGCCACTCTTTGCGCATGAAGCATAGGATTGCGATGGATAATCTTCCTTCTTTTACTAAAAAGTCCAGTTTTGGCGTTGAGATTCTGCAATCATCCAACTAAACATAGAAGATTAAATTCATGATTTGGCCAATACAAGTAACTCCTTACCATTTTATCAAGATAATAATCAAGAGGATATGTATGCACACTATTTAATTGCACGTCTATTATAGATTGCATCCACTAGGGACAATCGAACAGAGAAACAATACTTTTATTCTATAACTTCTAGCATGTTAAATGTATTACTTCGGTTATCAGATGGGCGATGACAAATCCGTGCATCTAACTTCAAAAATAAAAGGATGGCAATTGCACAAGTATAATAATGAGCAGTGACTACAATTGCATGTATCATTTATCATAAAAAAAAAATTGCATTTAGCAATATGACATATGCATCATGCCATGTTTAGCATACAAAACATACTATGTAAGGATAAAGCAGCCAACTCACTTTTAATGATGGGCTGATCTTCTGTCCAACTTCAGGAGGTGTCGATTGGTATACACGCTTTGATTTTTTTCTTAATATCCAGCTTTATGTCTAAATTGCCTACTTCTTCATCCTCCTTCACTCTGAGGGGAAAACTGAATAAAAGCAAGCAATAAACAAATAGATAAAACCAATCACGTTATGTCAATCCAACTTAGATATTTGGCATAAGCAAGACGATTCAGAAATCATTAACTCTAGTATACAATTTAGGCGATTGTCATTAGCAACTCTAATATATTATACAATTTTTTATTAGTTTAAGCAAATTTCTTACAAATGGATAACAAGACACTAATATAAAGGAAAGAACACAAAGAAGCTGCTGATAGTCATGCTGAATAACCCATGACAATAATGCTGGGCAATCGATGGTTACAATACACTCAGAACCACGAGAAAAGCTCATAGTGCGTTTAGTTGTAGAAAATGTTTTCATCTCCACTCTCCTTTAACACTTTCCTCGTCAATTTGCATATTCTTAACATAATTTGAAAAACAACACTTCTCTTTTCAATATAATATTAAAAAAGATAAGAAAAAAATGTTGTTTCTCAATTTTTCTAATATTATGTTTGAATTAGAAGTGTTTTTTTTCAAATTATGTTAAGAATGTGCAAATTGTTGAAAATGTGTTAAAAAGAAAATGGAAATGAAAGGCAGAAAACATTATCCACAACTAAACGCACCCTATTTCATAAATTTTCCCAACTGTCCAAGATTTTCTGCTGCATGGATTGTGGCTTGAAGAATAAATATGGCAACAAACTCTTAAGAATGGCTTAGATTCTCATGCAGCTTGGATTTTGTCTAGTGGATAGTGGTCCATAGAATCCTTTCTTCAGATAGACACTCAAATCATAAAGTAGCCAAGGTCAGTAAAACCTTCAATGTTGTTCAGTGAAAATACTTCAAGATGTTTATTTAAGGAATGACAAATAAAACAGCACCTGGTGAATACACTCAGACTATAGAGAAAGGGTTTCAAGAGTGCCTCTTACACAATGTAATTAAATTATTAGTTATGTTTGCTCTCACATACGTAATGAATAATCTTTCAGACTAGATATTAAATGATTATTTACCATAAAGGGTAATCAAAACAAAAAAATGAGTTTGTAGGTGAATGTCTAATTGCATTTTGACCATCCAAGGGGGATGATGAACATATGAAATATCATAGGTGACACAGGTGAGCCTCAAAGAGGGGAAAACGTGAATTTAGTGAAATAACTAGTGTTTAAGATAAAAAAAAAAAGAAAAAAGAAAAAAAAAAGAGGGTATCAATATGTCACATTGAGCAGGCTTTCTCCCATGGTCGTTTGTCAATTGACTCTTCCCATATGACACAATCCCCCAAGCACTGGAAGCAAGTCATCATACCCTGTTATGCGATGGGAATAAAAAACGAGTGAAATGTTAAGGAAAAACAGAGTTGTCTATGAGGATGAACGTTATTGAGTTCGTAATCAATACAAATAACTGCATCCAAGAAGCCCATATGCATGAAGCGAATCCAGAACAACAGAAAACAAACTAATGCATTCAGCCATATCTAATTTCCTTGTGAAAGGCAATAGTTAACCAAAATGAAAGGGAAGAGAATTTTCACAAGTTGTACTGTGATTAAACAAAAAAAATTACTTAGTGAAAAAAGATCATGCTAAATATATTGATAAAATTTTAAAGATATATCATCAAGTGGAACATCTTGTATACAATGACCAAGTTTAATCGTATATCAGGAAAGTTTTCTTCATACATGTCCATCAGAATGCCACATAATTGTTTTCAGCAGTATATAACTTTGGAAGAAAGTAGCAATTTCAAGGATGCCAACCTTGCATCATTTAATTAGTAACTAATGTACAAGCCACTCTTCTTGTCACACTGTCACTATTATGGAATTACTATTTTAGTTGCAAAATCACATACCTTCCCGTTGCATTTAGGACAATCTAGTCTGGATCTTTCTATTCCGCACTCTGCACATGGAGTATAACCTCTCCCCCTGCAACTAGGGCAGGGAAGCTCTCTGATATACTGGCCGTTTGGACCAAACCAGGACCTTGGTTTGGGTGTCCCAGAAGCAGAATTCCTGAACTCGATCAGATCAACTTGATTAGAGCACTTTGTCAACAAAAGCAACACTTACAATTACACAGGGATCAATTAATATAATATACCATTAATAAATATCTCCTTTGCAGAAGCAAAGTGAAGCCTTAAATGGCAACAAGAAAGATTGAATATTGAGGTGGCGAGTATCAAATCCGTCAGACTCCATGATGCTTGTATATATGGCTACATCAAAGAAGTTGACTGTGTGTAAAGGCTAGCTAGCCATTAATCTTTAATCTATATTTATCCAGTTGGCCACAAGGTCCACAACCATAAAAGGAGATACAACTTTGAAATTGACATGTCGCTTACTGTGGAGGGGAGCAAATAAATTGCCCTACTAATGGAATGAATGATTTTGGTTTGCTATTGAGTTTATTGGTTTTGTAAAATCAAAACATCATACAAATTTACAAATATTAAACTTGAGCCATTCTCTAGCATGTGGAAGATGTCAATGGATGGCAAAGTCTATATTCTTTTCTTTAATTAGGGTCACTAACTATTCAACTTCACCCACACTTGCCATATATTCATCCTTGTTTTAAGGCTTACTTTAGGCCATGTTTTCTTCCTTGTTTTAAGACTTACTTTAGGCCATGTTTCCTTCCTTGTTTTACGACTTACTTTAGACCATGTTTCCTTCCTTGTTTTAAGGAATGTCTTTTTCCTTTAACAACCTATATATACTCTTAATTGTATTCTCAATAATATGAACTCAAGTAAGCATTTGTACAATCTCTTTACTCTCTTCAATTCTCACATCTCTTTACTCTCTTAAATTCTAACATGGTATCAGAGCCAGTTGCTTAGGTTCTTCTCTTGTTTGTAATTTTTCTCGGTTTTGTGTTTCGGTGTGTTCTGTGTTGTTCTCGGTGAACCCGACGTGAAAGTTTTTTTTTGTTGTTTTTCAGTCTTCTCTTTCTGGGTTGGTGTTGTCGGCACCTCCTATTTTTTTGGTTTGAGCAGTTTCGGCATTCACAACATCCTCTATTTTCAGAGAGGTGTTTTGTGGCTTTAGGTCTCAGATTTCTCGGTGTTTTTTTTTTTGTTCTCAGATCTCTTTGGCAGTTTGTTTTTTTTTTCTGCTTTGGGTGGTTTCAGCATTTTTTTTGGTCGGACTATTTTTTTTGCACTTATTTGCAATGGACTTTGCACCTATGTGTGTCAAATTTACGGGCAAAAATTACTCTACATGGGCTTTTCAGTTTGAAATTTTCCTCAAGGGAAAAGAACTTTGGGGCCATATCGATGGCACAGATGTCGCACAAACATCCAATACAGACCAATCGAAGGATGTTGGGTCTTCTCCTTCTTGGACTGTGCTTGATGCTCGGATCATGTCTTGGCTTCTTGGTTCGGTGGAGCCACATATTGTCACCAACTTGCGTACTCATCGCTCTTCTCAATCCATGTGGACTTATCTGAAGAAAGTTTATCATCAAGATAATGATGCTTATCGCTTTCAGTTACAGCATGCAATTGCCACCTTTCAACATGGCAGTCTTTCCATCCAAGACTATTACTCAGCCTTTCTGATTCTTTGGACTGACTATACTGATCTTGTTACAGCGGCTGTTCCTGTTGCCACTCTTTCGACTATTCAGCAATTCCACGAGACTAGATGGCGTGATCAATTTCTTATGAAACCACGCCCGAAATATGAATCTATTCGCTCCTCTTTGCTGAATAGATCTCATGTTCCTTCTCTTGATGTTTGTTTTGGTGAGTTACTTCGTGAAGAACAACGTCTTAGTACTCAAGCCACTCTGGAGCAATCTTATGGTAGTCCAGGAACTGTTGCTTATGCTGCCTAAGGACGCAGACCGCCTATGCATTCTAAAAACTTGCAGTGTTTTTGCTGTAAGGAATATGGGCATATTTCTGCCAATTGTCCCAAGAAATACTGCTCTTATTGTAAGAAGAATGGTCACATCATCAAAGAATGTCGTCTCCGCCCACAGAATCATCAGGCTCAAGCATTTCAGACTTCTGTTATTGTACCCTCCGCAGCTCCTGGCTCTTCTTCCAGTGCCTCCCCCGTTCCGGCACCTCCTACAGCGAATTACTGCACACCTGAAATGGTGCAATAGATGCTAATTTCAGCATTATCTACAATGGGGTTTCAAGGTAAAAATTCTACCAAACTCTGGTACGTAGACTCGGGGGCCTTTAATCACATGACGAATACTCCCACCACTCTGTGTCATGTTCGACCCTATGTTGGTCCATCTGCCATTCAGACTGCCAATGGCAGTTCTTTACCAATCGCTGCTGTCGGAGATGCCTCTTCTAAATTCACTGATGTGTTTCTTGCTCCTCAACTTTCCACGAATCTTATTTCTGTTGGTCAATTAGTTGATAACAATTGTGTTGTTAACTTTTCTGGTGATGGTTGTGTTGTACAGGACCAGGTAACGGGAGAGCTGATCGCGAAGGGACCTAAAGTGGGGCGCTTGTTTCCACTATTTTTATCCGTCCTAGTAATTTCTCCAGTTTCGTCTATTAAGTCTTTTGCTTGCAATAATGTTCCAAATCTGAGTATGGTGTGGCATCGTCGTTTAGGCCATCCCAATACTCAGATCTTATCTCATGTATTGCACTATGGTTTTCTTGATAATGAAGAACGTTCTTCTTTATCTCTTAAGTGTGATTCTTGCAAACTTGGTAAAAGCAAAATTCTTCCCTTTCCTTTACATGCTAGCAGAGCTTCTCAATGCTTTGATCTTATCCATAGTGATGTTTGGGAACCTTCCCCCGTTAGTTCACATGAAAAATTTAAATATTATGTGACTTTCATTGATGATTATAGCAGATTCACTTGGGTTTATTTTCTTTGCTCTAAATCTGAGGTTTTTCGTACTTTCACTAATTTTTTAGTGTATGTTGACAATCAATTTTCTGCGACTATTAAGACATTACACACAGATTCTGGTGGTGAATATTTGTCTACTGAGTTTCAGGAATTCTTGGCTTCTAAAGGTATTGTTCATCAACGTTCATGTCCTGCTACTCCCCAACAGAATGGAGTAGCCGAACGCAAAAATTGTCATCTTCTTGATGTGGTACGTACTCTCTTGTTAGAATCATTTGTTCCATCAATGTTCTAGGTCGAGGCTTTGAAAACTGCTACTCACTTAATTAATCGTTTACCTTCCCAAATCTTACACATGGAGTCTCCCTATTTCCGCTTGTTTGCTAAACAACCTAGTTATGATAATCTCTGTATCTTTGGTTGTGTATGTTTTGTCCATTTACCTCCCCATGAGCGACATAAATTATCTGCTCAATCTGTTAGATGTGCATTCTTGGGATATAATGTGTGTCAAAAGAGATTTGTTTGCTATGATCCTACCTTACATCGTACACGTATTTCTAGGAATGTTATTTTCTTTGAAAATCAACATTTCTTTCCTATGTCCTCTGAGCCCTCTTCTTCTACGATGGTCCTCCCCTCCTTTGAGCAACAATTTTCAGATCTTCATCAAGTCAGCTCTCGCTTTAAACCAGGTATTATATATACGAGACGCTCCTGCCCACAGTCTCTTCCGATGGCTCAACCGATATCCGATCCTACCATGCTCCAGTCAGTTGCAGCACCTTCAGAACACTTGGTACGTCGCTCTTCTCGAATATCTTTACCTTCAGATAGATATGGGTGGTTTGCTTCTGCTCTTACTGCTGCATTGTCCAATTTTGATATTCCCACATGCTACTCACATGCTGTCAAGCATGATTGTTGGCGACAAGCTATGCAGAAAGAAATTACTGCTTTAGAGGCCAATCACACCTGGGACATTGCACCTTGTCCTTCCACTATAGTCCCCCTGAGTTGCAAATGGGTTTACTCCGTCAAGGTTCGATCTGATGGAAGTTTGGATCGTTATAAAGCTCGGCTTGTTGCACTTGGAAATAAACAAGAATATGGTGTTAATTATGAAGAAACCTTTGCTCCTGTGGCTAAGATGACCACTGTTCGTACGATTCTAGCTCTTGCTGCTTCCAATGATTGGCCACTACATCAGATGGATGTCAAGAATGCTTTTCTTCATGGGGATCTTAAAGAGTGTATTTATATGAAGCCACCCCCGGGATTGTTTCCTTCTCCAAACTCACATGTGTGTAAGCTTCGTCGCTCCCTTTATGGTCTCAAACAAGCTCCAAGGGCTTGGTTTGATAAATTTCGAACTAATTTATTACAATTCTCATTCAAGCAGAGCAAGTATGACACTTCTTTGTTTCTTCGAAAATCAGACATGGGTATTTTTGTTCTTTTAGTTTATGTTGATGATATTGTGATTACTGGTTCCGATTCTGTTTTACTTGGCCGGCTCAAGACCCATCTCTCCGAGTCCTTTCATATGAAAGATCTTGGGTCTCTTACATATTTTCTCGGTCTTGAGGTGCATCGTAGTCCGTCGGGTATTTCACTCAATCAACATAAGTATGCTAGTGACCTGGTGGCTACAGTAGGCCTACAGGAGGCCACTTCTGTTGATACTCCCATGGAATTGAATGTCAAGCTTCGCAAAGAGGATAGTGATTTACTTGCTGATCCTAGTTTATACCGAAAGTTGGTGGGCAGTATTGTCTACCTCACCATTACTAGACCGGACATTTCCTTTGCAGTACAACAAGTCAACCAGTTTCTTCAGACCCCTCGTCACCTTCATTTGGTTGCTGTCCGTAGGATCATACGCTATGTTCAGGGCATTTTTGCCAGTGGCTTATTCTTTCCTGCAGGCAATTCTCCTCGACTTACTACTTATAGCGACACTGATTGGGCTGGTTGTGCTGATACACGTCGCTCCATTACTGGTTGGTGTGTGTTCTTAAGTGATGCATTGATCTCATGGAAGAGTAAGAAGCAAGACAGAGTTTCTAAGTCATCTACAGAATCTGAGTATCGGGAGATGTCTCTTGCTTGTTTCGAAATTATTTGGCTTCGAGGTTTGCTTGCTGAGCTAGATTTTTCTACAACTGATCCTACACCTCTACATGCTGATAATACAAGTGCTATTCAGATCACGGCCAATCCTGTCTATCATGAGCGCACGAAGCATATTGAAGTCGACTGTCACTCTATCCGCGAAGCATTTGAAGCTTGTGTTATCACTCTTCCACATGTTTCCACTGACCTACAAATTGCTGATATCTTCACCAAAGCGCTCACTCGCCATCGACATTGCTTCTTAAGCAGCAAATTGATGCTTATTGATCAACCTGCATCAATTTGAGGGGGGCTGTCAATGGATGGCAAAGTCTATATTCTATTCTTTAATTAGGCTCACTAACTATTCAACTTCACCCACACTTACCATATATTCATCCTTGTTTTAAGGCTTACTTTAGGCCATGTTTTCTTTCTTGTTTTAAGGCTTACTTTAGACCATGTTTTCTTCCTTGTTTTAAGGAATGTCTTTTTCCTTGAACAACTTATATATACTCTTAATTGTATTCTCAATAATATGAACTCAAGTAAGCATTTGTACAATCTCTTTACTCTCTTCAATTCTCACATCTCTTTACTCTCTTAAATTCTAACAGAAGAAACCCTCGGTCAGCATAAATCACTCCCAAGTTTCAAAAAGTTTAACCAGATATGAGACTTCAGTGCCATCAAATAAATGACAATTAAAGATGAAAACATCAACACAAAAATATAGACTTCAAAAGGAATCTTAT
Organism: Bretschneidera sinensis; assembly: GCA_023935145.1. Lineage (NCBI taxonomy): Eukaryota > Viridiplantae > Streptophyta > Magnoliopsida > Brassicales > Akaniaceae > Bretschneidera > Bretschneidera sinensis. The sequence goes on along the minus strand of CM043705.1, from coordinate 57,010,690 downwards.
ACCTTGGCTTTAAATCTACCCCAAATAAGTCCTCTGAAGGATCATAACCCAACTATCACCACAAAACAAAACAATGAAAACCCATTACGGAAACAAGAAATTGTAAGAGTGATATAAAATACAACCTAATAAAAATAATGCACCAACATAAAGAGAAAAAAAGAGATAATTGGCTTTGTTTGGGCACTGATGCAGCCAAAAGGAACACCCACCAATGGCATGGTCACACATGGACAACCTCTATGTCCAACAACGCAGCGACATGTGAGCGATCCTCAACCAATAGTATAGTGACACGTGGATAGTTCTTACCCAATAGCACAGCGACACCTGGACGATCCTCAACCAAAGGTATAGTGACACGTTAGCAAAGCCGTAGGTAGTCGCCACCACTCCTGGACTCCCCGCGCAAACATGAAAGCTTGATTACAGGGATTACAACCGTCCCTCGACATGCTACTAAACCTTCCGGCAGAGAACAGGATCTCCGGGATTGCACCATCCCTACCATGTGGGGACCTCACCTCCGAAGCGCTATAAAAGTCCCAGGTATGCAAACCAAAATGATTCAGTTTTTACGGACTCATCACTAGAGCATTGATCATATTTTTCTCAATTTCCTCAAAACCTTGTGTTAACAAGAATGTCGGAGTGTCCCAAGAGGAATCACCCACCTTTCCCCTCTGGTGACCCCCTAGTTCACCCATATTTCCTTGTGCAGACATTGAAGCATGAACCTCCAATTCGGCAACATATTTTGGGCATCAACAGATTCACGCCGTCTGTGGGAAACCACCATCTCTTGCTAATAGTAAAAGTGAAGAAATCTAAAGAACTCATTTGTTGCCATGCCACCCAGAAATACCATGAAGAATGCCAGCAAAGGAGTCGCAGGGGCCAGCGCCGTACCTACACAAAACAATGCACATAGCCAACGGTCCAGGTCAAGACTCCCCACTATGTCCGAGCAAAGGTCCTCTGGCGGCGACCCACAACTGCTTCTCGGGACCTAACACCCCTGCCACGTGAAGATTGACCCACCGAAAAACCTCCAAGGAACCACCATAACGCATCCCACTATTCCTATGCTCCAAGCACAGTTTGTGGAACTCTCGTGTCTAGTAGCCGACCTCACTGCAGAGGTCTGCAGAGGGGTTTTCTAGCCCTCTCCCATGCCTTCTCGACAAAATCTTGGATGCACGAGCCCTGCTAGCCATGGGCTCCCTATCGAAAACTGTTCCATGACGGAGTCATCACCACCTCACACCGCCAAACCCAAAGGGAGCTCCCTCTCCAAGAGTAACCTCGGCCTCGACAAACAGATCGAGGAAATGGAGGAGTGAATCGACAAAGCACTCAAGTTCTGAAACCACAGTGTACTAGACAAGCTCAACGTTCAGGACCCACCCTTCACCCAAGAGGTCCTCGAAGCTCTGCTCTTGCCAAACTTTCAAATGCCCCAAATCAAAGCGTATGATGGTTCAGTAGACCCCTTGGATCATCTCTAACACTATAAAATGATCATGACAATGCATTGAAATTTCGACCCCGTAATGTGCCAAGCATTCCCCCTGACGCTCGAGAAAGCAACTGGAACTTGGTACTATCGTTTGAAACCAAGGAGCATCAGCACTTTCAAGGAGCTGAGTTACGCCTTCGTGTCCCACTTCTTCAGCAGTAAGGGATCTAAGATGACCTCAAAGTCCCTGTTCAACATTATCCAACTCTGTGGAGAAAGACTCCAAGCCTACATCTCGAGGTTCAACGCCGCCGCTTAGGAGATCCCCGACCTCTACCCCAATGTTTAGATGTTAGCATAAGCTCTCAGCCATTTCGAGAGCTTCACTCCCCTCAACGCATTCAGAACCAACATCCTGATGTAACTCCAAGACAGGACTATCCTCCAATGGCCTCCGAGGTCGCTGCACCTCAACGGGGATCAGAGCAAGTGGTGTTGGTTCCACATAAACCACGGTCACGATACCGAATAGTGCCTGGCCCTGAAACATCAAATTGAGGCCTTTATCAGCAGAGGCAGTTGAAAGAATTTACCAGACAACGGCAAGAAGAAATGCTTAAATGACCTCGAAGAAGTCCCGAGCGTCCGCCTAGTCGAAACCAAATAGACCAAGCCCCTCGGAGAAGTCTGGGGCCAAGCCGATAACTGCCCAGCCGGGGAGGCCCAGAGGCCACCATAACCAAGATCATCAAAACCATCTGTGGAGACCATGCCACCGGAGGCACCTCAGGACACAGCAGAAAGGCCTATGCCAGGTCTGTGGCATCAGTCAATGGGCCTCACAAACGCAAGAAAATGGACCAAACGATCTTCTTCATTGACGATAACTTAGAATAAGTACAAACCCCACATGATGATGTCGTGGTGGTCTCCCTTCCTGTGGTCAACCATGATGTCAGACGCATCTTGGTCGACAACGGGAGCTTTGCTGACATCTTGTTTTACGATGCGTTCCGACAGATGCAGTTGGAGGATGCCCAACTTAAGCCGATGTCCACTCTACTCCATAGTTTCTCGGGGTAGCGGTGTTCATCGAAGGCAGTATAGTCCTCCCAGTCACCGCAGGGATAGCCTCCCAGACGATCACCGTACAAACTGTTTTCTTAGTGGTCAAGCAACCGTCGTCCTATAACATGATCCTCGGTAGGCCGACTCTCAACAAGCTCAAAGCGGTCATCTCCACTTACCACTTAAAGATGAAGTTCCCTACCAAGGATGGAGTAGACGAAGTTAAAGGAAACCAGCAAGTCTCTAGGTTTTGCTACTTAAAAGCTGTAAGAGGGGGAAAGAGGGCGAAGGCCCTCTCTGTTGAGGTAAAAGACTTCAAGGAAAAAGAAAGAGTACCTAAAGGCCAACATATGGAAGAACTGACTGCAGTCTCCTTCTGTGAAGACACCTCTCAATTGGTCTAGATTGGCTCAAACCTTCCGGAAGGCCCAAAAGATCCCTGTTCTCCCTTCTCAGAAAGAATCAGGACCTTTTTGCCTAGTCAGCCTCGAACATGCTCAGGATCAGCCCAGAGGTGATGGTGCATAGGTTAAACATGGATCTAAATAATAAGTCGGTCATCTAAAAGAAGAGGTCATTCGCCCCCGAACGACAAGCCGCCATCAAAGCTGAAGTGGACAAGTTGCTTGCAGTAAACTTCATCCGAGAAACAGGTTATCTTGATTGGGTGTCCAACGTGGTGATCATTAAAAAACCCAATGACAAGTGGCGAATCTATATCAATTTCACGAACTGAACAAAGCCTGCCCGAAAGATAGTTGTTGACCCTCGCCCGTATTTTAATGATGGCAAAACACAACTGTTATTTAACTAACATGTTTAAACTAAGTTGTATTAAGGATCAAACACATTCAACCAAGGAACAAAGTGCAAAAACTCGAACCAAATCAAGTATCAAGTGAAGAATGAAGATCTAGTATAGGTCTTAAGGTTTAGAATCAATGTAAGTCTCACTTATACATTGTATTAGCTTGTTCAATTGCTCGAACACAAAAGGTTTTTCTAAAACCATTATTTTTAAATGTTTTTTAATGAAAAACAGAAGAAAAACTGGGTTGGAAGACAACCCAGTCGACTGGTACTTTGATCAGTAAGTTTCCAGTCGACTGGATGAATCAACCCAGTCGACTGGTAAAATTGACAGAAAGTCCCCAGTCGACTGGATATCCAGAAGGTCTAAAAACGAGTATTTTTCAAGTGAACCCAGTCGACTGGTAGTTCAAAAATATGACCGTTGGACTTCAAATCTGAACGTTTTAAAGTAAATCTTTTTCAAATTAAAGTCCTAAACGGCCATATTAATTGATTGCTATATAAACCCATTCAGTTAAGCATTCAATAACAAGCTGTAAATATTCAAAAAGAGTTGATTTCACATAATCAAGTTTATATACTCTTGAAACACAAAAAGCTTTGAAATAATCTTGTTGAGCCATTTCTTCAAGCTTTACTTTGAAAGAGAGACATTTCTGTTGTAATAAGCTTTCATTTGCTGTCTCTCTACATTTTACTTTACACCATCTTTGTAAAGGGATTACTTCAGAGAGGAAGGGGAAACTTCCGAAAGGAAAGGGATTGTTCGGTTTAAGCAACTCCAGTAATTTGCTTGTGTACGGTTTGTGCAACACCCGACTAAGTTGTGCGACTAAGTTTTCTTAGTGGATTACTTCAAGGTGTTCCTTAAAGAGAGTGGACGTAGGGTCGGAACAAATCCGATATTGTCGAACCACTATAAATCGTGTTTGCATCCTCTTTCCTTAAATTCTTTATTTACAGCACTTTACTTGTATTAATTGTCTACTGCTTATCTGTTTTTATAAACTTGTGTTAATTCCGCAAAAAGTTTTTAAAAACCCAATTCACCCCCCCCCCCCTCTTGGGTTGAAATCTCAAGCTACAATTGGTATCAGAGCTTTGTTATCTTAATTAGGCTTAAAATCCTAGAGTTGATCCAATGGCAGCAAATAGCTACTCTGAGGGACACTCTTATACTAGACCACCATTATTCAATGGCTCAAATTATAACTATTGGAAAAATAGAATGAAAATCTTCGTCAAAGGACAAGATTACAATCTATGGAGAATTATAGAAGAAGGACCTAAAATTCTTTCAAAAGAAATAGTTATTGGAGAGACTCTTCATACAATGCCTAAACTCAAAACTGAGTTTACTGACGAGGATTGTAGAACGATGTCTCTCAATAGCAGAGCAACAAGCATGCTACATTGTGCATTAGATATTTCTGAATATAAAAAAAATATCTGCATGCGTTTCTGCTAAAGAAATTTGGGACAAATTACAAGTCACATATGAAGGAACAAGTGAAGTAAAAAAGTCTAAAATTTACATGCTAATTTCTAAGTATGAATCTTTTAAGATGTCTCCTAACGAAACCATTTCTGAAATGCACTCACGATTCACCACTATTATAAATGGTTTAAAATTGCGTGGCAAGAATATTGAGGAAGTTGAACTAACCAGAAAAATCTTAAGATCTCTGCCACCAGAATGGAAACCAAAGAGGACAACCATTCAGGAGGCCAAAAATCTTGACAAGCTTGATGTTGAGACGCTGCTTGGGTCATTATTGACATACGAGATGGAAGAAATGACTCCCATCGTCAATGATGATGAGAAGAAGAAAAAGCAAATTGCTCTCAAAGCTTCTATGAGCAACAAAGAAAAGGAATTAGAACAAGAAGCATAGAGCAGTGAAGAGGATGGTGAAATGGCTTTAATCACCAGACGATTCCATAGGTTCTTGAAGAAAAGCAAGAAGCCTTACTCAAAGGATCCCACCTCAAAAAGGGAACCACTTATGTGCTATGGCTACAAGAAGCCAGGACATATAAAAGCAGACTATCCGGTTTCAAACAAACCATACAAGGGCTTCAAGAAGAAAGCTATGGTAGCAACTACCTGGAGCGATGACGAAGAAGATGAGTCATCAGACAAAGAAATCGGATACGAGAAAATTGCCAACCTTTGTTTGATGGCAATCAATGATGAAAGTGAGGTAACATCTTCTCCCTCTTCAAAAAATAATATTGTTACTAGTAGTGAAGAACTGCTAGAAGTTATAAATGAAATGCATGAAGAATTAAAGAAATTTGATTCTAGAAATTCTGTTCTTAAGAAAGAAGTATCATCTCTTTCTAAAGAAATGATAATTCTTAGAGAAGAAAAAGAAAAATTATCATCCTTATTGTATGATTCTTCTCAAGATTTTCTTAAAGATGAAAATGAGAATTTGAAAAATAAAATTTCTGAATTAAATAGCACTATATCTAGACTTATGCTTAGTAAAGAAAAACTTGATGAAGTGCTTTCTTCCCAAAGATTAAGTGGAGGAAAATCTGGTGTAGGATATTCTCCATTGGGAAAACAAAAAACAAAAGAGAGCTTATTCATGAAAGCCTCTTGTGTAGATGGAGCTTCTACTTCAAAAGCTTCTAGCATTGTTAAAAGCACTCCCTCGATAAATGCTAGGAAGTCTAGAAACTTAAATGATCATACTAAATTGAAGCATCCTAAAAATACTCATTCTTATATGTATGCTCATTCTAGAAATGCTCATACACATCCTAGAAATAATTATCATGCTCATTCTAGGAACAATGTGTATAATCAAAGAATGCATTCTGCTCGTGCTCATCTTAGGAATTATCATCATGGTTATCCTAGAAATAATATGCAAAATAATACTAGCATGTATCTTAGAATGCATCATCATACTCTTTATAGAAATGACATGCATTTTCATACTCCTTACCATAGAAACATTTATCCTAGGAACTATTATCCTAAGGATTATAGGAATGCACATGTAAGACATCCTAGAAATTTCTATGACTATCATGCTAGGACTGTGCATCATCAACTTGTTCATAGAGCACCTCATGTTAAGAAAGTATAGGTCCCAAATGGAACCGTATTTTCAAGGACTAACCCTAAAGGACCCAAGAAATTTTAGGTACCTAAAAGTACTATCGTATATCCTTGTGTGATGTAGATTTGCCTTCACACCAAGGAGAAAGGTAACTGTTGGTACCTTGATAGCGGTTGCTCGAAGCACATGACCGGTGATAAAAGCGTATTCAAGGAGCTAACTCTAAGAGATGGTAGACTTGTGACCATTGGAGACAATACTAAAATAAAGATCATCGGGCATGAAAAATTCGGTAATGATTTCTCAACCTTAGATAATGTATTGCTAGTACAAGGCCTTAAGCCAAATTTACTTAGCATTAGTCAATTATGTGACAAAGGATACAAAGTCACATTTGAGACATCTCATTGTCTAGTTATAGACATCAAGAGCAACAAGATCAAATTCATTGGCCATAGACATGAAAATATCTACGTAGTTGATTTGAAATCCTTGCATTCTGATAATGAAAAATGCTTTCCTGCTTTTAGTGAAAATCCATGGCTGTGGCATAGAAGGCTTGGTCATGTAAACATGAATTTGCTAAAAATTGTTTCAAGAAAAGATTTAGTTATTGGACTTCCTAAAATCAATTTTGAAAAAGACAAAATTTGCAATGCTTGTCAAATGGGAAAACAAACTAGGATCTCTTTTAAAGCAAAAAATGTAGTCTCAACTACTAGACCTTTGGAACTTTTGCATATGGACTTATTTGGTCCAATTAGTACCATTAGTCTAGGTGGCCATCAATATGCTCTTGTTATTGTTGATGACTATTCAAGATATACCTTTGTTATTTTTATTGCTTATAAGGATGAAGTTTTCAAAAGTTTTGAAAAGTTTTGCAAAAAGGTACAAAATGAAAAAGGAATTTGTATTTCAAGCATAAGAAGTGATCATTGCAAAGAATTTGAAAATCAAAGCTTTTCAAAATTTTGTGATGAAAATAGAATTAATCACAACTTTTTGGCTCCTAGAACTCCTCAACAAAATGGAGTTGTTGAGAGGAAAAATAGAGTTCTAGAAGAATTTTTAAGAACAATGCTTTGTGAAAATAATTTACCAAAATATTTTTGGGCTGAAGCCGTGAATACTTCTCGCTATATTTTAAATAGAATTTTGATAAGGTCTTTGCTTGATAAAACTCCATATGAACTATAGAAAGGGAGAAAGCCCAATATTTCTTATTTTGTGCTTTTGGTAGTAAGTGCTTCATCTTAAATAACAATAAAACTAACTTGGGTAAATTTGATTCCAAGACCGATGAAGGGATATTTTTAGGATATTCAACTACTAGTAAGGCTTATAGAGTTTTAACTCTAGTAGTAGAAGAATCTGTGCATGTAACTATCGATGAATCTAACCCAATGAGTAGTGGAGAAGTTTCCTTTAAAGATGATGCAGATTTTATTCCAAGAATGGAAACTCCTACTCCCATTGTTGACCCAAAAGTGAGTTCTCCTCAAACAAATGAAGGGATGGCAACTCCCAATTTGGACCAACCATCCTCAAGTCAACAAGAGGAAAATCTACCCAAGGATTTGAGGTATGTAAATCATCATCCAATTGATCAAGTAATTGGTGATCCTTCACAAGGGGTAAGAACTCGCTCTTCCATTAGAAATATTTGCAATTTTGTAGCTTATTTGTCTCAAGTAGAACCTAAGACATTTATAGAAGCTGAAAAAGATAATGATTGGATAATTGCAATACAGGAAGAGATAAATCAATTTGAGAGAAACAATGTTTGGAAACTAGTTCCAAGACCTAAAGATCATTCAATTATTGGAACTAAATGGGTATATAGAAATAAAATGGATGAAAATGGTATAGTAACTAGAAATAAGATAGACTAGTTGCTAAGGGATATAACCAAGAGGAAGGAATAGATTTTGATGAAACCTATGCTCCCGTAGCTAGATTAGAAGCCATTCGAATGTTACTAGCCTTTGCATGCTTTAATAAATTTAAGCTATTTCAAATGGATATGAAAAGTGCCTTTTTAAATGGCTTTATAGAAGAAGAGGTTTATGTTGAGCAACCTCTTGGATTTGAAAATCCTAGTCTTCCAAATCATGTATACAAGCTTTCTAAAGCTCTATATGGGTTGAAGCAAGCTCCAAGAGCATGGTATGAAAGACTAAGTAAATTTTTGATTGATAATGATTTTGTAAGAGGTAGAATAGATACAACTCTCTTCACAAAAACTCACAAAAATGACACTTTGATAGTTCAAATATATGTTGATGATATTATATTTGGTGCTACTAATGAATCTATGTGTCAAGAGTTTGCAAAGTGTATGCAAGGTGAATTTGAAATGAGCATGATGGGAGAACTTACCTACTTCCTTGGACTGCAAATCAAGCAACTAAAATGAGGTATCTTCATCAATCAACAAAAGTACATCAAAGATCTACTAAAGAGGTTTGGGATGGAAAGCTCAAAGCCAATTAGAACGCCTATGAACACAACTACTAAACTTGGTCTTGATGAAGGAGGTAAAACTGTAGATTCTAAATATTATATAAGCATGATAGGTGCTTTACTTTATTTGACTGCAAGTAGACCTGATATAATGTTCAGTGTATGCATGTGTGCTAGATTTCAGTCTAATCCTAAGGAATCACATGTAGTTGCAGTAAAAAGAATCCTTATATATCTACAAGGAACCCAGACCATAGGATTATGGTACTCTAGAGAATCATCTTTTGAGCTAATAGGATATTTAGATGCTGATTTTGCTAGATGTAAGTTGGATAGAAAAAGCACAAGTGGAACATGCCAATTCTTAGGTGCTATGTTAACTTCTTGGTTCTCCAAGAAACAGAATTTCGTTGCACTATCAACCCCTGAGGCGGAATATGTAGCAGCTGGCAGTTGTTGTGCCCAAGTATTATGGATGAAACAACAACTAGAAGACTATGGCATGAGTCTAAAAAATATTCCTATATTTTGTGATAATACTAGTGCCATCAACCTAACCAAAAATCCTATTCAGCACTCTAGAACCAAGCATATAGAGATTAGACATCATTTCCTAAGAGACTATGCTAAAAAATGTGATATAAGTTTAGAATTCATACATTCAGAAGATCAAATAGCTGATATTCTTACAAAACCCTTAAGTGAAGCTAGTTTTTGTAAGATTAGAATGTTGATGGGATTGCTTGATTTTGATAAACTGAATGTTTGATTGCATCTCATTTCATCATTTGCATATTTGACATTGAGTGAAAGAATATTAATCATTGTTTAAATATTTCCCTCACTCAAAAATGTCATAGATAAACAAATTCGTGCTAAAAAGTCAAGTCTAAAAATTTTTACTAAGGGTCCAGTCGACTGGTACATGTGACCCAGTCGACTGGTAAGTCACTGCCAAATATTCCAGATGACTGGTAAGTCTTCTCCAGTCGTCTATTAGGTCGAATTCCTGTTTGGCGTTATTTTTTGAAAAATCCTTGATCTACAGTCGACTGGTAAAGATAGCCTAGTCGACTGGTAAATGACTGTCAGTTTATCCAGTCGATTGGTAAGTTTATCTAGTCGACTGGTACGCAAACTATTCATCTTCTCAATGGGACCCAGTCGACTGGTAACTCGACCCAGTTGACTGGTAACGCGATATTATAAATAGGACTGTTCATTTTTCTGAAATTTTACGCCATTTTCAAGCTCCAAAATTTTCTCTCTCTAGAAAAATTCACCATTTTGATCCAAAAATCATCCAAACTTCATCTAAACACACCGATCTACTCATCCCTAAAGAGATTTTTGACTTTCTATAGTTAAAATCTCTTATTTTTGTCAAAATCCATTTTTCCCAAAAACTCCTTTTTCTTCAAAATGAGTGACAAAATCCGTATAAAACTCACAACAAGTGGACCTAATGTGCCTAAAAAGCGAAAGTCTTCAAAACCTTCGGCTTCGGAGTCGAAAGGGAAGGGAGCAGCGGGCTCATCCAGCAAGGAGCCCAGAACAGAGTTGGAGCAGACTCTGTTTTACAGCCCAGTGGCTCATACGAGGTATAATTCTATAATCCGTCACAAGAAAATCATAACGGGTAGAGTCATTGATTTCGACTCTATTCGCCATGGTAATTTCGATATTCTACCAGCCTTTGAGGCAATAAATCTGACCCTACTGGTCAGAATTCATGAAAAATATTACCCGCGACTGATTCACCAGTTCTATGCGAACTTGGTGAAACCCAGTCCTCTGGCTCTGAGATTCAGAACCAGAGTTAGCGGTGTGGAGTTTGAGGTCAACACTGACCTCTTGATGAGCATTCTGAGAATCCCTATAAGGGGGGTTTAATGGAGTCTGGATGGATGACCAGACAACTTTGAAGTTGAGGAGGCTTGTCAGATAGTCAGGGGTGACCCTAACTATGTGTACAGACCCACTACATTTCATACATGTAGTGACTTACCCCTCGACTCAAAGATGTTTCAGTTGACTGTCAGTTGGACCATCCGCTCGAGACTCGGGAGTCAAGAGTATCTATCTAAAATAGATACGGTATTGATTTGGTGCCTAAAATCTGGGCACCACTTCAATATATATCATCTGCTGCTCGCCAACATGATAAACGGCGAAGCAAACGACTCTGGGTGTCTTCCTTATGGGATGCTCATTACACTCATCCTCCAGCACTTCCGGGTACCTTTGCCTACCTCCGAGGCTCAGGATATCGGATTGACGGACATCATCAACATCTCATCTCTGAAGAAAATGAGATGTACTATTCGTGAAGGGTTCCTCTATCCGAAGGCCGGAAAGTGCCTAAGGATCCGAGAGGATGCGAGCGACAATGATGAGGATGCTGATACGGCTGCTGAGATGAAGACGGATACTCGAGCACCTCCCATTGGTGACTCGAGTATTGGTCAGACTGGTTATGGCGAAATCCTACGAGCTATCACGAGCCTCCAGATGACGATGGAGTCCGGTTTTCAGTCCATGCAGTCTGATTACCAGAGACTGAGCTCCTCCACAGACCACCTATGGGACGACTTCGAGTTACATCGAAAGCACACCGAGGGTTCCCTAGCTGAGATTAGGGAACTTCTTCGTGACAGCTCGGACTCTCCCGCACCTTGAGTCTCTATCTTTTGTTTGTACTTAGCGTTTTTCTAGTTCTTATCACATAGCACGGACATCTTATGTACTATTTTTTTCTTAGTTATGGCTATGTGAAGCCCTGATTGTATTGACTTTTTCTCTATGATGATATATTACTATTAGCCATATTTCTTGTATTTATTTACGCTATTTGTGATATGTTAGCACTGTTTTAAAACTCTGTTTGGTCACTAAAATTGTTATTAAATGTTTATACGTTTGAAAACTTTTGGTTCTTCCCGGGAAGGCTTTCGAAATTTGAATAAAGCCAAATCTTCGCGTACAACTTTGTTTTCTTATACTCTATTTGACTGTGTTGGCTAAGTAGCTTATTTTTTTATGTTATGCCCCCTTTGGTTGCTGTTATCAAAACGAGGGAGAAAAATGAGAAAAACGAGAAAATCTAAGTAAACGTAACCAATGCATAGATTTAGGGGAAGCATTGCTCCATATCTTTGTAAAAATATTTATTGATTGGTTGAGTTTTATTCTGGATTGGTTGAAAGAAATATAAACTGTGTTTGCTTGTTTACATGGTGGTTTTACTCGAAAAACAGAGGAGACTCTGTCCAAATTTTTGTAAAATCTTATCACTTAGCTTTTAAAACTGTTTTTACATTATCAGTTTTGTCATCATCAAAAAGGGGGAGATTGTTAACCCTCGCCCGTATTTTAATGATGGCAAAACACAACTGTTATTTAACTAACATGTTTAAACTAAGTTGTATTAAGGATCAAACACATTCAACCAAGGAACAAAGTGCAAAAACTCGAATCAAATCAAGTATCAAGTGAAGACTGAAGATCTAGTATAGGTATTAAGGTTTAGAAACAATGTAAGTCTCACTCATACATTGTATTAGCTTATTCAATGGCTCGAACACAAAAAGGTTTTTCTAAAACCATTATTTTTAAATGTTTTTTTAATGAAAAACAGAAGAAAAACTGGGTTGGAAGACAACCCAGTCGACTGGGTACATATACCAGTCCACTGGTATATAGGTCAGAAGGTCACAGTCGACTGGATAAAACAACCCAAACGACTGGTACTTTGACTAGTAAGTTTCCAGTCGACTGGATGAATCAACCCAGTCGACTGGTAAAATGGATAGAAAGTCCCCAGTCGACTGGATGATATATACCAGTCGACTGGATACCCAAAAGGTCTGAAAACGAGTATTTTTCAAGTGAACCCAGTCAACTGGTATCTCGACCCAGTCGACTGGTAGTTCAAAAATATGACCGTTGAACTCCAAATCTGAATGTTTTAAAGTAAATCTTTTTCAAATTAAAGTCCTAAACGGCCATATTAATTGATTGCTATATAAACCCATTCAGTTAAGCATTCAACAACAAGCTGTAAATATTCAAAAAGAGTTGATTTCACATAATCAAGTTTATATACTCTTGAAACACAAAAAGCTTTGAAATAATCTTGTTGAGCCATTTCTTCAAGCTTTACTTTGAAAGAGAGACATTTCTGTTGTAATAAGCTTTCATTTGCTGTCTCTCTATATTTTACTTTACACCATCTTTGTAAAGGGATTACTTCCGAGAGGAAGGGAAAACTTCCGAAATGAAGGGGATTGTTCGGTTTAAGCAACTTCAGTAATTTGCTTGTGTACGGTTTGTGCAACACCTGGCTAAGTTGTGCGACTAAGTTTTCTTAGTGGATTACTTCAAGGTGTTCCTTGAAGAGAGTGGACATTGGGTCGGAACAAATCCGATGTTGTCGAACCACTATAAATCGTGTTTGCATCCTCTTTTCTTAAACTTTTTATTTACAGCACTTTACTTGTATTAATTGTCTACTGCTTATCTGTTTTTATAAACTTGTGTTAATTCCGCAAAAAGTTTTTTAAAACCCAATTCACCCCCCTCTTGTGTTGAAATCTCGAGCTACAATAGCTTCCCGTTACCACCAATCAATCAATTGGTCGACGCAACATCGGGGTATGAGCTTCTAACCTTCATGGATGCCTACTCCGGCTACAACTAGATCCTCATGCATCAATCTGATCAGGAAAAACCGCCTTTGTCACTGGCCAGGGATTTTACTGCTACAAGCTTCAGCCTTAAAAATGCTAGGGCAACGTATCAAAGGTTGGTAAACAAGATCTTCCACAAACAGATCGAGAGGAATATGGAAGTCTCTGTGGACGATATGTTGATCACGAGTGTCGAAGCCAAAGACCATAAAGTCGATCTGGAAGAAGCATTCAAGGTGATTCGACATCATCAAATGAAACTGAACCCTGTAAAGTGCGCTTTTGGAGACCAACCCAGGAAAAATCGAGGTTATACTCGGTATGACACCCCCGGACAGTAAGAGAAGTGCAATAGTTGACAGGGCGAGTAGCCGCACTCAATCGGTTAATGTCAAAATCTGCGGTGAAATGCCCATCTTCTTCAAAGCCATCAGAAAAGTGAAAGACTTCGCCTAGACCGAACACTGTCAGAAAGAGTTCGAAGAGCTAAAATAATATTTGAGCTCGCCCCCACTTCTGACCAAGCCCGTCACTGACGAAGAACTCTTCTTGCACCTATCAACAGGACAAGAAGTAGTGGCCTTTGTCCTGATCCGAAAGGACGAGGGCTTCCAAAAACCTGTGTACTATATAAGTAAGATCCTCCAAGAAGCGGAAACACGATATCTACCGATAGAAAAGATGGCGTACGCCCTCCTGATCACAGCACAGAAACTCCGACCATACTTTCAAGAACACATCATCGTCCTCTTAACGGACTAGCCACTGAGACAAGTGCTTTACAAGTCGGATGTATCCGGAAGGATGGTCAAGTGGTCTATAGAGCTCGATGAGTTCAACATTCGATATTATCCCCACAAAGCCATTAAGGTTCAGGCTCTCGCGGACTTTATCGTAGAGACAACCTTCCAAGGTAAACCAGACTTAACCCTGGACCTCGAGATGTCCAAGAAATTTTCGCAATGGACCCTCCATGTTGACAGATCCTCCAATAGCACAAAAGCGACTCTGGGCTCATCCTACGAAGCCTAGAAGATTTCACCATTGAGTACGCCTTAAGGTTCGAATTCAGTGCCTCCAACAATGAAGTGGAGTACAAAGCATTATTTGCCGAAATGAAGTTAGCGAATGCGATAGCTATCGAAGCCCTAGACGTGTACAACGACTCGCAGCTGGTAGTGAACCAGATTAAAGGAGAATTCGAAGCCTGAGGAGAGAAGATCGCCCGCTATCTAGAAAAAGCCAGAGAACTCACCGTTATGTTCAAAGTATTTCGGACAGGTCCCTCGGACGGAAAACTCGAAAGCTGATTCTCTGGCTCGACTAGCCAGCCCGAGCCCACGCAAGCGGTCTACCTCGAAACACTTGCCGCCCTAAACATTGAAGAGATCCTCGTGTTTTCGGTAACCGAAGAAGAAACCTAGGTCGAGCCGATCCTCCAGTATTTGCGGGACGGACAAGTCCTTGAGCAAAAGTGTGAAGCGAGGAAAATCGTCTTCTGAGCATCACGATATATGGTCATAAACGACCAACTATACAAGAGAAGCCTTACAACACCTTACTTGATGTGTTTGGGGCATACTAAAACCAACTATGCCCTTTGGGAGGTTCACAAAGGGATCTGCAGAAACCACCTAGGAGGTCAAGCCCTGGCCTTCAAAATACTCTGAAAAGGCTATTATTGGCCCAAGATGCAAAAAGAGGCCATAGAATTAGTCAAGAAGTGCAAAAGTTGTCAGTTGTACTCTCTGATGCCCCACTGACCGGTTGACCCTCTTACTGCGATCACGAGCCCACTCTCTTTCGGCATGTGGGGGATGGGTCTACTCGGCCCCTTCACCCGAGCGTCTGGTCAACGGAAGTACCTCATCGTTGTGATAGATTACTTCACTAAGTGGGTAGAGACAGAACCACTAGCTAGTATAACTGACCACTAGGCTCGAAGCTTTGTTTGGAAACCATAGTGTGCCGCTTCGGAGTTCCCCGTATACTGGTGATTGATAATGGCAAGCAATTTGGCAGTGCCCAATTCAAAGTGTTCTACGAAGAACTATGTATCGAACATCATTTCTCCTCCGTCGGATACCCATAAGCTAATGGACAGGTCGAAGTAACTAAAATGACACTTCTACAAGGCATCAAGAGGAGACTAGAAGAGGCAGATAAACAATTGGTCAACCACTTGCTAAACGGACTTTGGGCATACCGGATCACCACCCAAACACCCACGGGAGAAACCCCCTTCTTCATAGCGCACGGCTCCGAAGCGGTCATCCCCTTAAAAATCATAGTACCTTCATTATGAGTATAGAATTTTGAAAACAGAAAAAACGAATAGGCCTTACCAACGAATGCCAATATTATCGACGAAGCTCGAGATAAGGCCCAAATTCAGTTAGTCATCTATCAGCAAAGGGCCGCCAAGTATTATAACTCTCGAGTCCGAAGCAGGAATTTCAAGTTGCACAACCTCGTCCTACGAAAGAGTGAAGTATCTCATCCACGAGAAACGGAGGAGCTTGTCCTAAATTGGGACGACCAAATTCAGTTAGTCGCCTATCAGCAAAGGGTCGCCAAGTATTACAACTCTCGAGTCCGAAGCAGGAATTTCGAATAACACGACCTTGTCCCATGAAAAAGCGAGGTATCTCGTCCACAAGAAACGAGGGAGCTCGTCCCAAACTGGGAAGACCTGTATCGCATTAAAAGGGTATGCCGATTCAAAACCTTCAAACTTGAGGAACTAAGTGGCAAACCTGTTCCCCACACTTGGAACGCCGATAACCTATGAAAGTTCTACCAATAGCAAGGCCAAAAATGCAGTTATAATAAGGGATAACCAATTGATGGAAGAACCCGCAATTTCATTAAGTCACATAACTGGGTTACATAGAGCCACTAGCAGCCTTAAATTACAAAAAAAAGAAAACAACAAAAGAAAGACAAGTCCTTAGGGGGCGATTGCCTCTACGGACACGCCATCCGGTAGGGTAGCTATCTTCTCCTCGGCCTCGGCCCCATTCTCTGGCCTCGGTCGTCACTTCCATCTCTACCCAAACATAGAAGAATAAAACGCATAAGTATAGATTAGACAGACAATAGTGCAAGGTAATAAAAAAAATGATAAACGGAAGAAAAGAATGCACAAGTAGCGGGCGCAGGGGTTACCACTCTTTAAGGATTCCTCGAGGCATTGAGGGTAGAGGTCGTACCTCACCAATTCCTCATTGTCATACAGGACCTCAACTTCGAGGGACGCGGCCACCATGGCGCTTAACGTCTCCTGTTCATAAAACAAGAGGCTCAGCTTTTTGCATTTCCCCGCCTGATCCAGGCTCCAAAAGAGTGGAACCCCAAAACTTATCTTGTTTTGGACGAAAAAGGACTTTTTCCACCTTTTGATCAAAGATGACGTCTTCCTCAATAACCTCCTCCTCGTCCTCGAACTGATCACAACCTACCCGATCTGGTCGTGCTTTCTTATCTGGAAGTGAGCCTTGAAGACGTCAATGTTCATTAGTCCCCCACCTCCGTACATATTTAAATAAAGGCCACGATCAGCCGCACTGAGTTCGGTACCAGCTGGCACAGTGCTATGTCGAAATACCTTAGCATTGCGCAAAAGAATGGATCAAGGGGAAATCGGAGCCCGACCCTCATATGTTGCTCGTACACACATATTTCGTAGGGTAAGTGGCTCGAAATGACATCACATACCCTCTCCCTAACCATGGCTGGCCTAAGGACATACTCTCTAGGAACATGGTATGTCCTCCGGATCACCTCGAGATCCTCTCCCTCCAATTGGTTGGGTACAACGTTCGACACGAACGACCACTACACCCTCTCCTCCATACCCATATCTCCTCTTAGATCAATTAGGGCAGTATCTATCTCGTCCTCACCCACAGAGACAGAGTCCTCTTTATACTTCCCCTCTTTCACTGCCACGTAAGGCACCATAGCCAGTGGTCCCTCCCTGGCCTTGACACCATCCGAGGACTCACTCCCGGCGGAGGGCGAGCTTGACCCCGTCTCTCCGGATGTACTACTGTCACTACCACTACTCGGCATATCGAGAAAGTGGACAGAAGAAACTCACCAAAATATGATGGTCCGGACAGTTAGCCAAAGCCCCGTTCACCCTCGAACCTTAAGACAACTCCGAGCACCCTCCCACTAAAATCAACTTCGAGCACTCTCACGCTTTTGGGAAGAGGCCATGGGCTCTCAAATTTTTTCTCTGTTTGCAAGTGAAGTGAAGTAAAATGAGGAGCAAACACCTTTATATAGGAAAAGAGGCGTAACAAACGAGGAGAGTTAAACCTTATAGTTGGGAAGACATAACGGTCGAAGTAACCGAGGCTACTTTTACGTTCCCCAAGAGCCCCCAACCGCAATGATGAGACGTTTTACTTGCTCGAGTTGCCATTCTATTCCCCAAGGGAACCAATCAATAATGACACTGCCGTTTTCACTCTACTGCCACATGTATAAAGGTTCTGAAGACAACCCAAGTATCATCCTTTTGGGCCTAGAAAGCAAAAAGGATTACTTAGGGCCCAACACCAAAGTTCGATATAGGCCCAAAAGGCACAAAAGATTCCCCAGGGCCCAACACCAAAGGTTCGATTTAGGCCCAAAAGGAAAAGAGGATTACTCAAGGCTCAACACCAAAGGTTCGATCTGGAAAAATGATTACCTGGGGCCCAACTCCAAAGGTTCGATTTGGGCTCAAAAAGTAAGAAGTCCAAGAGTTCACCAAAAACCCCAAAAGGCAATAAGCCCAAAAATCCATCAAAAACCCTAAAAAAAGAAGCCAAAGAATTCACCAAAAACTCAAAGAAAAGAAGTCTAAAAATGTATTAAGGATATCAAAAGCAGGCGGCCTAAATTGAAGGTCTCCAAGGCCGAGCATATTGGCTGCTGCTCAAATGCTCGGACCAACGTCCCCAAGGGCTGAGCATATTGATTGTTGCTCATATGCTCGGACCATTGTCTCCATGGACGAGCATATTGATTGCTGCTTATATGCTCAAACCAACGTCTCCATAGCCGAGCATATTGACTACTGCTCATATGCTTGTCCAACGTCTCCAAGGCCGAGTATATTGACTACTGCTCATACGCTCAGACCAACGCCTCTATGGCCGAACATATTGACTGCTGCTAGTATGCTCGGACCAACGTCTCTATGGTTGAGCATATTGACTGTTGCTCATATGCTCCGACCAACGCCTCTAAGGCCAAGCATATTGACTGTTGCTCATATGCTCGGACCAACATCTCTAAGGCCGAGCATATTAACTACTGCTCAAATGATTAGACCAATGTCTCCAAGGTCGAGCATATTGACTGCTGTTCATATGCTCGGACCAATGTCTCCATGGTCGAGTATATTGACTACTACTCACATGCTCAGACCAACGCCCCCATGGCCGAGCATATTGATTGTTGCTCATATGCTCGGACCAACGTCTCCAAGGCCGAACATATTGACTACTACTCATATGCTCGGACCAATGTCTCCAATGCTGAGCATATTGACTGCTACTTATATGCTCGGACCAATGTCTCTATGACCAAGTATATTAATTGCTGCTCATATACTTGGACAAATGCCTCCATGGCCGAGCATAATGACTGTTGCTCAAATGCTTGGACTAACGTCTCCATGGCCGAGTATATTGACTGCTGCTCACATGCTCGGATCAACATTTCTAAAGATCGAGCCCTATCATACTTCCTTAGAGCGCATAAATGTACTTAAGGAAATGTGGGGCCTTTGATGCAAGCCAAAAGACACACCCACCAATTGCATGGGGAAACATGGACAGCCTCTTCGTCCAACAACACAGCGACACGTGGGCGATCTTCAACCAATAGTATAATGACACGTGAGCAGTTCTTACCCAATAGCACAATGACACATGGATAATCCTCAACCAATGGTATAGTGACACGTGGGCAAAGCCGTGGGTAGTTGCCACCACTCTCGGACTCCCCGTGCAGACATGAAAGCTTGATTACAAGAATTACAACCGTCCCTAGACACGTGACTAGACCTTCCTACGGAGAACAGTATCTCTAAGATTGCACCATCTCTACCACGTGAGGGACCTCACCTTCGGAGCGGTATAAAAGTCCCAGGTATGCAAACCAAAAGGATTCAGTTTTTACGAACTAATCACTAGAGCATTGATTATATCTCTCTCCATTTCTTCAAAACCTTGTGTTAACAAGAACATCGAAATATCCCTGAAAGAATCATCCACCTTTCCCCTCTGGTGACCCTCTAGTTCACTCATATTTCCTTGTGCAGGCATTAAAACATCAACCTCCAGTTCGACAATATATTTTGGACATTAACAGGCACTAAAACTGAATTGTCATTTGTTGAAAAGGAAATGGCCCGAGGAACGAAGCTAATCTTTCTCTTTGAATGGAGAAACATAAAAAACCTCACGTTTTTATGCCTCCGTTGAGGGACCAAAACTCAAAAACTTGGAACAAACTGAATACATTTCTTTTCATAAGAGAAAAGAAGAAAATTTTCTAACAGAATCAACGATCCATACTTTTGAAACTGAAAGATTTGCGAATTATAAATCTGAACGCCTCCGCGCTCCCATTTGTATATCTGTGTGTGGCTGCAAATAGTACAACCGGGCGCGCCGGTATTTCCCTCTCTGTCTCTGATTGGAATTCTTATTTAAGCAGAGTGTTATGCCAGAGAAACTTGACATATCACTTTTTGGATGAAATTTTTTTTTCTTTTTCTTTCTACTCAATAACATTTAAGAATGACCAAGCAAGCTTATGATAATTCCACGAACGTGTAAATGTTTCCACGTGGCAAAAATTATCGGCGTATTTAACATGGACCGTGATCCAGGGAATCCTGCCTCAGCTCATGTAGTAGTGCAATCATCACTAGCGAAAATTGAAAAACAGACTTGAGAACCGGGAAGACAAGAAAAGAACAAAATGTTGCAGCAGCTACAGTTCCTATCTTCTCTTCCAGCACTAGTGAATACCAAAACCCTAAACCCTAAATTGAGCCATATTGATTCTCTCTCTTCCCTGAGCTCCAACAAGACAAGCAATGGTTTTAGTCCCAAAATCTATGGCATCTCTTTGAACGAGAAGAAGAAGAAGCTCTCAGTGAAATGCCGCCACTCAGATTACTACGAGAAACAGAGGTTTAATGACTCTTCTTCTTCTTCTTTATCTTCACAAACTCCAGCTGCGGCAACAGCAGGTAAGTGATTGTTATCCTTTTTTTTTGTTTCGTTGCAGAGAAAATGAAGAGGCAGGAAAAGGAGAGAAATGAAAAATTATGCTTTGTTTCCTAATTTTGACTTTTGTAGTTCTTTTGCACGACCGAAGTCTTTGAGCTTTCCCTTTTATGAGAGCTCTTTGCCGAGTTACTTGCTTTTCTTTTTTCCATTATTTTTTGCAACCAAGCAGATGGAAAATCATTAAATTTTATGTAATTTTGATGGTAAATAGGCGGGCAACAAAAATTGATTTTAAACTAAGCATTCTACATGTAGTGGAGTGGTAAAAAAATTTGAGCATATAAGGAACATATGCTCACAGTTTACCTTGGTTCTCTGTTGCTCAGGCTAAATTTCTCTAATTTGAGTGTCATGACGAATTTATGCGTTTGCTTTGTGCGTGTAGTGGGAGGATTTCCGCCTAGGTTTTTCGTGGGCCATTCAATATACAAAGGAAAGGCTGCTCTTACAGTAGAGCCGAGAGCTCCGGAATTTGTGTCTTTAGATGTATGTGTGATTCCAGCTTAATTTTCTTCATTGCAAGAACATGACACTTGAATTTTATGGTGTCCAGAGGATATCAAATTCTTTGATG
Organism: Bretschneidera sinensis; assembly: GCA_023935145.1. Taxonomy (NCBI): domain Eukaryota; kingdom Viridiplantae; phylum Streptophyta; class Magnoliopsida; order Brassicales; family Akaniaceae; genus Bretschneidera; species Bretschneidera sinensis. The sequence goes on along the minus strand of CM043705.1, from coordinate 56,989,244 downwards.
GTTTGGTATGTTGTGCAGTCCGGGGCATTCAAGTTAAGCAAAGAAGGTTTTGTGCTGCTACAGTTCGCTCCTGCAGCAGGTGTTCGGCAATATGATTGGAGCAGAAAGCAGGTAATCTATGCGACTATGCCTGTTTGGTCTTTGAAGAAGTTTGCATTGTAGAACAGTTGGAGCATGTTTTGTTATGTTTTGAGTTCTGAATATTTTTAGAATTGAGTAGATTTTGGGATCATTTAGTGCATGATGTGGTCGTGAATGATCAATTTAAAGCATGATTTTCACCTTTTGAAGTTCTTATTCAGTGGTTGGAACCTGATGAAGAATTTTCACCTCTTGATTAACATTATAGAATCCTATGGTTTAAAAGCCCCTTCATTTTTTTTCTCCAGAATAGATCCCATTAGAATTAGTAAGCATGCAAAACTTCAATATTTTGTAGCTGATTGTATGGATGGTTGAAATACTGGATACATATATTGTCTATGTTTGGGTTTATAGACCACAGCTATGAAGTGGAGTGTAAATCGATGTGTGCGTATTCTCGTGCTCACATTTTGCCCTGTTAGAAATATTGAGGGTTTCTTGGGTTGTTCTCCTGGTTGTGGCAGAATTGCTTGCTTGTTCTTTTATATATATATTAAAAAAAGTTTGCTTCCTTGTGGCAGTTGTTTTTCAGTTGGATGTCCTATGTGGGTTTCTGCTCTCCTTTGCTTTTTGCTTTCTTTTTCCCAGCCTTGGGGCTTATTCTGTGTACCTTCACATGTACAATTGGTACCACCTTTGAGCTTTTGAACTGTATTACATGTTAAAAAGATTCCAAAAAAAAAAAAAACTTCAGGGTCCAAACATAATTCACTTTATGGATTTACATTAACCTAGGCTCTGGTTGGGTGAAGTTTTTTGCTGTAATCTTTCCATCATGATAAGTGGTAGCTGATTGGCATCCCTATTAAGGAAACAAATCCATAAATAGCTTTTGTAAATGCCTTTTCCCCTTTTGCACCAATGACTAATAACAGAAACTTTAATCCATTGTTCTAGCTTATCAAGAGGCTTGGTAATGAATAAAATTATAAGCCTGTGAATCTTAACAAATTTAATTCTAAATGTTGAGCTAACTTGAATTTGTGTACCTTTTCAGTTGGAAGAAAGCACAAATTTGTGAAAATTGTATGCATATGCATGTATATAATAACGTATGTAACATGTATACATAATGTGATTCTCTGTGGTCCATGATATGAGCTAATATGTTTATACTCCTTTGTAGAAACATGATAAATGCATTGTTGGGTTTGGTCTACAAGCTATGCTTCGGTTTGTGCTTATGTATTTATGTTGAATATCAAATGTCTCCAGGTATTCTCATTATCAGTGACAGAAATTGGAACTCTAGTCAGCCTTGGCAACAGGGAATCATGCGAATTCTTTCATGATCCTTTTAAGGGAAAAAGGTACTATCTATTATGCATATGCTAAACCTCAAAATGGAGAGTGGAGATAAGATTTGAATCGCTAATAGACTCTTTCTTGTTCATATCTCACATTTGATGTGATTCTGAGCTTTTGAATACGTTGTTTGCAAAGTCAAATTTTAACTGTGCAGTTCTTCAGGTCTTTATCTTCCACCATCTCAAATCAAATGTTTAAATACTCCATTCAACTACGTGTCAAGTAAATATTAAAACCTGGAGAATGGATTTTTTTTTTTTTTGATCCAGGATTGAGAAATTAAATAAATGAGATTTCTTTAATAAAGGGAAAATTATGTTAATCTCTTTGAGATTTTGGAAAGCCTATGGTTACCTTCTCATATTTTGGGAAATTAAACTTACCTCCTTATAGTCCCTTATAGTTTCAGAACTTCTCTCCAATAAAAGTCTGTCAGTCAACTGTTTGTAAGTTGGTCAAAGGTGATGCCAGCCCAGCAAAAAGTGGTGCAAACCTGAAATTGCTCTGCAAATCAGAGTATGAATTTTAGTTATTCATCCTATTTCGTCTTTTCCTCTTTCCCCTTATAAGTTACCATATTTTGCGAAGTCAAACTCGGTTAAAGGAGGTAAGTGACATTTCCCAAAATATGAGTTGGTACTGTAGGTTACCCACTCGGGGAGGTTAATGTATTTTTACCTTGGAAAACTGAGTCATTTCATTGTACATGGGTGGCACCCCCTTGGTGCCCTATTATACTAGACTTTTTACTTACCAAAAATAAAACTGAGCCAGTTCTCTAAAAGCCTGATGTAGAACACAATGAACACAAAGAGATTGCTAGATAGAACACCAGGAAGAACACAAAGAAACTAGAGATGATATTGAGATTAACGGCATAAAGATGGAGGAAACCACCTAAAAACCTTAAATAAAGTACCTAATTTCCTAACCTAAAATATCACCATGATATATTACAGAATATACTACACAATTAAAACCTCTATATTTCCTTTTCCATGCATCCTCCATCAAAGTCTCTGTTATTTTTCTTAGTAGAGTAGTAGGAAGACGTCTGCATTACCTGAAGTAGATTTTAGCTGAACAGAGAGAAGATATACCATAGAAATTATGTTGGTGTTTGTCTCATTTTCATTGGCCTTATATTGTAGTATTGCCTGTACTTCATATTATTGTTTGATATGATATAAGATGGTTCTCAAAAAATTCAATGGTTGTTTTCTTTTTATTTTCTGTGTAATAAAAATTTACTACATCTGTTTGCAATCTGTTAGGGGTCTTTGCATTTATTGTTTCATTGTAATCATACCATATATGTATTAGACAATATTTTTTTATAAGCGTGTATTGTTCCATTTAACAATAACTACAACCACCAAGGTGTATTAACCTATTGTTTACATGAAATATTTAAGATTAAGTTCATACATGCTGATCAAAAAAAGATTTAGTTTATACATATTTTAAATAATAAATGTAGTTCAAACTATTCAAGCAGTGAAACATACTGCACATCATGTGTCAGAAGCTACTGATTTTAAAAACTTTCATGTAATAGAAGCTTAATCTTATCGTAGATTTCCTTCCAAATGTATTAAGCCATCCATTTGACACCAAGATTATTTTGACATGGAAACCTTAGAAAGTTTGATATATTTCAGAATGTTTCGTCCTACCAATAAGTGTCAAAATAATCTTGGTATCAAGTCATTGCAATGCTGTACAATCAGCAAAAAATCTTAAATCATGTACATTATAAGTATTCTGTTCTACTGATATAAATGCTAATAAAATTGTTGTATTTTGCAGTGAGGAAGGTAAAGTCAGGAAGGTGTTGAAGGTAGAGCCACTCCCAGATGGCACCGGCCACTTCTTTAACCTCAGTACTCCTCTTTTATCTTGAACTCCAAACATTAAAGTTCAGAGTTTTATTTGCTTGCTGATGCCATGATATATGAATGTGATGTAGCACTTCATATATATCTTCTTGGGTCAAATAATATATTACTGGTATGTGCTTGCTGCTAGTCTAAAAAATTTCCATTTTATTCCTAATAAAAGTGCACATATACAAGTATTATTTTCTATAGATATGTCACATACATGATATATTAATGAAATTTAGGAGTTCAAGCTGTTCAGGGTGGGCATAACTATTACATTGTTTAACTATGAAATATTTAAGCTTCCTATTACTCTGTTACACCTAAAAAAATTCCATGCCCTTACGTTTGATTATTTTCCTTATGGACGCAGAAGGTAACAGATTGACGTGCTAATGGTATTTTCCTCTGTGCACATAACACATTAACAACTAATCTACCATATGTGGCTTATTTGGAATGTGAAGTTATCTTACTCTAACATTTTCTCTTTCTCTGGTGGCATTCATTGAAGGTGTTCAAAACAAGATTTTAAACTTGGATGAGAGCATTTATATTCCTATTACTAGAGCAGAGTACACTGTCCTCATCTCAGCTTTCAATGTAGGCTCTCTCTCTCCCTCTCTCTCTCTCTCTGTGTTGGGGGGTGGAGGGGATATGTTATGACTTCTGTGCTAGATATCTCTATTAACTCTGCTACGTCATTACCCACACCATCTTATAACTTTTGGAATGGGTCAAGGCATATAAAAAATGAGGAGAGAAACCTGGTTTCTAATCCTACAAGTAAAGAAATGGAATTTGGGTCTTGTTGATGTGATGCATGCTTGAACACTTAATAAACTGAAGTACTTAACTGCAGTCAAAAAGATTTTGAGGATAATTTTCAGTGAGTGAAATTTGTCTTTCACTTCTTTTTGTTACGGCATTGCTGGTATAGCAACCTGTATAAAGATTTTGTTGGAAATTGTTCATTAAGGGTTGTGGTTGTTAGGAGCGTGGAGATGCTAACTCCTTGTTATGACTATTCTCATTGGTAACAATGTAGCTGAGTTTATGGATAAAAAGGGGCTAGGATCATAACTTCTCATTGCCGTGGTGGGTTTTAGGGTTACTGTGTTGTTGCTCTTCAGCATGTTCTAAACATTTTACTTTTGCTTCTTATGTCAATGTAATTTGTCCATTTAGTGAGTATTCTCCCCTTTCTATCATATATTTGACTCTTGTTTTATGCAGTTTATCTTGCCATACCTTTTAGGTTGGCATGCATTTGCAAATTCTATAAAACCAGATGATGCTGGTCGTACGAATATAGCCAATCCCAGATATGGAGGAGACTATGAGTGGAGCAGGTAGTTGGCAATACAAGGACTTAGGAAACATTGTGCAAAGCATGACCTTTTGATTAACTATTTGTATTCTATTTGCTTGCTATAAGAGATCCTCGGACAAAATTTTCGCATTTTTTCATTGTTTTGTTATGAGAGGATGAAAACAAGGAGAAATATCCAATGTGATAAAAGGATTGATGCCTGCCATGTCTTTTTGTGGTAAACGGGTATTGCATCAAAGGATGGCCTTCTTTCTTGTTTCCTCACTTATTAACTCTAGTAAATGAAAGTTTTTTCTCCTATCACCTAAAGAATGAAATCTTCCAAACATTCATAAGAGAAATAAATTGGATAAATAGGTGAGGAAAAAGCATAGCTGCATTCAACTGAAAAACTCGACTGTTACCGCAAATGCATATATATTATTAAGGTATATGGATACGTCCCTAGCTGCATTGTGCAAATCAAGTTGAACTCAGTAAGAGGCAGTCGCTTCGTCAAGCTGCTTTGTTCATAGAATGGGGAATTCATTTGCTGATTGAGTAGCCATGTACATTGAAAGACTTCCTTTTTGGACTACAGCTACACGAGTACCCCCTTAGATCTGGTGTGATGTGTCTCATGAACAATGATATTCATGAGGTACCCTGGCCCATCACATGTAGCTTCTTGTGGGCTGTGAACCACTCCATCAAGCGGGAAAAAGGAAGAACTTGAACTAATGAAGAGCCTTTAGAGCAGCATCTTCATCTTCAGAGGAATGATTGTAAATTAATCTTTATTTTTTTTACTTAAAAAGGTTATATTTGATGAAAAGTTTCATGAAGGGGAACTTGTTGATTGGAAGCTTATCGACTTTTCACTTGTGTCAAGAATGGGTTGCGAATGACCTGACAAAGTGAGTGCATTTCTTGATAAATTCACCTTTTTTTTTTATGACAATTAGTTAATTCATAGAAAAATTATAGTCCAGTTGTGACAATGAAATATTTATAGTACAAAGGTTTATTTTACTATTGAATGAAAAGAAAATATCTCTTTTTCTCATAACATTCAAATGTAAAATGAACTCATGTGTCATGTATCTTTCATGGATATGTGCTAAACAAGAAGTTATCTAGTTCATAACCACTGTCTAATTGCATCATCCGCTAAATTGATCCACTGTTATGGATTTCTTACATGAAGGACCATTAATTTCCTTCCCCATCGAAGCTGGTAATATTATGTTTTGCTGATTTTTAAGAAGCAATCACTGGTAATTTATGAGTTTTATCAATTTTGCTTTTTGTTGTGATTTTACCACTAAAACCCATCTACTCAAACTTACAATAATTAAATAGGTAAATAAACAAACAAATATCAAGGACAACAATTTAATGTGGTTTGACAACATCTTTACCTATGTCACTAACAAACTCACAATTTTATTAATTCTTAATAACAATTTTAAGCAAAACAAAATTATTACCCTAACAACCTCACAACCCAAAATCTTCAATACACCCAAAGCTTTTCACCTAGCTCTAGTTATAATATTGAAATTATGGGTGTGTCTCAAACCTTCTCTAAAACCCCTTTTATATAGAAGATATTTTCTTAATACTATTAGGAAAAGAACATCATCATAATAAACTGCTACTATTACTTATACAATGAACAATTTAATAGGAAACTCGTACTACTCCTACTTGAATAACCAACTAAAAAATAAGAACTACATTTTCCCAAACTAATTAGAGTTCTTCTTTGTGAGCATTTGAACCAAAATCCTAACAAATCTCCACATTGGCTCAAATTCTCTATATCTCTTCAGCAAATATAATTTTGTTCTTGGATGGTGCGACCTTTCCTTTTGGTCTTTCTATATCTGTTCCACCTAATTTTCCAAGCAAAACATTCCCATCGACCACATGCAAGCTCTTCTTGTTCATAGTAGCCTTCAACACTACATTTGATCCATTAAGAACTTGCATATCTTCATCGCCCGCAGTCCATGTGTCTCCCATCTTATCAAGCTCTCCCAAAGAGATGATATTTGTAGTGAGAGAGGAAGAAAACTTTACATTTTCAAGTGTCTTTACGCTTTCATCATGGAGTTTCAACCTTAAGCTTCCTTCACCATCAATTACTTTGTGTTTCCCACATATAGTAGCAACAGTGAAATGAGTAGGTTCCTTTGTACAATCAAAGTACTTCTTCTTATTGAATATGTGAATGAAGGACACCGAATCAAGTAGCACTATATTACTTTCATCAACTTTTTCTTCAATGTGTTCAATAGCTAGCACATCTTCATCACTTCCCTCGGTGATATTAGCACTTTCACTTCTCTTTTCATTATTGATATTCTTCCCATTCATCATTCTCAACTCTTTTAAATCATCCTTCATGATCTTACAATAATATTGTATGTGTCCTATTTCTCCACAATATAATCACCCATTTTCATTGTCATCTCTAAGTCTAGATTTAGATCTCCACCTTAAGTCATTGTTCGCTCTCCATTGGCTCCTCCCTCGATTAGATCTCTCCATAGCAAGCACTTGACTACCACTAGACAAGCTCTCGTTTCCCATCAACCTATCATTCTAATGTTTTTGCATGGTCACATCATCTAAGCTCAATGTCGACTTACCCACCAACAACGTTTGGACTAGTGGTTTGTAAGATTTTGTTAAAAATGATTACAGGAGCAATGCTTTCTCCCCATTCTTCAATGTTTCTTCTGCATTCAACAATTGAGACACTAAATTGTTAAATTCTTTAAAGTGATCAGGAAGACATGTATATTCTTCCATCTTTAGAGAATAGATGTCTATTTTGAGACCCAATCTGTTGGTCAAAACTTTGACGCATAGATGCTCTCAAGTTTATCCCATAAACCTTCGAGGGTAGTTTCCTTCAACACAATATACTTGATCTCGGGAGTAAGAGCCAGCCTGATTATGCTCATAACCTTCCTCTGAATCGATTGTCACTTTCTATCAGTCACCTCTTCTGATTTTTCTTCCTTTAAAGTCTGATCAAGATCTTGTTGCACTAGAAGATCTTGAATTGTACTTTACCACAAAGTAAAATTATTTCTTCCATTAAATAAAGCAATCTCAAATTTAGATATACTTGTCGACATAGTGGCACAAACGTAACAATTAGCAACAGATAACTTCTTCAAATAGATGGCCAGGCTTTGATATCACTTGTTGTGATTTTACCCCTTAAAATCCAATTACTCAAACTTACAATAATTAAATAGGCAAATAAACAAACAAATATCAAGCACAACAATGTAATGTGGTTTGGTAACCTCTTTAGTTATACCATCAACAAACTCACAATTTTATTAATTCTTAACAACTTTAGAAAAAACAAAATTATTACCATGACAATCTTACAACTCAAAATCCTCAATACACACAAAGTTTTCCACCTAGCTCTAGTTATAATATTGGAATTATGAGTGTAACTCAAACCTTCTCTAAGACCCCATTTATATAGGATATTAGCCTATTACTATTAGGAAAAGAATAACAACATCATAGTAGACTACTACTATTACTTGTACAAAGAACAATTTAATAGAAAATTAGTACTATTTCTACTTGAGCAACCAACTATAAAATAGGGAACTACTTTTTCCGAATCAATTAGAATTCTTCTTTATTAGCATTTGAGCCAAAATCCTAACACTCATAATGAAATTATTATAACGAGTGAGTAATAAAGCTTATGAATGGGTGTTGGAATTTGTGGTCCACTTTGATGGTAGGTATATCTTTATCCATGTTTTACTTACTTGGTTAATGTCTTCAGCTAAGGCTGGTTAAGATTTGATGTTGTTAAGGATATATAGATTCTAAGAAATGGAAGAGAGAAATAATTAAATTAAGAATTATAGTTCAACTGGAAGGACATTTTGGAAATGACTACTTTTCAGTCTTGAGCAGCGCATTGGAGTAATGAAAATATTTTGCATATCTAATACATAAATCTGCCGAATTATAAAGATATAAAGTTCCACGATAAGAGTACTTCTCTGTAAAAAAAAAAAAAAAAGATTCTCCATGAACAAAAGGAAGAGGGGAATATAAAGAAATAGAGGTCATTTTTGAGGCAGGTTATGTGGCTCCAAAAATAAATAAATAAAAACTTTGGAAGGCAAGATTACAAGTAATTCTAGTAATGGATGCTTGCAGCTCTTTAAGGTCCAATGCAGCGTCTGCTTAAAATTGCCTTGTAACAAAGGAGAATAGACTGAAGAAAATTACTAATGAGTTTCTTTAACGAATGAATGGTGTAAATTTTGCCCATCTTAATACATAAAAAGGAAAGAAATGGACTAAAGCTACTAAAAGGCATAATATTTGGGAGTTAATAGAGTGTATAGGAGGTTCAATTTTCATTTCTGTCTCCAAAACACAAAATCTCAGTGGAGAGAAGCCACCCATCTGGGCTTTTTCCCCTTGTCAAGCTTTGAACCTTTTTAGGTTCTCATTGTTGCAGTATAAACTACCAAGCATCATCAAGAGGCTTAACCGTTACCTCTAAGTGAGTTCTCTATTTATGATACTCGGATTCGATCTCTCTAATATCAATACTCATAGAGAAAGTTAAATGTAGAATTGATGGGTGGTTTTTCATACTTGGAAACCACAACAAAATTATTAAAATATATATCAGCATAATATATATTATTGATCCATTTTCTTTGAACTTAGTTTTTGAGATCTTAACATGGTATTAAAATCAAAAGTATTATGTTCGAATCTTGATAACTTCCACTTGTATATGTTTATGGTTCATTTCCTATAAACTCAACGGGATAAGAAAAAGGAAGTTGAAAGTCATTTGTTGACTTGCATTGGGCATGTAAAAACCCATTAAGACTTGTTTTTAAAAGCTGTTAATTCCAAATGTTTTGGAAATCTAATTTAATTAACGGTTTATTTGGACGCCCTTGCTTGGAATTAGAATTACAATTCAATATCGAATCTATAGTTTGGTTTCACCAATTGGGCTTCGATTTTGTATTGATTTATAATTTCAAATGGCTCAATTTCAAAAACTCAATTCCAAGATAAAAGCAGATATTTACAATTCCAAATAACCGCCTGATAATTATCAGGCCCCTAACCATTCGAGTATTTTACTCTTCCAAGTGGATAGTTGAGCTTGTATTATTGGATTTTTTTTTTGGCTGATAAACAAAAGAAATTGTTGGGCTTAAACTAAACATGCCAAAACCATGCATTTTTCATCAACGAAATCCCCAATGGAGTATCAATCCTACAAGTTAATTTTCTATCTCATTTATTGTTATCCACTTTTAGTGATGATCATTGTAATTATCCAAAAGGTTACAAATTAATTTTCTTTTAAACAACCAAATCAGCTCCAAAAGCATTTTGGATTCCATTAACTATTCAAATATTGCAAAGTAATTTTCTCATATACAAAATATAACTCCATAAGCATTAACACAACTTTGTACCAAATATCACGTGCAACAAATATTTTTGGGAATTACACTAAAACATACTTTCCATAAGTATAATCATCGCAAAGGTACCTACGACAAAACAATTCTAATTGATAAAACTAAGGTTCTTAAGATTGAGCATACGCCTCCTTGATGTTTCTCTCCTTGCAGCCACTCTCCTTTTTGATCCTCTCCCAAAGCACGCCTCCCTATAGGCACCCACCGTACTAAAAGCTATTAAGAAGATAATGATTTAGATTGTTGAATACACAACATATAAAAAGAATTATAACCCACAAATTATATAATAAATTCATATAAATAAAATAACATGATCAAAATAATTATTTTAAACTAGAAAAAAAAAGACATTAAAAATTTAATTCACTTGCATTGATTATTAGAAGAAAGTTAGTGAGAAACTAACAAATAAATATTCTACATCTTACTTTGCGATCAAATCTCATTGATTTCTCTTCTCACAAGATGGCCGATTTTGTTTTGTATGCTTGCAAAGTCTACAATGAACTGTAACTCGACTCTCTTTAATATCTATTTCGTTTCTATTATTTTTTTAAATAAAAATGGAGATGACTCGTATAAAGAATGTAATATGCATGTGAATGTGAGTATCGTACAAACCACAATTCAAGTCAAATGATTTTAGAGTTTGTATTAATTTCATTCACTGTCTTAAAACCAAAAGCACTAGTGTAACCCAAATGACAAAAAGTTCTAAACATGATCAGAAAAAAAAAAAAAAAAAAAAAAAATATATATATATATATATATATATATATATATATATATATATATATAAAAGTATGTCCATTCCTATTTTTATAATGAAACTCAAATGCAAATTTCTAACATTAGTACGAAATCAAATTTTATAGATTCTTGTAAACAATAATTTTTCCCATGAGAGGATCTTCTCTCTAATTCTAAACATAACTGCTAACAGCTCTACAATGTATTAGTGTGACATTCAATGCTAGTCAAAGAAATATGTCACATAACTATACTTTTAGAATGCCAAAACAAGTACTTTATATAAAGTTTAAATAAAGAAAACTTGATGAAACTATATACAACTATCTTCTAAAATTTCACTCACAATTCGATGGAAGCTACACAAACAAAAAAGAACACTAAAACAATAGCATGTTCGGTTTAATTGATTAATCATACGTTTTATATATAAATCACAAAACATATATAAATAATAAAACGATGTTTTCTATATCATTGAGGCATCATATCTACACCAACAAGGTGTACTAACCTATTGTTTACATGAAATATTTAAGATTTAGTTCATACATGCTGATCAAAAAAAGATTTAGTTTATACACGTTTTAAATAATAAATGTAGTTCACACTATCCAAGCAGTGATTCATACTGCACATCATGTGTCAGACGCTACTGATTTTAAAAACTTTAATGTAATATAAGCTTAATCTTATTGTAGATTTCCTTCCAAATGTAAGCCATCCATTTGACACCAAGATTATTTTGACATGGAAACCTTAGAAAGTTTGATATATTTCATAATGTTTCGTCCTACCAATAAGTGTCAAAATAATCTTGGTGTCAAGTCATTGCAATGCTGTACAATCAGCAAAAAATCTTAAATCATGTACATTATAAGTATTCTGTTCTACTGGTATAAATGCTAATAAAATTGTTCTATTTTGCAGAAGGTAATGTCAGGAAGTGATGCAGAACAGGTAAACAAAGCAGAATAGATGGCCCTAAACTATCTAGAACAGTTGAACCGCTCCAAATCTAAGGGTACGGTTTACATCGTTTTACGTGTTAGTCCGGATTGGGCCCCGGAGACCCAAGTTTGATTGGAAACGGGCTTCTGAATAAAACTAATTTATTAGTGTGGCGAGATTTTAGCCATAAAATGACGTTTAGGCCTCCAATTTAGCAGTTTTCAGTTTTTGGGAAATTTCTTATTTTGTACTTGCCTAATTTCAATTTTTTTTTTTTTTTTACTTTAACCTTATAAATAAGGAGGCCATGTAATAATAGGGATTATTATTTTTCTAAATAAAATTAGGGTTTCTTTTCTCTTCGTGAGAACTACTGTATTAAGGGTTGAAGGCACAACTCTTCTTCCTAGTTCTTTCTTTCGCTAGCGTTTTACGTCAATTGGTATTAGAGCCTTGTTCTACCCTGGTCTGATGGTAGGTGATTGAAACGAAAGCAAACACCTTGACGACGTTGATCGTGAGGTGCAGGTCCTATGGGCAACCATAGATAATCACAATCAGCAGTTTGATGATCACAATCAATGGTTTGATCGTATCGAACGCATGTTGCGGAAGATACAACAAACCATGGCTGGTCTGAGAATCAATGGCAACAGGGGTGAAGAACGCAACCCGGATCGTGTCGGAGGCCTTGCTCGCCACCAACCGGTTGCTGGACGCGTTCCTGCTCCGCAGCGTAGGCCCCAAGCCTATGCCACTTTATCCAGTGATGATGAGTTCGAAGTGATTGGCGTTGAGAACGATGATGATGGTCGGCATGGTCGTAATCAGAATCGTGTTGGTCAGAACCGTTACAACTAGAACAGGTACGAATAGAACAATCATGATTTTCTGGTTAAGGTAGATCTGCCGTGTTTCAATGGCCACCTCCACGTAGAAAACTTCATTGACTGGCTTTTCGAAGTGGAGGCTTTCTTTGAGTATATGCAGATCCTAGGAGATAGGCAGGTGACGCTTGTAACCTATAAAGTGAAGGGGGGAGCCTCTACGTGGTGGGAGCAGGCGCAGAATAGTCGCAGGCGATAAGGTAAGCAGCCTGTTCGCTCCTGGTCCAAGATGAAGCAGCTGCTGCGAGCAAGGTTTCTTCCTCCTGACTATGAACATATGTTGTACCAGCAATATCAGAATTGCAGGCAAGGGGTGCGCACCATCAGTGATTATACAGAGGAGTTTTATAGGTTGAACTCGCGTAATGACCTGCAGGAAATAGAGAAACAGCAAGTGGCTAGGTATATCGGAGGGTTGCGAGTGTCCATTCAAGAACAGGTATCCCTCCATACTGTGTGATCCCTATCCGAGGCGGTCAACCTAGCCATGAAAGTGGAGTCACAACAGTCCAGGCACTCATCACGTCCCCAACCATATCAATCACAGCCATCACAGATTTCAGTGCCGCAAACTTCACCACAGCCGTCAACCAGCAGAGTTTTCGGTACTGGTACTACCAACCCCACCAAACCAACAGCCCCCACAACTGGTGCCCCAGCACAAAATAGAGGAGTGGCCAGCAATCCCTATGCCCGTCCCATTCCAGGAAAGTGTTACAGATATGGTCAACCTGGACATTGTTCTAATGAATGTCCCAACCGTCGGTAGGTTAACATGGTTGAAACAGCAGAGGAGGAGGAGAATCCTTTTGACGCAGATGACTATTATTCTGGGGAGGTCGATGATTATACTGGTGGCGAAGTAACAGATGCAGATGAGGGTGTATATGTTAACTGGGTGGTTCAGCGTCTGTTATTTACGCCAAGGCAGAAGGATAACAACCAACGACACTGTATTTTCAGGACGCGGTGCACTATCAACCAGAAAGTGTGCAAGGTGATTATTGACAGTGGCAGTAATGAGAATATAGTATTGAAGGCCCTTGTCGCAGATTGAACCTAAAAACAGAAAATCATCCTTCTCCATACAAGATTGGTTGGATCAAAAACGGCACTGAAACTCGGGTAACTGATATCTGTTGTGTTCCTTTTTCTATTGGCAAATTTTATAAGGATGAGATTGTGTGTGATGTTGTTGATATGGATGCATGTCATTTATTATTGGGGAGGCCATAGCAGTTTGATGTAGATACTATGCATAAGGGTCGAAATAATACTTATGTTTTCTGGTGGTTTGACAAAAAGATTGTACTAGTTCCTGCAAGTGAACGTGAACCAGCTGTCGAAACCCCTAAAGCAGAGGGAAAGACCTTTCTTACTGAGACGGAGTTCGTTGAGGATGTGAAAGCAGCAGGGGAGTTCTATGCATTGGTAGTAAAAGGAGAACCACCAGCCGAGTATCAACAGATTTCTGAGGAGTTAAAGCCGTTAATGGCTGAATTTCAAGATGTTATACCAGTGGAATTACCTGAAGGTCTGCCTCCCATGAGAGATATTCAGCACCATATTGACTTGGTTCTTGGGGCTAGTTTGCCGAATCTGCCACACTACCGAATGAGTCCTCAAGAACACGAAATTCTACAAAATCAGGTTGAGGAGTTGATTAAAAAGGGGCTGATCAGAGAGAGTCTGAGTCCCTGCGCTGTACCTGCTTTGTTGACACCGAAGAAAGATAGAAGCTAGCGCATGTACATTGACAGTCCGGCCATAAATAAGATAACAGTCAAGTACCGCTTTCCCATTCCCCGACTAAGTGATATGCTGGACATGTTATAGGGTGCCAAGATCTTCTCCAAGTTAGATTTGCGTAGTGGTTACCATCAGATTCGGGTCAGGCCAGGGGATGAATGGAAAACAGCCTTTAAGACCAAAGAGGAGTTTTATGAGTGGATGGTGATGCCCTTCGGTTTATCAAATGCTCCCAACACCTTCATGCATATAATGAACCATGTTTTAAAACCCTTCATTAGTAAATTTGTGGTTGTTTAGTTTGACAATATCTTAATCTATAACCAGGATGAGGTGGAGCACTTGGACCACTTGAGGGAAGTATTGCCGGTTTTGCGCACGAGTAAACTCTATGTGAACCTGAAAAAGTGTAATTTTCTCACTACCAAGCAGCTGTTTTTGGGATATATCGTGGGTGCAGATGGTATTTAGGTTAATGAAGAGAAGGTACGTGCAATTCGGGAGTGGCCAACCCCAACAACAGTGCACCATGTTCACAGTTTTCATGGACTGGCCACTTTCTACCGCAGGTTTATTCGGAACTTCAGCAGTATAGTAGCACCAATCACAGAGTGCATGAAAAAGGACCGATTCCAGTGGGGAAATACACAAGATACAACCTTTGCAGTGATCAAAGAAAAGCTTTCTATAGCCCCAGTACTTGTCCTGCCAAGTTTTGACAAGCTGTTTGAAGTTGAGTGTGATGCCTCGGGGGTGGGTATTGGTGCTGTTCTGTCACAGGAGGGACGACCAATAGAATTTTTCAGCGAAAAGCTCAACGATGCTCGCCAAAAGTGGACCATATATGAGCTGGAATTTTATGCAGTCATCCGAGCTTTGACACATTGGGAGCATTACTTGATCTAGCGTGAGTTTGTTCTTTACAGTGATCACCAAGCCTTGAAGTTTATCAACACACAAACCACCCTGAATCGAACGCATGCTCGGTGGACTAACTTCCTCCAGAAATTCAGTTTTGTACTCAAACACAAGTCTGGGAAGTTGAACAAGGTGGCAGATGCATTAAGCCGGCGCGCATCCTTACTTTTGACTCTCCGATCAGAAATTATGGGGTTTGACTGTTTAAAAGAGTTATATGAGGAAGATGCTGATTTTTAGGAAATTTGGGTGAAGTGTCAACGGAAAGAGGCAATCTTGGATTTTCATGTCCAAGACGGGTTTCTGTTTCGCGGTAACCAATTGTGTATCCCTCGCACGTCTTTGCACGAGTAGATTCTCCGTGAAATACACAGCAGGGGTTTAGGGAGTCATGCGGGGCGTGACAAAACAATAACCCAGGTAGCTGAATGTTATTACTGGCCACAGCTGAAACATGATGTGAGCAAATTTGTACAGAGGTGCCTTGTCTGCCAAACTGAAAAGGGCCAAGCACAAAATACCGGGTTGTACACTCATTTGCCCGTGCCGAAAAACATTCGGGAGGATTTGACAATGGACTTTATTTTGGGGATCCCGTGGACTTAACGTGGGGTGGATCCTGTTTTTGTGGTTGTCGACCGGTTCTCCAAGATGGCACACTTCATTCCGTGCCGAAAAACTTCAGATGCGTCTCATATAGCCAGCATTTTCTTTCGTGAGATTGTTCGCCTTCATGGGGTTCCCAAGTCCATCATCTCCGATCGCTATATCAAGTTCTTTTGCCACTTCTAGAAGTCACTTTGGGGCAGATTTAACACATCCCTTAAATACAGCAACACTTGTCATCTGCAGATAGACGGCCAAACCGAGGTGGTTAACCGAACCCTTGGTAATTTGATCCGTTGTGTGACTGGTTCTCAGCCTAAGCAGTGGGATGTCGCCCTTCCACAAGCTGAATTTGCTTTTAATAGCATGTACAACCGATCTACCGGGAAGACGCCATTCGAAATTGTCTACACCAAAACACCTCAGCATACTTTGGACCTTGTTCCTTTGCCTAAACCTCCTGGCCACAATCAGGCTGCTCAGAACCTAACTGAACAAGTACAGTGCATCCATGTAGAATTTCGCCAGAGTCTAGGGTTGGCCAATAGAAAATATAAAGCTGCTGCCGATAAACATCGGCGTGAACGTATATTTCAGGAAGGTGACTTAGTGATTGCCCATCTGCATAAGAACTGTTTCCCTGCAGGAACTTACAACAAGCTAAAAAGCAGGAAGTATGGCCCTTTCCGGGTGCTGAAGCGCATTAATGATAATGCTTATGTGATTGAACTTCCGGATAACATGATTATTTCTAACACTTTCAATGTGGCAGATTTGTTTGAATATCATCCACCAGACGAACCACTTTATCCTGACAGTAACTCGGGGTCGAGTTCTTTTGAAGTAAGGGGGAATGATGCAGAACAGGTAGACAGAGCAGAACAAATGGCCCTAGATTACCTAGAACGGTTGGACCACTCCAAATCTAAGGGTACAGTTTACATCGTTTTACGTGTCAGCCCGGATCGGGCCCCGGAGACCCTGGTCTGATTGGAAATGGGCTTTTGAATAAGACTAGTTAAATCAGTATGGCGGGATTTTAGCCAAAAAACGATGTTTAGGCCTCCAATTTAGCAGTTTTCAGTTTTTAGGAAATATTCTATTTTGTACTTACCTAATTTCAATTTTCCTTTTCTTTTTTACTTTAACCTTATAAATAAGGAGGCCATGTAATTGTAGAGATTATTATTTTTCTGAATAAAATTAGAGTTTCTTTTTTCTTCGTGAGAACTACTGTATTGAGGGTTGAAGGCACAACTCTTCTTCCTAGTTCTTTCTTCCGCTAGCGTTTTACGTCAGGAAGGTGTTGAAGGTAGAGCCACTCCCTGATGGCACCGGCCACTTCTTTAACCTCAATACTCCTCTTTTCTCTTGAACTCCAAACATTAAAGTTCAGAGTTTTGCTTGCTGATGCCATGATATATGAATGTGATGTAGCACTTCATATATATCTTCTTGGGTCCAATAATATATTACTAGTATGTGCTTGCTGCTAGTCTAAAAAATTTCCATTTTATTCCTAATAAAAGTGCACATATACAAGTATTATTTTCTATAGATATGTCACATACATGATATATTAATGAAATTTAGGAGTTCAAGCTGTTCATGGTGGGCATAACTATTACATTTTTTAACTATGAAATATTTAAGCTTCCTATTACTCCGTCACACCTAAAAAAATTCCATGCCCTTACGTTAGATTATTTTCCTTATGGACGCAGAAGATAATAGATTGACGTGCTAATGGTATTTTCCTCTGTGCACATAACACATTAACAACTAATCTACCATATGTGGCTTATTTGGAATGTGAAGTTATCTTACTAACATTTTCTCTTTCTCTGGTGGCGTTCATTGAAGGTGTTCAAAACAAGATTTTGAACTTGGATGAGAGCATTTATATTCCTATTACTAGAGCAGAGTACACTGTCCTCATCTCAGCTTTCAATGTAGGCTCTCTCTCTCCCTCTCTCTCTCTCTCTGTGTTGGGGGGTGGAGGGGATATGTTATGACTTCTGTGCTAGATATCTCTATTAACTCTGCTACATCATTACCCACACCATCTTATAACTTTTGGAATGGGTCAAGGCATATAAAAAATGAGGAGAGAAACCTGGTTTCTAATCCTACAAGTAAAGAAATGGAATTTGGGTCTTGTTGATGTGATGCATGCTTGAACACTTAATAAATTGAAGTACTTAACTGCAGTCAAAAAGATTTTGAGGATAATTTTTAGTGAGTGAAATTTGACTTTCACTTCTTTTTGTTACGGCATTGCTGGTATAGCAACCTTTATAAAGATTTTGTTGGAAATTTTTCATTAAGGGTTGTGGTTGTTAGGAGTGTGGAGATGCTAACTCCTTGTTATGACTATTCTCATTGGTAACAATGTAGCTGAGTTTATGGATAAAAAGGGGCTAGGATCATAATTTCTCATTACTGTGGTGGGTTTTAGGGTTACTGTGTTGTTGCTCTTCAGCATGTTCTAAACATTTTACTTTTGCTTCTTATGTCAATGTAATTTGTCCATTTAGTGAGTATTCTCCCCTTTCTATCATATATTTGACTCTTGTTTTATGCAGTTTATCTTGCCATACCTTTTAGGTTGGCATGCATTTGCAAATTCTATAAAACCAGATGATGCTGGTCGTACGAATATAGCCAATCCCAGATATGGAGGAGACTATGAGTGGAGCAGGTAGTTGGCAATACAAGGACTTAGGAAACATTGTGCAAAGCATGACCTTTTGATTAACTATTTGTATTCTATTTGCTTGCTATAAGAGATCCTCGGACAAAATTTTCGCATTTTTTCATTGTTTTGTTATGAGAGGATGAAAACAAGGAGAAATATCCAATGTGATAAAAGGATTGATGCCTGCCATGTCTTTTTGTGGTAAATGGGTATTGCATCAAAGGATGGCCTTCTTTCTTGTTTCCTCACTTATTAACTCTAGTAAATGAAAGTTTTTTCTCCTATCACCTAAAGAATGAAATCTTCCAAACATTCATAAGAGAAATAAATAGGATAAATAGGTGAGGAAAAAGCATAGCTGCATTCAACTAAAAAACTCGACTGTCACCGGAAATACATATATATTATTAAGGTATATGGATACGTCCCTAGCTGCATTGTGCAAATCAAGTTGAACTTAGTAAGAGTCAGTCGCTTCGTCAAGCTGCTTTGTTCATAGAATGGGGAATTCATTTGCTGATTGAGTAGCCATGTACATTGAAAGACTCCCTTTTTGGACTACAGCTACACGAGTACCCCCTTAGATCTGGTGTGATGTGTCTCATGAACAATGATATTCATGAGGTACCCTGAGCCCTCACATGTAGCTTCTTGTGGGCTGTGAACCACTCCACCAAGCGGGAAAAAGGAAGAACTTGAACTAATGAAGAGCCTTTAGAGCAGCATCTTCATCTTCAAAGGAATGATTGTAAATTAATCTTTATTTTTTTTACTTAAAAAGGTTATATTTGATGAAAAGTTTCATAAAGGGGAACTTGTTGATTGGAATCTTATCGACTTTTCACTTGTGTCAAGAATGGGTTGCGAATGACTTGACAAAGTGAGTGTATTTCTTGATAAATTCACCTTTTTTATGGCAATTACGATTCTGTAGTTAATTCCTAGAAAAATTATAGTCCAGTTGTGACAATGAAATATTTATAGTACAAGGGTCCATTTTACTATTGAATGAAAAGAAAATATCTCTTCTTCTCATAACATTCAAATGTAAAATGAACTCATGTGTCATGTATCTTTAATGGATATGTGCTAAACAAGAAGTTATCTAGTTCATAAGCACTGTCTAATTGCTTCATCCACTAAATTGATCCACTGTTATGGATTTCTTACATGAAGGACCATTAATTTCCTTCCCCATCGAAGCTGGTAATATTATGTTTTGCTGATTTTTAAGAAGCAATCATTGGTAATTTATGAATTTTATCAATTTTGCTTTTTGTTGTGATTTTACCACTAAAACCCACATACTCAAACTTACAATAATTAAACAAGTAAATAAACAAATAAATATCATGTACAACAATTTAATGTGGTTTGACAACCTCTTTACCTATGTCACTAACAAACTCACAATTTTATCAATTCTTAATAACAATTTTAGGCAAAACAAAATTATTACCCTAACAACCTCACAACCCAAAATCTTAAATACACCCAAAGCTCTACACCTAGCTCTAGTTATAATATTGAAATTATGGGTGTCTCAAACCTTCTCTAAAACCCCATTTATATAGAAGATATTTTCTTAATACTATTAGGAAAAGAACATCATCATAATAAACTACTACTACTACTATACAATGAACAATTTAATAAGAAACTCGTACTACTCCGACTTGAACAACCAACTAAAAAATAAGAACTACCTTTTCCCAAACCAATTAGAGTTCTTCTTTGTGTGCATTTGAACCAAAATCCTAACAAATCTCCACATTTGCTCAAAGTCTCTATATCTCATCAGCAAATCTAATTTTGTTCTTGGTTGGTGCGATCTTTCCTTTTGGTCTTTCCATATCTCCTCCAACTAATTTTCCAAGCAAAACATTCTCATCCACCACATGCAAGCTTTTCTTGTTCATAGTAGCCTTCAACACTACATTTGATCCATTAAGAACTTGCATATCTCCATTGCCCGCAGTCCATGTGTCTCCCATCTTATCAAGCTCTCCCAAAGAGACGATATTTGTAGTGAGAAAGGAAGAAAACTTTACATTTTCAAGTGTCTTCACGCTTTCATCATGGAGTTTCAACCTTAAGCTTCCTTACCATAAATTACTTTGTGTTTCCCACATATAGTAGCAACTGTGAAATGAGTAGGTTCCTTTGTACAATCAAAGTACTTCTTCTTATTGAATATGTAAATGAAGGACACCGAATCAAGTAGTATTATATTACTTTCATCAACTTTTTCTTCAATATGTTCAATAGCTAGCACATCTTCATCACTTCCCTCGGTAATATTAGCACTTTCACTTCTCTTTTCATTATTGATATTCTTTCCACTCATCATTCTCAACTCTTTTAAATCATCCTTCATGGTCTTACAATAACATTGTATGTGTCCTATTTCTCCACAATATAAGCACCCATTTTCATTGTCATATCTAAGTCTAGATTTAGATCTCCACCTTAAGTCATTGTTCGCTCTCCATTGGCTCCTCCCTCGATTCCAATAATATTGTATGGAAACCTTAGAAAGTTTGATATATTTCATAATGTTTCGTCCTACCAATAAATGTCAAAATAATCTTGGTGTCAAGTCATTGCAATGCCGTACAATCAGCAAAAAATCTTAAATCATGTACATTATAAGTATTCTGTTCTACTGATATAAATACCAATAAAATTGTTGTATTTTGCAGTGAGGAAGGTAAAGTCAGGAAGGTGTTGAAGGTAGAGCCACTCCCAGATGGCACCGGCCACTTCTTTAACCTCAGTACTGCTCCTTTCTCTTGAACTCCAAACATTAAAGTTCTGAGTTTTATTCCTAATAAAAGTGCACACATATCAAGTATTATTTTCTACAGATATGTCACATGCATGATATATTAATTAAATTTAGGAGTTCAAGCTGTTCAGTGTGGGTATAACTATTACATTTTTTAACTATGAAATATTTAAGCTTCCTATTACTCATTTACACCTAAAAAAGTTCCATTCCCTTACGTTAGATTATTTTCCTGATGGACGCAGAAGGTAACAGATTCACGTGCTAATGGTATTTTCCTGTGCACATAACACATTAACATCTAATCTACCATATGTGGCTTATTTGGAATGTGAAGTTATCTTACTCTAACATTTTCTTTTTCTCTGGTGGCATTCATTGAAGGTGTTCAAAACAAGATTTTAAACTTGGATGAGAGCATATATATTCCTATTACTAGAGCAGAGTACACTGTCCTCATCTCAGCTTTCAATTTAGGCTCTCTCTTTCTTTCTCTGTGTGTTGCGGGGTGGAGGGGATATGTTATGACTTTTGTGCTAGATATCTTTATTAGCTCAGCTACATCATTACCCACACCATCTGATCACTTTTGGAATGGGTCAAGGCATATAAAAAATGAGGAGAGAAACCTGGTTGCTAATCCTGCAAGTAAAGAAAGGGAATTTGGGTCTTGTTGATGTGATGCATGCTTGAACACTTAATGAACTGAAGTACTTAGCTGCGGTCAAAAAGATTTTGAGGATAATTTTCAGTGTGAGTGAAATTTGTCTTTCACTTCTTTTTGTTAAGGCACTGCTGATATAGCAACCTGTATAAAGATTTTGTTGGAAATTGTTCATTAAGGGTTGTGGTTGTTAGGAGTATGGCTACTCTCATTGATAACAATGTAGCTGAGTTTATGGATAAAAAGGGGCTAAGATCATAATTTCTCATTGCCGTGGTGGGTTTTAGGGTCACCGGCTCGTTGTTCCTCAGCATGTTCTAAACATTTAACTTTCGCTTCTTATGTCAAAATAATTTGTCCATTTAGTGAGTATTCTAATCCTTTCTATCATATATTTGACTCTTGTTTTATGTAGTGATGGAGCCCACAACACCTACAACCAATGGATCTTCGACACAAGGAGCCACCTGCAACCAATAAGACTTCTAACACGTGGACATGTTTCCGTCTTGTCACCATAGGGCACGAGGAACGGGCGGATTATGCAATTGTCACATCAAAGCGAGATTAACGGACTTGATTACGCTCAAACTATCACACGGTTATTATGTATAGATGAGGTGTCGATCCCACGAGGAAACACGAACTACAAAAGAAAGTGTAAACCTTGACACGAACGATAACGATCAAATGAAAGAATATGAGTTTTGATAATGATGTATTGTGAGAAAAATTGTGTAAATATAATTGAGAATATAAACGAAACAACAAGGTTCCGGGAATCCTTCCTAGGTTCGTTGCCTTGTTTCACTCTCGATTCAATTGTTTTTATCTCAATTGCTAGTTTCAGATCCCAAACAAGCAATCGAAAAATATTCAATCACAACACATTAACACTCTAATGTAATTGCTACAAATCACTCATTGATTTCGATTCAAGCACACATGACCTATCTTAAAGATTATCAAGAAACAATAATATATCTTAATGACAATATCGCAGTAATGGACGAATTTATAAGATAAATCTACCGGAATCGATCACATCCAAACAGCTTGACATAAGAAGAGCTTGACTAGACTTATATGGAGGAGAAGCATGCAATCATCGGATTAAGAAAATCTAATATGAGAAGAACATAAATTCCATTTGTCACATGAACCTAAATTCTTCTTGTTTAATCAAAGAGTAAATCATAAACAATATTCAACAATAAATTCTTACAACCGAATCAAGAATGGAAAATAAGAACAACTACACCTAAGGATTCATCTCTTTGCCTTGCTTGAAGACTAGTTGGCCATGGGGCTCATGGTTGATGAAGAATGTGGAGCTCTCCCCTTGATTTCCAGCCCTAAGAGACTTGGAAGAATGATGAAATTGAATAATGGTTGCAAACCCTTAAGGATCTATATATAGACCATAAGGTTGAGGGGCATTTTGGGCTCAAAAATTGTCATTTGGAAGCCCTAATTGGGTCAAGAAACCGTGTGCGCGCCTATGCGCTACCTTTGTCCAAGATTGGTGCCTTGCTAGGCGGTGCGGCGCTCACCCTTGGCAGATTGGTGGAGTCTCTAGACAGTGCGGCACCCACTCCTCCACGTCGCGGCGCTCACCCTTGGCAGATTGGTGTCTTCTCTGGACGGTGCAGCGCCCTCTTCTCCACACCTAGGCGCCCACTCTTGGTTTTCTATCCAAGAGCTTGTGGAACTTGTGAGCAAGGCTTGAGAACTTGCCGCACACCGGGCCTTCTGAACATGCGAACTTTTCTTATGGCCACGACGCACAACGGGCACTCTGATATACACGAACTTTTAGTGCTTTAAACATAGATAGCTTTATCATCTCTTTTGAACTCAAAACACCTGAAAATGCATCGAAATAGATCAATGATCCAAGAAGGATACTTTAGAATTGTTAAGGTAAAAACGAGTAATTGAACCCTAGATCAACTCTAACATGCTAACAAATGAGTGCTGCTAAGATGCATTTTACGACTCTCATCATAACCCCCAACTAGCTTATTGTTAGTCCCTAGCAATTCAAGTGAAAGACATGAAATGAATTCTTTATCAAAACAAAATACAACAATATTAGCGTTAACCAAGAGTGATTCAAAATCTTTGTCTCAAAAATCATGTATAACATACAGCACATAGAATCATTAAATATCACTCAAGTCCAAGAATAATCTAAATGTCAACCTTAAAATTGTATCGACTCTTATCATCCGTCTTACCACAGTCCATTAATCCGAACATCCGGATGATTTTATGCACAATGTCCATGAATACAAGTTTTGACCTCTAAAAACATATTAAATTGCGTGACATCAATCACAAATCAAGCCCCATAGGCTCACTTTTCAAATCACTCTCCACTATGTAGAAAAATCACACTACATCGGATCAATAGGTGTTTAATAAGCTTGTAACGTTAGGCTAGGGTAAAGATCAAGAAAGAACGGGAAAGTTTAAACAAATAAAAGAATTCAGTCTTTTAATTTAAACACAACCACTTTAAGCACTAGATAACCTTACTTCAACACCCAACTCTTTCAACCATTTTTTCGAGCATTTCTCTCCATAAATCACCACTTTTTTTTTCTTCTTTCTTTGCCATAATTCACTTTCTTTTTCTTTTTTTTTTTCAATTGGCACATAACAATTCACCTCTTTTTTTTTTTTTTTTTTTTTACTCTTTTCCACAACCCCCAACTTATCTCTTTTAATGTACTTGGTTATGATAGTAATATTTTCTCATATTTCCATCCTTACTCTTCTTAAGTGTTTCTCAATAAATGTGTATAACTAAGTTATTTTAAAGAAATGTAAGGAAAAAATATTTTTAAGCTCATAAAGGTGAGTAAATGGGCTATCGAAAGAAACAAGGCTCAAATTTTTTTTCAAGAAAAGGCTCAAATAGGTGAACTAGTGATAAATATAACAAGGGTAAGTTTAAAAATGCTCAAACGGTCCAAAAATGGCCTACATCATATCCTAAGTAGTGTGCATTCTATGATTTTCGCCTCAAGTGATTATCAAATAAGTTCTAGAGCTTATTGAGACCGCAAAAGTATTCACAAAACAATCGCACATAAAACTTCTCTAAATGCTTTAGACTAATCATGCAATCTTACCACAAACCAGAGTCTCATACCAAAGAAAGATTGACACTTAATTTATTCTCAAAGCGAAGCAAGATTTAACTTCTTCTAAACGCTATATGCTATCTCAATTAGGCTCATATCATCGACATGTGAATTAACTCCAAGGCTAACACAAAGCATGCTAAAAACAAACAAAATAAACATATAATATTTTTAAAAAAAAACATATTATCTTAACAAACAGGTGTATTAAAGCAAAACAAATAAATTAAAACGAAAAAGGGAAGTTGACACCCAACAATTCAATGGTATGCAATAAGAAATGTGTTTCCTCCACCCCTAACTTAAGATAGGCATTGTCCTCAATGTAAAAGCAAAAGTGGAGGAAACTCTCTTTTTAACCAAAGGTGCGTGGAGTCGAAAGTTGTGCATGACCAATTGAACTGCTGTACATATTTGTTCCTGAAAAAGAAATACAAAGGTAATACTGGAAAACAACAAAATACTAATAATAAACAAGAAAAATAATTATGAAAAACAATAAAAATAAAAGGATATGCTATGGAGTGCCTCCCATGAGCGCTAAATTTTACGTCTTCAGCCAGACGCTGCACCACTCTCATTGCTGGCCTCATTGGGGTGCTGAAGATGAGGCTCCATACTTAATGGCCTCAGTGCTAGTCTTTTGGCAAGGAATACTTAAAGTCCACCACATGTGGCTCAAGTGTTCTTGATGTTGCCCATTTACTATCAGCAGTAGGGTATTTGATTCCCGCACCCAAGTGACTTCTCTCAAGCAACTCCTCAAAGCATGGTTGCCAAGGTTTCTTAATAAATCCCTGTGACTTATCACAAATATCAATAACATTAACGGCATGGGGATAAATTAAAGAATCATTGAACTCAAAATTATTAAGAGGGAATTCCAAAGAGTTAGAATTATCTTTAATGTGCTCATCCTCCGAATTATTAGAATTATCTTTAATGTGCTCATCCTCCGAATTAAGCTTGTCAATCATATAAGTGTCGAAACACTCATCCTCTTCATGTGGCTACCTTAAGATTCGAAAAACGTTTACCTCTAAAGTCCTATTTCCAAATGATAATTTCATTAGGCCATTCCTACAAATAATGAGGGCATTAGCGGTGGCAAGGAATGGTCTTCCAAGTATCAAAGGAATTTTGGACTCCGTATTCACCATAGAAACAGTATCTAAAACCAAAAAGTCAACAGGATAATAGAAATTATCAATTTGTAACAAAACATCTTCCACAATACCTCTTGGTTTTCTTACCGATTGATCTGCTAATTTGGAGTACCACGGAAGTTGGTTTGATCTCACCTAGACCGAGTTGCAAGTACATGGAGTATGGCATGAGATTCACACTAGCTCCCAAATCTAGCAATGCTTGGCCATAAGATTTGTTTCCAATTTAGCAAGCCACCGTTGGACAGCCTGGATCTTTATATTTGGGCGGTGTTGGGCTATCAATTACCATACTTGCTTGCTCCATTAAGAATGTGGTCTTCTTAACATTGTGCCTCCTCTTGAGTGTGCATAGATCCTTGATGACTTTAGCATAGTTGGGAATGTGTTTTATAACATGAAGAAGAGGGAGGTTAACATGCTGAAGTTGTTCAAGAATCTCACCTTTTAGTGCTAAATTTCTCTCCTTAGGCTTAAGGAGTGTTTGAGGGAAAAACACCGGTGGAGAATAATCATCATAGGCCTCTTGTTCCTTAGGGGCTTTATCCTTGTTGCTCACGGTATGAGGAATCAAGTGTGATGGTAGAGTGGGTCCATCAATTTTCTTACCGCTGTGGGTGATTATGGCATTAACCTCTTTAATATTATGATTTTTCGGATCAGAGGTTTGTGCCATATGTTGTCCCCTTGGATTTTGTTGTGGCTGCGAAGGGAACCGACCTTGCTCTTGAATTGTCAAGAAACTAGTCAACTTTGTGAGTTGGCTTTTTATCTTATTTTGTTCCTCTTTGATCCCTTTTTGCTCCTCTAGTAACCGTTGATTTATTTTGCCCTGCTCTTCCATACTCTTAGCATGTACCTACAAAAATGATTTAAACATATCTTCCAAAGGTAAAGATTTTTGAGGTGCATTAGATGACGTTGCTTCCGGTCTCCAATGGGTACTAGAGTAGGGATGAGGTTGTTTATCAGATTTTCAACTGAAATTAGGGTGATTGTTCCAACCGGGATTGTAGGTGTTAGAGTAGGGTGAGTGTGGTTTCCTAAAGGGTATACCTACAGCATTACACTCTTCTTTCATCTCAAAATAAACTAGACAATCCTTAGGTAAATGATCTACCCCATTACACATGAAACAAAGCTCGTGGGATTCTAACCTAACAACTGGTTCAGGGGCTCTAGTATTTCTAGTTTTTAAGGCTTCAATTTCCTTAGTTAGGGCCTCTAAATGGGCTTTAAGGTTATCCTTTTCCTTAAGTTGATAAATCTCAGCGGGTTGATTTCTCCAAGTGCTTTCCATGGCATTTGGTCCTGTTCAAGTGTAGGATTTTTTTGACAGGTCATCTAGGAAATCTGTGGCTTGGTCGGGATCTTTTTGAAGAAAATCCCCATTGCACATCATTTCTATGAACTGTCTTTCCCTACTTAGGAGTCTATCATAGAAATAGCTAACTACCCGCCAACTTTTATACCCATGGTGTGGACAAGAATTCAACAAGTCCTTGAAATGTTCCTAAACTTGATATAAGGTTTCGCTCTCTTTTTGTACAAAGTTTGAGATTTGTCTCTTGAGGTTATTGGTCTTATAGGTTGGGAAGTGTTTTAGGAAGAAAACTCGTGTCATCTCATCCCAACTACCTATGGACCTAGGCCTTAACAAGTACAGCCAAGCCTTTGCTTTTTCCTTAAGTGAAAAGAGGAAAAACCGAAGTTTGACAGTGTCTACCATATCAGCCCTACCTTGAAAGGTTGCTACTACTTCCTCAAATTCCCTAATGTGGATATAGGGGTTTTCATTCTCAAACCCATGGAAGGTTGGTAGCAATTGGATCATGCCCGGTTTGAAATCAGGTTGTTGAACATTAGGGGGGAACATGATACAAGATGGGGTGGCTGTTCGGCTAGGATGTAAATAATCTTTAAGTGTCCTAGCAACATTCTCATTCGGGTTTTCAGCCATGTTAACAGAATAAATAGAATAAATAAATAATAAACGAAATCAAGAAATCAAAACTTAAAGAAAAGAAATTAGTTAAAAATAAAATAAATAAAACTAAACAAATAAAATCAAAAAATCAAAAACTTAAATAAAGGAACGATATTACCGTTTCGTCTTAGAGTTGACAATCTTCTTTGTACTTAAGCGCGTTTCCCCGGCAACGGTGCCAAAATTTGATTATGCTCAAACTATCACACGGTTATTGTGTATAGATGAGGTGTCGATCCCACGAGGAAACACGAACTACAAAAGAAAGTGTAAACCTTGATACGAGCGATAACGATCAAATGAAAGAATATAAGTTTTGATAATGATGTATTGTGAGAAAATTTGTGTAAATATAATTGAGAATATAAACAAAACAACAAGGTTTCGGGAATCCTTCCTAGGTTTGTTGCCTTGTTCCACTCTCGATTCAATTGTTTTTATCTCGATTGCTAGTTTCACATCCCAAACAAGCAATCGGAAAATATTCAATCACAGCACATTAACACTCTAATGTAATTGCTACAAATCACTCATTGTTTTCGATTCAAGCACACATGACCTATTTTAAAGATTATCAAGAAACGATGTGCGCACCTAGGCACTACCTTTGTCCGAGATTGGAGTCTCTAGACGGTGCGACGCCCACTCCTCCACGCCGCGGCGCTCACCCTTGGCAGATTGGTGTCTTCTCTGGATGGTGCGGCACCCTCTTCTCCACACCTAGGTGCCCACTCTTGGTTTTCTATCCAAGAGCTTGTGAAACTTGTGAGCAAGGCTTGAGAAATTACCGCACACCGGGCCTTCTGAACCTGTGAACTTCTCTTGTGGCCACGACACACAACAGGCCCTCCGATATACATGAACTTTTGGTGCTTTCAATATAGATAGCTTTATCATCTCTTTTGAACTCAAAACACCTGAAAATGCATTGAAATAGATCAATGATCCAAGAATGATACTTTAGAATTGTTAAGGTAAAAAAAAGTAATTGAACCGTAGATCAACTCTAACATGCTAACAAATGAGATTAACGGACTGAACCACGTCTGAACACGAGAACGCCTGAGCACGCGATCAAGATCTCGGAGCAGAAACGCGAGATTTCAGGGATCGTGCCATCCCTCCCACGTGGTCGACCTTGCCCCAGAATACTATAAAAGGCCTAACGTATGTGAATCTAATCCATCTTGAGTTTTCCACAAATTCATCACACTAGTCAGAACTATCTTCTTTCTCACAACCCGATATTGATAAGAGCGTCTGAGTGTCCTCGGAGGCCGCCCCCGTCTTTCCTTCAGTGGCTCTCTAGCTCACCCTATCTCACCTGTGCAGATTTAACAAAGTACTAATCTCCAGGTCTATGACCATTTTCCGGCATCAACAGATTGGCGCCGTCCATGGGAAATCCACATCTCTCACTAACACCAAAAGTGAAGAAGTATAAAGAACTCATCTATTGCCATGCCGCTCAGAAACACTGCAAAAAAATGCAGCAAGGGAGCTCTTACGGCGTGCTCTACCCCCATCCGGAGTGACACCCTAGCCAATAATCAAGATCGAGATTCCCCATGATATCTGAGTGCGTGATATTTGGGATAGACCAGCGACCCACCATTGGAAAGGAGCGCCCTCACCACTCGGGAGCAGACTTCCACGACCCCGAAAAAGCAGCCACGGATCATTTGACCACCTCGGTGACCCTGGCTCAGTTCCAATAACTTTCCCAATTAATAGCCGACCTGGCCGTCGAAGTCACGAAGGGGGGGTGACGACCCTCGCCTCCTCTCTCTCACCAGATTCCCAGACAAACTGAATCTTCTGGCAGTGAGCACCCGATTGACAGCTGTTCCACCACTGAACCTTCGCTACCTTGCGTCGGCCGATCTAAATAACGTTCTTCCTCTAAAAGCAACCCTAACTTGGACAGGTGAATAGAAGATATGGAAGAAAAAATCAACAGAGCTCTCAAGCACCGAAGCCACAGTATCTTGGATGAACTTAATGTCCAAGACCGTCCATTCACGCAAGATGTCCTTGAGACCTCGCTTCCACGTAATTTCAGAATGCCGCAAATCAAGGCATATTGGACCACCTACAGCATTACAAAACGACCATGACGCTGCATCGACATTCTGACCCCATCATGTGTCACGCCTTCCCCTTAACGCTTAAGAAAGCCGCTGGCACATAGTATCACGCTTGAAGCCAGAGAGTATTGGAAACTTCAGGGAGCTCAGTTACGCCTTTGCCTCTCACTTTCTTAGCAGCAAGGGCCCAAGAAGAAGAGCCCCTAAAGGCCCAAGAAGAAAA
This sequence comes from Bretschneidera sinensis, assembly GCA_023935145.1. Taxonomy (NCBI): domain Eukaryota; kingdom Viridiplantae; phylum Streptophyta; class Magnoliopsida; order Brassicales; family Akaniaceae; genus Bretschneidera; species Bretschneidera sinensis. The sequence continues at coordinate 56,958,452 of CM043705.1, read as the reverse complement.
ATCCCCAAGAGGCCCAAGAAGAAGAGCCCCTAAGGGCCCAAGAAGAAAATCCCCAAAGGGCCCGAGAAGAAAAAACCCAAAGTGACCCAAAGAGAAAAGCCCCAGAGGGTCCCATAGAGAAAAAACCTAGAGGCTCAGAGAGAAAAAAGCCCTAAAAAGGGAGAACTCAAAAAGAGAAGCCCAAAGGTCCACCAAGAACTCCAAATACGAATTTTTCGGCCCAAAATCTCCAAGTCCGAGCATATGAGCTGCTTGTCATATGCTCGACCTAAAATCTTCAAGTCCAAGCATATGAGCTGCTTGTCATATGCTTGGCCCAAAGTCTCCAAGTTCGAGCATACGAGCTGTTTGTCATATGCTCAGCCTAAAATCTCCAAGTCTGAGCATACGAGTTGCTTGTCATATGCTCGACCCAAAGTCTCCAAGTCCGAGCATATGAGCTATTTGTCAAATGCTAGGCCCAAAGTCTCCAAGTTCGAGCATATGAGCTGCTTGTCATATGCTCTGCCCAAAATCTCCAAGTCTGAGCATATGAGCTGCTTGTCATATGCTCGGCCTAAAATCTCCAAGTCCGTGAATCAACACTGATAGACAATAATTGACCTATCAAAGTGTTGAACTCATATAGATAAGTAGAGAAAGAATCGTCCCCAGCCATCCAAATATTATACAACTTCTTCTGTAGAAACAGTTTGTTTATTAGAGATTTACTATGATAAAGGCTTTCCAGTTTTCTCTAGAGTTCTTTTGTAGTCTTTTCTCCAGAAATACTTATCAGGACAGAATCGGCTAGGCACAGTCGAATCAAACTTCGTGCCTTCCGATCGAGTTTCTCCTACTCTATGATCGTCGCTGAAGATAACACCGAAACGGCGATGCCGCTTCTACTATGGACGCTACCATCATGCTCTTTGTACTCTTTGGCTTCTCAGTGACTATCACTGTCCACAGGTCATTGTCCACAAGTAGATTCTCCACTTTCAGTTTCCACAACTCGAAACTCTTCTCTCTAAACTTTTTTATTTCTATCTGTGATCTAATCAACATCTCTAATCGTTAATCCTCGAACACAAAGCTGACTTCCTGCACTTCCAACACTTCAACCCAGATTTATCCCTACTTTTCAATCTTCCCCTGTACTTGGGCTTATCACCATACCTCTTGTAATCTCTATCATGGTTTCATCCTCTCATAGATAATGCCTCCTTCGACGAGTTCTCTACACCCAGCTACCTTATCTCCTCATAAAATAAAGCCACCACCACACTCTCAAAAGACAGATCAAACGCATCACTACCAATCACAACTATCAAGTTATCCCACCAATTAGGCAGTGAACAAAGCAGTGTAATAGCCTTATCATCATCCTTCATATCAACACTGATAGACAATAATTGACCTATCAAAGTGTTGAACTCATGTAGATGAACAAAGAAAGAATCTCCCTCAACCATCTGAAGATTGTACAACTTATTCCGTAGAAACAGTTTGTTTACTAGATATTTACTCTGATAAAGGCTTTCTAGCTTCCTCCAAAGTTCTTTTGCAATCTTCTCTCCATAAATGTTTATCAGGATAGAATCAGTCAGGCACAATAGAATCAAATTTCGTGCCTTCCGATCGAGTTTCTCCCACTATGTGATCGTCGCTGAAGACAACGTCAAAACCACCACCGGTAATGCCGCCTCTACTGTGGAAGCTGTTGTCACGCTCATCATACTCTTTGGCTTCTCATTGACTATCACTGTCCAGAGGTCTTTGTCCACGAGTAGATCCTTCATCTTCAGTTTCCACAACTCGAAGCTCTTCTCTCCAAACTTTTCGATTTCTATCCGTGATCAATCGACATCTCTAATTGTTAATCCTCAAACACAAGAAATTGATATCAAATGAACGATTCAAGATATGTCAATCACACGAATAATGAAAATAAATAGAAAGAAAATAATAATATACGATAGATACAGGTTCACCCCAAAATAGGGCTATATCCTGCAAGAAGTTTTACTATAATTAGCCTCCCCAAAAACTTGTTGTGAGTTTTCAATTACTTGCAAGCGCACGAGTCGTCTACAATATAGTGTGTACAAGTGCGAGGTCAAATCCACAGGAAATTGCATCGTGAAAATATATTCTTATCTAAACTAAACTTATTTTAACCTAGTTTCGAATTTTGAATTGCATTGTGTAAAGAATATAAACTAAACTAAATTGAGTTAAAGAAAATGATAAAAATACTAAGGTTTCTGAATCCACCCCACCAAATTAAAGTATATATTTTCTTGACTTTGTTCTTACAACCGACAAGCAATTCCATCCTATGCATGTTCTATATAAAAGTAATTTATCGAATAATTCCATGAATTCATCGATATACAAATCACAACGAATATCCTAATTAAACCAAATCATCCAATGTATCTGTTTACTTTAAAATCACAATGGATATCCGATTTACTTTAGATGATTCGTTGTATCCGTCAGATGAAACACATGGAATATCTAATTGAACATTTTATAAAACAAACAATCAATCATAAGAATTTACTCAAACAATTGAATTGATATAGAACATCAATACAAAAATGTCGGAATAATATATATGAAAATATAATGCTAATCAATAGTGAGGCTTCATCTTCAACCTTAGATGAAGGTTTTAGCCTCTCATGATTATGAAAATAAATTTCACAATTAAAGTGCTAAGCATTAAACTTTAAAAATAAAAAGAAATAAATTAAAACTGACAATATATGGATAAAGAAATTCCACTTGTATCTTCTGTGCGGCACTTTCCCCCCTTGGTAGCAAAGCCTTCCAGATTGCACACCGATTGCCCCTGAAGATGAAGTGAAATAGGACTTTTATAGGGAAACTCCATGAGTGCAATATGTTTCCAACCGATGTGCGATGTGGGATATAGAATGTGTTTCCAGCTGATGTGGGATGTGGGATTTAAGCCTTCACATGCCCTTCCAAACTTCTGCCCATGCTGAAATCATGCGCAACCTAACATTTGTCTACTAAAACTGTCATAACTTTCTCTAGAAAAATCATATTTACGAGTCGTAAAATTCTCCAGAAAATAGACATCCAGATCTTTCCAAGAATATATGGTTCATTTCCTTTTTCTTCCTGAATCATTATAGTTTAATCTGCAAAAATCACTTCTGCCACGCTAAAATCACGCACAGTCTGATATTTGTCTATTAAAACTGCCATAACTTTCTCTAGGAAAATTATATTTACAAGTAGTAAATCCTCTAGAAAATAGACATCTGGATCTTTCCAAACATATATGGCTCATCTCCTGGTTCTTCCTAAATCAATACAGTTTAATCCGCAAAAATGACTGATCTGTATGGGCAATTCTGACAATTTAGTGAAACTCCTTTCCAAGTGCTTGTAAACCTGTAAAACAACGAAAAAACAACTCAAAGAAACAAATTTCTAAGCTAAACATATAAATAAATACTTGGGCGTTGTTGCGCTCGATCGCAGGTCTCCTGTGCTCGATCGCAACAGCAAATTCCAACTTTTGCATTTTTTTCATATTAAATCTCCAATTTCCTTTGCAATCCTATAAAACATTAAAAATCATAGAACTAACACAAAATATCAGATTAGGACACAACTAAAGAATTAACAAATGTAAATTAAGGGGCCAAAATATGCAATATTTGGCACTCATCAAATACCTCCACACTTATATTTTGTTTGTCCCTTAGCAAAACAAAATAAAAAAAATTAAATGAAAAAAAAAGAACACAAAGATAAATCCATTATTCATGGTATCCAAAAATTTAAGTAGCACACAAAACCATGATATTCATTCATGAGCAAGCTTAAAATATAAACTCATCTTCGCAATGAATAAGAATTTTAAAATCTAATTACTTACAAGAGGCCGGCTAAGGCATCGCAAGCTCGAATCAATGTAAAGTGAAGTAGCACATAAAAATGAAGCTTCCAAATAACTCCAATGTGTAATGTCTTCATGTCTCAAGATTCATCAAATTTTCCATCAGAATGAACAATAATAGCATAGTTTTATTTCCTTCTTTCTTTTATTATGAGGCTCGCCATGTTTAGTTCCCTTAAGCTTTCTAATTGACCCAGGTTGCGAGTGTTGAGTCAATGACTCCCAAACCATATGGTTTTAAGGCAATAGGTGTAAAGACACCCTTAAGGACTTACTAACTTGAGTCCAAAAGGCTACGAAACTAAGCAAAATTCGCACCTTTTAACGTGAACACTCACTGCTTACTGAGGCAAGAGGTTCAGTTACTCAGTGGAAAGTTTGTCAATGATCATCATGAGCAAAATTCCCACCTTTTGACGTGAACACTCACTGCTTACTGAGGCAAGAGGTCCAGTTACTCAGTGGAAAGTTTGTCAATGATCATTATCAGCATTTTTTTTTACTTCTCTATGCGAAAGTATCCATCCAATAAGTTATCTGGAATCAGCTAAACCATGAAAACATACACATTAAAATCACATGTTATACCTCACACGATTATGTGCTAATGTGCTCGTGTCAGATTAGATCAAACATGTGAATTCTCAAATTCCTAAAGTAAGTAACTAAATTTTAAAACTCCATCATGTGTTCAAGATTTTAAGCTCACCAATGACATCACATCATAGTATTTGTTTAGATCAACCAAAATTTCAAAATAACATGAATATGCATTTATCTTCTCTTTAAAACAAAACAAAAAAAAAAAAAAACAACAACAACAACAACAACAAACTAGGACAAAGTGTGTGTAATGTGTCCCATACCCCCAAACTTAAATTACACATTGTCTCCAATGTGTGAATAATATAGAAAGAGCTGACCAGAGAGATGGAGAACTAGCTGGACTGGCATGGCTCATAGCATACCCCCAAACTTGAACTGAAGTACGCATTGTCCCTGAAAGATAAACACTGGAAAACAAAAAAAAAATGCTACAAATAAACAGCAACAAGAAATATGTAAAATAATAAAAATATAAAAGATATGCTGTGAGGTACCTCCCATGAGCGCTAAGTTTAACGCCTTCAGCCAGACTCAGCAATAATAATCGTTCCCAGCCAAGCACTCCACCATCTGATCAATAAATGGGAGTGGAAAATGATCATTCCTTATGGCATCATTTAACTTATGGTAGTTTAGACACACTCTCCATCCTGACTGAACATGAGTTGGCACCAACTCGTCATCCTTATTCTTCACTACCGTCAATCCAGCCTGCTTGGGCACGACATGAATCGAGCTCACCCACTTGCTATCAAAGATTGGATAAATGATCCCTACATCCAACAAATTTATCACTTCAGTCCTCACAACCTCTTGCATAGCTGGGTTGAGCCTTCTCTGTGGCTTCCTCGATAGCTTGGCATTCTCTTCCAAATGTATCTTGTGCATCACCACCAAGGGGCTGATCCCCTTGATATCCTCAATAGTCCAGCCGATGGCTTCCTTGTGCTCTCTTAAAACGTCCAATAATTTCTCCTCTTAAGCATCAACCAAATCTGAAGCTATAATCACAGGCAAAGAATCTACTGAACCTAGGAACTTATACTTAAGATTGTTCGGTAAAGGCTTAAGTTCCTTATGGGGGGGCTCAAGTGCTGCGGTCTCCTTCGTCTCACTGCTCTCCCGAAGAGCAGACTTTAAAATGGCATTCGTTTGCTCAAGTAACTTATCCAACTCCAAATCCTCTCCAAACTGAGCAAAACATGCCTCCGGAATGTCCTCAGACATCCCTCCTTTCTTGGGCGCTTGTAATCTCTTAAGGTAAGGCACTTTAGGTACAAATGACCTAGGAAGATCCTTAATAGTAGGTATGGCTGTAGATGGCTCAGCATATCTCTTCTCCTTGTTGCCACTTTCTTGCCTTTGCTGCATAGCAGGGTTCTCTTCCACTTTATTGTCCACTTGTCTCCCAGATCTCAATGTGACAAGCGATTGCATTTGTTCCTGCCCGTGCGTAAGAGTTGATGAATTTCCAACCACAAACTATTCCTTCGAGTTGAGCTCGGGTTGATTGGGGAACTTTCCCTTCTCTCATTCACCCATGTGACTTATGATTTAACCCATTTGACTCTCTAGCTTAGCAATTGCTTGGGTGTTTACTATTGTCGCACTCCTTACTTTGCTGATGAATTGGTCGGTCATCTTCATGAAATCTTTGAGTGTATACTCCAATGACTGTGAAATCGACATTGGTGCTTGAGTGGGAGCTTGGTAAGTGGGTGATGGTGCTAGATGGGCTGAGCGACCATGACTTGGAACTGGTGGAGGAAATCCGGGAGAGTATTGATTGTGAGCATGATGAGTGGCTCCTCCCTGATTCATCGGTTGGTTCTGCTTCCATGAAAAATTAAGGTGGTTCCGCCACCCTGGATTGTAAGTCTCGGAGTAAGATCTATTTGATTGCTTCCGATAGTCATTGAAAGCGTTCACTTGTTCCATGGGATACTCGGCAAAAACCGACATAGATGGAAAATTCTCTGCTAAATGAATAAGAGTAGCACAGATAGAACAACTATCAACATTGAATGTATTGGCTGCATTGATGGACTGGCCGGTCATCTTCATGAAATTCTTGAGGGTGTCCTCCAATGACTGTGGCTTTAGATCAAAATGGGCAGCATTGGTTGGTGGCAACACTATATAAAAATGGGAGTTAGTCGCAACGGGTGCGAACAAATCCATAAGGGATGTAGTGAAGTCCACGTTTCAAGTTCTAGGTTGCTCTACATTCTCCTGTTGATTTATATTCTTTAAATTATCCCCCATCTCAATCATCTCTCCCTCAACAAGTGTTCTCTTATTTCTTCTAAGAGTTCTTTCTGTTTCGAGATCTAAAGGTATCAACTTTAAATTCAAGGATCTCCGACTAAGCATACACCACACAAAAAAGCAATAAAATAAACTAACTAGTAGAAACAAAAGAATAAAATAAAATATAAATAACAATAAAATAAAATAAATGCAAAAACAAAAAACACAATACTCACAAAATGGGCCAACAAAAATTGGCAAATTTTTTTATATATTTATTTTTTTATTCTTTATGTGCAATTGCAAATAGAAACAAATAAAATAGAATAAAATTGCAAAAATAAAAATAAAACAAAAATGCTAACTAAACTAGTAGAAAAATAAAATCAGTTCAGACAAAAATTTAATTTTCACCAACAAAACAAATCCCCGGCAACGACGCCAAAAACTTGTTGTGAGTTTTAAATTACTCGCAAGCGCACGAGTCGTCTGCAATATAGTGTGTGCAAGGGCGAGGTCGAATCCACAGAGAATTACGTCGTGAAAATATATTTTTATCTAAACTAAACCTATTTTAACCTAGTTCCGAATTTTGAATTGTATTGTGCAAAGAATATTAACTAAACTAAACTGAATTAAAACAAATGATAAAAATACTAAAGTTTCTGAATCCACCCCACCAAATTAAAGCATATATTTTCTTGACTTTGTTTCTACAACCGACAAGCAATTCCATCCTATGCATGTTCTATATAAAAGTAGTTTATCAAATAATTCCATGAATCCATCGATATACAAATCACAACGAATACCCTAATTAAACCAAATCATCCAATGTATCTGTTTACTTTAAAATCACAATGGATATCCGATTTAGTTTGGATGATTCGCTGTATCCATCATATGAAACACATGGAATATCCAATTGAACAATTTATAAACAAAAACAATCAATCATAAGAATTTACTCAAACAATTGAATTGAAATAGAACATCAATACAAAAATGTCGAAATAACATATATGAAAATATAATGCTAATCAATGGTGAGGCTTCATCTTCAACCTTAGATGAAGGTTTTAGCCTCTCATGATTATGAAAATAAATTTCACAATTAAAGTGCTAAACATTAAACTTTAAAACTAAAAAGAAATAAATTAAAACTGACAATACATGGATAGAGAAATTTCACTCGCAGCTGTTGTGCGGCGCTTTGCCCCCTTGGTAGCAAAGCCTTCCAGATTGCACACCGATTGCCCCCTGAAGATGAAGTGAAATGGGGCTTTTATAGGGAAACTCCATGAGTGCAATGTGTTTCCAACCGATGTAGGATGTGGGATGTAGAATGTGTTTCCAACCGATGTGGGATGTGGGATTTAAGCCTTCACATGCCCTTCAAAACTTCTTCCCACGCTGAAATCATGCATAGCCTAACCTTGGTCTACTAAAACTGCCATAACTTTCTCTAGAAAAATCATATTTATGAGCCGTAAAATTTTCCAAAAAATAGACATCTGGATCTTTCCAGGAATATATGGCTCATATCCTGTTTCTTCATGAGTCATTACAGTTTAATCCGCAAAAATCACTTCTGTCACGCTGAAATCACGCACAGACTGACCTTTGTCTACTAAAACTACCATAACTTTCTCTAAAAAAATCAGATTTATAAGTCGTAAAATTCTCCAGAAAATAGACATCTGGATATTTCCAAGCATATATGGCTTATCTCCTGGTTTTTTCTGAATCAATATAGTTTAATCTGAAACAATGACTGATCTGTACGGGCAATTCTGGCAATTTAGTGAAACTCCTTTCCAAGTGCTTGTAAACCTGTAAAACAACGAAAAAACAACTCAAAGTAACAAATTCCTAAGCTAAACATTTAAATAAATACTTGGGCACTGTTGCACTCAATCGCAGATCTTCTATGCTCGATCGCAACAGCAGATTCCAACTTTTGCATTTTTTTCACATTAAATCCCCAATTTTATTTGCAATCCTATAAAATATTAAAAATCATAGAACTAACACAAAATATCAGATTATGACACAACTAAAGAATTAACAAATGTAAATTAAGGGGCCAAAATATACAATATTTGGCACTCATCAAGCCTCCCAAATCTCTTGTATGTTTTTGTGCTCAGTATATAGAGAGTATTTATAAGTAACTTAAGAAACCCTAACAAGGATTTTCACCCTGCTGCTAGCCGCGGCTATTCATGGGCCTAAGCCCAAACCACCAGGCAGAAACCTATGGCTCAAAACATGTACAGTGCCTGAAAGTCAGGGGCGTTGTCATTTACCCCTCGCCCGCTCACCGTAAGCGAGACCACCACTCATTCACCGGAGAGTGGGACCCCGTGGTCGTCTAGAATTCTACAGTCTTGGACCTGTGAAGTATGTGCCAACTCTAACTAAGCTAACCTTTTGATTAACTATTTCACTATTTGTATTCTATTTGCTTGCTATAAGAGATCCTCAGACAAAATTTTAGCATTCTTTTTTTTAGTGTTTTTTTTATGAAAGGATGAAAACAAGTAGCAAGATCCAATGTGATCAAAGGATTGATGCATGCCATGTCTTTTTGTGGTAAAGGGTATTACATCAAAGGATGGCCTTTTTTCTTGTTTCCTCACTTTTTAACTCTAGTAAATGAATTTTTTTTTCTTCTATTACCTAAAGAATGAAATCTTCTAAACATTCATAAGAGAAAAAATTGGATAAATAGGGGAGGAAAAAGCATAGCAACATTCAACTGAAAAACTCAACTGTCACCGCAATGCATATATATTATTTAGGTATATGGATACGTCCCTAACTGCATTGTGCAAATCAAGATAAACTCTGTAAGAGGCAGTTACTTTGTCAAGCTGTTTGTTCATAGAATGGGAAATTCATTTGCTGATTAAGTAGCCATGTACATTGAAGAACTCCCTTTTAAGACTACAGCTACACGAGTACCCCATTTAGATTGTGATCTGTCTATCATGAACAATGATATTCATGAGGTACCCCAGCCCTTTACCTATAGCTTCTTGTGGGCTGTGAACCACCCCACCGATCAACAAGTTTATATACATATATCAATGTTTTCAAAGTCATTTTTTGGGCTCGCCCAGAGGCTTGAGACATATGTGGCCGTTGAAGTTTTTATAAAAAGGAGAAAAAATTCAAGTTTAAGACTCAAATCCATGACTAAATGAATAAAAATTCAAACCTTAACCATTTAGTTAATTGTTCTTGTTGTGATATTGTTGCGCTTCATAAATATTTATTACTTGTTATCTTGTTTAATAATAACTACAAATTATTTAACTAATCATTTACAAGTTACAACAATATTGTAAATCGAGGTTCAAGCTTAAGAGGGGAGTGAATTGAGTTTTTAAAATTTTTTGCTAATTACTTACAAGTTTATAAAAACTGTTAGATGTACAAAGCATACAAACAAGTAATATGCTTTAAGTAAAAGAGTTTAAGGAAGAGAAAGTGCAAACTCAGTTTATAAGTGGTTCGGTAATATCGAATTCCTTCCAACCCTACGTCCACTATCTTCAAGGAACCTCCTTGAAGTATTCCACTAAAACTTTTAGTCGTACAACTTCACAGGTGTTGTACAAACCTTATAACCAATTCCTTTCTCTCGGAAGCTATTCCCTTCCTCACGGAAGCTAATTCCCTCCTAATGTAAGTTTACAAAGAAGTGTTTAATCCTAAACACTCTAAGAGTTATTACAACTTTTCCTCATTTACAATAAATGAGATTTGCTATAAATTAAATAATAGAGAGATAATAATGAGTGCTTTTACAAAAGAACAATATCTCTCTTTCAAGAATAAGCTTGAAGAATGGCTCAACAATAAATTTTTCAAAGCTTTTGAGAATTAATTAGCATACTTGTGAATTGAATGTGTTCTCAACTTCTTTTAAAGTCTTGTTGAAGTGGGTTTAGATAACCTTGAATCAAAATGGCATTAGACACTGACTTGGTAAGTTTGGTGCATTAAATGCTCAAGTATCGCGTTTCAAACGGTCATATTTTCGAATTACCAGTCGATTGGGTCTTTGTACTAGTCGACTGGGTCAAGTGAGAAATCTCAATTTTAAGCTGTGGGAGAGTACTAGTCGACTAGGAATTCACTATCCCAGTTGTTAGTCGATTGGGTGCTTTACACCAGTAAACTGCGGATCTTCTGTCCTATACCTCAGTCGACTAGTATATTGAGCCAATCGAATGGGTTACCCTTCAACCTAGTTTTTCAAGTTTCGAAACTGTTTTTGACTTGGAAACATTTGCATTAATAGTTTTTTCAAAGTCCTTTTGTAAAATGAGCCATAGTACAAGCTAAGTACTTGAACATGAGAGATTTACAGTTATTTTCAATACCTTAATGCCTATTCTATATCTTCTATCTTATCTTGGCGTCTGAAACTGGTTGAGTTCTTGCATCTTGTTTCTTTGCTGAAATTTTTACCACTTAAACACTTAGATAAAACTGTTAGTATAATTAGAGTAGTGTTTTTTCATTATTAAAATCAAATAAGGTCAACAATCTCCCCCTTTTTGATGATGACAAAACTAACGAGAGAAAAACAGTTTTAAAAACTAAGTGTTGGGCTTTTAGAAAAAATTGGACAGAGTTTCCTCTGTTTTTCGAATAAACCAACCTGTTAAGCAGTTCAAACGTAGTTTATAATCAACCCAACCAAGCAAAGTAAGGTAGAGTTATATTCATCAATGTTTTCAGAGCAATGCTCCCTTTAAATCTATGCTTTATTATAAGTTTACATTGATTTTTCTCATTTTTCTCCCCCGTTTTGACAACAACAGAAAATGTGGTGTAAACCTAAAAAATAAGCAAGATAAATACTATAACTATGAAGATAAGGTAAAAACAAACTTGTAGGTAAAAACTAGGCATGTTTCAAAATTGGGAAGACTTCCCGAAAAGAGTCAGAAGCTTTACACTCATATCAATAGTTAAGGCATATAGGTTAGCATGAATATGATAAGTCAAGCAATCATATAGCATAAAAGTGAGATATATATGAAATAAATGCTAAAAGCGTAAATCAAAGCAACAATATATATACATCCATATAATGTGAGCTTATAAAAATCTTGTCTGAGTACAAAATATGAAAGAAAGACATAATGTTTGTGCTACAACTATCTAAAAGCTATATATACATGGAAAACAAAAGCTCAACGAGCGGGAAAATCAGAGCTATCACCAATACGATCCTGAAGCTCAGCTAATGAGCCCTCTGTGTGCTCTCGATGTAGCTCAAAATCGTCATGAAATGTGCGTAGGTCACGATGCATGGAATCAATAGAAGAGCTCAAGCTTTGGAATCCAGACTATATAGATAACTGGAGGCTCGAAATAGCCTGCAGTAGATCATCGTACCTAGCTTAACCAGTACTAGAACCACCATGTTGTGGTGCTTGGTCATCAGTATCCATAGCAGTTCGAGGAGCTGCATCACTAGAAACCTCGTCGTCCTCTTCACTACTATCACCCTCTCTAATCATTATGTTCTTCCCGGCCTTGGAGTAAATCAATCCATTGTAGATAGTTCACCACATCTTCTTCAGAGAAGAGACATTGATGATGTCCTTGAGGCTGATGTCCTAAGCTTCAGAGACGGGAAGGAGAACCCGAAAATGCTGGAGGATAAGAGTGATAAGCATCCCATAGGGAAGACACTTGGAGTCACTAGCTTCATCGTTTATCATGTTAGCGAGTAGTAAGGGGTATATATCGAAGTGGTGTCCAATTTTGAAACACTAAATCAATATTATGTTTATCTTCGAGAGATAGTCCCGACTCCCAAGTCATGGATAGATGGTCCAACTCACGATAAGGTTAAACAGTTTCGAATAGAGGGGCATGTCACTACATGTGTGAAATGTAGTAGGCTAAAAGATGTAGTTAAGGTCTCTCCTAACGATCTGGCATGCCTCCTCATAATCGAAGTTATCCGGCCATCCGTATAGACTCCATTAGATCCCTCCCACTAGGATCCTCAAAATGCTTACCAAGAGGTCAGTGTTCACCTCAAATTCCATGCCCATCACATTAGTTTTTAAAAGAAGAGCCATTAGACTAGACTTCACCAAGTTTGCGTAGAACTGGTGAATGAGGTGTGGGTAGTACATTTGGTGAATCTTGACAAGTGGTGTCAAAGTGTACTGCCTCGAAAGGAAGTAAAATGTCAAAATTTGTATGACAGATAGAATTGAAGTCTACGAATCTACCTATCATGATCTTTTTGTGCCGAATGATGGAATTATACCTTTCTTTGGCGGCTGGACTCTAGAAGAGTGAGTTGTCAAGCTCAATCCTCGCCTTTTTGCTTGAGGAACTCGTCAAGCCTTTTCCTTTGGCATCCGATATCGTGGATTTATTGGATCATGGCCTTGTAAGTGCATGAGGTCCTCCAATGGTGGTTTTGATCCAGATTCTCTCAGACATTTTGAAAGAGGTGTTTTGAGGGAGATTTGAGAGATTTTTGGGGAAAAAAACATAATTTTCAACCGTAAAAAGTTGAAATGAAGGTGATGGGGGATGAGATTAAGGTTTCTATGGAGTTTTTGTGAGATTATGGATAGAAATAAGAGATTTTCTAGAGAGAGAAAGCTTAAGGGTTTTGAAAATGGCGTGAAATTCTGAAAAACTGAAGCGACTATTTATAGAATCGCGATACCAATTGACTAGGTCCTTCATAATTTAGGAATTTTTGTCATACCAGTCGACTGGGTAAACTGGCAGAGATATACCAGTCGATTGGGTAGGTTACTAGAAATTCAAAATTTGGCTCCAAACAAAGTCTTGTGCTACCAGTCGACTGGGTACTTGGACTAGTCGACTGGTTTATTTGGCAATGTATTACCAGTCGACTAGACCCTTTTAAAAAAGCTCTAGTGTAGAGTTTTAGCACGAATTTTGTTTATTTATGCCATCTTGAGTGAGAGAAATATTAAATAAGGTTTAATATTCATTCACTAGATGTCAAATATGCACATGATGAATGTTGATGTAATCAAACATATAGTTTATCATAATCTATTAAACCCATTAACAGTCTAATCTTACAAAAACTAACTTCACTTAAGGGTTTTGTAAGAATATAAGCTATTTGATCTTCTGAAGGAATGAATTCTAGTCTTATATCACCCTTTTGAGTACGATCTCTTATGAAATGATGTCTAATTTCTATATGTTTGGTTCTAGAATGCTGAATAGGGTTTTTAGTTAAGTTGATAGTTTTGGTGTTATCTCAATGAATTGGAATATCTTTAAAGTTCATGCCATAGTCTTCTAGTTTTTGTTTCATCCACAACAACTTTCGGCTGCTACGTAGCGCAACCGAGTTTTGTTTCTTGGAAAACCAAGAGGTTAGCATTGCACCTAAGAATTGGCATGTTCCACTAGTGCATTTTCTATCTAGCCTACACCCCACAAAATCAGCATCTGAATATCCTACAAGCTCAAAAAGATGAATCTCTATAGTACCATAATCCTAGGTTTTGAGTCCCTTGTAGATATCTAAGGATTCTTTTTACTGCAATCATATGTGATTCCTTAGGATTAGCTTGAAATCTAGCACACATGCATACACTGAACATTATATCAAGTATACTTGCAGTTAAATAAAGTAAAGCTCTTATCATGCTTCTGTAAGTTTTAGTATCTACACACTTGCCTTCTTCATCTAGGTCAAGTTTTGTAGAAGTGCTCATAAGATTGCCAAGTAACTTTGAGCTTTCCATTCTGAACCTTTTTAGTAGGTCCTTGGTGTATTTTGATTGATTGATGAAGATGCCTCCTTTCAATTGTTTGATTTGAAGTCCAAGAAAGTAGGTAAGTTCTCCAATCATGTTCATTTCAAACTCACCTTGCATGTACTTAGCAAACTCTTGACACATAGATTCATTAGTAGCACCAACAAAGATATTATCAACATAAATTTGGATTAGTAGTGTGTCATTTTTATGAGTTTTTATGAAGAGGGTTGTGTCTATTTTTCCTCTTGTAAAATTATTTTCAATCAAAACTTAATCTTTCAACAAATGCTCTTGGAGCTTGCTTCAACCCATATAGAGCTTTAGAAAGCTTATAGACATGATTTGGAAGACTAAGATTTTCAAATCCAAGAGGTTGCTCAACATATACCTCTTCTTCTATAAATCCATTTAAAAAGGCATTTTTTTACATCCATTTGAAATTATTTAAACTTGTTAAAGCATGCAAAGGCTAACAACATTCGAATAGCTTCTAATCTAGCTACGGGAGCATATATCTCATCAAAGTCTATTCCTTCTTCTTGATTATATCCCTTAGTAACTAGTCTAACCTTGTTCCTAGTTACTATTCCATTTTCATCCATCTTATTTCTAAATACCCATTCAGTTCCTATTATAGTATGATTCTTTAGTCTAGGAACTAGATTCCATACATTGTTTCTTTCAATTTGATTTATTTCTTCTTGCATAGAATTTATCCAATCAACATCCTTCTTGGCTTCTACAAATGTCTTAGGTTCTAGTTGAGATAAATAGGCTACACAATTGTAAATATTTCTAATAGAGGAATGAATTCTTACCCCTTGTGAAGGATCACTAATCACTTGATCGACTAGGTGATAATTTACATACCTCCAATCTTTGGAAAGACTATCCTCTTGTTGATTTGTAGATGGTTGATCAAGATTGAGAGCTTCTACATCTTGACTTGTTTGAGGTGGGCACTCCTTTAGGTCAATAATGGGAGTAGGTATTTCCGTTCTTGGAATGAAATCTGCATCATCATTGAAAAAAACTACTCTACTACTAATTGGGTTAGACTCATCAAAGGCTATATGTACGGATTCTTGTACCACTAGGGTTCTTTTGTTAAAGACTCTATAAGCTTTACTAGAGGTTGAATATCCTAAGAATATCCCTTCGTCGGTCTTTGAGACAAATTTGGAGATTCAACCGAGCGTTGACGTGGCTCGGATTTCCTAGAGAAATTTGCCGAGCGTGAGCAGAGCTGCTCATACGCTCGGACTTATTTGGAGATTCGACCGAGCGTTGACGGGGCTCGGATTTCCTGGAGAAATTTGCCGAGCGTGAGCAGAATAGCTCATACACTCAGACTTATTTGGAGATTCGATCGAGCGTTGACGTGGCTCGGATTTCCTGGAGAAATTTATCGAAAGTGAGCAGAGCAGCTCATACGCTCGGACTTATTTGGAGATTCGAAAGAGCGTTGACGGGGCTCGGATTTCCTGGAGAAATTTTTTGAGCATGAGCAGAGCAGCTCATACGCTCGGACATATTTGGAGATTCGACCGAGCGTTGACGTGGCTCGGATTTCCTGGAGAAATTTACCTAGCGTGAGCAGAGCAGCTCATACGCTCGGACTTATTTGGAGATTCGACCGAGCGTTGACGGGGCTCGGATTTCCTAGAGAAATTTACCAAAAGTGAATAGAGCAGCTCATACGCTCGGACTTATTTGGAGATTCGACCGAGCATTGACGTGGCTCGGATTTCCTGGAGAAATTTTCCGAGCGCGAGTAGAGCAGCTCATACGCTCGGACTTTTTTGGAGATTCGACTGAGCGTTGATTTGGCTCGAATTTCCTGGAGAAATTTACCGAGTGTGAGCAGAGCAGTAGCCCTTCTGCGAGCAAGAGCTTTTTGCTCATTTTAGGTCTGCCAGATTAGTGTGACTTCCTTCTTCACGCGTGGGCTTTTTAGCCCATTTTAGGTCTGCCAGATTGGCGTGACTTCCTTCTTCGCGCGTGGGCTTTTTAGGCCATTTTGAGTCCATTAGGTAGTCGCGATAAATGACGATGCTTGACTAGAAATGGCGGCATGTCAGTTTTAGTAAAGGTCGCGCTCCAATGACAGCTGGCACCTAGGTCACTGGAAACGGTGCCTGGGGAACCTGAAATGGCCCCTAAAAAACAGCAAAGGACGTGTCCACTCGCCTGACGCGTGATTTGATATTCCTCGTTTCTGCTGCCATAACCCCTATAGAAGGGGGTACCCCCTTCCTTCAGTTTTCACTTTACATTCTTGAGAGATTTTGAGGGTTTTGGTTCATCTAGTGAGTCTGAGAGCACTCGTCGTTGCTTAGGAGTTTTTCCACAAAAGTTTTCCTTCCTTCCTCGGTGAGTAATGTCTATTAGTAGTGAGTCTAGCGGAGCCCTATCCAGGGAGTTGGGGGAAGCTATGGGTGTTTCTTCTAGCGAAGGGGTTGCTTCTCGTGAAGCGGCTTCTGGGGGTGGAGGCCGGGGCCTAGTCCCGTATGCGTGAAAAAGAGGGGAGGGGTAAGGGTCCGAATCATCAAGGGAAAATGAGGACCGGGCGCTCACATCTATCAGGGACGAGGCCCGGGACACAGAAAGAGAGGAATGGGTGTTCGAAGCGAACACCATTCCTAGCACTGTGGCGGGATCCAACCTTTTAAGAATGAGGGTTAAATATAGAATCCCCATGGATTTTAATTTGAGGGCCTCCAAGGGTGGAGAGAGGGCTTGCGATGTCCTGTCCAGCCGGCAACCGTATGAGTTGTGCTTCTACGAACATTAGCTTAAGGCAGGGCTCAGGCTTCCTCTCCACCCGTTCCTCTGCTCAATACTTAGATACTTTGGTATTGTGTTAAGCCAGCTGGTGCCCAATTCGGTTTGACTGATTCTGGCATTTATTGCTGTGTGCCAGAAGGTAAGGGGTGATGAACATTAACGTGTTCAAAGCCCATTTTCAGCTAGCCTGGTTAGGTCACTCGGGCTGGGTCATCGTTAGTTTGAGGCAGGGGAAGAGCATTCTAAAGGAGAAGTCTTCCTCAATCAAGGGATGGAAGGGGTGCTTCTTCTTTGTCCAGTCTGCCGAAAGTTTTGACGTCCCTCTCACTTGGGGCCTGGAGCGTGTTGGCAAATGCAAAAGGCCAGACCTCTCCCCGCATGAGGAAGAAACACTGGGGGCAATGCTAGCTAAGCCCTTGGAGATCGATGTTCTTGGAGATAATGAGGAATTCCACAGGCGCGGCCTGTGTCCTCCTCGCCTTCCCTCGCGCCTCTTCCATGGTAGTCGCTGGCTCGTCGACTTATAGGAATTTCCATTTACTTTCTCCCAAGTTTTTAATGCTTTTCTTTTTGTGCAGACATGGAGATGGCGGCGATGGCCAAGGAACTGGCTCGTGAGAAGAAGAGGGCAGCCGAAGCTAGCGGTTCAGGATAGAAGAAGAGAGCCAAGGTTCCAGTCGTGGCCGCGATCCCGGTTGATAGCCCTCCCACGCCTCCGGTGGCCCTTACTCCTTCAATGGTTCCCTTACCTCGGGAAGAATATGAGATGGCCCCTCTCTTCACCCCTCGGTGGGCTTTAAGGCTGGATGACTCGGTGTTTGCCAGCACCAAAGTCGCTCGAGAGCACCTGGTGCTAGGGATCCCCCCCCGGTGATAAGGCAAAAATTTTGTCGAAGCCTTTTGAGTTGCTCTGCTCAGTGGTGGAGGTTGCTTCTTTTCAGGCCGGGGTTCTTCATGGGATGCTTTCCCGACGTGCCCTGGAGATGGCGGACCGCTTGTCCAAGACCGAGCTTAACCTAAAGGAGTCTGAGGATATTGCCCATGACCTGACCATTTCCCTCGAGACATCGGAGAGGGAGAGGGCAGAGGCAATCTTTGATAGGGACCATCACTGTCGAACAGCAGAGGTCCTGAGGGAGGAGCTAGAGGAAGTTCGGCGTCGCTCCGCGGAGAATGAGGCTTCTTTGAAGAAGGAAGGGGCAGTTCAGTACCTCGAAGGTTTCGATGAAGCTAAGAGGAGGGTTATGCTTCTTTTCCCGGGGTTAGATTTCTCAGGCCTTGATCTGGCAACCGACTCAGAAGGCTCTAGTACTGATTCTTCAAGAGGATGAGAGGGTGCAGCTGTTCAGGCTGGGGGTCCAGAGAGCCCAGGTGAAGCCCTACCTGCCACAAGTGGTGATGCTGGGGAGGCGCGAGCTGGAGGAGAGAGCGAGGTTCAGTCCTTGGGTGACTGCGAAGCTCTCGAGGCCTCGATTGCTCCAAAACAGTCCTTTGTATCTAAGGCCAATAGTGCCTCCCTTTTGTACATCTCTTTTTTTATGAATGAAGTAAAGGAGTTTCGGAATTTCAAATTCTTTATTGATTTTCGTGCTTTTACATTTTATTGGTAAAATCTACGGAGGTTCTCCACATTCCAGGTGTGGGGAATGGGCTTTCCTTCCATGTCTTCAAGCTCATAGGTGCCTATCCTGCAGATTCTTTCGAACCCTGTAGGGATCTTCCCAATTCGAGACAAACTTTATCGTGTGTCGAGGGCGTGAGACTTCAATCTTCAGGAGGACTAGGTCATTAAGTTTGAAGTCTTTGGGCCGTATCCGGGAGTTATAGTGCCGAGCAGCCCTTTGATGGTAGTTTGCGAGGCGAATTTGAGCTTTGTCCCTGGCTTCTTCAATTAGGTCCAAGTTCATCTTTAACCTTTCTTCGTTGTTGCTTGGCTCAAAGCACTGTACTCGCAGTGATGGGACCCCAATTTCGAGAGGAATGACGGCTTCTGTCCCATACCCCATGAAGAAGGGGGTTTCGCCTGTTGGCGTCCGGGTCGTTGTTTGATAGGCCCAAAGGATGTGGTGGAGCTGTTCTACCCACCGATTATCTGTCTCGTTAAGTCTTCTTCTGATTCCTTGGAGGAGCGTCCTGTTGGTTACTTCAGCCTGGCCATTGGTTTGCGGGTACCCCACAGAGGAGAACCGATGGTCGATGTAGAGGTTGTCGCAGAATGTCTTAAATCGGGAGCTGTCGAACTGTTTTCCATTGTCGGTGATCAACACGCGAGGGATCCCGAATCGGCATACTATTGACTTCCAGACAAAGTTCCTGGTTTGGTGATCCGTGATACTTGCCAATGGCTCAGCTTCAACCCATTTGGTGAAGTAGTCAATGGCCACGATAAGGTGATTTTTCTGCCCAATAGCCGTTGGGAATGGGCCTAGGAGATCCATCCCCATATGGCGAAGGGGAGGGGACTAGTGATGGAGACGAGGGGGTTAGCAGGTCGATGCGATGTCGGAGACCACCACTGACAATTTTCACATTTCTTGACCAAATCTGCCTCATCATCCTTTACCGTAGGCCAATAGTACCCCTAGCGGAGGACTTTGAAGGCTAAGGCCCGAGCTCCCAGGTGGTTTCCGTATATCTCTTCGTGGACCTTCTGGAGGGCATAGTCGGCCTCTCTGGGTCCGAGGCATCATAAGTACGGCGTAATTAGGCCTCTTTTATATAATTGCCCTTCCATAAGGGTGTAACGCGAGGCACGGGAGATCAACTTCCTGGCTTGGTCCTTGGGTTCCGGCACAGTGCCGTCTTTCAGATACTTGAGGATCGGGTCCATCCACGAGGATCCCTCTTCTACTAGCAGAACCGGGGCTTCATCTATACTTGGGGCAGGGAGAATTTCCTGATAGAGAGCTCGACTAGGCACCAGTTGCTTAGAGGAAGCCAAATTTGCAAGGGCATCTGCATTAGAGTTTTCGACTCGGGGAATCTCAGTTATCCAAAATGTTTTGAACATTGTAACCGACTCCTTCACTTTTCGGAGATATTGGGAGAGCTTCTCGCCCTTGGCCTCGAATTCTCCTTGCACCTGGCTCACCACTAACTGAGAGTCACTGAATACCTCCAGTGTTTCTACCGCCAGTGCCTTGGCTAACCTTAGTCCAGCCAGAAGGGCTTCATATTCTGCTTCGTTGTTGGAGGCCTTGAATCCAAACCTCAATGCATATTCAATGGTGAAGCCTTCAGGGCTGCAGAGGATGAGTCCTGCCCAGCTTCCCTGTGAATTCGAGGATCCATCCACATAGAGACTCTATCCCAGAGGGGGACCGCTATTTAGATGTGCTTTGGGTTCGTCCGAGATTATGGGCAAAGTCGTTTCCACGATGAAATCGGCCAGGGCCTAGGCCTTGATAGATTGCCTGGGTCGGTAGCGGATATCAAACTCCCCTAGCTCGACTACCCATTTTATCATTCTTCCTGAAGCACTCGGATTGTGAAAGACCTGCCTCAAGGGTTGATCCTTCAAAAGGATGATGGTGTGCGCTTGAAAGTAAGGTCGAAGCTTTCGGGCGGCTATTACCAGAGTATAGACCATTTTTTCAATTGTAGGGTACCTCGTCTTGGCTTCATGGAGAATTCAGCTGATGTAGTAGATGGACTTTTGGATACCCACTTCTTTTCGTACCATAACAGAGGCCACAGTGCTTGGTCCGGCGGATAAGTAAAGGAATAGCTCCTCATTTGGGAGTGGCTTGGTCAAAAAGGGTGGCGAACTTAGGTACTTCTTTAAGTCTTCAAACGCTTCTTAGCAGCTCTCGGACTAGGCGAAGTCCTTCGCCTTTTTGATAGCCTAAAATAAAGGGAGGCACTTTTCTGCTGATTTAGACATGAAACGGCTCAGGGCTGCAATTCGTCCAGTGAGTCGATGGACTTCTTTCACTGACTTAGGGGGGCCATGTTGATGATGGCCTCTATCTTCTCTGTGTTGACTTCTATCCCTCTCTGAGTGACCATGAATCCCAAGAACTTGCCTCCGGTTACCCCAAAAGCACACTTGGACGGATTCAACCTCATATTATGCTTGCGCAGGACTCTGAAGGCCTCTTCCAGATCGGAATGATGGTTTCGTGCCTCGGGGCTTTTGACCAGCATTTCGTCTACATAGACTTTCATATTCCTTTCGATCTGTCTTTTGAATATTTTGTTCACTAACCTCTGGTAGGTTGCCCCAACATTCTTCAGCCCGAAAGGTATTACTTTGTAGCAGTATAACCCTCGCTTGGTGATGAAGGCGGTCTTTTCTTGATAAGACTCATGCATGAAGATCTGATTGTAATCAGAGCAAGCATCCATGAAAGAGAGGAGTTTATACCCAGAGGTGGCATCCACCATTTGATCGATCTGGGGGAGAGGGAAGCTGTCCTTGGGGCAAGCTTTGTTTAAGTTGGTGAAATCAATGCAGATGCCCCACTTTTCACTGGCTTTCTTGACCATTACCACATTAGATACCCACTCGGGGTACCTTGCTTCTTTAATGAAACCGACTTCCAGCAGCTTGTCCACCTCGGTATTGATGGCCATCTGACGCTCTGGGGCAAAGGACCTCTTCTTCTGAATAACTGGCTTGTATTCGGGGTCTACGTTCAGGTGGTGCTCAATGGTTTCAGGGTTGACCCCTGGCATGTCTGATGCTGACCAGGCGAACAGATCTTGGTTCCTTCGAAGGAGACGAATGAGTTCTTCTCTAGCCTCCTTTGAGAGGTTTACTACTACTTGTATGGTCCGGGCGGGATTTTCTCCTAGGAGCACAGTAGTTAGTTCTTCCGCGGGTCGACCTTTGGGTGTCTTCATCTCGTCCCGCAGATCCTCAACTTCAAGTGGTAGGGCCTCGGTCTTTTTCCCTTATCTGATAGTGCTCAGGTAACAGGACCGGGAGACTCTCTGATCCACCTTTATCACCCCTACCCCTTTGTTAGTGGGGAACTTGACCTTCAGGTGATAGGTTGAGACGACGGCTTTTAGTTTGTTGAGCGTGGGCTGTCCGATTATCATGTTGTAGAATGAGGGTTGTTTTACCACAAGGAACGTGGCCCGTACAGTAGCTGTTCTTGGCACTATCCCGGTGGTTACTAGAAGGACTATGCTTCCTTCTGGGAAGACTGGGGATCCCTTAAAGCCGTAGAGGGGGGCAAGGGCAAGCTCTAGATATCCCTCCTTTAGTTCCATGCGCTGGTAGGTATCATGAAACAGAATGTCAGCGGAGCTCCCATTATCGATTAGGACCCGCCGTATCTCACAGTTGGCCACTAGGAGTGAGACTACTACAGCGTCATCATGAGGAGTCTGCACGTCCTCCAGGTCATCTTCCGTGAATGAGATCACCGGCTCCATTTTCATTTTCTTGTGGGGGCTGCTGATTGAGGTCACGGCCCTGGCATACGCTTTGCCACTCTGCCCCGAATTACCTCCTTCGGCCGGCCCTTCGCAAATCGTTTTGATGATTCGGGTAGTTACAGCCACTTTCGGCTTCTTCTAGCGGGGCCTCTCATGCTCTGCCCTAGCGTCTCTTCGAGGATTCGGCCTCTCTTGCCAGGGCTGATAAGGGCGTCTGTCATCTCTCCTTGGTGGCACGGGGGTTTCACACCTTCGAGGCTCAGTGAACTCCTTCAAGTGCATCGGTTGATGAGATTCTCAATCTATTCCTTCAAGTCGTGACACTCCTCTGTATCATGGCCACGGCTTTGGTGGAACCGGCACCACTTCTTGGGGTCTCCTCCAAGAGGCTTCTTGGGTGGCCACTATAGGACAGACTTGTCTTGAAGCTGCATGAGGACGTCAGTTCTAATAGTGTTGAGGGGAGTGAAGTTGTCGACCCGAGGGTGGGGCCTATACCTGTCCTCTTGGTGAGGCTTTTTTGCCACTCCTTTCTGGGGGGCAGGGTCTTTTCTTTTTCTTTCGGTTTCTCCCTCTCTTTCTCTTCTGAAGGCTTGATCGTCCTCCGCCAGCATGTACTTTTCTACCCGGGCCAGGATTTCGTTCATGTCCCGGGGCGGGCGCCGAGTTAGCTTGGAGCTAAAGATTCCTGACCTCAATCCGTTTTTGAAGGCCATCAGCTGGACGTTGGGATCAAGATCTGGAATTTCCCAAGCTGCTGTGTTGAACCTGGAGATGTAAGCCCGAAGTCTTTCTCTCTTATGCTGGATAATGTTGAAGAGGTTTTCCGAGGTTTTCTTGGGCCATTTGCTGCTGAGGAAGTGAGAGGCGAAAGCATAACTGAGTTCTTTGAAATTACCAATGGTCCCCAACTTTAAGTGCGAGACCAAGTGCCCGCCGCCTTTTCAAGAGTCAGGGGGAAGGCGCGTCACATGATCTGGTCTGAGTGCCGGTGCAGCACCATCGTCGTCTTATAATGCTGGAGGTGGTCCATCGGATCCATGGTTCCGTCATACATTCTGACCTGGGGCATCCTGAAATTTGGCGGGAGAGGGGTTTCTAAGACGCCTTCTGTGAAAAGGGGGTCCTAGATGCAAAGTTCGTCCATAATACTGAGATTCTTGTATCTTAGAGCCGAGTTTGTTCTTTCCTGCATTTCTTCAAACCGTCTGTCGAGGCTGGGGTTGTCCTTTGAAGTGGAACTTTCTTTGGACTGGCTATGGCGTGGTGAGGGCTCAGTACGGGGTTGGTTATGTGTCGGGTCATTCCTGCCTGATGACTCGGCCTCTCTCAGAGCTTAATGGGGAGGGTATGAAG
Source organism: Bretschneidera sinensis (assembly GCA_023935145.1). NCBI lineage: Eukaryota > Viridiplantae > Streptophyta > Magnoliopsida > Brassicales > Akaniaceae > Bretschneidera > Bretschneidera sinensis. The sequence continues at coordinate 56,934,344 of CM043705.1, read as the reverse complement.
GCTGTCGGCCCCCTTTCCGGACTTGAGCCGCCAGATTGGCTATTATTCTAGACAGTTCTAGGAACTGAGCTTGGGTCGCCGGGGCTTGGAGGTGCGTAGGGGCTCCTTCGTCGTCTGGGGAGTCGGTTTCCACAAGGTGGGGACATTGTTCCCTGGCGGGGGTGGCATGCTCTGGGATTGTTGGGAATCCGGATCTGGATCCGTATACGTCGCCTTGGATAGGAGCCGAGCATGTAGCCGGGGCTTCCTTGTTGGCTCTCCTAGCACCATTCCTTGGTGGCATCGCGACAGATGAGTTTTTTTGCTTCTTCGCTTCTATTGTAGCGAGAGATTGTGGTTTCCCACGGACGGTGCCAATCTGTTGATGTCGTTTGCTGTCGGTGCTGACATGGCTTGGGAGCTGGTGTAGGGTGGGCCTTACGTGCTGACGTGGCCTAGGTGAGGACTTAGCCTGGGAGACGACTCAATCTGGGTCCTGCACAAATGACAAGAACAAACTGAAGGTCCTCGAAAGGAGGGGAGAGGGAGACCTCTGAAGGCGCTCCGATGCTTAAGTTAGCAAATATTTATGGGAGGAGTCGTGGGTTCGAGAGAAGAACCGAGGACTCTTTAGAAAATCAAGTGAAGTGTGTGTGTCAATCTCTATCTCAATCATGTCTGTTGTGTCCATACCTTGGCCTATTTATAGTCGTCTGCCGGTGGAGAGGGTATGATTGCAAGTCCAGGAGATGGGGCGCCGTAGGGCGGCCGTAGAGTGGCTGGCGGCCATAGGGTGGCTGGCGGCCATAGGGCGGCTTGCGGCTATGGGGTGGTTGCAGGGCTAGGGGTTGTTGCAGGGCTAGGGGTTGTGGAGTGGCTAGCCCCTGTAGAGTGGCCGGTGGTGGTAGGGAAGATCTTGGTGTGGGTCTGTTGGGTCATTCCTCGCGGGTTTGGGGATTTTTGCTGGGCCGAAGAACACACTGATTTCTTTTTCGGGCCGGAGAAGTTCATCAAGTCAGCTGGGCTGGAATACCCTTCCGGGGCCCGAACTTATTTGGGCCGTAGGTTTTAGCCGGGTCTGGAGTTCATTTGGGCCGGAACAAGCCTGCTGGGCTTGGTGTCTATTTGGGCCAGTGTTTTTAGGCCGTATCACTTTTCTTTAAGAAAAAAGAACAACTGTGTAATTACTAATTAGATTATGTATAAAAATAATTAAATATTGGGATGGTACAGTTGGAAATATTGCCAAATTGTGCATTCATGCCCCTCGTACATATGTAGAGTACCCATTAATTAATTGTATTGGTCCCTAGCTAGTTCGAATGCATACATAATTAACAAATAAGAGTCATCCAACTATGATTATCAGCATTAGGGGTGAGCATAAAACCCGGTTTATTCGCGAATCCAATCCAAACCGGTATAATGGGTTAGGTTGGGTTGTGACTTTTTAGAGATTGGGTTGGGTTGGGTTGAAAATATTTTGAACCCGATGGGTTGGGTTGGGTCATGGGTTCAAAATTTTCAACCCGACCCAAACCGATAACCCAGTCAAATATATAATTATATATTTTATATTTATTGAATATAAAATAGTGTATAAATAATTATAGTATAATTGTAATATAATCATAAAATGTTCATTATAATTACTATTAGTGTGTAAAATTATATGCAGCAGATACTCCAATGTCCAAACAAATCTCATACTTTCCAATTACCTAGATTTTCGTGTCAAATATTTATATTAGAAACAAATACTGATTTCGAGTTATGAAATAGTTTTCATAATTATTCTTAAGCATAACATCAATCAGAATAAATTGATGCATAATTAACTTATGCTAACAAAATTTTGATTTCTTGTATCATTGTAACTATAAAATAAACATAGAAATTAACACTCTAACCTACAAGATTCCAGTCGGGATCAATGTATGCAGATAAACTTATATTCCAAAAAGATGTACATCAATGTTGAATGCATGATAAAGCTTTGTAATACAAACTTGCTACCAGCCTTTCATGCAAACGGTATTGAACCATTCAATTTGCTTCTCTGTGACCTTTTAAGAGCCTCCATGTCACTTCCAAATGCATTAAAGCATAGTCCAAAAATTAGACTAATTAGTGAAAAAGCATTAGCACGGCCAACAAATGCTGAGTTACTAAAATATATTATTAGCAACTGTGCAGAAATCCAAATTTCCTTCGTAATTGAACAATCTTCTAAAGTAAGTTAAATTCATGTCAACTAAAGCAGTTCCTAACGCAACATTCAGATGAAGATTGTGTTTTTAAATATAATGATGAATTTATATTCTAACATTAAGGGCTCCAGGTTGTGAGCATGCAAATAAGCAATTGACCATGGTCACTTCATTAGGCTTTATATCACTCGCTCGCATTTCATGAAACAATGCCAAAGTATCCTTACCAAGTTTGGCTTCAATGTACCTTCCAATTATGGCATTCCATAGCACAACATTATTCTTTTGCATGTCATCAAAAGCTTCTTTAGCAGTATCCAAAAAAACTCAAATATAATATAGCCTACAACCTTTGTAGTCCATGTGACAATTGTTCTCTTTTCCATGTTATCAAATATTCTTTGTGCTGTCAGACACACATATTTTACTTGTAATATGAATGAATTTAGTTTTGAAGTTGATATAATATTTTTTGTTATGTAATATATATGGTTTAATTATTTAGTAAAAAAAATATATCAACCCGGTGACCCAAACCAACCTAAACCGATTAGAATGGGTAGGGTTGAGTTGAGGTTAGATGGGTTCATGGGTTGGGTTGGGTTGAGATTTTTTCACCCCGATATGAATGGGTTGGGTTGAAATTTTAGGATAACCCGACCCATGCTCAACCTTAATCAACATGTTGTTCTAATTTATTAATCACGATGAGGTTTTAGTTTAATAATTAAAGTTGAGATTTTGAAGTTATAAGATATCAAATTCGGTTTTAATTTAATAATTAAAGTTGAGATTTTGAAGCTATAAGATATCAAATTCGATTCTTATGGTAGATAAATTTTTTTTTCCTCTTACTGATCAACTTAACCCTCATTTTTGGATTTAAACTTATGTTAAATCAATTAAACAAGGAAACTTTTGTTTTGATCTTTTACAAGCAGAAAGGTGACCTCTCTCTTTCCTCATGGTTTACACTTTACACGAATAAAACGAAAATAAAACATCTTTTGTTTTGTTTAGAGAATTCCAATTTAACTTTCAACCTTTTCTGATTAAAACAATTTTAAGTTTTATCATATAATTGGGTGTAATTATACTGTCATTACGTTAGACGATGTTGTCAAATTACTGTCAAGTGGTACTTAATTGCTGTCAAATGATTTTTTTATTAAATAATATTATTTTATCAAAGAATACTTTTTATTATTAAATGATATTAAAAATATTTTTTATATCAAATGATACCAAAAAAATTTAAGGAAATTTTGTGTCTTAGTCCTTGATGCAGTGAATAATTGGTTAGTTCTAAACTTATATTATCTTCGGCTTCCAAAAAATTCGTAAATCCGTCTCTACAAATATATTTCTTTTATAACGATACAAACTTAACTTATATAAATTGAAACTCACGTCATATACTAATCTTTTAACAGAAAGAAATAATATAGTAATGAATAAAGATTACAAACACATAGGCTAAAACAGCAACAACAAAAAATAATAATTTATTTATGATGATTAAACGATGAATAATTGTAGTAAAATATTTTTTCTTACATAATATGCTTGCATTACTTTTTAAATGAAAAAAATACTAAACCGATTTGAATGAATTAGGTTCAGTTGGGTTGGATTGAAATTTTTTCAACCCGATATAATTGAGTTGGGTTGATTTTTTATGTCAACTTGACTCAAACCGACTCATGTTCACTCCTAACCCCAATTTCAAAAATGACCACTAGAAATAGAGGTGAGTATGAGTCGATTTAGGTCGAGTTGGCCTAAAAAATCAGCCCAATCCAACTATACCAAGTTGAAAAAACTTTAATCTAATCCAACTCATGAATCCATCTAATCTCAGCCCAACCCAACCCAACCCATTTAAATCTGTTTAGGTCGGTTTGGATCATCGATTTAGTATTTTTTTCCACTTAAAAATTAAAACAAACATATTAGATGCCATCGGATCAACTCAAAGATTTTAAGCTTGAAATTGAGTACGAAGCTCTGATACCAATTGTAAATCGAGGTTCTAACCCAAGAGGGGGTAAATTGGGTTTTTAAAAACTGTTGCTAATTACTTACAAATTTATAAAAACTGTTAGATGTACAAAGTATACAAACAAGTAATGTGCTTTAAGTAAAAAAGTTTAAGGTAGAGAAAGTGCAAACTCAGTTTATAATGGTTCAGCAATATTGGATTCCTTCAAACCCTATATCCACTCTCTTCAAGGAACCTCCTTGAAGTAATCCACTAAAACTTTTAGTCGTACAACTTCACGGGTGTTGTACAAAACTTACAACCAATCTCTTCCTCTCGGAAGCTATTCCTTTCCTCACAGAAGCTAATCTCTTCTTCACAGAACCTGTTTTGTATTTGGTTGAGAGATTTACTATGATAAAATGAGTTATAATCTCACATTTTTTTGTCTCAAATTCTCCTATGGGATAGAATCTATCACACCTATAGGACGAAAATTTACCATTTTGCTTTTTCTACCTTTGAATAATAATAATTATAATGAATTTAATAATAATGATAATGATTATTATCACCATAAATAATACTGTTAATAATATTTTTATTATAATTATAAAAAATATTATTAATTATTATAATAATTATAATAATTATTATTATAACAATGATATTAATTATAATTATAGTTATGATAATTATTATTATCAAAATATTATTATGATAACTATAATAATTATTATAATGATAATAGATATTTAATTATGATAATAATAAATAAATAATTATTATAATTATTTTTAATAATGATGATAATGATAATTATTATTATTATTATTATTATTATTATAATATATTAATAAAAATGATAATAATTGTTATCATAATTATAATAATACTGATAATAATAATATTATTATTGTTTTATAATTATAATAATTATTATTATAATTATAAAAATAATATTATAGTAATTATAATAATTATTATAATTATGATGATAAAAATAATAATTTAATAATAACTATTATTTATAATAATAAAATTTTGAGGATATATGAAGAAATTAGAGATTGTTAAGGATAATGAATAGTACAATAGTATTTTGATACTTCTTATCTCACTTTAATATCAATCCAATAATTTCATAAAACTAACATAGGATTAAAGTATTACCTTTTAATCTCCATTTATCATATCTTATGTTAATTATAATTTTATTATATTATAATTTTATCCATAAACCAAATAAACTTTTATTGTTTAACAAAGTTTTATCATATACTTTATAGTCAACTACTCAATCAACATCGACATCTGCAATTTATATGTGATAAATTTTTACTTAAATTCAGTTTATGATAATTTTAAAATTAAAGATATTTTTCAATTTCAAATATAAAAAAATTCCTAACTACTCTCTCTGATAACAAAAGGAGAGTGCTAATCTAAAAAAATTTCATGACGAGATTTAAACAAGAATTTTTCCTTGAAGAGCTTTAAGCAGGAGTATTTTATTGATGATTCGGGTTTAATTCTAATAATTTAGGTCTGGTGAAAATTCAATGGTTTAGATGGTTCGGGTTTAAATTTAATAGTTTAGATTAGTTGAAAATTTTATCGGTAATATTATTTTTTAAGTCTCATATTTATATTAACGTTATCAATGAAATTCTTTAAGATTACAAATGATGTTTTTAACCGACCTAAACTATTAGATTTAAATTTGAGTCAATCAAAATTTTTTGACTAAATAGGGGTTCTATTTGTCTCTTATCATCTTTATATTGCATTTTTAATGTTGAAGTTGAATGCTTCCTTTTTTTTTTTCTAATTATATAATAGTAATTTTTTTCAGAGTGACCTTATTTTATAAATCTGACATTAGGGTTGCTTCGTGGAGTGTACATACATGGACTGTTGACATTTCTTAAATGAGTAACATGCAATTTGATTGTTTTTTTTTATTTGAAAGTCAAAATCTTGAGGCTCTCTCTAAGATATATGAAGCTAATAAAACTCCAAATGGGAAGAAAACTTGTTTAATAAACCAACAAATGGATATTATCTTCGATATGTCTGATTTTGGAAATTATACAAAAACCGAAGAGAAGAGAACAAAATCTAGTACCGGTGGCGATCAAGAAGCTGTTCTCGCAGAAGAACCAAATAAGATATTAAAAAAAAAAAATTAACCCTACTTGCAGATATATACATCTCTTCACAAAATGTTTCTGCTTTTTGAGAATATTTCTTTTCAATGTCTTGGTTTTGATTCATCGATCAACTATATGTGTTTTGATAATAAATTGGATCGAGTTGTTGATTTCATGGATGAAACCACAATTCTTAACTCGATTAATAGAGTATTTCGGTATGTCTGAGATTTTTCTCTTCCATATATGGTGAAGCATCCATGCATCAAACTCGACTATTTACTTTTTAAGATTTTTTGAAAGATCATATTGAGCAATTTATGATTGTACAAATTAATTCTAAAAATTTTCGATTCAATAATATTCGTGAATTTTATTTTGGTCTTTTATTTTTTGGATCTTTAATTAAATGTTTATAGATCTTCGAGTTCAAATATTTTACAGTAAAAATTGTGAACTATTAATGTTAATTGAATATGTACAAACATTACTAGTGAAATTTCTAAAAATCACCAATCAAGTTTTCATCCGGTACAAAAAATCTTGTTTTGTATCTGATGAAACCAAAAATCTCTCCTGCAAATACACGGATTTTACATATAGATTTGAACTCTTTAAATTATGAGATGTTGTGAGGGTTATTTCACCATTTTTTTTTACAGTTGATCACCTTTCTTCTACTGTGTATTTCTCTCAAAATTAATACTATTGGTTATCAATAAACATGCATTATTAGTAAGTTAATGTTCAAACAGAATGATGATTATTTATTGTAGTTTCCGTTTAATTTCTCAACAGCTTCCAAAATCAAAGCATCCAATCCATGCAACTATTTTCCGAATTGTCGGCCAATTATGATATTTTGTTTGTTCTTATGTATAATTTAATAAAGTCTAAACCATGTGATGGATCTAAGTAACCATTACTTTAGACCACTAGCTAGTCTTCCAGATACGGCCACAAGTCAACATGAACTGGTAGCCGATTCCGTGTGGGTTGAATCTCTCTTTCCTTTTACACACTAAAATAAGATTGAATATTCCTCTCAATATATATATGTTGATTTCTTAGGCCTGTAAATGACTTCCTTGATCTTCAAAACAAGATTAGTTTTACAGGGCATGCAAAGGCAAAGGTTCTTTTTTTAAATTGCATCCTACAATTGTTTTCTTTAGTAATTTATATCTTAATCTTAACAGTAGTTTAATTTGGTAGGTTTCTTTAACCCTCAAGTGAATACAGGTGCCTTTGCTAACTACCTCTGAAAGACCATTCATGGAGATAAATTTGAAGGACTTCTCTTCAATCCAAAAGGATCAGGTAATTATAAAGTCTTTTCTTTTTGTTTCGCCCAATCATTAGCAGAGGGTTGTGCTACGGGACTGGACGCACTTGTGTTGCAAGGCGTGCTGCTAGCCATGAATCGCGGCTCTCTCTCTCCTCAAATCATAATATTTATAGGCTTATCTTAAAGCAGTAATAGCTATATGTTGTGAATTTTTATTCCTCTAGCTTCTAGTCTTATATCTCTTAATTTACTAGAGTAATAATTATATAGTTACCAGATTTAAGCACCCATTAATTAATTTTCTGTTGCTCTAGGTGGATCAACTTGAATCAGCTAAAGCCAAAATGGGTGAGGCTAGAGAAGAAAATGAGAGGCTAAAGCTATTATCATCACAGATTGTGAAGGATTACCAGTCTCTAAAAACGCATTTTTTTTACGTTCTTCAACAAAAATCAAAGAAATCTACAGATGATCATACAGCTCCTGCCCGTCAAGAAAATGAACATGAACTTGTCTCCCTTAGCCTTGGAAGAGCTTCAAGTACTGAACCCAAAAAGGAAAAGAGTATTGATGATTTGAGTAACAGCAAAGAGAATAACGAGAAATCGAAGGAAGGACTTGCACTTGGGTTAGACTGTAGGTTTGAACCTGCTGCAGGTTCGATGGAAACTGTGAAGAATCCAATAAGTCCTGTGAATATCTCAGGAGAATTGAAGGAAGAGGAGCTAACTGAGGTATGGCCACCAAGTAGAGTTGCTAAGACTATGAGAAGTGGAAACAAAGAAGTTTTGCAACAGACTCATTTGAAGAAAGCTAGGGTTTCTGTCCGAGCTAGATGTGATAGCCCAACGGTTAGTATCAAATTAACCTTTAATTAATTTGTTTATAACTCGCCACCAGATAATTCTTAATTATATGCATTGGCAAGTATTAATCATAGGACAAATATAAATGTACATCACAATCAAACAACAAAATATACATCTCGATCAATGAAATCGTGCCAAATAAGTATGAAATGGTAATTTTATTTTGAGTCCCACAATGTTGTTCCAAGAAAAAAATATATGTTTTATTGTCCGTTTATACGGTTTACACGTCAATGCTCTTAATCATATGGTGACCCAATAGTTTACTAATGACTTCAGTTTTAAAATCAATACATTGATCAAATTATACAAAATTCTTTTCATTAAACAAGATGGATACTCGCGATTGACGATGCAAATTGCATTTAGCATTTTTCCGTTGTGTTAGTTACGACACACAATAACAGTTTCCTTTCATCGAATTATAAACTTATATATTGATCATATGCATTGAATATTGCAAATAAGAATGGATGAATTCTTGGTATAGCCTTATGAATTTATACAAAGACTTATATTATTTTTTTCTCAGGGATTAATTTTATTTAGATGATGATGGATGTCAATGGAGAAAGTACGGACAGAAAATATCAAAAGGAAATCCATGCCCTCGGGCGTACTACCGATGTTCGGTATCACCGACTTGTCCTGTGAGAAAACAGGTACTGTATGCATTTTCCGCCTGCTTTAGTTGAAATCTGATATACCATTATCAATTCCTCAATTAATTTTCAAGATTTCATGGTACAAGTTTGTTTACAATGAATTTTTGTAAGCAAAAAGGTTCTTACTTCATTTCAATCCCGATAGTTACCAGTTAATTAATTAGTTTACATAATCTGATGTTTAATTTATGATTTATGATAAATATCTCAGGTGCAAAGATGTACTGAAGACATGCCAATATTGATCACCACCTACGAAGGAACACACAACCACCCACTATCCACATCAGCCACAGCTATGGCTTCCACAACTTGTACAGCTGTTTCCATGCTTCAGTCTCAATCATCAACCTCACAGTCAGGCCTCGGGACGACATCAGCTACTGCGCCTATCTCCACTTCCGGTAGTATTACCGCAGCAAGTCTCCATGGATTAAACTTCAGTAGCAGTACTCTTTCACAAAGTTCAAGACCACACCAATTCTACCTCCCAAATTCTTCAATCTCAACTTTATATTCTTACCCAACAATCCCTCTTGATCTCACTAGACCACCCACTCCCTCCTATTTCAACAGATCATTTCCTACTGCACCAAGATCTATTAATTCTTCAACGTGTCTCAACTTTTCCTCTTCACCTTCTTCTAATAATTCCTCTTTAGAGCTTAACAGTACTCCCACCTCACACCAGTACTTGAATTTTGGGACACTTCCTTACAATAGAAACCATAATAATTTTGGAGCTTTGAATCTTGGAAATAGGCAATCATCAACTCATGAACATTTTTATCAACCTTATAATAATAATAATAATAATGCACAAATGATCATCAACCAGCAGTCTGATCCTCATGATCATCATCAGCAGTCTTTGACAGAGAACATAGCAGCTGCAACCAAAGTGATCACATCAGGCCCAAGTTTCCGATCAGCATTAGCCGCTGCGCTCACCTCATTCATCGGCAACAGAGATGGTGGTGGTAGTGACAGAAGAAATCATGGAGAGGGTACTGAAGTAATTTCTGGTCTCAACTTGAAATGTGTAGAATCCTTACCTGTAAATACTGCCTACCCAGTAACACAGAATGGCAATATTGGGTACACATCAAGCTACATAGACAAATCAATATCGCTGCAGCAAGAACAAGGAAGCTTACATCTATTTCCAAATTCATCGGCATTCACTACTTCTAAGAGTGGCTCGCTGTCTCCTGCAGATAATAGAGACCATAAAAAGTGAAGTGTTTTTCAAGATTTAACACTGGTACTGTCATAAACTTTTATACCTAGTGATACCTAAAGCTTGTAGATTTTATAAATTTGAGTCATCTGTGTATATGATCAAACCCTTTTTCTTTTCTTTGGTTGGTGATGATTATATTGCATGAGAGATCCAGGCAGAAGTTAAGTAACAACAAGAATCATTCTCTTGCATCAATGAGATTCAGACGTACCATTTTACTTGGATTCAAACTTTCAGATTCACATGATGCTCGAGTTAGGAGCAGTTCAAATGCATATATATATATATATATATATATTAGAGCATCATAGACAATTAGAGCATAAATGAATTATGCTTAGAAGTAGAAACCCGATTTACCACCCCACCCTCCAAACAAAAAAATAGTTGTAGTAGAAACTCTGCAAACCTTAAAAAATTCTACTTAATTTCAGACTTACCTCTTTACTTTGGAGAAAAGAGAGATTAGACTGTGGCTAGCCGAGTAATTAAGAATGCTTGCAGGGCTTTTCTTGTAGCAATTCAAGAATATATATATATATATATATATATATATATATATATACACTCCGAATTCCATACTTTTTGTAGAATTCGTTTTAATCATATACTAAGTCATTGTGTTTGTTTATTAATAAAATGTGAAATTTATTTTTCTTAAAAAAAAGTTGAGTTTATTTATAAATGAATTGGTCACAATTTTTTTGTTTGATTATAAAAGTACTGAATTGATCTATAAATTATTTCTAGTAGAACAAAATTTGCAAATGAAATTTAGAGTCTAAGCATGAGCTTCTCAGCAAGAACTCTACAACTAAACTAAAACTATACCAAATACCAAAATACAAAAATTCATTTTAAATTTATTTATAAATGAATTTTAACTCAAACAATATGAATTCATTTGTAATTGAATTCAATTTCTAGATTATTTAAAAATGAAATGAATTCTATACTTGATCAATTCATACTTCATGACCAACAGAGTGAATTAAATCAAAATAAAATTGCAAGAGAGAGATATTTGGCAATTGTTATATTTCCTAGCAATTTTGTCACATTGGATCATACTTAGCTGACTGCAGACCAGTAAAATAAAGTCATACTTAGATGTCTTGTCTTTTTTGAAGGCCAAAAAAAAATTGTTACATTTGCTAGTATTTTTGTCGCATTTAATAGTAAAGTTCTTAGATTTTGTAGAATATTATCACGTTAGAGTAATACTTCTAATTTAACAATTTATTGACTATTTTATTAGTAAATGGGATAAATATTTTGTACCTTAAAATAAAACAAGACGGCTAAGAAAATCTCAACCTAACCAAAAAATAAAACCCTAAATGCTTGTACATTAGACACTACTACTAGTACTAGTAGCATCAAACCAACAGGATAGTATCGAGACTGGGGAATATAACTGATAAGGCAGGCCCGCAAGTTGATCTAATGGGCCAAAAGACTATTTCAAAGAACCTACACATAGCTTACACGTGGGTAGCCAAATTCTGCCATGTGTCCAATGCAAACACATGGTAAAGCTATGATCCTTGCATAAAGATCAGAATTGGAAAGCCAGGGTAACTGATTGCTGAAAAGGAATGAAGCAGAAAGCAAGAGAAAGCAAGCGCAAGAACAGAATTTCCCATCTAAATTCTACACGCACTTGCAGGTATTCATGATTTCTTGCTCGAAATTTTTGCTCTTTGGATTCAACTTTGATAGAACAATATGTGAGATCTTTACTCAGAATACATATTTATTCTTCTTTTCTGGTTAGATTTATTGAATCCATTCAAGTTGATTCGCAGATCAAGACCAAACTAATCAAATAAGCTAAAGAATTGCAAAACTAAAATACCTTGATTTTCTTGTTGTTGGAATCATGAAGCCTAGCCAAGAATCGTCCATTTTAAGATCTATACTAGACTTGAATTTTACAAGTAAATATAAGAAAATGCGACTGGCTTAGTTAGAAGATCCCGCTTGGAGCTTATACATACAGCCAATGGCATTTCAAAATAAAATTATATTCATTGAGTAAACAATTTCATTAGAGTCAATCTGATTATGCAATCTAGAGAAACCACAGTATTGTACTGCTGTAGCATTTCTCTCAATGTAAGAATGCTTCTTTTAGATTTTGCAAGTTCGTTCAACATTATAAAATCTATATTAGACAAAGAACAGAATCAAAACATATCTATTACTCAGTACATTATTTCTAATACTCTGCTACACAAGGAAGACCTTAGAATGGTGTTGATTCCTTTTTATAGATTTACGTGTAGACATGGCACATGCACAAGAGGCCAGGGAAAAAGCACCACTTCCAAGCTGCGATGCATATTTTGAGAACGTACAGTCCAGGAAGAAATTGCCACAGGCCTTGGAGGAGACTTTAACAGCTGCCTTTGCAAGGATTCCAGTTTCATCCTTCCCACAAGTTCCTGGTGGCAAAGGTTAGACTTAAAACAATCTCTTATCGGTTATTAAATTATAGAGCTTGTTAGTTCACACAGTAGGTATGAATCATATGAAATATGTCTGAATCGTTAAAATGTTAACGGACATATACATCTGCAGTGATTGAAATTCTAGCAGACGCATCGATTGCTGATGCTGTAAAGATTCTATCTGAATGCAATATTATCTCAGCTCCTGTGACAAACCCAGATGCAAAACCTAGTTCGAATTGGAGAGATAGGTACCTAGGAATTATAGATTACTCTGCTATCATTCTCTGGGTGTTGGAGAGTGCAGAACTTGCTGCTGTCGCTTTATCAGCTAGCACTGCAACAGCAGCTGGTGTAGGTGCTGGAGCTATTGGCACTCTTGGAGCACTAGCATTGGGTGTGACAGGTCCTGCTGCAATTGCTGGACTAACTGCTGCTGCAGTAGGTGCAGCTGTGGCTGGCGGCGTTGCTGCAGATCAAGGGATGGGAAAAGATGCTCCTACAGCCGCAGACAACTTGGGCAAGGATTTCTACAAAGTCATCCTTCAAGAAGAACCCTTCAAGTCAACCACTGTAAGTTTACTTTTATATATATATATATATATAGAGAGAGAGAGAGAGAGAGAGTCAAGCTCGCCTCCAGTACCTCATATGTATTACTGTACTTTTGAATCGCTTGGTTCTCTTTCCTTTCTCAATGATAAGCAGCATGGTGTGTTGTGGATCTCTGATATGGAACCAAGAGAGATGTTTATTTGGGAGTACTAGGTGGCTGTAGTCCTTTATCCAGCTGTATTGAGAATGGAAACTATAAACGATTTTACCTCCTTTTTATTCAGGTGAGATCAATACTTAAATCCTTCCGCTGGGCTCCTTTCCTTCCAGTTGCAACAGACAGTTCTATGTTGAGCGTCTTACTGCTACTCTCAAAATACAGACTGAGAAACGTACCTATAATTGAACCGGGGAAGCCTGATATTACGAACTATATCACTCAATCTGCAGTTGTTCATGGACTGGAAGGATGCAAAGGGAGGGATTGGTTCGACTGCATTTCTGCACGCCCCATTTCTGATCTAGGACTTCCTTTCATGTCTTCTGATGAGGTGAGGTTCCATTGTTACTTCAAATTATTTTCTTGTAGCTTACCATTTTATTTGGACTTCCACATATATCCTTCGTCTTGTTGGCTAGGTTATTAGCATCCAGAGCAATGAATTGATTCTGGAAGCTTTTAAGCGAATGAGAGAGAACAACATCGGTGGTCTTCCAGTTGTAGAGGGGTCAAAGAAGAAGATTGTCGGGAACGTAAGCATAAGAGACATCAGCCATTTGCTGCTCAAACCTGAACTATTCTCCAATTTCAGGTAGAGTAGAAGGAATAGAGCTTTTGACCTGCATGGCAACACCTCAACATTAATTAAGTCCTGATCAGTTTTCATCTCTAAATTTGATAATTCCAGACATTTTCATTGTAAACCAGTAAGAATAAGATTATTGAATAGTAAGAGGAAACATAAGGAAGAATGCAGTACTAATTATGATTATTAAGAGAATCATTTCATGCTCTGAATTACAAAAGAAGCAATGCAGCTCTTCAATTGATCATTACCTAAGCCGGTCGTTAAAACTTTATAGCAATTTATCTCCAAAATTGCATTCCATGAGGCCTTAACCATTTAAATATGCTTTTTTTCTTCTGCTTTTTCCTTTCAGGCAGCTCACTGTGCAGGATTTCATGAATACTGTTGTCTCAACAACTCTAGAATATGGCAGAGTCATCCCACCAATAACATGCAAGCTCGATTCAAGTCTAGGTAGTGTGATCGACAGTCTTGCTTCCAGGGCAGTTCACAGGATCTATGTGGTGGCAAGCAATGAAGGTGAAGTTGTCGGTGTAATTACACTCAGAGATGTGATATCTTGCTTCATATCTGAGCCCCCAAACTATTTGGATAACTACCTAGGGTTCTCGGTGAGAGAAATGTTGAATCAGTGACATTTCTTTTGAAATTATCTAGAATAACTTAAGGAAAGGCAGAGACGGAAGAAGATCTGGTTAGAGACTAGAAAAGAGCTACACTTGTTCTATAAGTTTTTAGGTATAAGCTGTTTTTGGCTTTCATGTAACTCCCACTGAATTATGTCCTGCAAGTTTTGTCAATCTTTTGTTATCTATCATCTGTCTTGTTCTTTCCACATCTGTCCACCTTCCCAGCACAGCATATATGTTGGACAGAATTACAAAAGGAGCTGGGCTCTCTGGCTCTAACTGTGAGTTTTATTGCCATTTCTACTACCAGCACAGGATCTAGGTGACGCCTGCAAGCGCCAAGCAGAGATGAGAAAACAGAAATGGTGGCTCTGACATTTCTTGTATTAGTTCCCAAGCTTCATCCAGCCTGCCATATTGGCCCAGAAGATCAACCATGCAACCAAAATGCTCTGAATTTGGTTTCAGGCCATACTCATAATCAGGGAAGTAGATATAAACACATCACTACAAATATCAGTACTAATGGCACACCCATGAATCTCTTTTCCACTCTCCAGATCAGACAAATCTGAACAAGCTGGTAAAAGACTTGTAATACATTTCATACTAGGACCTAGCCCTGCTGATTGCATTTTCTTTAAATATTTACAAGCTTCAACTCCCTTCCCCAGTTGTGAAAATCCAGTAATCATCGTATTCAATGATGCTGAATCAGGTTCTAATCCTTCAGATTCTAAATGTTCAAACAGCTCAATGGCAACCTCACTTTGACCATTCAACATCATCCCAGCTATCATCGAATTTCAAGTTTTCAAGCTCCTGCTGCCATTCACTTCATTGAATACATCGTAGGCCCATTTCCAACAACCGCACTTCGAATACGTCCACAAGGGCAGTACGAACCATAATATCAAATTGCATCTCAGTTTTATTAACAAGACCATGAACTTGCCTGCCAAACCGAAGATACAAAAGACTTGCACATGCAGAGAAGACAGAAACCAATGTAACTCAATTGGGTTCTTCACGTAAACACTCTCATGTCCTTAAACACATCCAATACCACGTGTGACCCCGTTCTGCAACAACCCAGAAAGAAAGGCATTTTAGCTCACCACATTCTTATCAGGCATCTCTCCAAACACCCTCGTGGCCAGAACCGATTCTTCACAATTCGAATACATGGTCGAGAGAAGTTGCAACGTAAATATCCATTTCAACACCCGACTTCATTCCCAAGCAATGCATTTGGGAACCATGCTCAACTTTTTTTCAAGCAGGCAACACACTAACTATAGTGACTGAATTGGGCCTAAATCAACCAAACCCCGCCTCTTTGAACACTTTCAAAGCTTCCCTATGATACCTATTTTGCGAAAACCCGAAACTGCAACATTCAGCGATGCCACATTTGGGTCACGCATTTCATTGAATACCTTGAGAGCATCAATTATACGATTAAACTTCATGTACATGTCGGTGAGAGCTGTGGCTGTATAAACATCGATAAGAAACCCAATTTTGATGAGATGGGCATGTAGGATTTGGCATTGGATTGCTGACTTGAGCTTGCCACATGCCTTAAGGAGAGGAGGGATTGTGAATTCATGAGGAGGCAATGACGCAGAGTAGTGTCGAGTGTAAAGAGATGGTGCTTCTCCGTATAACCCATTTGTTACCAGTTTTGCTATTTGGTGTTTAATGGGGTAGTCGCCAAAATGAGAGGCAATACCAGTACCACTACTCATGACTAGTCTAAGAGGCAGTGGATTTTCTGTGCTCTGTTGCGTATGGCCTTCAAATTGACCCAAGCCCAGGAAAGGTCACTTCAAGTTTTCATGGGAAGTAATTCTAAGGGTGGCAATGCCCGGCCCAAAATAAATTTGACACGGCCCACACTTTCACGGGCTTTGTCGTGCTTGGCACGGTACTATTCCTTATGCAGTGCTTGGTCTAACTTTTGAGGCTCACGGCAAGACACAACACGAAGAAAAAAAAAAGCATGGCACCACCCGACCTGGTCCGAGACACAGCACGAGACACATTCATAACATCTAATAAATTCAAAATTATATACAATTTTATGCCACGGGAATAACAAGTTAAGAAAAATTTGATGATAATAAATTTAATATTTTAGGATGGTTGAAAAAAATAAAAATCATTACCTCATTCTTAACATAATGGCATGTAATTTACTAATTAATAAATGAAGCAAATATACCTAAAATCATACAAAATTAAATCAAACCTAAACAAATATTTAAACACAAAAAAAGTGTTATTTGTGAATTTTTAATTCAAATATTGAAGTTATAATTGATTGATTTTAACATAATAGCATTTGATATAATGAACTAAAACACTGAGAGGAAATCATATAATATTCTTTTTTTAATCCACCAAATGAAACTTAGATGTATAGCTTGGTTAGGTAGTTCATCATTCAATTTCTAAAGTCGTTTGTCTATTAATTGGATAACTTTTTTTTTATTTAAAGATCAGAAAGATTATAAAAATTGCTTTTTCAATTATTAATAATATTTCGTGTCTTTCTAATTTTTAAAAATTTTAAGTTGTTTTTAAATTTCACTCATTTGTAAGTCATTTCATCTTTTTTCTTTATTTTATATGTTGTTTTTGTAAGTTATTTATTTGAAAGATAATTGGAAGTTGTAATTTTTAAGTTATTTGTTTATGTTGTTGTTTTTGTTCAATTTCTAAGTTATTTATAATTTTGTAATATTTAACTTCATCAATAAAATAATTCTTTTTCCATACAATTATAAGCATTCAATTCAATATTTATTATTTTTTTTACTATTTTCAATAAATAAAAAGTCAAAAAATCAATATATACTTATAAGGCTCATGGCTAGCTAGGCATGACACGACCCAATAGTCATGCGGGCCTTGAGCCGTGCTAGGCCGAGGTTTTTAAAAGCACGACACAAAATAGGGGGAGGCACAGCACAAAGGCACGATGGGCCGCTGCCACCCCAAAGTAATTCGGTTATTTTTATTTTTATTTTTTTATTTTCTTAGAAACCCTCCAACAAAAAACATTAGCTTCTATTAAAAAAAAAAGATCAATTAGAATTTAAATATGTAAGCATTATGTTTCTTTTTAATACTTTTTAGTTGAAGAAGTATGTTTGTTTTCGTGAAAGTATTTCTTATGAACTTTCAATATGGTTTCCAAAATCATGTTGAATTAATTTGTTTATCCTATGTTCATTCACTTTATATTTCTAGTATGATGGAACTTGGTTATGGAGATTCTATAACCAAGTCTATACTAGTGTTGACGTTTTGAAGAATTTGATTGATCAAACACCTTTAAAGTCTAGTTTTTATTTACTTTTGTATGGTTTGTATTAAATTAAGGTTGTTTGAACTTTGAGTGAAGTGATTTAAGATACTTAATTTGTAAATAATGTTTTATAAGATTTAATAAATTATTGTATTGGATATAATAAATAATGATTAATTGTAGTAAAATATTTTTTCTTACATAATATGTTTGCATTACTTTTTAAGTGAAAAAACACTAAACCATTTTGAATTAATTAGGTTGAGTTGGGGTTGGATGGTTTGGGTTAGATTGAGATTTTTTCAACCCGATATAATTGAGTTGGTTGATTTTTTATGTCAACCTAACTCAAACCAACTCATGCTCACCCCTAACCCTAATTCCAAAAAAGACCACTAGAAATAGGGGTAAGCATGGGTCGGTTTGGGTCGAGTTGGCCTAAAAAATCAGCCCAACCCAACTATACCAAGTTGAAAAAACTTCAACCCAATCCAACCTATGAATCCATCCAATCTCAACCCAACACATTTAAATCTGTTTAGGTCGGTTTTGGTCATCGATTTAGTATTTTTTTCACTTACAAATTAATACAAACATATTACGTAAGAAAAAATATTTTACTATAATTATTCATCATTCATTAGATTCAAAATCAAATCCATACATGAATTTATTAAATATTAGAAACAATCATTTACAAATTAAGTACTTTAAAATACTTCACACAAAGTTCAAACGACTTTAGTTTAATAAAAACCATACAAAAGTAAATAAAAGTCAATTTTTAAATGTGTTTTATCAATCAAATTCTTCAAGACTTCAACACTAGTATACATTTGGTCTTAGAATCTCTATAACTAAATTTCATCATACAAAAAACATAAAGTGAATGAACATAGAGTAAGCAAATCAATTCAATAAAATTTTAAAAAAAATATATTGAAAGTCCGAAAAAAAATACTTTCATAAGAATAAACGATCTTCTTTAACTAAAGATTATTAAAAAGAAACACATTCCTCACATAATTAAATTCTAATTAGCATTTTTAATGGAAACTAACATTTTTTGTTGGAGGGTTTTCAAGAAAAAAAAAATAAAATGAGAATATATATATATATATATATATATATACATATAAACACAAGAAATATATATTGCAATCCAAACTAACATATCAAAATATGAATGTAGTTCATCAAATATATACACACACAAAATATATATTACAATTCAAATTAACTTAACAAAATATAAATATAATTCATCAATCCTTAAAAATAAGTATATTATAAATATATATAAAATATAATTACATAATGACAAGGTTATCAATTTGAGTTAAATTTGTTTAAAATTTTTTAATTTATGATTCAACTCAATCAATTAAATTAAAAAAAAAATCAACCCAAATTTAATTCCATCTGACCTATTAAATTAATTTGGATCAAATTTATGGACCCATCGATTTTTATGATTACCGCTAGCTAAAATGTCTGGGATTGGCCGACAGGCATCGTGATTCAGGAAAGAGAGTGGGGACAATGTGAGATATTTTTAAAAATCTATGAGTGAGCACTAGATTCAGGTGAATGTGAAATAGGCAAAAAATGGTAATTGGTAATGTCATAACCCACTTTTTCTCCTGCCAGCTTTCTATATCACCAGGACACTTTAAAGTGGCGATATGATAGCTCAATTGCATACTGTTGTGTTTTTTTTAATCTTTAATTCCCCCTTATGTTGAAAGAATAATTTATGAAATTTATCCAGAGGTAATCCTAAGAGTGGTCAGTGGTCAAAGCTTGGGGTTTCAGTGCCTACCCTCATAAGTTTGACCAATTCTTTTCCATCTCTTTGTGGTTATTATAGGGCCAATTAATAAATAAAAAAAGTGTTTCTTTAGTGTATAGAGTATGAAAGCTATGCATCTAAATATTTAGGGTCCAAAACATCATTGGAAATGGCTGAAGTTCAAACTGACTCTTCAATTACAAAAAATTAAAGAAATTTATCAAAAGATTTTAATTTGGGATCTCAACCTCTTAGTTATGAGAATCATGATTATAAGCGTAGAATGAATAAAAAATGTGTTTATTAGACATAATAAGGAAAAGATAGAATAAGATGAATTAGTATAATGATGAGATCTCTAAAACCGAATGATTTTATCATGCCATATCCAAATAAGAATCATTCTCTTATACTATCATCTCTTTTCATTATGTCTATTAAACATACTTATAGAATAAAAGTTACTCTATCATTTGTTTATTATATTTATCAAATACACTCTGTGAACGAATGAATAAACCCCACGTTATAATTAATTAATTTGAAAGCTTTTTTAATATGTACAATAACATTTTTAAGTTTTAATGGGGTGGATACTATTAAAGAATATTTCATAATATTTTAAAATAATAAATCATTATATTATGATAGTGATTTGGTTAAGATTTTTAATTAATTTAGTTTCTTAACTAAGCTACTTAGTTTATTATAAAAACCCTAGCAAGAGTCTCTATCTAAGAACTTAACATATTATCAATAACACTAGTAAAAAACATTCCAGAGTATCTGAGCGAGTCGTTCCTATTTTAAGAGTTCTAGCGTGAGTACAGCCCCTTTACTTCTTGCTCTAGATTATATATTTATATTTATAAATATTGAGTTTAATTTTTTTAATCTAATCACATCGAATTAAATCCCCACCAACTAAAATTTGAGTTTTCAGTCGCCACCTCTTCTCCCTACTGGCAGTCGCGTCCATTGCTACTCCAGCCCCATCTCCCCCCTTCTTTTTTATTTATCTTTTCTTCCTTCCATTCTTGTTCAGAATACTTGTGTTTGATTTGACTCAATCTCGTTAATGAAACAAGTTTATCCAATCTCGAGTACAAAGCCTTAGCAAGCTTGTATGAATAAAAAGTATATTAATAATTAAAAACATTATATAATATTAGAAGAAAAACATTATATTAAATGAATCAACTCAGGAGCTCCACTAGTTTAACTCTAGATTCAAAACTCGATTTTAACAGAATATGATTGAGCTTTGATCGAGTCAAGCTTGAACAATTCATGGCAGACTCAGTTCGTATCCACCTTTAATTTTAACCTACTTTTGCCTTTAATTGTTTCCATTGCCAAAATTTCAATTGAATCAAATTTTTTGTGTGAAAAAAAAAAGTAGGAAGAGAAATGAAGAAATCTTTATTAATAATGTGCGAGTGTCTTTGTACGTAAATCGGATTTAAATATGGATTTATGTTAAATCACCAAATAAGTTATTAGTATTCGGTGCATGAAAAATATTATCAAACTAAGATATCGAAACTTAACATTGTTTTTGTATATAATAGCAAGGATCAGAATATATCCTATTACAAGTGAAAGAACAAGGATATGTTGTATGCGTACATTGAACTTATAAATAAGAGAACCTATTACATATTGAAAATTACGAGAATAAATTCTTATAAAGTTAATTTATAACGAGATATTATGAGGTAACCTTGTTCTTAACTATAAGTAAAAGAATGAGTCAGCAGTTTACGGTACTTGAAAAGCATTACCGAACAAGGATATGTAGAATTAACCTTCCAAACGGGGCAAGCTAGCTAACTTAGTTCTAATAAGTTGTAAATTCAAATCTTATACGTACAAAGTTAATTTCTCAAATTAATTGCTAAATTATATTTTTAATCCTTTATAGTTTACCCGATTTATTTATTTGGTGCATGAAGTTTATTTTCTTAAAATATTGGATAAAAGTTTATGTCATTTTACAACCTGGTCTTTTTAACATTTTTTGTCATTTTATCAATTTGTATGCTCACACTTTATATAGTTTAAAATTTTATTAAATTATTAAAAAAAATTAATATTCTATAATTTTTTTAAAAATTTCAAAACAAGATTGATTTAAAGAAAATCAATATTAAAAATTATTTAAAGATTTTTTATAACAAAGACATAACTACAAGAATATTTAAAGATTATTGTTAAAGGTGTAACGACCCCTATAAATATATTAGCATGACATTTGTTTCTCACACCGCTTGATAAATCACCAAAGCAATTCTTTGTCTCTCTCTAATTCTTTCCCCCTCTCCCGGATTCTTTATCTGCAACTGCAAATTGTTCTTTTGTCCTCTATCAATGAGGAAGAATTGATCACATCTCCACCAACCACACTACCTCGCTCGGCCAACAACGATCACGGTGTGTTGTCTACCTCCGCCAAAAAAATAAAGAGAATGGATGACTTCAGAAAATTGATGGAACTCAAAGATGACGTCAAGATAATTGATATTATTGATGAGTCTTTGGTTCTTGGGCTCATCGATATTGTTGGAAATTCAGGTCGGATCGGACATCTATGATGAGCAGCCTAACCCACTCAAGAAGGATATGAAATTATATTTATGAAGGGAATGGTTAGAAAGCAAATAATCTCCCTTTAACTTCGAATTCTCCCACATATATGTACACGTTCGTTCAAGGAACCAATTGCCTTTTTAAAAACAGCCATATAGAGTTGCTAACAGTTATAAGAAAAACGAAAGAATTGTACAAAAAGAAATGAAGAGAAACAACATTTAATCTAGAGAGAAAATGAGACTTCGAAGAGAGAAATCCATGCTAAACTTCTTTGAGAGAAACAATGATTCTTGGGTTGTGGAAATCAAATGTTTTTTTTTTTTTTTATTGTGATCACACTCATTACCATGGAGAGTTGAAGATGTGAAAACACAAAGAGAAGTCCAAAGAACGAGAAGTTTTAGATCAAATTCGATAAGAAGAACTGTTTTACCACTGTGCTACTTGTAATAGATATTAAAGGAATTGGAGGATGGTATGACGATCTGTGGCCCAGATCTTCGATGGAATATCTAAATGTGTATGGGAAAACATCCATTGTGAAACATTTTTGAGGTTGAGATCTATAAGGGATCACTCCTAGTTGGGCTCATCAACTTCCCCCAATTTTTTGAAATGGTGACTACACTGGTTGTTGTGTTCACGGTCGGACAACTTGTAGTTAGTGGCAGATCCAATATATCTGATCAGCGGGGGCAATCAATTATAACTTAGATTAGTAGATGTAAAAAAAAATTATATCGTGCGGGTTATGGATGTACAATAAGATTGAGATTGGTTTGGGTATTTTATCACTATTCAACATATAATGAAGATTAATCAACAAACATGTGACTACAAAACAATCTCTTGATCAATAAATATGTTGCTACAAAACATTCTCTTAACTTTCACAAGATACAAGAGAACTCCAAAGATACAAGAGAATTCAACAAGACTTTAAAAAATTCTATATACAATATAATATAAAACTCTCTAGACTTGTCAAACTATTGGTTTGTCGACTTCCAATAAGCGCAAATGTTGGCACTCTGTACATAGGACTAGCATATTTTAAAATTTATTTGTTTGAAAGTTATTTTAGTTTTAATGTAAACTAGAGAATTTTAAAACCTTAAATATGGGGGAATTAGGCAATTCTTGGATATGGATCAGAGTATCGCATTTGCCAATTTATGTTTGATGCAGTCGATATTAACAATTGTAATGACTTTTTTTATGAGAAATTTAAAGGGAGTCT
Source organism: Bretschneidera sinensis (assembly GCA_023935145.1). Classification (NCBI taxonomy): domain Eukaryota; kingdom Viridiplantae; phylum Streptophyta; class Magnoliopsida; order Brassicales; family Akaniaceae; genus Bretschneidera; species Bretschneidera sinensis. The sequence goes on along the minus strand of CM043705.1, from coordinate 56,910,570 downwards.
ACAATGTGTTCAATGAGCTAAACTGAAACTGCTGAAAATATGAAAACTTGCTACAAACATCTTTTCCCTTCTTCTTTGGCTGCCACCTTAGAAGCCTTTCAACAACATGTTTACTTGTACATGGTATGAACATATTATCATTCATTTGGTTCTCAAAATAAAATGAAGTATTGAATCAAATGAAGCTAAATACCCTAATGCTTCCCCAAGGTTTTGAATCTAACCATCTTATAGTTTTGGTATTTTTTTTCTCTTCTAAGATCATAATCTAAGCTCTGATACCTCTATAAAGACTCGACCTCTTGGTTGACACAATATTGTCCATTTTAGAGGTGACAATCACATAAAACAATCAAGTTACTCCCTCTCTAACCAACGTGTGATACCAAGACTTGACCCCATCTTAGGATATCATAACATATATACTCATTATTTTAGTTTTAATGTAAACTAGAGAATTTTAAAACCTTAAATTTGGGAGAATTAGGCAATTCTTGGATATGGATCAAAGTATCGCATTTGTGAATTTATGTTTGATACAACCGATATTAATATGATTGTAATGACTTTTTGATAAGAAATTTAAAGGGATCTTGCAATGTATTCAGTGAGCTAGATTGAAACTACTGAAAATATGAAAAGTTGCTACAAACATATTTTCTCTTCTTCTTTGGCTACCACCTTAGAAGCCTTTCAACAATGTTCTTACACATAAATGATATATGAACACATTATCATTCATTTGGTTATCAAAATAAAATGAAGAACTGAATCAAATGAAGTTAAATACTCTAATGCGTCCTAAATCTAACCATATCACAGTTTTGGTATTTTTTTTCTTCCTTTTTTCCCCTAAGATCATAATCTAAGCTCTGATACCACTATAAAGACTCGACTTCTTGCTTGGTATAATATTGTTCGCTTTTGCACACCAAAACTCGCGGCTTTAAAATAAGTTGTGCAAGCTGATATGACAATCACAAAAAACAGTCCAATCACTCCCTCTTTAACCGATATGGGATACCAAAACTTGACCCTTATCTTGAGACGTCACAACATATACACTCATTAATCATGTGGGACTGATGCAACACTATGGAGATGACAGAGCCGAGATCATGGTAAAGCCTGATGGCTCTTGGGTTGTGTGGGTATTGCACCCTACACCTCTCTTTCTCATTTAGTAAAGAGGCTTCCTCGAGGAGATACTTTTAGGTCAGGGTGCATTTCCCACATTGGCATTATGTCACCCAAGCATAGAGTAAGAGTGACGGGTAAAGAGTCACCATTTGACCTTGAAGAAAGTCAAATCCCTTGTCATTCGTCTATACATAAGATTCTAGGGTGGTGAGATTAGGGTACGGGAGAAGAAAGAATTATTCTCTCGTTTAGACTGAAGTCTAACCCTTTGTGTTTTAAAGAAAATATTTAAATTTCAATCTAAATTATGTTACCATACACTAACATAACAAGCACACAATTACAATTATATCATTCAGGCAAATATCTTAATCATCACAAAAGGTCAAGCAACATGTATACGTGAGAGATTACTGACCCAACATGGTTTTGTTGGAAAACCTTGCCACCTCATTGAGAATAGGTTCACTTTTGCCAATTGCTTTTCAAGAAAAGATTGTATAAAGCAAAAGAAATATAATCAAATAACAAAGAAATGATCTCAATTCTAGAAATGTGCGAGTAAATTGAAAGATTGAATAGCAATTAAGAAACATGGGATGAATATCGATAAATAAATTTGAGGAAAGCAAAAGAAATTTTCTAAGTCCAGGGAATTTACTCATTGTGACCATAGGGCCACCAATTGATGCATCTTTGCAAATGATCAATCACCACGAGGAGCTGATCGGTAATATCATCTCAAAAACTAAATTTTAGCAAGAATTAGCATGAAGCGTAGTAAAAAAAAGAGATTCTAAATGAAATTTACCTAAACATGTATATGAAGCTAAAATTTTACATTGGTGGGCATACATGGAGATTTTCATGGAGGTTTAAATACAACCAAAGATATATTCATGTTTGTAGCATGTAAGGTAGTAGTAAGCGAATTATAAATCTTTACTAACCCTTTTAGTAATGAGAAGAGTTATTTGATGTAATACTCGTAATCGTAAAGTAAGGGTAAAGAAGTAATTTAATAAATAAGACATGAAATTTAAAATAATATGTTTACGCGAAGGATGTAAAATCAAATAAAATAATTCTTTTGAAAAAAAAAAACAATTCGTGAACAGTAAAAGAAAAAAAGTTTTGAAAAAAAAAATCGTAAAAAAAAAGGCTGAAAAAATGTGGCAGCAAGTGTTGCCACCTGCTGCCAAATTAAATAAGGCGGATGCATGTTATACAAGTGTATTTGGTAGTAAAAAATTTGGAGCTTTGGCAGCAACTTTAGCTGTCGACTTGTATATATAATATGTCAATGTAATTTTCACTTAACAGAATTCATATAGTTTCTTTCAAATTATTCATTTTCTTTAAACACTTCGGGACCGAAAGAAGGGTTAAAAGAGCAAATTTTTAATGGGATTTACCGTAGAATTTCATAGAAAATCACGAGAAGCTATCAGAAAAACATAAGGTAATAACATAGTGTTTATTTTTGAATTTTTAGCATTCATGAAATTTCCCAGAAGTTAAAGTGGGAATTTTCAAATGGTGTGGTTTATGAAGAATTGAAGAAATAGTTAGAAATTTAATATAAATATTATATCATATGTTGACAGTCAGCAACCGGGGAAAATTTCGAAAAGGAATGGAAAAGGCAAGGAGGTGATCCACGGGTAGCTTTAAGTGCTACATGGTGAGTTAGAATTACTTTAAGTAATCTAAATAAAAAATCAAATATCTAGTGATAATATTAAATTAATTTATTAGCGTATGCTTTGGTGGTAGATAAATATTTGGTTGATAGGTATGATATAAATATTGGACACGTAGAAAATTATTATGTGAAAAGAAATATTATTAGAATAATGATTTGATTTAATAATGATGGTGATAAATAAATTCTTGACGAGTTTTGGTTAATAAATTGATGTGATATATGAAGGGAAGAAAACTGTGAAATTTATCAAGCAAAAAGTTGAGGAAAGACCGGATAGTTAATTTAAATATTTTGAATTCATGGGGTGTTATATTACTGTTTATATGCATATTTTATATCATTGTTCATATGCATATGTATTAAATAAGAGAACTGAAATAACCGGAAAATGACTGGTCTAATTGAAAAACTGTGACAATCGATATATATTGGAAATAAAAGGGATACCGTGACAGTCAGTATATGTTGGAAATAAATATCATGGCAGCCGGTATATGCTGGAAATAAAGAATCGGGAAGGGGCAGGTCTAAGATAATAAAAACATGTCGACATGTGGGAAGACATTCCCATAATAATAATTCATGCATTACATCTGTTTTACATGTTAATATTTTATTACTTAAATGTTGTAGATATTGTGCATTTATTTGTAGATAAATGAGTCTCACAAAGAAAGACAGTTACTGTGAGAAAAAAGATGTAGGCTTATGATGCGATAGTAATTATTTAAACGTTAGACTATATGTTATTATCCAGTCGTATAAGAGATAAATGTTTAAATATTAAATGGCTAATTATGCAAATTGAATACTTTTAGTAAATTTAATTCACTGAGCTTGTGAAGCTCATCCCTCATTGTACAATGATTTTAGGTAGCAGACAGTAAAAATAGCCTGGTGGGTTGAAAGTCAGCTGAAATCATTTTCTGTAAGCCACGTATGTGTCAACATACTCAAACAAATGAGAAAACGAAATAAAAAATTTTATTTGTAAATATTCATACATTTTACGTTGTATATTATGTTTAAGTTAATATTATAATGATATAAAATAATTTTGTTAGTACTATTTTTTATTGTTGCATATATGTGTCGTGCTGAAATTTTCAAAATGTGATGACACCATTTCAGGGGTGGCTAACCCAAGATGGGTCGTTAAAATTTTGGTATCAGAGCATTAGGTTTTATGATTCTGTAGACTGTATAAAAAGTAAGAAAGTGGAAGATTAAAATAAATTATATTTTAATGAACAGTCTGAGGATGACACGTTGACGTTCTAGAGCTAGAGTTAGAGTTGTTGATTTGATAGGGCGTGGTAGGCCCCTAATATTTTTGATAAGTCGAGGTTGAGTCTGAATCTGTGGTTCCTATGTTGATAGTATGATTGATATTAGTAATATAATTGATATTAGTAAAGGTATGAGAGAATCTGAAGTTGAAAGAGATGAGCTAAGATAAGCTCTTGCACATGCTTTTGAGAAGTGAATGTAACAGATAATAGAGTTGATAGCTTATAGTATAGACTTGATGAACAGGCTAGACCAGTGCCTGAGGTTGTTAATCCAGTAATGAGAGGCATTTAAAAATGGGGAAAATTGACTTTATAAATGAGATGCAGGGAGATATATTAAGCTGAATGCCTTGTTGTTTAAAGGATCTATGAATCCTTTTAAGCCTGAGTTTTTGGAGAAATAGGTAGAAGGATTATTTGGTATTTTACCAGTGACTGATAGGCAGATGGTTGCCTTTGCTTCGTTTGAGTTAGAAGGAGAAGTTTTAGAATGATGAGAGGATATTCTTCCCAGGGTAAGTGCAGATGTTGTTAGACTCTTAACCTGTAATAGGTTTAAGGAGGTTTTCCTTGATAAATACTTTCCTTAGACCTTTAGAGCCCAACAAGATAGAGATTATATTTATTTGAGGCAAATGGGTTGATTGTGGTTCAGTATGATAGGAGATTTGTTGCTTTGTCTAGGTTTGTACTGGAAATGGTATACCCAGAGGAGAAGAAGTGTAAGAGGTTCATAAATGAACTATGTTTTAAGATTTGACCAAAACTATCTTACATGAGGCTTATGAATTATGTCAGATTAGTGGACATCACACTTCAGATTGAGAAGGATGCGATGGAAATCAAATGTAGGGGGAATCGACGGAAGAGGTCTATATTTGAAGAACCCAGAGGTGGTACCAGTATGAGTGTACAAAGTGGGAGACCGCTCAAAGGAAGCATTCCTTATCACAGGGAACTGAAGTACAAAGTCAGCGGCAAGCATAATCTATTACTTCTGTAGCTCAGAATACTATCGGTGGGACCCTTAGATTTGCGAGATAGGTTATGAGAACTAGTAGTCATGGTAGAGGAAGTAAGTATGCCATCAAGGGGAAGTGGTAATCTGAGATAGGATTGAGAGATAGAAGTTTGTCATAGATATATTCAGATAATATATTTATCCCCTACTTGTTCTAATTTGAGGTGTTTTGTATATAGAAAAAGTGGACATATCAATGTTGGTTGATCTTGATGCAGCCTATTCTTTTGCATTCAGAATTCATATGAAGTCTATTGAAGTATGTATTAGTCCTTTGATACAAAATACTTTGTTTGAAGTTCCCACTAAAGATGGATTGATAATCATAAATGTTTACGAGGGTTGTGTGATTCGTATCAATGATAGAGAATCTGAGGTTGATTTATTATCTTGAATATAATATAATTTTAAGAATAAATTGGTTGTCAATGTATTACGCTTAGGTTGATTGTTCTAGAAAAAATGTAGTGTTCAAGATATGGACATGAGGAGTTTAACTGTCAGAGAGAACATAAAATACTCTCGAACTATCTTATTTTACTCTCACTACTAGTAGATGGTTGAAGAAAGGATGTGAGGAGTACTTGGCATACATAATTGATTCTAAAAAGGAAAATAGTAGTTAGAATAAATCTTAGTGGTGAAAGATTTTCCTAATGTATTTCTTGATGAATTATCTAAGTTGCTTCCCAATAGGGAGATTGAGTTTTCTATTGAGGTGATTCTAGAATCAACACCTATATCTATAACACCCTATAGAATGGCACCAGCTGAATTAAGAAAGTTGAAAGTTCAAGAATTTTTAGATAAACAATTTATCGGACCTAATGTAATTGGGGAGCCTTGTGTTGTTCTTGAAGGAGGAAGATGGAACAATGAGATTATGTATAGACTACAATTAGTTGAATAAGAACAAATACCTTTTTCCCAGGATAAATAAAATGTCTGAACCATTTCTTGATAATCTTATGGTTGTGTTCAGTAATGACATTCTGATATATTCTAAGAAGGAAGAACAACATGTGAAATATTAGACAGTGTGTTGGAGATTCTGAGGAGAGAGAAATTATATGCAAAGTTTTCTAAGTGTGAGTGTTGGCTGAATGAAATAACTTTCTTAGAACATGTAATATTGGGAAATGACATAACAGTTGATCCACAAAAGGTGGAGGCAATGTTTGGTTGGGAGAGACCAACTAATGTGACTGAGATTAGAATCTTCTTGGGATTTACTAGTTATTATAGAAGATTCTTTCAGAAATTTTTTTATTATTGTAATACTATAAGAGATGAGATTTATATGATAAGGTAAGTGTGAGAAAAATTTCCAATTACTAAAGGAAAAATTGACTACAACTCCAGTATTGGTGTTTCCTTCTGGTGATGAAAGATTTGTGGTGTATAGTGAAGTGTCACATCAATGATTGGGATATGTGTAACATAGGAAAGCTGTGGCTCATACTTCTAGGCAATTGAAGATTCATGATAGAAATTACCTTACTCATGACTTAGAGTTGGTTGTTATAGTGTTTACTTTAAAGATTGGAGGCATTATCTGTATGGAGCCACTTGTGAGATATTCATGGGTTATAAGAGTTTGACATACTTACCTACCTAGAGAGAGTTGAATTTGAGGCAAAGAGGGTGGATGGAGTTGATTAGTAACTACGATTTTACAATTCACTAAAGTTCTACCTCTAAGTAAGTTCAATCATTGCCTTGAATTACTTAGGATTGGAGTTGGATAATTGATGAATCAAGATGAGTTTGGATCCCGAAGCTTTTTGCACAATGGTTCGGGTTTTTGAACACTTAGACAAAGGTAGAGATTGTTAGTATTTGCCTAAGGTTCAAACATGTCCAAGTATGGTTCAAAGATGGTTAAAGTCTAAACCAAAGGTGAAAGATCAAAGTTCAGCAAGTTAGAAGGCTGCACACATATGTGTGCTTCATTTTGGAGCAAGGGAAGGCCATGCGCACTAGTGTGCGCACTTTTGCACACAAGCATAAGGGTGTTGTGTGAAAGGGACAACTCAAAGTTGCAGCGCTGGAACTTGGCAGGAATAACACAAGGGACAGAAACTCAAAGCTGCAGCGCTGGTTTCTCAGCGCTGCAGTGCTGGAATATGGCAGAAATAGCACACATGGACAACTTGATTTAGCCTCTTAGGTGCGTGTGTGCAAGGTCAAAATGCACAGCACCACTTAGGAAAGTGATGAAGGGCCTTGATTAAGTGGGAATCATGATCAAAGGGTAAGGATTGGATCACAAGAATGTCTAAGAAGTGGATGGCTATAAAAGGGGTTCCCAAGCCTCATTTTTCACGTAGAGAATACAACACATACAAGACACACTTTGAGATTAATTGTAATACAAGAGAGAATTGTGTGAGAGATATAAACATAAGAATGACTCTTTGTAGTGAGGTTGGTTGTAAAGAAGAGAGAGTAGTATAGAGAGAGAGCATTGTAATCTTCTTTCTTCTCTTCTTGGTTTCTTCAAAAACTTGAGCTTCTTGAAGGGGGTTGCTGTAACTTGTAAGAACCATTTGAGATAGTGCAGAGAGTTCGGAGGAACTCACAAAGACTTAGGCACATTACCGAACCTCGATAACAAATTGCTTGTCTTCTTTCTTTCTTTGATTTTCTGTTCTTGTGTTCGATTGCTGAAATTCTTTCTACAAGTCATTCTAGACTTGGGTGTTTGGAAGATCACCACCTGGGCATCTTGTCAAGGTGATTTCCAACAGTGGTATCAGAGCTTTGGACAGTAGTATCAAAGCTACACAGCTGGGTATCGGAGTAAGAACAAGAAAGTGATGGAGCCAAGACTCCAAGAATGAAATATCAACTTCTTGGGTGATTCAAGAACGGTGTAAAGATCAAGATCTGATCGTATTCTTGAAGGTTGATTCAAGAACGGTGTTAAGATCCATCTTCAATCTGTGTTCATGAGGTTGAAGAAAGCATTTGTGGGTAGTGCATAAATCTAGGATCTTGTCCTCAAAAGATGGCTTTAAATTTCTGTGTAGAGAAGTTTGATGGAAAGGGAGACTTTGTCCTTTGGAAGCGGAAGATCAAGGTAGTTCTAATGCAACAGAAAGTGGACTTGGCTATTGTAAAAGATGATGTTTTTCCAGAAAGTGTCACAGAGGACCAGCGGACTGAGATGAAGAAGATGGCTTACAGCACAATTTTCTTGCACATGTCGGATAGTGTCACAAGGGAGTGCGGAGACTCGGAGGATCCGGCTGTCATATGGAAGAAACTAGATGATTGTTTCTTACCAAAACTCTTCCTAACCAAATTTATCTTCTTAAAAGAATCTTTGCTTTTAAAATGGACCCTAGTAAAGAGTTGCAAGATAATCTTGATGTCTTTAACAAGCTAGTTCAAGATTATCTTGCAGCTCGGAATGGCAGTAGCACTCATGGCAGCTACCGAGAGAAATCAAGAGGTAGAAGGTAGAGCCATGGGAGATCTCACTCCAAGACAAGACATGGAGGAGGAAGGAGATGTTTTTACTGCAATAAGGAGGGCCATTTCAGGAAAGATTGCAAGAAGAGGATGTGGGATGAGAGGAGAAGCCATACCAACAATGGAGAGGCTTCGGTTGCCAAAGGAGAACAACAAGATGATGTGCTTGTTGTGTGCTCAAATGTGAGCAGGAGGCAAGGCAGTGGAAAGTGGATTCTTGATTCCGGGTGCACTTATCATATGTGCCCTCACAAGGAATAGTTCAAGAATTTCAAGGAGATCAATGATGGATGGGCCTTCTTGGAGAATGACAATTCTTGCCAAGTAAGAGGGATTGGAGACATCCAATTGAGGATGTTTGATGGAGTCACAAGGTTGCTGCGAAATGTGAGGTATCTTCCAGATTTGAAGAGAAATTTGATCTCATTGGGGCAGCTAGATTCCATGGGGTATACATTCAAAGTAGATGGAGGAAAGATCAAGGTGGCCAAGGGATCTTTGGTAGTGATCAAGGCAGCAAGAAATGATGGACTCTACGAGATGATCGAAGAGACAAAAATCAATGATCAAACAGCAAGCTTGATGGCTGAGATGGACAAGGCAGCCCTTTGGCACACTCGCTTGGGACACATGAGCGAAAAGGGTCTGCAAGTGCTTATCAAGGAAGGTCTACTTGGTGGTGACAAAGTAGAAAAACTAGATTTCTGTGAGAGTTGCATTCTTGGGAAGCAAAACCGGGTTAGCTTCAACACTGGAGTGCACAAGTCCAAATGGATTCTTGACTACATTCATTCGGACCTTTGGGGACCAGCAAGGACACCAACACAGGGAGGTAACTTTTACTTTCTGTCTTTAATTGATGATTATTCAAGAAGATTATGGGTTTATTTGCTTAGGAATAAATCTGATGCCTTGAATAAATTTGTTGTGTGGAAGAAATTGCTGGAAACTTAAACTAGCAGGGTAGTTAAGGCTTTACGAACCGATAATGGCTTAGAATTTTGCAATAACGATTTTGATAAATTCTGTGAATTAAATGACATTTTAAGGCATAGAACGGTTGTAAAAACACCCCAGCAAAATGGAGTTGCTGAAAGAATGAATAGAACTCTTATGGAGAAGGTTAGGTGCATGTTAATAGGATCTGGGTTACCAAAATATTTTTGGGGAGAAGCTGTGGCTACAACTGTACACTTGATAAATAGATCACCCTCTAGAGCTTTAGAGCTCAAGACTCCCATGGAGATGTGGAGTGGAAAACCCCCTGAATTAAACAACCTCAGGACTTTTGGTTGTGCAGCATATGCACATCAAAAGGAAGATAAAATTAGCCCAAGATATAGAAAATGTGTATTTCTAGGATATTGTGATGGGGTTAAGGGATATAGGTTGTGGTCCTTAGAAAATAAAGGCATGAAACTGATTATAAGTAGGGATGTTATTTTTAATGAATTGTTATTTCCCTACTTGGAGAAAACTAACCCTACAGGGGCTAGTGAGCAAATCAAACCAGAAGTTATGGAGCATCGCATCAAGGAGAACTCGGTTCAGGTAGAGCAGAGGAGGCAAGAGGGTTCGGACCAAGTAGAGCCCTTGGATGAAGGCCAAGAAGCTCAAGAAACTCAAGAAGAGGCTGAACAAGAAGAGGTTGATGCAATAAATAACTACCAGCTCACAAGAGACCGGGAAAGGAGAGTGGTTAGACCACCCTTGAGATATGGGTTTGCGGATACTAATGTAGCAGCTCCTTGGATAGAAGGAGAGGTTGAACCAGAAACTTACACAGATGCCATAGAGTGTAAGGATTCGTCAAAGTGGCAGCTGGCTATGGAGGAAGAAATTGACTCTTTAATGAAGAACAACTCTTGGGAGCTGGTGCCCAAACCAAAAAAATAGAGAGTGGTGGATTATAGATGGCTCTACAAGATCAAAAAGGGAAATACTCCAAGGGATGAAGTCCGATATAAAGCTAGGCTGGTGGCGAAGGGGTTCACACAAAAAGAAGGCATAGATTTCACCGAAATCTTCTCACCGGTTGTGAAGTACAAGACGATCCGGATAGTGTTAGAATTGGTGGTCCAATTTGATTGGAAAATTGAGAAAATGGATGTGAAGACAGCGTTCTTACAAGGAGAGCTCGATGAGACCATTTTCATGAGGTAACCCAAAGGCTATGAGGAAGGAAGGCAGGGAGAGTTAGTGTGCAAATTAAAGAAATCTCTCTATGGCCTGAAGCAATCACCTAGGCAATGGAATAAGAGGTTTGATTCCTTTGTAATCAGCTTGAGTTTCATGAGGAGCTAGTATGATTCTTGCTTATACTATAAGGGGCAGAAGATTGAGGAGATGGTGATCATCCTCATCTATGTTGATGACATGTTGCTGGTTGGGAGCAGCATGGAGATGATAAATAAATTGAAGGCTCAACTCAGTGAGGAGTTTAAGATGAAGGATCTTGGCTAGGCACCAAAGATCCTTGGGATGTTTATCATCCGGGAAAGGGAGAGAAACAGATTGAAGATCTCTCAAACTTCCTACATAGAGAAGATGATATCTAAATTCTCTATGGAAGATAGCAAACCAGTGAAGGTTCCCCTTGCTAGTCATTTCAAGTTCTCCAGCGATCAATGTCCAAGATCAGAGGTGGTGAAGAAGGAAATGGAGAAAGTCCCCTACTCTGGTGATATTGGTTCTGTTATGTACACCATGGTAAACACTAGACCGGACATTGCTCATGCAATGAGTGTTCTCTGCAGGTTTATAAGTAATCCCAAAAATGAGTATTAGCTTGGGATGAAGTGGTTGCTGAGGTATTTGAAGGGAAACCTAGAAGCATGGCTAGTATATGAGAAGAGGGGTAATGCTATCTGCCTTGAGGGGTTTGCAGATTCTGACTATGGAGCAGACCGGGATAAAAGGAGATTGATTACCTCCTATTTTTTCAACTTAAATGGATGTTGTGTAAGTTGGAAGGCTCAGTTGCAGCCAGTGGTAGCACTCTCAACAATCGAGGCTGAGTACATAGCTGCTACGGAGGCCATCAAAGAAGCTATGTGGTGCAAAGGGTTGCTTGAAGAGTTGAAGGTACTGGATGAGCAGGTTGTGGTATTTTCGGATAGTTAAAGTGCTTTGCACTTGTGTAAAAATCCAGTGTTCTATGAGAGGACAAAACATATAGATGTTCGGTATCATTTCATTCGAGAAAATGTTACGAAATGATGCATCCATGTGGACAAGGTTGCCACAGAAAAAAATCCTGCGGATTTAGGTACTAAAGTTCTACCTCTAAGTAAGTTCAATCATTGCCTTGAATTACTTAGGATTGGAGTTGGTTAATTGATGACTCAAGATAAGTTTGGATCCTGAAGTTCTCTACACAATGGTTCGGGTTTTTGAACACTTAGATAAAGGTAGAGTTGTTGGTATTTGCCTAAGGTTCAAACATGTCCAAGTATAGTTCAAAGATGGTTAAAGTCTAAACCAAAGGTGGAGGATCAAAGTTCAGCAAGTTAGAAGGCTGCACACATGTGTGTGCTTCATTTTGGAGCAAGGGAATGCCATGCGCACTAGTGTGCACACTTCTGCACACAAGCAGAAGGGTGTTGTGTGAAGGGGACAACAACTCAAAACTGCAGCACTGGAACTTGGCAGGAATAACACAAGGGACAAAAACTCAAAGCTGCAGTGCTGGAATCTGGCAGAAATAGCACACATGGACAGCTTGATTTAGCCTCTTAGGTGCGTGTGTGCAAGGTCAAAACGCACAGCACCACTTAGGAAAGTGATGAAGGGCCTTGATTAAGTGGGAATCATGATCAAAGGGTGAAGATTGGATCTCAAGAATGTCCAAGAAGTGGATGGCTATAAAAGGGGTTCCCAAGCCTCATTTTTCACATAGAGAATACAACACATACAAGACACACCTTAAGATCAATTATAATACAAGAGAGAATTGTGTGAGAGACATAAACACAAGAGGGACTCTTTGTAGTGAGGCTGGTTATAAAGAAGAGAGAGAGCATTGTAATCTTCTTTCTTTTCTTCTTGGTTTCTTCAAAGACTTGAGCTTCTAGAAGGAGGTTGCTGTAACTTATAAGAACCATTTGAGATAGTGCAGAGAGTTCGGAGGAACTCACGGGGATGTAAGCACATTGCCGAACCTCGATAACAAATTGCTTGTCTTCTTTCTTTCTTTGATTTTCTGTTCTTGTGTTCGATTGCTGAAATTCTTTCTACAAGTCATTCTAGACTTGGGTGTTTGGAAGATCACCACCTGGGCATCTTGTCAAGGTGATTTCCAACAACTATCATCTAGAAAAATACAAAGGTGATAGTTGATGCATTGAGTAAAAAGTCTACAAGAAGGTTAATTGCCATTGGGACTTCTGATGAGAAATTGATGATAGATTTAAAAAGAGATAAGAATAAAGTTGAATATCAGTGATAGAGGATCATGGTTAACAAATATGGTTGTATAGTTGTTCATAGTAAAAAAATTTAGAGATGCAAGGTTGAGATGAAGAGATAGAAAAGATTAAGCATTGAGTGCTTACTAGAAAGCATTTTGAGTTCAAAAATTTGAAATGAGGGTATTTTGGTATTGGAACATGGAAATTTTGTTCCCAATAATGCGAAGTTGATAGAGGAGTTAATGAGAAAGGCATATGAGGATGTAGATTCAATGCAACCAAGTAACGAGAACATGTATAGAGGATGGAGACGAAATTTCTGGTGGTCAGGATTGAAGAAAAATATAGCTGATATTGTGAGGTTGTATGGAGCACATTAAGTATAGTATCAAAAAGAGATACTAGATTTACATCTTGGTTTTGGAGAGGCTTTCAGAAAGCCACAGGTGCATGGTCGCAATTTTATAAAAAAAATTCATGCTCAGACAGAAAGGATTTTTAGAGTACTAGAAGATTTGTTAAGGGTAAATGTGATGAGTCTCAGTAAGTAGGGATGCTTACATGCCATCTATTGAAGTTGCTTATAATAATCAGTATCAAACTAGTATTGGGATGGTACCGATTGAAACAGTGTATGGTAGGAGGTGTAAAACTCTAGTATATTGGAAAGAAATGGGAAAGAGAAATATATCTGGTCCATCAATTATTAAGTTAACAACTGAAAGGATCAAATTGGTTAGAGAGAACCGTAAAGCAACACAGAGTAGACCGAATAGTTATGCTGATAATGGAAGAAGACCTCTTAAGTTTCAAGTAGGTGCTTGGGTGTATTGAAAAACATCTTAATGAAAAGGTGTGTTAAGGATCAAAAAGAAAAGAAAGTTGAATCCGAGGTATGTGGAACCCTATGAGGTTGTTCAGAAAGATTGGGCTTATATACACAAGTACCAGTGAGAATTTGAGACAAAAAGAACAAGTCTTCTATAATAAAATAATTGTATTAGTTCAAGTTCTGTGGCGGAATAAGGATGTTGAAGAAATTACGTGAAAGCGTGAGATAATTATGAAGAAGTATTATTCACTTTTGTTTCTGGAGTAAAGTAAGGAAATTTCGGGGACGAAATTTTTGTAAGGTAGATAGATTTATTATACTCGTAATCGTAAAGTAAGGGTAAAAAAATAATTTAATAATCATGACATAAAATTTAAAATAATATATTTACACGAATGATGTAGAATTGAATAGAATAATTCTTTTGAAAAAAAAACAATTCGTGAACAGTAAAAGGAAAAAGAAAAAAAAATTGAAAAAAAAAATTCGTAAAAAAAATAAGGCTGAAAAAACGTGGCAGCAGGTGTTGCCACCTGCTACCAAATTAAAGAAGGTGGGTGCATGTTATACAAGTGTATTTGGTAGTAAAAAAATGTGGAGCTTTGGCAGCAACTTTAGCTGCCGACTTGTATATATAATATGTCAATATAATTTTCACTTAACAAAATTCTTATAGTTTTTTTTTCAAATTATTCGTTTTCTTTAAACACTTAGGGACCGAAAGAAAGGTTAAAAGAGTAAATTTTTGAAGGGATTTACTATGGAATTTCATAGAAAATCACGAGAAGCTATCAGAAAAACAGAAAGTAATAATATAGTGTTTATTTTTGAATTTTTAGCATTCATGAAATTTCTCGGAAGTCAAAGTGAAAATTTTCAAAGGGTGTGGTTTATTAAGAATTGAAGAAATAGTTAGAGATTTAATATAAATATTATATCAGGTGTTGACGGTCAGTAACTGGGAGAAATTTAGAAAAGGAACCGGAAAGGCAAGGAGGTGATCTACAGGTAGCTTTAAGTACTACATGGTTAGTTAGATTTACTTTAAGTAATCTAAATAAAAAAAAATCAAATGTCTAGTGATAATATTAAATTAAATTATTAGCGTATGCTTTGGTGGTCGATAAATATTTGGTTGATAGGTATGATATAAATATTGGACACGTAGAAAATTATTATGTGAAAAGAAATTTTATTAGAATAATGAGTTGATTTAATAATGATGGTGATAAAAAAATTCTTGACGAGTTTTTATTAATAAATTGATGTGATATATGAGGGGAAGAAAACTATGAAATTTATCAAGCAGAAAGTTCAGGAAAGACCGGATAATTAATTTAAATATTTTAAATTCATGGGTGTTATATTACTGTTCATATGCATATTTTATATCATTGTTCATATGCATATGCATTAAATAAGAGAACCATAAGAACCAGGAAGGGGTCTGTCTAATTGAAAAACCGTAACAGCCGGAATATGTTGAAAATAAAAGAGACACCGTGACAACCGGTATATGCTGGAAATAAAAGGGACACCAGGACAACCGATATATGCTGAAAATAAATATCGTGACAGTCGGTACATGCTGAAAATAAAGAACCGGGAAGGGGCCGATCTAAAATAATAAAAACATGTCAACATGTGGGAAGAAATTCCCATAATAATAATTTATGCATTGCATCTGTTTTACATGTTAATATTTTATTACTTAAATGTTGTGGATATTGTGCATATATTTGTAGTAAATGAGTCTCATAGAGAGAGACAATTACAGTGAGAAAAAAAACATAGGAATATGATGTGATAGTAATTATTTAAACGTTACACTATATGTTATTATCCAGTCGTATAAGAGATAAATTTTAAATATTATAGGACTAATTATGCAAATTGAATACTTTTAGTAAATTTAGTTCACTAAGCTTGTGAAACTCATCTCTCATTGTATAATGATTTTAGGTAGCATACAGAAAAAATAGCCTGGTGGGTTGAAAGTTAGCTGAAATCATTTTATGTAAGCCACGTACGTGTCAGCATCCTCAGACAAAGGAGAAAATGAAATAAAAATTTTTATTTGTAAATATTCATGCATTTCATGTTGTATATTATATTTAAGTTAATATCAGAATGATATAAAATAATTCTGTTAGTACTATTTTTTTATTGTTGCATATATGTGTCGTGTTGAGATTTTCAAAATGTGATGACACTGTCTCGGGAGTGGCCAACCCGGGATGGGTCATTACATTGGGTGTGGTTGTAGTGCCCTCGAAAATCTGTTATGCTTTTCGAGAATTTGATGAACTTGAGAACCTTGACTAGTTCTTGGAAGAATATAACGAACTACACAAATATGACTTTTGGCTAGTGATTTTGATTTAGGAAATGGTTTTCGTATGCCTAACCTAATACAGAATAACTGCCTAAACCCATAAGTTTTTTAGGGGGAAATTATACAGAGTTTCTGTAAGCTTGATGCTTATGGAGATGTGTTTTTTAATTGTGTAGGGGGTATTTATCGGTGTAAATGAAAGATAAAAGTATAATGGGGGACAAAGAATTGATATGGGGTGAATGATCTATTGGTTGAGGTCAATGGGGTCAAATTCGTAATAGATTTGACACCATTAAACTTCAAATCGCGGGGATGGAGTTGAGTAATGAATAACACAAACCATAAGATAAGTACTGATCGGTGGTCAACAGGTACTAATCAGTATTGTTGAATAACTGATCAGTCCATGCATGACAGATTGGCCTTTGGTTTGGGCTTTAGGCGCAAAACATTTAAAATGACAATTTAGAGTGTAATACAGTTGGAAAATGGGTTTTCCTGTGTTTGAGCTTGTATTTTGGTTTTAATTGGGTTGTGTTGTCTCATTTAGGTTAGGAGTTTGGATTTGTAATTGATCCAATTCCAAGAATAAGTCTAAGCCTTCAAGTTCAATGAATTCGAGTTCATTGGGGCCAAGTTCTCAGCATTGAGCCCCACACGTGGCCCATTACAATATTTGAACAAAATTAGATGTCTACAGGCTGTTAAGACCAAATGTGACGATAACAGTCTTCCACTTTGACATTTCTCTTATGGTTCCCTTTTATCTTGCAACAAATGAAGTTTTTCCCAAATCCTAAACCTCAAGGCAAATGAAATAAGGATAATAGTTCAGGACATAATAGTCTTGGGGTAAGGAAAAATCGTAATCAGATTGTAAGAGTAAGCAAAGATCAACATCTCTCCTCCTGATATCAAATGGAGGAAAATTTTGATCAAAATTTTATGACAACGATCATTAAAAATGATGAATAAAGAACCAAGTATTAATTGGGATCAAAGTCGACATATTGAGTTCTCTACCAGTAAGGTCAATAAGATCAACTAGGTTCTTCATAATTTTGATACAACTAAAAATCAAAGTTTTGAATTAATGGGAGATGCTGACGTTATTGTTCTCAGTTATTCAAAAAAAGAAAATGCCAATTTGAGTCATGCCAAAACTTCCTACAATACTTTCCCTTAATATGGTTTTAGTCCCCAACATGATTGTAATGAGAAGTCAATATTTTATTGATAAAAGTTAATGTTCCTCCATGGCTAAAGTTCCATGAAATATTATCATCGAGCTCTTTCCTTAATCTAATCTATAACTAAGACTATTCACATCATGATATGAATGTCACCTTAAGTTAGATTTCATATATCCTTTAGAGCCATCCCCATTAATTTCATTCTTCTAGTTTGAAACTACCGTGTAAAGGAAATTGTTGATGCTAATTTACTTTAAAAGGTCTTACATTTATACATATATGTTATGTATCATATTATATAAGCCATTGGTGGTTTATCATATTCTTGCAATTTATATGTTTGTTGTAGCTAGTATTTGATCTTTAACTACCATACTATTTTGTGTTTCTACCCCTTTTTAGGTGCTTTTGCTACATATATTAACAATGAACCTAAGGTGTAACCGGGCTGTTAACCCGTATTTGATTTTAATAATGATAAAACACTACTCTAATTGCACTAACAGTTTTCTAAGTGTTTAAGAGGTAAAAGCATTCAATACAGAAACAAGATGCAAGAAATCAATGCGATTCAGATACCAAAACAAGATAGAAGATATAGAATAGGTATTAAGGTAACTGAAACAATTGTAAATCTCTTATGTTCAATTACATAGCTTGATCTGTGACTCAATTTACAAAAGACTTTGACAAAACTAAAAATACAAAAAAGTTTCTAAGTCAAAAACTGTTTTTGAAAAGGTAAACTGGGTTGAAGGACAACCCAGTCAACTGGATCAATACACCAGTCAACTGGGATATGGGACAGAAAGTTCCCAGTCGACTGGTCCTCTCAGCCAGTCGACTGGTACTCTCCCTTAGCCTAAAAAATAAAAAATATTTACTTGACTCAGTCGACTGGTACAAGGACCCAATTGATTGGTAATTCAAAAATATGACCGTTTGAGACGCGAGACTTAAGTATTTAATGCTCCAAACCAACCAAGTCAGTGTCAAACGGCCATATTGATTCAAGGCTATTTAAACCCACTTCAATAAGCATTTAAAAGAAGAGAAGAACACATTCAATTCACAAGATAGCTCAATAATTCTCAAATGCTTTGAAAAATTTATTGTTAAGCCATTCGTCAAGCTTGTTCTTGAAAGAGAGATACTGTTCATTTGTAAAAGCACTTATTGCTATCTCTCTACAGTTTACTTTACAGAAAATTTCATTTATTGTAAAGGGAAAGAGTTGGTTTATCTCTTAGAGTGTTTAGGATTAAACTCTTCATTATAGCTTCCGTGAGAAAGAGATCGGTTGTAAGGTTTTTACAACACCCTTGAAGTTGTATGACTAAAGTTTTAGTGGATTACTTCAAGGAGGTTCCTTGAAGAGAGTGGATATAGGGTTGGAAGGAATCCGATATTGCTGAACCACTATAAACGGAGTTTGCACTTTCTCTTCCTTAAGCTTTTTTACTTTCAAGCATATTATTTGATTGGGTGCTTTGTGTTTTTAACTATTTAAAAACTTGCAAGTTAATCAACAAAAGTTTTTAAAACCCAATTCACTCCCCCTCTTGGGTTTGAACCTCGGTTTACACGGGCAAATAATAGGAAATGTTCTTCACCAACCATGATATGTGAGACGACAAATATATATTTTAATAGATTTAGATCGAGTAGATAGAAATGAAGCTTGCTTGTGGATATGCTTTTAAAATGCTATCAGCTAGTTTCTTTTGAATGATAGGGGTGATATTGCATTTTGTTTCAGATTTTTATGAAACAAAATTAACAGATGGGATATTTCCTTTTACACAAAGTTTAACGATCATCTTATCAATTGAAAACTTGAAATAACATCATGTTTGCACCATGCTTCGATTAGCAACTTTGGATCTGCTTTATCTAAATGGTTAGCCCTACGTCTACATTCATATCTATTTATACTGTTATGAATAAAGCAGTGGAGAAATAAACAAACAAAGATTTATGTAGTTTGGAGATAAAACACTTACATCCATGGGTGATGATGAGAGATATTTCACTATATCAATCGGAGTACAAAAGATCTTGAGAGATAAAACTCTCAAACCTTAATCCCCAATTCATCCAAGTGACGGCTACAACAAATTAGTTTCACCTAAGATTGTCTTACCCTAACTCACAATAACCCCCTATTTATACAATATGTAAAATAGGCTTAAAGTTAGAACTAGGATGGAAAAAGAACACAAAACATACCCAAACTTGTACTTAACACGGTTTGCCAATTGATAGACAATGTTTGTCGATTGGCCCACAGTAATAGAAATAATAAAAGGACTAACATTATCGATTGGCAAACAATGGACTTTGTCAATTTTCAATTGGTAAATGATGTAATTTGAACAACAAACACAACAAATCTCCATGGCTTTAATGCCCATAAATAGCAAAATACTCTTCACCTTCTCTACAAAAGCCCCCAACGACATAACTTAAGATTGTTTTTTTTTTTTTTCAAACAAGGGTACTTTAAAATTTTTAAACTTTTTTCCCAAAACAAGATACTTTTTCCATATAAGATGCCATATCATAATTTTTTATCAAAACAATCCACGTCATACTACCCTTCTCTTTTCTTCTTCTGCACTCTCGCATCTTCTCCCCCTCCTTCACCATAGACCACCACACCTAATATCTCTCATGAATTTTCTTCTTTTTATCTCTCTTTTCTCCTTCTCCCTTATTCGTCCCCTCTATCGATTCCCTACTCCCTCTCTTTTCCAATGGGTTCTCTCTCCTAAAATCTTGATTTTTCAAGTTTGTGATCTACTTTCTCTCTCATCCAAGCATCATAAATTCCAGCCGCCAATGATGTTTTTCGGTAACCCATACTTTGGGTAGGTGGTGGTAAGTCTTCTCCTCCTTTCTCTTGCCATATTTTTCCCATTTCTTACCATTAAAACATTTTATCTCTCTTTTCATGTTTTCTCTCTCTAGAATTCTGGGTATTTCAAATGATTCGATGGATTTCGGCAACTTTCTGATCACTGGTAGCACATAATCTACTCACAAACAGGTCATGCTTGAATTTGTGAACTTTAGTTCACACAATCAATTTTGACTCATCAGCCTATAATTTCTTCAACAAAAGTATGATTTCAAAATCAATTTCTAGACTACTAAATTTATGCATACAAACACATGCACGTTGCATCTCCTTTATCCTAATCTACTGCCACTACTGTCCATTAACCGACGTTAACACCATTGTTTTACATGTTAAATTTCAGAAAAATTTTGCTTGAGTTTCTCCACTATTGATTCATTTGATCTCTCTTAAAGTAATTGTTTATTCCTTTTGTCTCAAAAACTGTTTTTTGATTCTTTCGTCCCTTTTTTGAAGTCTTTTTACATTGTTGTTGACTCTTATGTTATAATAAGTAATAACGTAACATGTTTTGTTTGATTTTATGCTTTAATTGTGTTTTAGGAATAAGGTTGATGCAACAGTTTTTTTAGAGTTGATCAAAAGAAAATATTTGATCATTTCTATAGTTTAGAGTGAAGAGAATTCTGGGTTTTGATTAGAACAAAGAGAATATTGTGGTAGAGGAGATTCTGGGTTGTTGTAGTGTTGACTATATGATTTGTTTGAGCCAATTTTTATATTGTGGAAGGTTGACCACATCGGATTCTTTTGGATGCAAATGTTGATACCGATGATTTCTTTGCTCTCTTGTATCTCTTGAAGCTTAACAAATAAGAATTTGAATTGGAGGTGAACAACTTACCTGTTTTACAAGCTGCATTTTTATGTTAAGTTTCATGCTTCTAGCCATCACAGAATTGGTTACTAGGTTACTGAAAAAGTTGTCTACCATTGGTTTCAAAACTTGTTAATTGAGTCTATTTCGTTTTTCCCTTATTGAATTCAATTACTGTCATGTCCCCTTAAAGGAATTCTGATTTATAGTCACGAGTTTATAACTTATAAATTTCTTAATTTTTTAGCCAATCACTACCAACACAAATGCATGGACTAATGCAGGGCAATCTATTAATCAAATGTATGACATTCTTTACATAATGGGTTACGATGATATAACTGTCGGTGTGGGAGGTGAAGGTGGGATTCTAGAAGAGGTGAAGGTGAAGGTGAGGTTCAAAAATTCAAGCATGACCTATTTGTGAGTAGATTATGTGCTAATGGTGATCAAAGAGTTACCGAAATCCGTTGAATCATTTGAAATGCTCAGAATTCTAGAGAGAGAAAAAATGACGGGAGAGAGAAAATGCTTTACTGGTGAGAAATTAGAAGAAATATGGAAAGAAAAATGAGGAGAAGACTTACCACCACCTACCCAAAATATGGGTTGCCGAAAAACATCCTTGGTGGCCGAAATTTATGGTGCTTGGAGGAGAGAGAAAGTAGATCACAAACTTGAAAAATAAATATTTTAGGAGAGAGAAACCACTGGAAAAAAAAGGGATGATGGAATCAATGGAAAGGAGGAATAAGGGAGAAAGAGAAAAGAGAAAAGAGAGAAAGAAAAAGAAAAAATTCGTGAAAGAGATGATTTGTCGTGGCCGGTGGTGAAGGAGAGGGAGAAGATGCGAGAGAGAAGAAGAAAAAAATAGAAGGGTGGTATGATGTGGAATGTTTTGATAAAAAAAAAAAATATGATGTGGTATCTTACATGGCAAAAGTACATTGTTTTGGGAAATAAGTTTAAAACTACCTTATCGTGAGAAATAAGATTTTAAAATACCCCTGGAAAAAAGCTCCATAACTTAAATGCTGTAAGTAACACCAATCATATCCAAGAAATGCTCGAACTTGGACACTGGAAGTGGTTTAGTAAATATATTTACTGTCCCAGTCATCTTCATAACAATCCTACCACTATCAACTATATCTCGAACAAAGTGATAATGGACATCAATATATTTTGTCCTCTTATGGAACATCTAATCTTTAGCTAAGTGAATAGCACTTTGCTATCACAGTGAACGCGATCTCATCATGAATCCAATATAATTCATTAAACAAACCTTTCAACTAAACAATTTCCTTAATAGCCTTTGTTATAACTATATACTCCGCCTCTATAGCCTAAAAAACAGCAATAGGTTATAGAGTAGCTTTCCAACTAACAACACATCCACTAAGAGCAAACATATAATCTATAATAGATCTTTTATCAAGATTGCTTGCAAAATTTGAATCAACATAACCAAAAACATTGTTTTTGTGGACTCCAAACTTAAAACATAGATCTGAAGTACCTTTAAGATACTGAAGAATAGATGTAACAACTCTCTAATGCTCATTCCTTAGATTACCCATATATTGCTAACCACACCGACAACTTGTGCAATATCTGGACGGGTGCAAACCATGGCATACATAAGACTCCCAACAGCGCTATAATAAAGAACATGTGACATGTACTCTTTATTATCATCTGTTTGTTGAGACAAAGCAGCTGTAAGTTTAAATTGAGCAGCAAGAAGAACACTAACAGGTTTGACATTCTTTATACCAAAGCACTACAAAATTTTCTCAATGTACTTCTCTTGTGTCAAATATAACAAAGTTGCACCTCTATCTATTCTGATCTTCATAATAAGAATCTTATTAACTGGACCCAAATCTTTCATCTAAAATTCATTGTTGAGCAGTGCTTTCAGGCTAGTAATCTCAATACACTCTTAAAAGTAACGAGCACATCATCAACATACATCAATAGATAAAAAAAATGATTCAAAAACAAGTTTTCTGAGACATATACAACTGTCATACTTACTTCTAGAATACATATTACTTGCCATGAAGAAATCAAACTGCTTGTACCACTGGCAAAGAGACTACTTCAAACCATATATGGACTTCTTCAACAAATAGACATGGTTTTATTTACCCTCAATAATAAAACCCTCCAGTTGATGCATTTAGATTTTCTCTTCAAGCTCACTATACAAAAACCAGTTTTAACATCAGCTGTTCTAATTCCAAATTATGCATAGCATCCAAAAAAGCAAAACTTGAATGGAACTATGCTTTACAACAGGAGACAACACATCATTAAAATCAACTCATGCGACCTGATTGTATCCCTTAACAACCAAACATGGTTTATGCCTTGCATTCTCAATTCTTGGGATGCCTTCTTTCTTCTTGAATACCCATTTTGCATAATACCCATTTGCTACCAATTACCTTCTTACCCATAAGTGATTTTACCAATTTTCTAGTATGATTCTTCTCAAAAGATTTCATCTTTTCATGCATGGCTACTAGCCACTTTAAAGAATCTGCACAAACAATGACTTCATTATATGTGGAAGGCTCAAATGCATCACTGGTTTCTTGCGCAACTGACGGGGCATAAACAACTACATTAGTACTATTTGACAAAATAACATTATTGCACGTCAACGATGGTCTAATCTCTTTTCTCGGTCTATGTTTGCAATATTGTACAATTTATCCTGAGTCTGTTAAGTCTGATTTTCTTCCAAATTCTCACTCTATTCAGAAATAATATGTGTGGAACTGCTCTGCGGTGTTGTTTGGGATTAGATTAAAGCCAACTTAAAAGCAAAAAACTTAAGGTAGTTAAAAGCAAAAATTAACTTTAATCAATACTTTAAGTTCAATCTCGAACAATATCTACATAAAGTCGCTTAATTTTTTAACTCCATTTGTTGTGTGTTACTCTTAACCTGATCAAAATTACAAATAACAAACTCATCTTTCTTCATGTTAAGAAATTTCGGTAACTTGGAACCTATACACTTTAGAATGAGCCTTTAACAACCCGCTAAAGCTTTTGGTGGGATTGAATCAATTTAGTGGCTTCAATAAAATACTTGTGGAAGAATATTTGTAGATAGACTCGTAGTGATCACTGATAATTGTTTCTATTAGCTTTTCATTCCACATGCTAATAGAGTCGTAGTGATCACTGATCACTGTTTCTATTAACTTTTCATTCCACATGCTAAAAGCAATTTGACGTTTGACCAAAGAAATAAGATAGCTCCCAGCCTCTCACATAAAGGAATCCACATCATTACCAAATGATCAATTGCGCATCGATAGTCAAGAATCAAGATCGAATAACCTAGCATGAGTTATAACAACAATCTATAATTAAAGTTGGCTCATTATAGATTAATCAAGAAGTCTTTTTCTTTTCTCGTTTATTTTGCGAGAAAGATTTTACTTTTTCTTTTGCACTTTCCCGGGAAAATGAACTTTCTAGAAAACCATAATTACGTATACGGTAATGTTATGAAAAGAAACATACACACGAGATATTTATTTATTTACTACACAATTATGATTTTGAGCAACTTGGCAATAAGGCACAAAGCAAAAGAATTCAGCAGTTGAGATATATATATATATAGAGAGAGAGAGAGAGAGAGAGAGAGCGTTATATGTGTCCCTGACCTGAGCTACCCAACACCATATCCTTTTGTTTTCAGTTATTAATAATTTTTGAAGTGCGTAAATTCTCTACCTCTCTTCACTTTGATAGATTGGTCACGGTAAAAACGTTTGTTTCCTGATAAAATTTTGGTAGAGGAGAAAGTTTCTTACGCTTTACTGTGATTTTGAAGCTTTTTCTTTTTGCCTTTTTGAAGAATCGAAGCTACTCGCCGCGTTTGCTCAAGTGAGAGCTCTCTATTATATTACGCTCTTTTGTTTTTTCTAGCTCTTTTTCCCCATTTCGTGGCTTAGATTGTTTGATTTTGCTTTTGATTTGAGTTTTTGTTGTTTTATCCGAATCTAATATGGAGAAACCCTGGCTTTATTTGCCAGTTATTGAAGAGCTATAAGCTTTTGATAATTTGTTGTTTGTGATATGGATCTAGGGTTATGATCTGTGTGATGGGAATTAAGAATTGAATAGAAGGTGCAATTTTTCCATAGTGATTATTAACTCTTGTAATTAGGCTCTCGCTGTTTTTTATTGCTAGACGTAATTGTTTTCCTTCTGGTCCTTGTGATCTGCTCTGTTAGCGTTAAGACCAAAATCAAGGCATAAATTCGCATATCCACTTTCCTTGACTAGGTTTATCACCTTGTGTGCTCTCAAACGATATTCTTGTGTCCGCCTCGCACTATCGCTGTCATATTATCAGGCTATGTCTGTTAAATGACGTTATCAACCCGCCAATCTAGGCTCGATCAAAGCTTGACTAATTATAAATTCTGTTCTCTCAACTTGTTGCCTTTTGGAACTTTAATTACGACTTGTTTGATATGTACTCTCGAGGAATTGGTATGCAAAGACCTAAAAAATTGTTGTGGGTGCATTTTTTTTTTTATACAAAAAAGTTTAATTTGTTGATCTCTTTGCTATGTGTATCACTTGTATGTGACGATACTGAGTGGTATTGTTTAGTTGGGGCTCTTTATCGAATTATTAGGCAGTGAGGATGTCAACTCCAGCAAGGAAGAGACTGATGAGGGATTTTAAGAGATTGCAGCAAGACCCTCCTGCAGGAATTAGTGGTGCTCCTCAAGACAACAATATTATGCTCTGGAATGCGGTTATATTTGGGTATGTAAAGAAAGGAAATGACGTTAAATTTTAGCTTTGTTGTTGTGGATTCTTTTCCTACTTTGATGATCTCCGGTAATGATCCAAGCAGTTTTTCTTATGCCTTATGTTGGTTGACTTGCAGGCCTGATGACACCCCATGGGATGGAGGTAAATTCAATTATTGAGCATGATTTAGCGAGGATGATATCTTTTGTAAATTGCAATTCCTTTGTTGTTTTGTTATGCAATGTCTAAGTGGTGTGTTTGATGGTGTTATCATCTTGTTGTTACTTAAGAATTGCATCAAGACAATGTAATATGGTTTGGCTTGTAATGTTTGAATGGGTTGGAGGTAAATTCATTTTTTTATAAGTAAGGTAAATTCAAATCTTGCGCATGATAACTTTTGCAAATTGCAATTTCTTTGTTGTTTTGTAATGCAACGTTTAAGTGTGTGTTTGATGGTATCACCATCTTGTTGTTACATAAGAATTGCATCAAGACGATATAAATATATAATATGGTTTGGTTTGTGATATTTGAATGGCTTAATGCACATCCCTTTTCTTTTTAATGTTCTCCTCATTGTTCACAAAATTAGTAAATGTCACTCAATACAGTCCAGGATGCATCATGTGAATGGTGTGGTCTTTTTTCTTCTTGGGGGAGGGGGGGGGGGGATAAATGTGGTTATGAGTCCTCAGAGTGGCTACTTACGCAAAATACTGAAGGTTAGGACCACCCTCAGATCACCCTTTTTAGGATTCTACTTCAGTGCACCAGCTATGGGTAGCCTTTGTTCATGTGGAAGATATTAAACCATCCTATGTATGTGCATACTTTGGCATACTGGGAATGTCTACTTCATGTGTATAGTAGTGTCCTTGAACATTCAAACCAAGAATCTGAGATGAAGAGGTTGATATACTCCCAATATAGGAATGTGTTACTGCCTTCACATATATGCTGTTTAAATTCAATGCTTGAATTTCCTTTCTTAAGCAATCTAACTTGCTAATATTTCTATTTGACCTTCACTGTGGCATGATCGTTAAGTTTATAATGGTTTTTTTACTATGCTGGTTGCTGTTCTATGTTAACAGCGAGTAGTGTTTCATACATATAAATTATTTATGCAGGTATTTATTTATATATTAATTGCATCTCAAGTCTCTTATGATATTTTGATCCTTCAGGTACATTTAAATTGACGCTTCAGTTCTCAGAGGATTATCCAAATAAGCCACCAACTGTCCGTTTTGTTTCTCGGATGTTCCATCCAAATAGTAAGTTGGATACAAGAAATTCAGTTTCTTTATTTTGATCTACATTTCAGTAATTGATGTTCTCCAGTTTTATCTGGACTATGTCTGAATCTTTCGAAATGTTAGTGACGCGTTAAAATTTTCACATGTTTTCTGGTGCCACACTCGGTTATAGTTGGCCGTTAGTCTTTGCCTCTATTGGTGCATACTGCATAGGCAATGGGTTTATGGTGGACTCATTCTGGGTTCCAATTAACTATCAATGTTGCGATTCTGGGTTCATTAATTTTTAGTTGATATGTAAGAGGTTTTACTTAGCAGCACAGACAGCTATAACCATAAGATACAAGAAATATATAAATATAATGGAACAGAGATAATGAGTGGTTGAGATTCAATGTACCAAAAAATCAGAGGAGAAAAACCATAGAACTGCAATGCAGTCATCCGGTCAAAAAGTGATCTTAAGATTAGAAATTTGACTTATATGTGAAGCAAGCTCAACAAATGTCTGACTGTTCCTGTAACGCTATATACACCGCATAGAGCATAATGGAACAGCACTCCACAGAGTATGATTATTATGCCTTAGGATCCTCCCTTTCCAATCCAGTATCTAAAAAACTGTTGTAGGCATCAACATATAAGTCCCAGACAGAGAAAAGTAGGGACCATTATTTTCAAGCAATAGAGCAATGAAGTAAAAGGTGATCCACCATCAAACCAAGTGCCTAATTAACTGTGACATATCAGCTTTGCTGTTCCAGCTCCTTCTTGTGGCTTCAAACTGTTTTTGGCTTTTTATCATTATTTTTCTTCTTTTTGTTCAATGAGAAAATCTAGTATTTTGTTATCAATTTCAGATTTGATTCTAAGCTACTAGTATGCCTTGATCTTTCTTCAGTTTATGCAGATGGAAGCATTTGTTTGGACATTCTACAAAATCAGTGGAGTCCAATTTATGATGTAGCAGCTATACTCACGTCTATCCAGGTATTTAAATTTCTTAATAATTATATTTCGTAGTTACTTTAAGGCCATAGATGTAACAAAAGCTTTTTGGAGATGAAAGTCCATCCAGGTATAAATTTCTTATTAATTATATTTCGTAGTTACTTTAAGGCCATAGATGTAACATAAGCTATTTGGAGATGAAGGATATAAAGGTCCTTGTCCCTTGTAAAGCCATCTAAGAGATGATGTTTCTATGAAATCAAAAAGATGATTCTCCTTTACAAGAAAATTCCCCTCTTGCCAAAAAAAAAGGGTGTTGAGCCACCAATCTTAAAGATCAACAATCGACCTTGTAACCCCATCAAAATCTCTTTTATTTTTCTCCAACCAAACTATCCACCAAATGGAAATTGGGATTAAGGCAATAATCTTCTTCCTCTCTCTTGAAGCTCAAATGCCCTTCCACGCCCACATCTCTTTAACGGAACCACTACTCACCGAACAAAGACCCAAAACCCGAAAAGCCATTATCCAAAGTTGTCTAGTCCAAGAACAATTTAGAAGTAAATGATGCACAGACTCACAATCCTCTTTGCATAGGTAGCAACAATTCACAAGCACTTTCCCTCTATTTTGTAGATTATCAATGGTCAAAATCCTCCCCTAAGAAGCTTCCCAAACAAAAAAAGTGACTTTAGTGGGAGCATTAGTCTTCCAAATGGACTTCCAAGGGAATTGGGAGCTCCCTTCAATTGGTAAAAGAGGCTTATAAAAGGAGCTAAGTAGCTGAACCTCAAACTTTCCGTTGGCATCATGCCTCCATTTCAAATGATCCTTCCTAAGCAGATCAATCTTAACTTTGTAAACTTCTTCATACAAGTCTTCAATACTTTGGAGTTCTCAATCATGAGCGTAGCGGACGAGCGGAATATCCCACAAAACCTCCACATTTACCAAAGAAGCACATTCATTAATTAAGCATCCGATTCTCTCACAATAGTGAACACCAAAGGAAATTGGTCTTTCAAGGGTGGTGTCCCCACACCAAGTATCATGCAAAAAACGTATAGACTCTCCTTTCTTGATTATTAATAGTGAAATCTTTCCCCGTGTAGCTTCTCATGCAGAAAGGAATAAAAAAGAAAAACATAACTTTTAAGGTAGAACAAATTTTCCAAAGGAAGTTGCCATTTCCCTCCATAGGAAGATTCTTAACTAGAGCTTTATTAAAGGACTTGACATCAAAGTTACCCTCCTCCCTTCTAAATGGCATTTCAACGTATCTTCCTTGTTCAAATTCTCATGGCATAAACATTCCCAGAAAAGCATTGAAAACTTCGGATTTCCCAATCTTGAGCATTCCGAATGAAAGGCACATTTCAAGCCATTGATGATTGTTATTCATCCTAATATATTGCCCTGTTCTTTGATTTTTTTTATAAAAATTTTTTTTGTTGTGTTGGCTGTCATTATGATATAGAGTTTGAATTTTATTTATGTTAAAGAATACTGCTGGCAGATTCTTGAAACAGTAAAGCCATAGTTTGTTTATACTTCTTTATGTTGGTATTTGTCTATGGTTTAAAGTTTAAACATGGTTTAAGGTTTAAACAAGGGTGGAAGAATTAATTTCAGCATGTTAAAGGAGTGCACACATGTGTGTGCATCACTTTGGGTGTGTGTGCACACCTCTGTTCAGCAAGGCAAAAGAGTGCCCACAGCTGTGAGGGAACCAGCACCAGTGTGCGCCGCACCGCCCAGCAAGGAGGAAGTCCTGGTGGAGGGCAGCGCCGCACCGCCCAGCAAGTGGTGAAAAGGGTGCTTTGCCTAGCGCCGCACCGCCCTTTGTTCAGTGCCTAGGTGCTAGGCACACTGATGCACACATGGACAGCTTGTTTCAGCTTCTTGTTAAGTGCGTGGATGCAAGGTTAAAACGCACAGCATCACTTAGGATCGATGGAGGGCCATGGTTGATTGGTCATCAAGATCTAAGGGTGGAGAATGACACACAAGATTGGACAAGAAGTGGTGTACTATATAAAGGGTCACCTAGATTCAATCTCAAGTGTGTGATAACACAAGTAAGATGTGAAGTAACTTGTGAGACGTGTGTGAATGAGAGAATTGTGTGAGAGTGCAAAGACACAGACATACAAGAGGGACTCATTGTAGAGAGGCTGGTTGTAAAGAAGAGAGAGTAGTAAAGATAGAGAACATTGTAATAGTTCTTATCTTTTCATCTTCTCTTCTTGGTTTCTTCAAGAACTTGAGTTTCTTGGAGAGGGTTGCTAAATTGTAAAGAACCATTGATTTAGTGCAGAGAGTTCAGAGGAACTCACGGGGACGTAGGCACATTGCCGAATCTCGATAACAAATAGCTTGTGTTCTTTTTTTTCTTGCTTTCGATTGCTGTATTTCTTTCTACAAGTTATTCTAGACTTGGGTGTTTAGAAGATCACCACCTGGGCATCTTGTCAAGGTGATTTCCAACAGTGGTATCAGAGCTAGCACAGCTGGGTGTCGAAGCAAGAACAAGAAGGTATTGGAGCAAGACTCCAAGGGTCAACTTCTTGGGTGATTCAAGAACGGAGTTAAGATATATATCTGATTGTGTTCTTGAGGTAAATCAAGAACGGAGTTAAGATCAATATCTGATCGTGTTCTTGAGGGTGATTCAAGAACGGAGGAAAAATCAAGATCTGATCGTGTTCTTGAGGGTGATTCAAGAACGGTATTGAGATCAATCTTCGATCTGTGTTATTGAGGTTTAAAAGAAATTGGAAAGCATTTGTGGGTGCTGCATAAATCAAGGGATCTCCGCAAGATGAGTTCAAATTTTGGTATTGAGAAGTTTGATGGAAAGGGAGATTTTTCCCTGTGGAAGCGGAAGATCAAGGCGGTTCTAGTGCAACAGAAAGTGGACTTGGCTCTTGGAGAAGATGATGCTTTTCCAGCAAGTGTCACGGAGGACCAGCGGATTGAGATAAAGAAGATGACTTACAGCATCGTCTTCTTGCACATGTCGGATAATGTCACAAGGGAGTGCGGAGACTCGGAAGATCCAGCTGCAATTTAGAAGAAACTAGATGAGTTGTTTCTTGCCAAGACTCTATTGGATAAGAGGTATCTTCATAAACGAATCTTTTCTTTTAAATTTGATCCTAATAAAGAGTTGCAAGATAATCTTGATGCCAAGATAAGGAGTGCATCAAGTGGTGAAGGGTTGTTCTTTAAAAGAAGGCCAACAACTCGGTATGGCAGCAACCATGGCTACTACCGGGACAGAGGTAGAGGAGAGAGCTATGGGAGAATGCACAGCAACATACATGGCTACAACCGGGACAGAGGTAGAGGAGAGAGCCATGGGAGAGAGCACTCCAAACCGAGATTTGGAGAGAAGAGTTGCTACTACTGCCATAAGGAGGCTCATGTCAAGAAAGATTGCAAGAAGATGACAAGGGATAGAGGAAGAAGCCATACCAAGAATGGAGAGGCTTTGGTTGCCAAGACAGAACAGCAAGATGATGATGTTCTTGTTGTGTGCTCAAGTGTGAGCAAGGGGCAAGAAGACAGCAGGAAATGAATCTTGGATTCCGGGTGCACTCATCACATGTGCCCTCACCGAAGTTGGTTCAAGAATTTCAAGGAAACCAATGATGAAAGGGTTTTCTTGGGGAATGATATTTCTTACCAAGTGAGGGGCATGACATCCAGGTGAGGATGTTTGATGGAATGACAAGGCTACTGAAAGATGTGAGATATCTCCCGGATTTGAGAAGGAATTTGATCTCATTGGGGCAGCTGGATTCCATGGGATACACATGCAAAATAGATGGTGGAAAGATCAAGGTAGCCAAGGGATCTTTGGTAGTGATCAAAGCAGCAATGAAGGATGGACTCTATGAGATGATCGGAGACATGGAGATCAAGGATCAAGTAGCAAAGCTTGATAGCTGGGATGGATGAGGCAGCCCTTTGGCACACTTGCTTGGGACATATGAGCGAAGAGGGCCTGCAAGTTCTCAGCAAGGATGGCCTACTTGGTGGAAACAAAGTAGAAGAACTTGATTTCTGCGAGTGTTGTGTTCTTGAGAAGAAACACCGGGTCAACTTCAACACCGGAGTGCACAAGTCTAAGGGCATTCTTGACTACATTCATGCAGACCTTTGAGGACCAGCAAGGACACCAACACAGGGAGGTAACTTTTACTTTTTGTCTTTAATTGATGATTATTCAAGAAAGATTTGGGTTTATTTGGTTAGAAATAAATCAGATGCTTTGAATAAGTTAGTGGTATGGAAAAAGCTGGTGGAGACTCAAATGGGTAGAGTAGTTAAGGGGATAAGAACCGATAATGGCTTAGAATGTTTTAACAAAGAATTTGATGAATTCTGTAGGTTAAATGGGATTCTAAGACATAGAACAGTTGTGAAAACCCCTCAGCAAAGTGGAGTTGCTGAGAGGATGAATAAGACCCTTATGGAAAAGGCTAGGTGCATGTTAAATGGATCCGGATTACCCAAATGTTTTTGGGGGGAAGTGGTGTCTACTGCTGCGTATTTGGTTAATAGATCACCCTCTAGGATTGTGTACCATAAGACTCCCAAGGAGATGTGGAGTGGAAAACCCCATGAGTTGGACAACCTTAGGACTTTTGGGTGTGCTGCATATGCACAACAAAAGGATGATAGACTTAGTCCAGGATCTAGAAAATATGTGTTTCTAGGATATGGGGAAGGGGCTAAGGGGTATAGGTTGTGGTCCTTAGAACAAGAAGGATTGAGACTTATAATAAGTAGGGATGTTATTTTTAATGAATTGTTATTTCCCTACTTGGAGAAAACTAACCCTGCAGGGGCTAGTGAGCAAACCAGTTCGGTATTTGTGGAGCATAGCATCAAGGAGAATTCGGTTCAGGTAGAGCAAGGAAGCTAAGAGGGTTCAGACTAAGTAGAGCCCATTGATGAATGCCAAGCTCAGGACACTCGTGAGGAGGTTGAACTGGAAGTTGATGATGACGGGAGTCGGAAGGACTATCAGCTCACAAGAGACCGGGAAAGAAGACTAGTCGGACCACCTTCAAGATATGGGTTTGCAGATGCTACGGATGTAGCAGCTCCTTGGACAGAAGGAGAGATGAGTGAACAAGAAACTTACATATGTAAAGATTCGCCAAGATAGAAGCTAGCTATGGAGGAAGAAATGGATTCTTTGAGGAAGAACAACTTCTGGGAATTGGTGCACATTATGGGAAATCAGAGAGTTGTGGATTGTAAGTGGACTTACAAGATCAAATAGGGGTACCCTCCAGGCGATGAAGTCCGGAACAAGGCTAGGCTGGTGGCGAAGGGGTTCACACGAAGAAGAGACGTAGATTTCACAAGGTGGAGAAGATGGCGAGTATCCTCATCTATGTCATTGATGTGCTGTTGGTTCGGAACAGCGGGAAGAGGATGGAAAGGTTTACATCTCAACTCAGTGAGGAGTTCGAGAGGAAGGATCTCAGCCTTACACAAAAGATCCTTGGGATGTGTATAATCCAAGAAAAGGAGAGAAACTGGTTAAGGGTTTCTTGGGCAATGGGTGTTCTCAACAGATTTGTGAGTAGTCCCGGAAAGAAGCATTGGCTTGGGATGAAGTGGTTGCTGATGTACTTGAAGGCTTAGTGGCAGCCGGTAGTAGCACTCATAACAACCGGGGCAAAATGCATAGTGGCTACGGAAGCCATAAAGGAGGCTATGGGGTGCAAAGGGTTGTTGGACGAGTGGGAGGTCCTGAAAGAGTAGGTGGTGGTGTCTTTGGATAGCCAAAGTGCGTGGCACTTGTGGAGGAATCCGGTGTTCCATGAGGGGACGAAACATATGGATGTTCGGTATCGTTACATTCCGGAAAATAGTACGAAAGGATGCATTCATGTTGACAAGAAGACCACGGAGGAAAGTCCTGCAGATTTAGGCACCAAGGTTCTACCTCTAAGAAGGTCCAATCATTGCCTTGGACTTCTTAGGATTGGAGTCGGTTGAATGATGACTCAAGATGAGTTTGGATCCTGAAGTTCTCTGCACAATGGTTCGGGTTTAAACGCTTAGACAAAGGTAGAGATTGTTGGTATTTGTCTAAGGTTTAAACAAGGGTGGAAGAATTAATTTCAGCATATTAAAGGACTGCACACGTGTGTGCATCACTTTGGGTGTGTGTGCACACCTCTATTCAGCAAGGCAAAAGAGTGCGCACAGCTATGAGGGGGCCAGCACCAGTGTGCGCCGCACCTCTCCCTCACCAGCGCCGCACCACCCAGCAAGGAGGAAGTTCTGGTGGCGGGCAGCGTCGCACCTCTCCCTTACCAGCGCCGCACCGCCCAGCACGTGGTGAAAAGGGTGCTTTGCCTAGCGCCGCACCGCCCCCTGTTCAGTGCCTAGGCGCTAGGCACACTGATGCACACATGGACAGCTTGTTTCAGCCTCTTGTTAAGTGCGTGGATGCAAGGTTAAAACGCACAGCATCACTTAGGATTGATGGAGGGCCGTGGTTGATTGGTCATCAAGATCTAAGGGTGGAGAATGACACACAAGATTGGACAAGAAGTGGTGCACTATATAAAGGGTCATCTAGGTTCAATCTTAAGTGTGTGATAACACAAGTAAGATGTGAAATAACTTGTGAGACGTGCGTGAATGAGAGATTTGTGTGAGAGTGTAAAGACACAGACATACAAGAGGGACTCATTGTAGAGAGGCTGGCTGTAAAGAAGAGAGAGTAGTATAGATAGAGAGCATTGTAATAGTTCTTATCTTTTCATCTTCTCTTCTTGATTTCTTCAAGAACTTGGGTTTCTTGGAGAGGGTTGCTGAATTGTAAAGAACCATTGATTTAGTGCAGAGAGTTCAGAGGAACTCACAGGGACATAGGCATATTGCCGAACCTCGACAACAAATCGCTTGTGTTCTTTTCTTTCTTGCTTTCGATTGCTGTATTTCTTTCTACAAGTCATTCTAGACTTGGGTGTTTGGAAGATCATCACCTGGGCATCTTGTCAAGGTGATTTCCAAGACTTTATGTTTCATCTTTGCATTTGCAATTTAAAAATGGGCCTAAGAAGTATATTTCATTCTAGTTCTTTACTAGTCTTTTTGGAAGGTACTTCTTCACTAGAGTTATTAACTCATTTATACATTAAGGTGACTATGTTTGGTATTGATGGGTTTATTATGGAAAATCTCTCTCTCAATCTGTTAGTTTGATATTATAAGCTGTACTATTTTCTGGTTGCAGTCATTGCTTTGTGACCCAAATCCAAACTCTCCTGCAAATTCAGAAGCTGCACGGATGTTTAGCGAGAACAAGCGTGAATACAACAGGAGAGTACGTGAGATTGTTGAGCAGAGTTGGACTGCTGATTAATTACTCCTGGTTTAATTTATGGAACTTCAAAAGTAGTCCACTGGCCTGTCTAAATAACATTGTAACTTTCAAATTTGTGTTTCCAACTCTGACTTGATATGTTTGCCTGGCTTATAAGGATAGATATTCACCCCTCTTTATCACAATGTTTGTTGTACTTGCTGCATTGCTTTTCATTAGGAGTTAGTGTACATGAAAAAGTTTTTCTTAGTACTGAGATTCAGAATGATGGCAAATATGAGTACCGGTATTGATAGAATGATTTTCGGAACAATACTGCTCAAGTCAGGAGGAAAGGACGAGCATATTGACAACCATGTAGAATCTGGGCTCCGTAAAAGGGTAAAAACTTAATATTTACTGTGAAAAGAATTACAAGTTGGTGGTTACTCGGATGCCTTTCAAAGAAAAAGGTTTGTTGTTTTTTTGTGGTAAAGGCATTTATTTGGTGGTAATTTTTTTTTAACATCAATGTTTTTATTTTTATCATTAAATGTAAAAATTTATCATCAAATAAATGTGTTTTCCACAAACAAAAAAAAAAATTTCCTCGAGGCACCCTAGAATCAAGCATACAAATTTTATTGTTGAGTCATGAAACTTTGGTACAAAGAACCATAAAGAGTTCACAGTGGTATGACAAAATTCAATAAGTTTTTACATTTATGTACTGAGGTTACCACTACTGGTCCATCCTTCCTGAACTTGAATGGTATACTGCAAATTCCAAATAACATCTTCTATTGAAGGGCGCATGCTTGGATCTTTGCAGAGACAGTTGATGGTGAATTCAACTGCAGTTCTTAGTGATTCATATGCATAGGTTCCCTTCACCGTGGGATCTATTAAACTCCGTAATTTAGATGCTCCTTCTGCTAAGCTCCTTTCCAGCTGTGAAGAGAATCAACAGATAAATAACAAATGGGATTGAGTTTAGTGAAATATAAACGTATTAGGCAAGGATTAAATAGCATACCTGAAGCTTTAGATCATCCAATTCAACAGTGGACGTAATCAATCTGCCAGTAATAATCTCAAGTAAAAGAACTCCAAACTGATAAACATCTTCCTTCTCTGCATTCTCATTGCTGCGATAAAGGTTTCTTATAGCTTAGATGCTGTAACAGAAGATAAGGGGATGGAGAAGACAGGAAAAGAGATGATATACCTAGCAGGATTGGCTGCATCATGTCCATGAAGAGGGCTTTCTGATCCTATCTGCAAAATTTTTTAAAAGCAATAATTAACATGAAGAACTGCCTAGATTGACTTATAGGTTGTATGATTATTAGGGAGGAAAAGTAGAAGGAAGGTACAGGGAAGAGAAAGATAAGGAATAGAAAAGCACTTTAGAAAAGTGTGAGTAATCCATATTTTCCTCTACTTTTCTTCAAGTTACAACTGTCAATCCTCTCAAATCAGTAAGCTTAGAGAATTAAAAGTAAAATGAATTAAATTATGTCTTTTTCTTTGTTCTTTTTATTTTTCCATCTTTTCTATCAAACACAGAGTAAAGATAGATTTTTTTACTTTTCTTCTCATTTTTCCTTTGTCTTGCTTTTCTCTCCTACCAATCATATTTATATTGTCTAGAATTCTCTTCATATGACTGATGCAAATTCAGTTAAAAATAAATAAATATCAGCTTTCTCACACTTCTCACCTTAGATGCCAGGGGAATGTTATATCCACTAATTTTTGCAGTGAGACTATCATCCAACAAAACATTTTCAATCTTTAAATTATTTCCAAAAATGCCAGGTGCAACTCCTGTGTGCAAGAATTGAATCCCTCTTGCAACACCAATAGTTATTGCCATTCTCTGTGGCCATTTCAGCATCTCCTTCTTTCTTCAATCTTCCAAATCAAAACAGTTTTAAGCTACAATCGTTCAACAATAGAAGTTTAAGGTTCATTTCACAATATGTTATTTGCTGTTTGCTTTTTTACCTGTGAGATAGTCTCTTAATGATCCGTTCGCGATCTGTTCGAGGACAACAAAGATAGTGCAGCTGGCTGTATGAGGATGGTCTTGATAAGTAGCAATGCAATGTCCAAGAACACTGACCAAATGCCGATGCCTCAGCTTTGATAATACCTCCATCTGCTGCATCAAGCTTTGAGGCAAACTCTTCTGCTTTAACTTAAAACATTTCACAATGACTACTGTTCCATCTGTAAGCCAACCTTTATAGAGCTGTAAACATTGGAGAATGAATAGATTTTAATGAGTTCTAAACCTTGCATTATACCCAACAAGCATCATACTGCAAGTCCTTTACCTGTCTCTCAGATCTTTCTCCCACCAGATTTGTGGGGTCGAAGTAGTTTGTTGCATCTTCGATTTCCTCCAAGTTGAATATGCGATATGGTTGTAGTCCAATTGCAGCTGATCTCATTGTCTGAGGCACTCGCCCTGTGTACAACACGAATTCATTTCTAATTTGTTAAATATGGCTTATATTCTTTAAGCTCAAATCTAATATTAGGATTTTGTATTTTCCCTGTTCAGTTTGTATAGTTTAAATTGGGTATATTGAGGATTAGGGCTTCGAAAATTCTATGTTTCGACAATTTGGTACTTCAAATCTTTCTTATCATCGCCTATGGATGTAAGAATTTTATATACAAACCAGGTAAATTTTGTATGATCTATCGATTATTTGTTTCTATTATTAACATAATTTGACACCAGGATATGAATTTGATAGAAAGTTAATCCAGCAGCATAAAACAGAAGCAGAAGGTAGCCTTACTTGATTCAATTGTCGGCTTTGGGGAGCGACGAACAGAGATTTTATCAGCAATAGATCTGTCAAACTTGTTATCATCAGCTTTCGCTGTTTTTGATTTTCTGATGATGACAAAAACCAACAACCCAAAAGCTCCTAAAATCCCCACAACACCTCCTATGATACCAAGTATTAGGCCTAGTTTGATGCTGGATTTTTCCTCCTGGGTTTTAGTAGGAGGCTTAACAGCCAATGCTTCTTTATGGCAAAATGAATGAGGATGCTGGTATTTTGAATTCTCACTTGACAAACAATTCCATGAACTAATGACCATACGATTAGAAGAATTCGAAGCAATGCAAGAGGGGAGTTTTCCTGTAAGAAGATTGCGAGAAATGTCTACGAATTTAAGCTTAGCACTGCAAGATACATTAACTGGAAAGGCTCCACTTAATTGGTTCTTAGCCAAACTAAGATTTTGAATTGAAGGCAGAGAAAACAGGAAAAATGGGATTGGTCCAACAAATTTATTTGAAGAGATGTCTAATTGCTGAAGCTGATTGAATTTGTTGAGTTGTAAAGGAATTTCAGATCTAAAAGAATTATTTCTCAAAACAACACTCACAAGATTGTTGTTCAGTGAGGGAAAGTTAGGCCCCAGATGGTTACCATCCAAATTCAGCTCTTCAAGTACTGCCAAGCTTTTAAGATCTGGAACACTCCCATTGAACAAATTATCAGCCAAAACAAGACTTTTCAGATTCTTGAATGACGCGATCTCTCGAGGAATTTCCCCATAAATGAAATTTGAGCTGATATTAAGAGCTTCAAGTGACAGGAACCTGTTGATCTTGGCAGGTAAAGGACCCCATAACCCCAATGAAACCAAAGACAATACTTTCAAGTTTGAAAGGTTTGTCAGAACAGTAAAGAATGAATCAATAGAGAATTGATCAGACAATGTCTGTTGAGAAATTGGAAAGTTCATTGAAGTAATTGGTTTTGGGCTGTGAGCAGGGGAGGTCTTGTTTCCAATGACAGTTAATTCGGTAACGCTATTATTTGTGCAAACAATCTTGAGAGAAGGAGAGGGAGGCAGGTAACAGAAGTTTGTCCAGTTTGTCCATCCTTGAAGAACTTGAGGATATTCAAGGATGTTTTGAACTTGAAAAAGAATTCTGGTTTCACTTTGGGTCAGTTGGCCAATTGAAAGTCGAACAAGAACAATGAAAATGAGAGAAAGCAAAGAACAATAAGAAATCTGGAAATTCTCCATTTCTCAGCCAAGAATTAATTGCAAAACCTGAACCTTAACTTCAAGAGAGCTATTGGAATAATAAATCACATTGGCTGCTTGTTTAGGAGTTACTATAAAAGTAGTTATAAATATTTAGCATAAACTACCAAAAACTGCATTTAAAGTCATTTATGAACATGAGGAGGAATGGGTTCCACATCAAAACAATTCAACAAACAAAAAAGCAAAGTCTGGTCTGTTTTAACAAATTAAGTTCAAATACCTATAAGAAAATATTTTTCCGGGAAAGAGATAGAAACCTAAGAATTAACGGGAAAATGAGAAGAATTTTTAAAAAAGAAGAGAACCCATTTCAGTTGAGAGAACCAGAGATGTAAGAAGAGTGAAAATTTTCCATAGAAGTGAAGCATCGATATTCATTTTACAGCTCGCTAGCTGAATACTTGATAGTATAAGCAAACAAAAACAAAGGAAATGCAATCTTGATCGCACGCTACGTGAACTATCATAATAAATTGCAAGCGGGTTCCCCACAAAGTAAATGAAATGAAAGTCAACTTGGCTCTGAATTCAAACACTCGAAATTTGAAAACTTCGATGTTGACCACGTTTATTATGGTAGACCAGCGCAAGTACCTCACAAAATCACGCGCCACAGGCACGTGAGCTTCGTGAAAGGCTAGCTAACTATTTATAGTTTTATACTAGTGACACCTAGGCAAGTATTATGCACTTTCTCATGTTCATGAAATCACGAGTCATTGAATCATATACAGAATGACAACTTCACGAGTCATTCAATGAAGTGTTAGTTCTACCTAATCCTTTGACAATTGCTGTTTTCTACTCTCTTTTTATTTTCTTTTTTTTACACTTTTGTGCCTGTTTCATTGAAGCCATCCTTCTTTAGGTACAACGGACACATGTAGACAAAAAGATATCATCTCCAAAGAATAAAACAAAACACAAAGTTTTCACAAAAGACAGAATGATACAAAAATATTATGTTAAGTCTTGGCGTTTGTTGGAATCATATTTTTATAATCAGAGAAAAATATGATGGTTCAATTTTTTTAGTCACATTATGCAATAAAATTATACGATCACTTTTTTTTTTTTTTTTTTTTATCATGTAAGAAGATAGATGTCTAAATTAAAAGGGGGTTAACTTAATGGTAGAACAAGTCTTCGCTAACATAAGTTATAAGTTCAATTTTTCAGTGAATGCAAATAACTCCTTGTGGATCATGATCACACCCATGAAATTTATTTTAAGTTTTTATCGACATATATGGCCATGATGGTTTGTATGTATCAAAAAATTAACCAGATCAAAAGTATCGGATACATTTGGTTGCCTAATAAATTAGGACACCTAACACATGCTTGATGCACCAAGTTGTTATTATAAAATTTTCATGGAGGATTAAAAAAAGAGTTCATGGAAGCATACTGATGTAGTAGATAATTCACTCTCTAATAACTTGATGACACGTGGATAACTCTCTCTTCAATGACTTGATGACACGTAGCTGCATTAATGATGGGCATGTAGCATAGCAAATGATGAAGTCGTAATCACTCACAAACTTCTCACACACAAAAATGGAAGTGAGATTTCAGGGATTGCGTCGTCTCTGAACACGTAACAAGACTCTTCAAAAGGAATGTCAAATTTCAAGAATCGCGTTGTCCTGAGCACGTGACGAACTTATTTCCTAAACCACTATAAAAATGTCCAAGGTATGCAGATTACAACATACACAATTCATTCGTTCACGATAAAACACTACTACCACTATTCCTACCCTCATTTTTCTCTCTCAAAACCTTGGAATAACAAAGGCATCGGAGAGTCCTCGGAGGTGTGACCCCCTCTTCCTCCGGTGACTGTTTAGTTCATCATTCTTTTTCTGTGCAGACCTTAAGATTTCAGACCTCTAGCTCAGTGATAGATTTTCGACATCAACAGATTGGCGCCATCCATGGGAAACCAATCTCTCGCTGACCGGTAGAAGAGAAGAAGTCCAAGAGCTCATATGTTGCCATGCCGCCTAGAAACACCACTAAAAATACCGATAAGGGAATCACCGGAACCAGTGCCGCGCATACACGAAACAATACTCACAGGTAGCCGTCTGGCCCGAGGTTCCCTACTGTGTCTGAATATATGACCCCTAGCTGTGACGCGTGAGCTCTTCCGAGAAGGCAACATCCTCGTCAAGTGGAGATAAATCCTACTGAAGACCTCAGATGAGCCACCACAGCTCATCTTGCCATCCCAATGATTAAAGCACAGTTTCTAGAGCTCTCTCGTTTGGTAATGGACTTAGTCGCCAAAGTTCGAGGAGGAGGTCGATAGCCTTCGCCCTCATCCCCTGACCGCGCTCTTAGAGAACTAGCCTTCTTAACGACAGGCTCCCTGTCGACAGTCTTTCCACTGCGTAATCTTCACCACCTCGTGCCAGTAGATCTAGAGGAGCCTCATTCTCTAGGAGCAATCTCAACTTGAACAAACGAATCAAGGAGATGGAAGAGGGAATTAACAAAGCTCTCAAAGACCAGAATCATAACGTCCTGGATGAACTCAACATCCATGACCCACCATTCACGCAAAAAGTTCTCGAAGCTCCGCTCTCGCCAAATTTTTGGATGCCACGAATCAAGCCTTATGACGGCTCGACAGACCCTATGGACCATCTACAGCATTATAAGACCACCATGATGCTACATCGGCATTCTGATCCTGTCATGTACCGAGAGTTTCCCCTGATGCTTGAAAAAACTGCTAATACGTGGTATTTTCGGCTGAATTCGAAAAGATTGGTACCTTCAAAGAGCGTAGCTATGCCTTTGTTTCCCACTTCCTCAGTAGTAAAAAACCTAAGAAGACCTCAGAAAGCCTGTTCAACATCATTCAGCATTAAGGGGAAAGGCTTCAAGCCTACATCTCAAGGTTCAATGCTGCCGCATCGGAGATCCCTGACCTCGCTCCCAACGTATAGATGTTGGCATTCAAAAATGAACTAGAATCTGGAATCTTCAGCTCCAAGCTCACCAGTGACCGCCTAAAGACATGAACGAGGCCTTGACCCGAGTAGAGAAGTGCATGCTGGTCGAAGATGATCAATCTTTCTGAAAAAAAAGGGAAGGGAAAACAAAGAAGAAGAGGAAAGACACAGGTGATCCTCGAGGTGGGACAACAAAAAAACTCT
Source organism: Bretschneidera sinensis (assembly GCA_023935145.1). Taxonomy (NCBI): domain Eukaryota; kingdom Viridiplantae; phylum Streptophyta; class Magnoliopsida; order Brassicales; family Akaniaceae; genus Bretschneidera; species Bretschneidera sinensis. Next base: position 56,867,803 of record CM043705.1, on the reverse strand, counting down.
ATCACGAGGGTAAATATAAGGCCACATGATGAGAGTCATATAATGCATCTAAACAATACTTAATTGTTAGCATTTTACGGTTGATTTCGGTCGTAATCGCACTTTTACATGTTAATAACTCTAAAGTGATACTCATAAATCGTTGACTTAATTCGATGCATTTTCAGGTGCTTTTAGTACAAAAGAGATGATAAAGCGATCCATGTTTAAAGCGCCAAAAGATCTTGGGTGTCGGTGCTCGTAGTTATCCAAGGTTTAGACATGTCTAAACATGATTCAAAGATGGTTAAAGTCTAAACCAAGATTGGAGTAATAAAATACAGCAAGTTAGAAGACTGCACACAAGTGTGTGCATCACTTTGGAGTAAGGTAAGGGAAGGCACACTAGTGTGTGCACTTCTAGGTTCAAGCTGGTGAAGGACAGCAAGACTCTGTGCACAAGCTTACCAAGGGCAGCAAGAGTGGGCGCCTTGGTGCCCAAAACTGAGCACCATGCCTTCTAGGGACTACACCTCTCAATTTACAAGAGTGAGCGCCTAGGCGCCCATCCAAGAGCGCCATGCCTCTCAATCTGCAAGAGTGAGCGCCTCGGCGCCCATCCATGATCACCACACGTTCCAGAAGACTTCAATCTCGGACATAACCAGCACCTAGGCGCGGGTAAGGCAGCGCCTAGGCGCCCACTCGCCTCCTAACCTGATTAGGGCGAGCAAATGATATTATTCCAAGACCAAACTGCCCCTAATGGGCTATAAATATTCCTTAAAGGAATGTGCAGCCGGGCAAGCAAGAAATTCAAGAGAGAAAGGAGGCAGAGAAAGAAAGGAATGAAGGAAGGAAGAGAGAAAAAAACAGATTGTATCCAAGGGATCCAAATCTAGCATTCTTCCATTTTATTTCTAAGTTCCTTGAGGGCTAGAAATCAAGGGGGGAGAGCATCCATATTGCTTTTCCACCTTGAACTCTATGGCCACATCAAGGGGAGAGCATCCTTATTGCTGTTCCACCTTGACTTCCATGGCCAACTAGTCTTCACACAAGGGAAAATGATGAATCCTTAGGGATTTATTGTTCCTTATTTCCTGTTCTTGATTCAGTTGTACGGATTTAATGTTGAATATTGTTTTATGAATTATTCATTAATTAAGTAAGAAGGATTTGAGTTCATGTGATAGATGCACTTTTTATTCTTCTTCTTTGAGATTCTCTTAATCCGGTGATTGCATCCTTCTCCTCCTTTGAGGTTGTTTGGATGTGATTGATTCCGATAGATTTGTTTTATTGATTGTCCATTACTGCGATATTGTCTTTTAAGATATATTGTCATTTCTTGATAATCTTTAAGATCGGTCATGTGTGCTTGAACCGAAATCAATGAGTAATTTGTAGCAATTATATTAGAGTTATAAATGTGCTTGATTGAATATATTCTAATTGCTTGTTTGGGATGTGAAACTTGCAATCGAGATAAAAGCAATTGAATCAAGAGTGAAAATAGGGAACAAACCTAAAGAGGATTCCCGGAACCTTGTTATTTCTCATTTATATTTCATTTACAATTACACAATTTTTCTTACATTATTTCACCATCAAAACTCTAAAAAATATTTAGTTTAGCTTTTATCGTTCTTTTAAGGTTCACACATTTTCCTTTGTACTTAACTTTTTTCCCTGTGAAAATCGACACCCCAAAGTTGTACTACAACTACCGTGTTATACTTTGAGCGTAATCAAATTTTGGCGCAGTTGCTGGGGAAACGCGGTAATATCATTCTTTTACTTTTGTTTTGATTTTCTAATTTTCTTTTATTATTCTGTTTTTATTTATCTGTTTGTTATTATGTTTTTATTTATCTGTTTATTATTTTATTCTGTTTTTATTTATCTGTTTATTATTCTGTTTTATTTATTTGTTTATTATTCTGTTTTATTTACTTGTTCGTTATTCTGTTTTATTTATTTGTTTATTTATTTATTATTATGTTTTTTTTATATTTAATTTCCCCTCTAAATTAATTGGTGCATGCTTAAACCGAGAGATTCGCGAGGCAGATTCATTAGAGGACCCGAATTAGAGTTACCCTCTCCTTCCACCTCCATTGGTGAAACCTCGCTAGATCAAACCATAGTGCACCTCCATCAGAAAATTTAGAGGATTTTGTTAACATGGCCGATAATCATAATGAAAATGTTGTCAGGACACTTCAGGATTACCTCCACCCTACACGCACAGCCACACCATCATGCATCATGTTTCCAGCCAATACTCGCCAACTAGATTTTAAACCAGGGATGATTCAATTACTCCCTACTTTTCATAGCTTGGATAACGAAAACCCATATGTGCACATTAAAGAGTTTGAGGAAGTAGTTGCGACTTTTCATAGTCACGATGAAACCAATGACATTGTTAGGCTTAAGTTCTTTCCTTTCACTTTGAAGGATAGAGCTAAGAGTTGGCTATACTCACTAAGACCATGATCTATTGGGTCGTGGACTGAGATGACTCAAATTTTTTTCAATAAATACTTTCCCCAACATAAGACCAATGCTTTGAAAAGGCAAATCTCCACCTTTACACAAAAGGACAACGAGACTTTGTATCAGTCTTGGGAGAGATTTAAAGAGTTATTGAGTATGTGCCCTCACCATGGGTATGAGAATTGGCGTTTAGTGAGCTATTTCTATGAGGGTCTTACCTAGAACGCCAATTTGTAGAGATGATGTGTAATGGTGAGTTCTTGGAGAAAGATCCTGATGAGGCCATAGAGTACCTCAACGAGCTTGCTGAAAAAGCTCACACTTGGAATGGACCTAGTGCTACTGAAAGCACAAATAGGTCATGACCTATAGAGCACCCAAATGGTGGTGGAATTCACCATCTTAGGGAAGAGGATAACTTTAAGGCCAAGGTCGAAATGCTCACTAGAGAACTAGAGGTATTAAAGACTAAGAGCTTAAAGCTAACACACGTGGTTAATCATGCAAAATCTTTTGAACCATGTTTTGTGTGTGGCAGGGTAGACCATCTCGCCCAAGAATGCCCCACATTTGTTGAGATGAGAGGGACGTATAAGGAATAATGTAACGCCTTAGGCATGTACACGAAGCCTTCTGCACCCTTCTCTAATACCTACAATCCGGGATGGCGAAATCACCCCAATTTCAGCTGGAAGTCTGAAAACCAGCAGCTTGCACAATCCCCTGCACTATATCATTAACCATATCATGCACCTGTATCTTCTAGGAGTTCTTTAGAAGACACTTTACATACTTTTATTGAAGCACAGGGGAAGACAAATCAAAGGCTTGAATCTTTAATTGTGCAGGTTGTTGAAGAACATAAAGAGACAAAGAGCCAAGTGTCCAAGCTAACGAGCTATTTGAGTGTGACTGAGTGAGGTAAGTTCCCTTCCCAAGCTCAGTCCATATCCAACGGTCAGCACCAAACGCAACAGAAAAAAGAGGAGGTGAATGCCATTGAGACACTTAGTGGTAAGTCGTTACACATCCCAACACCGTACAAATCAGAGGATGTGGATGACAACCACCAAGTTTATACCCTCACCCATGGCTTCACAGGAGCATATATCGAGCCAAAATCTGCAGATGTTACTGATGACATCTTTAAGGTCTCTCCACAGCACACAAGCAGCAAATTTAACAGTAAAGAAATTGCTGGTGCATTCAACTCATGTTTGTCTAGGAAGGAATAAGAGAGTCTGGCTGAAGACGTAAAACTTAGTGCTCATGGGAGGCACCCCAAAGCATATCTTTTTATTTTTATTTTTTTCTTGTTTATTATTAGTATTTTGCTGTTTTCCAGTTTTACTTTTGTATTTCTTTTTCAGTGACAAATATACGAAGCAGTTCACATAGTGGTGCACAATTTTCAGCTTCTGTGCACTTTTGGCTACAAATGGAGTTTCCTTATCTTATGCTTTCACATTAAGGACAATATCTATTTTAAGTTGGGGGTGGAGGAAACATATTCCTGTTTTTCATTGAACTGCTTTATGTCATTCTACCTTTTTGTTTGTTTTTAGCATGCTTTGTGTTAGCCTTGTAGTCAATTCACATGTCAATGATATGAGTTTAATCGAGATAGCATATAACATTTAGAAGAAGTTAAATCTTGCTTCACTTTGAGAATAAATTATGTGTCAATATTTCTTTGGTTTGAGACTCTGGTTTGTGGTAAGATTGCATGATTAGTCTAAAGCATTTGGAGAAGTTTTATGTGCGATTGTTTTGTGAATACTTTTGCGATCTCAACAAGCTCTAGAACTTATTTGATAATCACTTGAGGCGAAAATCATAGAATGCACACTACTTAGGATATGATGTAGGCAATTTTTGAACCATTTGAGCCTTTCAAACTTACCCTTGTTATATTTATCGCTAGTCACCTGTTTGAGCCTTTTTCTTGAAAAGAAAAATTGAGCCTTGTTTTTTTTTCGATAAACCATTTACTTACCTTTATGAGCCTAAAAATATTTTATCCTTACCTTTCTTTTAAAAGAACTTAGTTATACACATGTTGTGAGAAGCACTTAAAAGGAGTAAGGGTGGAAATATGAGAAAATATTACTACCATAACTCAAGTATATTAAAAGAGATAAGTTGGAGGTTGTGGAAAAGAAAAGAAAAGAATGAAAGAGGAGGCGAATGGTCTTATGCCAAAATAAAGAAAAATGTGAATTATGGCAAAGAAAGAAAAGAAAAAAAATGGTGATTTATTGCGAGAAATGCTCGAAAAATTGTTGAAAGAGTTGGGTGTTGAAGTAAGGTTATCTTGTGCTTAAAGTGGTTGTGTTTAAATTAAGAGAATTAGTTCTTTTATTTGTTCAAACTTTCCCGTTCTTTGTTGACCTTTACCCTAGCCTAACGTTACAAGCTTATAAAAGACCTATTAATCCGATGTAGTGTGATTTTTCTACATAGTGGAGAGTGATTTGAAAATTAAGCCTATGTAGCGTGATTTGTGATTGATGTCATGCAATTAATATGTTTTTAGAGGCCAAGACTTACATTCATGCTATGTTGTGCATAAAATCATCCGGGTGTTCGGACTAATGTATTATGGTAAGATGGATGTTAAGAGTCGATAACGATTTTAAGGTTGACATTTGGATTATTCTTGGACTTGAGTGATATTTAATGATTCTATTTGTTGTATGTTATGCATGATTTTTCAGACAAAGATTTTTGAATCACTCTTGGTTAACCCTAGCATTGCTGTATTTTTCTTTGATTTCTAAATAAAGAGTTCATTTCTTGTCTTTCGCTTGAATTGCTAGGGACAAACAATAAGCTAGTTGGGGGTTGTGATGAGAGTCATATAATGCATCTAAACAATACTTAATTGTAGGCATTTTAGGGTTGATCTCGGTCGTAATCGCACTTTTACATGTTAATAACTCTAAAGTGATATTCATAAATCATTGACTTAATTCGATGCATTTTCAGGTGCTTTGAGTACAAAAGAGATGATAAAGCGATCCATGTTTAAAGCGCCAAAAGATCTTGGGTGTCGGTGCTCGTAGTTATCCAAGGTTTAGACATGTCTAAACATGATTCAAAGATGGTTAAAGTCTAAACCAAGATTGGAGTAATAAAATACAGCAAGTTAGAAGACTGCACACAAGTGTGTGCATCACTTTGGAGTAAGGTAAGGGAAGGCACACTAGTGTGTGCACTTCTGGGTTCAAGCTGGTGAAGGGCAGCAAGACTCTGTGCACAAGGTGACCAAGGGCAGCAAGAGTGGGTGCCTTGGCGTCCAAAACTGAGCACTATGCCTTCCAGGGACTACACCTCTCAATCTGCAAGAGTGAGCGCCTAGGCGCCCATCCATGAGCGCCATGCCTCTCAATCTGCAAGAGTGAGCGCCTAGGCGCCCATCCATGAGCACCACGCCTTCCAGAAGACTTCAATCTCGGACATAACCAGCACCTAGGCGCGGGTAAGGCAGCACCCACTCGCCTCCTGACCTGATTAGGGTGAGCAAATGACATTATTCCAAGACCAAACTGCCCCTAATGGGCTATAAATATGCCTTTAAGGAATGTGCTGCCGGGCAAGCAAGAAATTCAAGAGAGAAATGAGGCAGAGAAAGAAAGAAAGGAAGGAAGGAAAAGAGAAAAAAACAGATTGGATCCAAGGGATCCAAATCTAGCATTCTTCCATTTTATTTCTAAGTTCCTTGAGGGCTAGAAATCAAGGGGGGAGAGCATCCATATTGCTTTTCCACCTTGAACTCTATGGCCACATCAAGGGGAGAGCATCCTCATTGCTGTTCCACCTTGACTTCCATGGCTAACTAGTCTTCACACAAGGGAAAAGAATGAATCCTTAGGGATTTATTGTTCCTTATTTCCTGTTTTTGATTCAGTTGTACGGATTTAATGTTAATATTGTTTTATGAATTATTCATTAATTAAGTAAGAAGGATTTGAGTTCATGCGATAGATGCACTTTTTATTCTTCTTCTTTTAGATTCTCTTAATCCAGTGATTGCATCCTTCACCTCCTTTGAGGTTGTTTGGATGTGATTGATTCCGGTAGATTTATTTTATTGATTGTCCATTACTGCGATATTGTCTTTTAAGATATATTGTCGTTTCTTGATAATCTTTAAGATCGGTCATGTGTTCTTGAACCGAAATCAATGAGTAATTTGTAGCAATTATATTAGAGTTATAAATGTGCTTGATTGAATATATTCCGATTGCTTGTTTGGGATGTGAAACTTGCAATCGAGATAAAATCAATTGAATCAAAAGTAGAAATAGGGAACGAACCTAAAGAGGATTCCTAGAACCTTGTTATTTCTCATTTATATTTCATATACAATTACACAATTTTTCTTACATTATTTCACCATCAAAACTCTAAAAAATATTTAGTTTAGCTTTTATCGTTCTTTTAAGGTTCACACATTTTCCTTTGTACTTAACTTGTTTCTCTGTGGAAATCGACACCCCAAAGTTGTACTACAACTACCGTGTTATACTTTGGGCGTAATCACCACCACATGTTTTAAAAGTTTCACTCCTCTCAATGCGTCTAGGACCAATGTCTTGATGCAGGTTTAGGACAAAATGATCCTTCGATGGCCCCCAAAGCAGTAGCGCCTCAGCGGAGATCAGAGCAAGTGGTGTCGATTCCATAGGAGCCGTAGGCATGATATTGAGGAGTACCATACTTTGAAGCAGCGAATTGAATCCCTCATCAATCGGGGGTACTTGAAGAAATTTACGGTATCGTGGCAAAAGGGGACGCTTGACCGACCCAGAAGGAGTCCAGGACGTCCTTTTGGCTAAGATAGATAGCATCGAGCTCCTAGAAGGAATCCTAAGCTGACTCAAGAAGAGCCTTACCAAGGAAGCCAAGAAGTCACAGTTACCAGGGTCATTAGAACGTTATGTGGCGGACCAGCCGCCGGAGGCAATTCTGGATAAAACAGGAAAACATAGGCCAGGTCTGTAACTTCTGTCAGCGGACCTCATAAGCAAAAGAAGGCATGCCAGATGATCTCCTTCATGGATGATGATCTTAAAGGATTATAGACTCCACACAATGATGTCGTGGTAGTTTCCCTCCTTATAGCCAACCACGACGTCAGACGCATCTTGGTGGATAACGAAAGATCCCAGATATATTGTTCTATGATTTTTTCCAGAAAATGCAATTGAAAGATAGTCAATTGACACTGATCTCAACCCTGCTTTACGGTTTCTCAAGGGCTCCAGTGTTTGTTGAAGGCAGTATTGTTCTCCCAGTTACCCTAAGAGTAGCCTTACGAACTACCACAGTACAGACTACTTTTCTGGTAGTCAAGCAACCGTTCTCAAATAATGTAATCCTCGATACGCCCACCCTCAACGAGTTGAAAACGGTCATAGATAAAGTCAAAAGAGATCAGTAGGTCTCTAGGTCATGTTATCTGAATTCTATAAGGGAAGGAAAGATAACTAAAACTTTACCCCTTGAGGTAGATGACTTTAGAGATGAAGTCGAAACACCACGTGGTCGGCTCGTAGAGGAACTGATAGTCATTCCACTTGGTGAAGACATCTCCAGAACGGTCTAGATCGGTTTCAGTTTCCCTGAAAAGCTTAAGGAGTTGCTTCTCTCTCTTTTTCGAATGAACCAAAACTTGTTTTCATGGTCGGCCTCGGATATACCAGGGATCAGCCCTGATGTGATTGTGCATCGACTGAATGTGGACCCAGGCCACAAACCAATTATTCAAAAGAAAATATCGTTTGTTCTGGAAAAGCAAGCCGCCATCAAGACCAAAGTTGATAAACTCCTCACGGTTGGCTTCATTCAGGAGACAGACTATCCTAACTGGGTGTCTAATGTGGTGATGGTCAGAAAACCCAACGGCAAGTGGTGAATCTGCATTGACTTCACAGATCTAAATAAGGCTTGTTCGAAAGACAGTTTTTCCCTACCATGGATAGATCAGCTAGTCGAAGCTACCTCAGGGTATGAATTTCTGACTTTTATGCACTAGCCTAACCAGGAGAAAATAGCTTAGCGGCCTTGGTAGCGTCCCTCTCCCTCTGCATCGCCTCCTTCTCCTTTATGGCCTCAGCCCTGACCCTATTAGCTTCCTTTTCTTCCCAGATGAGCTCCTTCCAAAGAGCTCTACAGCTGATGGATAAGCCCACAGCTTTCGTCCAGTTTTTGCTAACACTGGGACAACTTGTCTTTCAAATCCAGACTGCAACGGGACATCATCCCACTCACAATGCCAGACTGAGGTAAAAAAGCAAAAAAAACATGTAATGTTACTACAAAGCATAAATAATTAAAGGAAAAGATAAGCTAAGGTAGGAACGTTCACTTGGGAGGCTAGGACCTCGGCCATTGAGCAAAGGCTCTCAATGGGATTTCTCCCAAGCTCGATTACGTCGCGTGGAGGAATGCTTAGGACGAGGTGATCCCTTACAACCTGAGCATGGGCAAACACAGAGTCGTCCATCTTTATGCCCCAGTTGGGCATAAAAACCCCAACATCTTACAGAGCTCTTTGAGACATGAAAGAATGACGCAATCAATTGTTCGTGTGAAGGTGCAGGTGAAACAACCCTCGGCTCTGTTGAAGGCTCAGATGGGCTTGAGTTATCTATATCGATGGGTATAGGAGAAGGAGTCTGAGGCTGCTTTCTTGACCCTCCATTGGTTTGCATAGGCTACTTACCAGTTTGAGCAGCATTCTTTCTCTCCAAAGCCATCTTTTTTACCCTTTCTCTAGCCTTTACAGTGGCTTCCATTTCTGTTTCACAAAAAAACACAAGTATGAATAAAAAGAAGGAAAGAAACAATAAAAAGATGGTTCGAGGGTATACCACTCTCTTGGTCCCCTCTAGGCATCGAGGGAAAATGACACGTTTCGTCAGCTCCTCATTATCATATAAAACTTTAACATCAATGGGTGCGACAACAATGGCTCTAAGGGTTTCCTACTCACGGTTCAAAAGGTGCAGTTTCTTGTACTTTCCCACACGGACCAAACTTCAAGTCAGTGGGACTCCTAAACGTTTCTCACTCTAGACGTAGAAGAATGTCTTCTTCCACTACTTAATGGATGTGGGTTTTTTCTTCAGCAACCCCTTATTAGCCCTAGAACTAATTACTACCCAACCATACTGATCGTGTTTGTTGATCTAGAAGTCAGCTTTGAAAACGTTGATGTTCATTAGCTCTTCACATCCGTGCAGACCTATATGAACGCCATAATCAGACGCACGGAGTTAGGCACCAATTGACATAATGTAATGTCAAAATACCTCAGAACTGAGCAGAAGAAAAGATGAAGAAGGAATACGAGCCCAACTTTCAGGTGTTGAGTATAAACACATATCTCGAAGGGTTTTTGGCTTGGAAAGACATCGCAAACCCTCTCCCCTACACCAGCATTCCTCAAAACATACTCTTTTGGAATCCGATATTCACGTTTAATAACCTCGAGCTCCTCTACTTCAAGCTTATACGTCACAGAATTTGCCCCGTATGACTATTATACCCTTTCTTCCACCCTTATGTCACCCCTAAGCCAGCGAGGACATTATCCTCGTCATCCTCAAAAGAAGAATCCTCTTCCTCATTCTCGACCTCTTCCTCTCCCTCGTAGGGAACCATTGCTAATGGTCCCTCCCGAGTATCATTACCCTTTAAGGTTTCATCCTCACTAGAGGCTCGGTTCAAATTCATAGCCTCATTCAGCTCTCTAAATAGTGCTTGATTATTCTCACTATCACTATCACTAGACCTCTCATTGTAACTACTTACAGAAGACATTGTAAAAGTGAAAAGAGAAAGAACTCACCAACAAAATAGATCACCACAGAAGTAACTCCGAGCATTTCAAATCCAACTCCGAGCAAGCTCTACACCTCGATCCTTCTCTACACGACCAAAGGATTTCAAACTCCAAGCAGACTCTGAGGGCTCTCAAAATTTGGCTAGCTCCTAAGGCTCTCAAAGTTTTCTCTCTCAATACAAATGAAGTGAAGTGAAGAAATGAAAGGAAACTCCTCTCTTATATAGAAGTTCTGGCGTGATTAACGATAGAAATTAACTCTATCCCAGCTATAAAGACACGATGTTTGGCATAATCAAGGAAATATGCCACCGTTTTGTTCCCCGAGGCAGCCGATTCGTTCCCTAAGGCGGTTAAAGGCATATTGTTAAGTGCATACGCTGCCTTTACATTCCTCAAAATGATAGTGCACGCTCCAGCATTAAATACCTCCACAGAATATTCTAGAATAACCCAACACTATAGCATTGAATATCTCCACAGAGTGTTCTGGAACAATCCAAAGGCTTTGGTGGGCCCAAAGCAAAAGTAATTGCCCAAAGGCCCCCAATAGGCCCAAAGCACAAAAGAGAATACCAAAAGTCTTCTATGGGCCCAAAAGAAAAGAAGACAGTCCAATAAACTATGCAGGCCCATTCCTCGTTGAAGATCTTTAAGGCCGAGCATTTTGACTAAGGTTCATATGCTCAGTTCCGTGTCTCCAAGGCCGAGCATTTTGACTGCTGGCCGTATGTTCGGTCCTTTGTCTCCAAGGTCGAGCATTTTGACTACTGCTCATATGTTCAATCCCATGTCTTCAAGGCCGAGCATTTTAACTATTGCTTATATGTTCGATCCCATGTCTCTAAAGTCGAGCATTTTAACTACTGCTCACATGTTCGGTCCCATGTCTCCAAGGCCGAGCATTTTGACTGCTGCTCATATGTTTGGTCCCATTTCTCTAAGGTCGAGCATTTTGACTGTTGCTCACATGCTCGATCATATGTCTCCAAGGCCGAGCATTTTGATTGTTGTTTATATGCTCGATCCTATGTCTTTAAGGCCGAGCATTTTGATTACTGCTCACATGCTTAGTCCATGTCTCCAAGGCCGAACATTTTGACTAAAGCTCATATGCTCGATCCCATGTCTCTAAGACTGAACATTTTAACTACTGCTCATTTGCTCGGCACACGTCTCTAAGGCCGAGCATTTTGATTGAGCCTCATATGCCTAGTCCCAGGTCTCACAGGCCGAAGCATGCAACCAACGACACAAAGCTCCATTATACTTCCTCAAGCACATAAATATACTTAAGGAAGTGGGTGGCCTCTGATGTAGTAGATAATTCACTCTCCAATAACTTGATGACACGTGGATAACTCTCTCTTCAATGACTTGATGACACGTAGCTGCATTAATGATGGGCACGTAGCAGAGCAAATGATGAAGTCGTAACCACTCACAAACTTCTCACACGCAAAAATGAAAGTGAGATTTCAGGGATTGCGTCGTCTCTGAACACGTAACAAGACTCTTCAAAAGGAATGTCAAATTTCAAGAATTGCGTCGTCCTGAGCAAATGACAAACTTATTTCCTAAACCACTATAAAAAGGTTCAAGGTACACAATTCATTCGCTCACGATAAAACACTAGTACCGCTATCCTTACCCTCATTTTTCTCTCTCAAAACTTTGCACTAACAAAGGCATTGGAGAATCCTCGGAGGTGCCACCCCCCTCTTCTTCCGGTGACTCTTTAGTTCATCACTCTCTTTCTGTGAAACCTCAGGATTTTAGACCTCAAACTCAACGACAGATTTTCAGCATCAACACGTACACAATGTATGTCTGTCAATATATTGTAACACACGACAATAATTTAGTCTAAGATCCTTTAGGTGAACCAAACTTATACCCAGCTCACCTCTCTGAAGTTTTTGCAAGTCAGCTTGCTCTTGATAAATTTGGGGTTCTAAAGCCGCCAATACCACTATTAAAATGATGATTCCAGCCTGTTTAATCTAGTCTTATGTTTAAAATCTTTTTAAAACCAAGGGTCAAACATCTCTCTTGACTGTGAAATGAATAGCTTAAAACTATACATTCTATAGCCTTTTGGTGGCTGGAATATAGCTTGATTAATTTAATTTTCCTCTTTAACGGCGCGTTTGATTCATAAAATTAGTTAAAATAAAATTGTGATTCCACCTAGAATAGAATTATAATAAATACATTATTGCGTTGGGATGTCTATGCAAATTTCTAATTTAATTTTAATTCTAAAATTTTGTTTCAAAATAGATAAAAAAAATGAATGAAAATTCATTTATCATAATATTTTTAATATTTTTAAACTATTTATATATACTTTAAATTATTAGTTTATATCTATTTATTTATTTCCTTTTTAACCCATACATTTTTTTATCCATAGTATATTGAAAACTGTTAAAAAGTAAACAATACTTTTTTAAAATTTGATAATAATGTACCATACACTTAAATAACGTCCATAGATTTAAACCCAATCAGACAATATCAATTAAAAGCATCCAAAATAAAGTATTATGGCCTACAGGGTTTAAATATGTGAGGGAAAATTGAAATATAGGCATTTGGTGGGGGTATTTGGGTCTCAACAAATTGCTCCCAATTGTCATTTCCTATTTCAGATGTGTCACAAGGGCATAGGTTAAGAAGTATTAAATGAACATTATTTTTAACAATAATAAATACTATTTTTACTTTATAATAATTCTTATAAAAATACCTTTTTAAGTCATACCAAAAAAATATATTGATTAAAGTGTTTTTGAAAAGAAGCATTATAAAATCAAAATAGCATTTGATAATATTGAAAACAATTTGTATTTAATACTTCTTATGTCTTTAGGATCCATTGGTAGGGGGGATTGTGATGATATTTGACAAATTCAATATCACATTAACAATTTATCTCACGTTTTGATTTATAAATTTACTGTTTACGTGGGATTACAGTAGGATAAAAAATTAATCATAATCTCACATTTGTTTGTCTCATAATGGATATGAGATATAATTTATCCCCCCTTTAACTTTTTTTTCCTTCCTTTTTTATCTTTACATTTCTCTTCTTCTCACTCTCTTTCTTCTTTTTTCCCTTATCTTTCTCCTTCTCTTGTGTGGTCTCCAAAAATCTGGGTAAAGGAGAAAGAGAAAGAGAAGGAGAATGAGAAGCTAGGGGAAGAAGAAAATCGAGAAGGAAGAGGAGGAGAAGGAGGAGAAGGAGAATAAGAAGGGAAAGGGAAGAAGAAGTAAAAAGAAGCTGGAGATTGTGGATTGAAGAATGAAAATGGTGAAATTAAGGTTTGTGATCGTTAAGAATGATGAATAGTAATTGAGTATTTTGGTATTTACACTTATTATCATATTTTAGTCTCAATTATTTGATTTTAAAGGTTGGAGATAATTTGTTACTAGTGGTACAACTCAAAGAGAAAAAAAATAATATTAACCCTATTTTTTATTGCCTTGTTATATGTATAATTGATCTTCTTTCAAATTGTAACAGAAATTTTTTTATAAGAAAATAAATGTTTTTCCTAGATATTAATAAACATAAAAACTAGAACACACGTGCACATAGATCTAGCCTTTACTTTTTTTGTATTTTCTTTGAAAGAGAGGACCAATTGGGCCCAAAGGTTGCATTGGTTAACCATGCAGCCCAGTTAAGCCAACCATTTGTTGCTTTTTTTATGTCTGGCCCACTAAACATTCATTAGCTTCAATTACTATCATTAATCTCCCATGTTGATTAAAGAAAATTTTAGCTGGGATCTAAATTACATTTTTCTCTCTGACAGCTGTCCTCATCTCTGTACTACAGTACAACTTAAGTTTCGCTAATTAATCGTCATCCACTAATAACCACCAACAACTCCTCCAATTTTATATCCCTCTTTGGCCACCATGACCATCCTTAGCAGTTAAATTAAGAACTTGTACAGAAAACGGCTATTCAAGGGCCCAATAAGAAGCTACCGACGGCGACGTTTAACAGATACTTCTCCAACTTCCTTTAGCCGATCTCCCATTTCCCTTTTTAATCAGATTTTCACTTTCGGGTGCTACTCCAAGCAGTATAGATTTTGGTCCCTGCTATGCAGAGCAAAGTGAAACTCAATTTTGTAAAAGCAATGTTAGGGTTGTAATGTTTCTCTCCCTCTGTGTCTGTATTTTGGCTTGTTTTGTTTTACAGTGAAGGTGACTTGTTAGGGTTTCAAAGTACTGCATTTTCAGGTAATGCTTTAGATCCAGCTTAACTTCATCTTCGTTTATCACTACCTTCTACTTCTCTTTTTGTTCTTTTTACCATATTTTCTTTGTTAAATGTTCTTGCTTTGTCTAATATGGATTAGATCTCTACCACTCATTGCTTCTTAGTCGTGTTTTGTTTCGGTTGTTTTCTGATTTGAGCTGTTTCTGTTTTTGCAGTGGGCTTGTTTTCTGTTTCTAATTTTATATCCAACTTGGATTTGAAACTTTGTTTTGTGGCTTGGTTTTATTGGTAGAGTGTATGATTATTACTATTTACTTTTACTATTTTTATGAATGTTAAAATGACTCTGAAAATTTTGGATATGTATCTAGGGTTTCTATTTAGCTTCAATGGTTTTTCTTTTTTGGGCTTAATGTTTTCAAAATGAATCTTAGTTGTATTTTTGTGCTTTTTTTTTTTGGGTTTTTGATAATACATTTGAAGATTTTGATTAAAATATTGTTTCTTCTTTAGCTGTTCTTAATATCATATGTATGGAACTTACTGCTTTTGGCATAGCGTACCAGACCTAATTAATGCTTCAATGTAGAGGATAAGAGTTAATTTGGGGCTTTTGATACTATGCCCTGGCGTTTTTCTTTTGATAAGGATACTATGACCTGGTGCTTAATTAACATTCATAAATTGTGCTTGCACTTGTATGGTGTTGGGGTTTTATTGTGTATACATGCAGGTTTCTATATTTAGATACTTGGGATTTTAATTATCTGTCTTACTGAGATGGGAAAGAGCCCTGGAAAATGGATTAAGAGCTTACTCGGAAAGAAGTCATCAAAGTCAAATTTGCCAAAAGGAAGAGAGAAATCGGTAAGAGAAGTATCAAGTTCTATATCTCAGAAAATATCTTAATAAATAATATATTTTGGCTTTGATAAAGCAATGTTATATGACATTCTGCTGTCTAATTGGTATTCAAAATTTGAAAAACGTGCACTTTCTAACTGGTATTTCGATTCTTGTGTGAAGAAGTCTGCAAATAAAGAAGAGTCATTGGTTTCTTTTGAGGTGGCTGTGTCAAACTTATCCGTGGACCCTCCATCTGTTTCACCCCCAATTCCTGGGACTGGTGCTAGAAATGTGGATTCAGAAAAAGGAGTGGCTGTCGAATTACCAAAGGACGGGGTTGATCCTTTGTCCTTGAAAGGGAATGAAGATGATCATATGAACATTAATTCACAAGAAGATTCTGAGAGAATCAAGCATGAACAAGCTGCAAAAAAGGCACAGGCTGCTTTTAGAGGTTATCGGGTAATTTACTCTTGCTGTAAGAATTACTGTTTTAAAATTCTATGCTCTGAAAATCATAACTTCTTCAAATTTGATAATTTCTATTTAGCCGTGTGCAAAATCCTATAATTTTTTATTTTGTTCCTTATTACCTCGTTTTGTTTCAAAGTTTCAGTTAATTAGTTATGTGCTTGAATTTGCTTGCTATATGAGTGCTTTTGCCTATTATACTGGAGTTTGATGGTATTTTAAACTCATGTCAATTTTTTTTAATATTGTTAAAACCCACACACATGCTTCGAACACCTGTCCACTTAGTGGGCAGGAAAGTTTCCTTACCAATGCTCCAAAGCAGGCAGGACATCTGATGTCAATTTATTTTATGTGCTATCTATGAAGATAATAGGATTTTTGGTTAACTTTACGGTGAGGAAAGTGGTATAGTCTTTCTGACTTCCTAATGGTGTAGTTTTGCAACTAACTTTTTTATAGGATGGCTAATAGCAGTACTGTCAAAGGATTCTAAGTTTGATACAGTCTACACAAGGTAAAAGATTCTGATGCGGCAGCTTCTGCAGTGATTTAGAGGGACTGAGGGACACACAATGTGCTTTGATGTGTATAAATGGCGTTGAACTTTGCAACTCTCCAAAACTTGGGATCCAGTGCATGATTAGATGAAAGTGTCTTTGTTAATGTTTTATGTGATATATGTACATGCATATGCATGCATTCATGAAAATGAACTTAATAGATAATATTGAAGCATGACACATTTCTTTTACTACTTTTGTTGATATGGGTCGTCTTCCTGCATGTAAACTTTTCCGTTGCATTTTGCTTATTTTTGGGGATTAATAGAAAATCATTTAAGGCCTTGAAAATGTAGTTTTTGTACAAATGTATGGGTTCTACTTGTTGATGTTTCATGATTCTTTTTAAATAATTTTTTTGATAAATATGATTCTTTTTAATTAATGAATGTAAGTTAACTTTTTAAATTTTTCATTATTATATTAATATAAAAAGAAGGTAGGCAGCTAGAGGCTTTGGTTTAAAGAGGGTTTGCAGTTTAAAACTCGTTGGGGGATGTTAATGAAAATGTTTGAGGTGGCTTGCAGTCAGTGCGTGAGTTTTCGGGGTTTTGAATTTATTGCTTTGGAAAAAAAAGAAACTTATATAGTTTCTTTAAGTGGTATAAGTATCAACCAATAAGAGTATTTGCCTATGGTTTCAGTAAATATTTCAGTTGCAAATGCCCTACCCATTTTCTAATCATCATTATGGTGTTATATGCAAAATTTCCAACTATGGGCTTATTAAAAATTTAATGGGAAGTATGAATTTGCTTTCAGATTTCATATTGTTTTAGTGGCCTCGCTTTGAAATTTCATATAACGCTCATCTTCCTTGAACTTTATACTTTTGTTAATCAGTAAATATTCTGCACTTATTATTTCCCAGTTCTACTTTGGTTTTCTTCTGACACTAGCATGGTAAATTTGAAGGCTCGCAAGGCATTTCGAACCCTCAAGGGTATTATAAGGTTGCAGGCACTTATTCGTGGTCACATGGTTAGAAGACAAGCTGTTGCTACATTATGCTGTGTCTGGGGAATTGTTAAGTTCCAAGCACTTGCTCGTGGTCGAAAAGTCAGATGTTTAGATATTGTGATTGAAGTTCAGAAAAAACATCTGGGAACAGTTCTGGTAGTTTCTCCAATTCCCTCATTTATTGATCCTTAGCTTGTTTTCCTGTACTTTTCAATCAGAGGAAAAAGTGAGCATATTCTTTGATGTCTTTCATTGTGGTATATGCATTAGCTGTCGCCTATACTATTAGTGTTGCGGTGATTAATATGATAATATCACCTTTGACATGGGGGCATATTGAAAATATTTTAGATATGTTACTGTAGTGGAGAACAAATTATCTGATATTAACATATGCCTCCTATCTTTCTCTATTTGTCGCAAATTTTTGAATAGCTGATATGGCATATCATGTGTTTCATCTAGTTGTTTTCTGTTTCTTTTATCAGGGTGATAAAAGTTCTGAATCTTTTGGAGTAAGCACATATACTCGGATGGAGAAGCTGTCAAAATATGCTGTTGTTCGGAAGGTAAGATCTGTTTCTGTTTCCCCTTGGCATATGGATATAAAAGATTCAACTTTTAGATGGGCCGCTTCGTGATACTACTACTGAAATCAGCTTTTGTTTATGAAGTAAAACAATCCAAGTTATAACGTCTGTGTTGAGATTAAGTTTCTTGTCATGATAAATAGAACACTTCTCCTTAATGACCATTGGTATTTCCAACACTTGTTGACAAAACATCCCTTTCACTTTGTGTCTGACTTCTGTTTGGCACTTGTTTCTACCTTTATTGTTAGAGAATGTGTAGAAGTATGAGCCTGCATGCATTTTTATTGTGGGAGCTATTACCCTGTATGAAATTTTGTCAATATTCTACATGCTAACGATCATTTT
Organism: Bretschneidera sinensis; assembly: GCA_023935145.1. Taxonomy (NCBI): domain Eukaryota; kingdom Viridiplantae; phylum Streptophyta; class Magnoliopsida; order Brassicales; family Akaniaceae; genus Bretschneidera; species Bretschneidera sinensis. The sequence continues at coordinate 56,849,446 of CM043705.1, read as the reverse complement.
AGCATTTGTAAGGACTTGTTCAAATTCAAATCACAAACAAACATGTATTGATAGCTGTGCCCTGTGTCTAGATACAGATAGTTGCCATGTCTAGCACCTCTTTTCTGGTCAGAACATGATGCTCCATCTATGTTTATTGATCTTAGCTTTTTGAAACTCTTCACCAGAATTACACTCACCTTCCACACCTAGGGATAGGTGATGGAGAACACAAGGAAGATTAAATATTGGGTTTTAATGTGATGGGATATTTTGTAATTAAGGGAAAATATGCAATTTTGATATTAGAGATATTTAGGTAATTCATATTTTATTAGCAGTTTCTTAGATATTCACTAGGATTAGGAAATTAGGGTTGATTTAGTTTTCTATTTAGATTATGTTTTTTATTCGGATTATGTTGGGTGCCTAAATAAGAGCACCTCTAGTAGGATTCTAGATAGACCCAATCTTTTACATATGAAAAAAAAATAGTATTCTAGGTAGACCTGATTTGAGAATGGAATTTAATCAAGAATATCAAATTTGGTTCTTAGGTTTAGGTCTTTTGCCCTCCAATAATATTCTCCTATTATTTCTTTCCCTGTTCTCATTTCTTTACCAAGTTAGCATCCAACCATACCTGTCCTACATCAATAGGTGTTATATGTCTGTAGATCTTAGTTTCTAAAGGTTTTTGCCAGACTCATGCTCACTTTTCACACCTGGGATGCGTGGTTGGTTTGGCCATAGAGAGAGATCCTTTCAAAAATTTGGCTGTCTTTCAGCACAATTGGTAATCGGGACATGCCAGCAGTAACAAGCATTTACCAGTAATCTTTAGCACTGTGGTTGCACCTTGCACATACCATTTGTGTGAATTATATTGTAAGATATGACTAGTAATTAGCATTGGCTGTTATACTGACAACAAGCTGCTTTTCCTTGGAGTATTTTTCAATGAAATGGCATGGCATGGCATATACTTGTGTGTTTAAAATTTGTAATATAAGATAGGATCGTAATATTATATTAATGAGAAAGCATAATATAAGTTAACATAACAAAATGTCAATAAAAATCATGTTAAAAAAGAATGTTGTGACATATTATACTGGCTACCATCTAGAACCTTCTCCCCCACCCAAGTGATACTGATTCCACATAGTAAATGCCAATTTAACGAAATCATTGTATATGACCTACTTTAGTTCCTTTTCGAAAGACTTGAAACTGAGCATGTGAATATGCATTCACTTTCAGCTTCTGGCTTCATCACCAACTCCATTACCACTATGGCTCCAGTATGGTCCAGGGGAACCCAACTCTGCCTGGGAATGGCTTGAACGCTGGACAAGACTGCGCTTTTGGGAACCTCCTTCACAGACAGTTAAGAATCTTGGTTTGAAGTCTCAGACAAAGAATGGAAGATCTCAGACAGTTGAAACTGAACAGGGAAGGCCAAAGCGAAATGTCAGGAAACTGTCCAGTGCAAGTGTTGAAAAGAGCTCAAGCTCAAGTCGTTCTACTTCAGAGTATGAAATACCAAAACGCAATATGAGGAACATTTCTGGCCAGCCTGTAGATTCAGTTCGGGACCATCCTAAAAGTGAAATTCACAAGGTTAAGCACAATTTAAGAAAATTAACTGACTTTACGAAGGAGGCTTCTGATAGGTTGGAGGTTAGCGATGAGAAACCAAAGCACACTCTCATGAAGGCTTCAAAGTCTGCTGTCCCTGATGTTCTTGAGAAGGGCACTACTGAATCTGTTGAGAAGAGGAAAGATATGACAGTGACAGTATCAAAACAGTCTGATCTTGACACAGATATGAAGCTAACAGTTGCAGATATTCCAGTAGAAGAGTTGCATGACCATCTTGCTATTGACTCGCAACATGTGGAGAACAATGGTAAAGCTGAAAGTATCCAAGAAATGAATATGGAGTTATACTCTAAGGATGATAATATCAGCAATGAGAACTTGAAAGCAAGTGAACGAAGAGCTTCTTTACCTGCAAAGGTTGATCATCAAGACAATGGGTTGCATAGCACACGGAAAGTTCCCAGTTATATGGCACCAACTGAATCTGCAAAGGCCAAGCTGAGAGGACAAGGCTCCCCTAGGTTTTCCCAAGATGTGGTTGAGGAAAATGGTATAGCACGGCGGTATTCTCTGCCATCTTCTTCAAATGGCAAGTTAAATTCACTGTCTCCACGAGCACAGGGATTGGTTCAAGCCTGTAGCAAAGGCGTAATCATCAGTGATAAATCTCTATCATCTTCTAGAGATGCTGGTGGTAAGAAAAGTATTAACTGGGAATTTTCATAAGCTCTTTGATTTTTGATGTCTGGTTTACAATGCGAGTTCTGTCTCTGATGTACTCTTTTTTTTTTTTTTTAAATTTTTTGTTACTGAAAAAGAATATGGCAACTTAGTTGACCAGATACATTTGTGTATATATCTATGCATGTAGATATTTTCATACTTAGATCTGTATGTAATATTCAGTAGTTAATTTCACTTTGAACAAATGGTATGGATGATTTTGGCTTAGGATATGTGTGGGGATTTTGCTGAGCATTGTTGCTCTAGGAATGTTTCTTTTGACTCGGCATTTAAATGTGCGACAAATTGCCTAAAGTTTCCTGCTTGGTTGAGAAGAAATTTTTTTGAATTCTAGTAGAATATATTTGTTGGTCTTTCCACTTTTGGTCCCTAGTTGATCCTTTTGTATGTCTGAAGAATAAAATTGTCTTTTGTTTTCCATGCAATTAGCAAATTTGAATATATTGATTTTTGAATTGATTCTTTTTTCCTCTTAATGTTGAACTGAAGGAGTTGTTGCTATAAAAGCCAGTGATCGTTTATTGAATTAGAAATTAATAGAATTTGTGTTCCTCATTCTGACTCTCCATTATTGATAATTTGATTATTTTAGGTAAGATGATCAGAGCTGAGTGGAGGAGGTGATTTCACATAAAGAATTGTTGAGCTGAAAAATTGTGTCACGGAGATGGAGAAAAGTGCAAATTGTCTACAAGTTTCCTTTATGTTGTTTGTAATACGGTAGATGAAACAGCAGGATGCTTTGTCAACTATTCAGTGTTTGGTATGCGTAGCTTGTTTCTTTAATTTCACTTTGGGTATGTAATTGAGTAAATATTTTATAGGTCTCACTTGGGTTGGTTCTTTTAGATTTGTGCTGTATAAATTTTTGCTGTCTTACTTTTTTTCCTTTATATAGCAGATACGCAAACATGGAAAGTTTGCATTTTGCTTTATGCTATACAGTGATTATCTGCTAGTTAAATGCTTGGTTTTGTCACTTCCATTTATGCTCCCATATGAGGTCTATGATTGAGCTTTATGGTATTCTCCAGTATATATTCATTTAAAAGAGATGTCCAAATGCTTGCAGATCCTTGCACAAGTACTACTTCTTAGGCTTTGACTGGTAGAGAAGACAAGGGGGAGGAAAGAAGTGAGAAAATGAGAGGAAGAAAAAGTAAGATTGATGTTTTTTGTCTGAGTGTTTAGTAAAAATGATAAAATTATCTTATTTTGTTGATCTTGTCAGTTTTAGATTATTTTGATATCTATCAGGTTTTCTTGACTTTAATATTGCTTTTGTTGATCTTATCGGTCTCTATCCTTTAGGGTTGTTTGGTTGGTGGGATTGGATTAACTTAATTTCAACGAATAGTTATATTTATTTGGTTGAAAAGATTCACTATTTATTGGTGGGATAAAATAAGTTTTAATCTTATATTTTTCGTCACACGATCTATCCCAAACACGAGACTAATATTTTTTTTTTACAATTTTTACTTTTAAATAATAATAATAGAAATAATTGTTATAATTATTATAATATTATTAAAACATTTTTATTATTATAATAATAATATTTTAAATAAAAATAATTATTAAAATAATAATAATGATAATAGTAATGTTATTATAATAATTGTAATAATGATAATGATAATGATTATTATCATAAAAAATGTAATAATAAATTTTTTATAATAATAATATTTTAAATAAAAATAATTATTAAAAATAATAATAATGATAATAGTAATATTATTATAATAACAAATATAATAACTATAACTATAATAATGATAATATTATAATTTTATTTATAATAATATTATAGTAATAATTATCATAATAATGACAATAATAATGATAATGATAATGAAAATAATAATAATATAATAATATAATAATATTTATAATAATGGTATAGTGATAGTAATAATAATTATTATCATAATTATAATAATAAAAATATTAATAGTATTTTTATAATTAGAATAATATCAAAATAATGATGATGATAATAATAATAATCATATTAATGATAATTATAATAATTATATTAATAATATAATAATTATGATAATAATAATAAAAATTAGGTTTAATTACAAAAAAATGCTCGTGGTTGACTCTATTTTCAAAAAATGCCTTGAAGTTTTTTTTTTTTTTTTTTGTGATAAAAATACATTGTAGTATGCTTTTTTTAGCAAAAAATATATTGTGGTTGACTAAAATAAACATATTACAACGTATTTTTGACTAACAAAAATATATTGTAATGTATTTTTTGTTAACAGAAACATACCACATATTTTAATTACAAAAAAAACTCAGGGAAACACAATTTCAAAATAATTCTCCCAATACTTTGACGTGAGTATGGAGCTTTTGAGGTGTATGGGTTGTTCACTTTTTGTGTTGATCTTACTTTTTTTTAATGATTAAAACAAATAATCTTATTTTTTAAATGATAAAAAGCAGTTGATCGTTCTTAGCAAGTTGTACTTAAGCATATAAAGCCTAGGCATGCATATGGAGGTCGTGAAGAGAAAAAAAATTAAGAGTTGAAATATAATACTTGTTAAAATATCCAAAAAAAAATACTCCATGAAATTTATTTATTTTACTCTGGTTTTATCCCTTATAATTGATATAAACAAAGAATATGAATCAACTTGGTTATGATTACACTTTAAAACCATTTAATAATTGTTAAGGGTATTTAAGCAAAATTTAAAAAAATGAATTGAATTTTTAATTAAATTTAAACACAAAATTTATTTTAATTCTACCATTTAAATAAAACCACAACAAACATGAAAATTCATTTGACTTTGAAATATAAATTTATTTGTAAATGAATTTTAGTTTTAATTCATTTGAAAATGAATTTTAATTTTAATTTATTTCTAATAAATTAAATTATATACTTTAGTTTATACCAAACAAAATGTTAGTAAGAATAGAAGGAAATTACTAGGATATCCTCTGCCAATATGGTGCAACTAGAGTTAGCAGTTGTGCTAGATGTTCATTTGGGTGATCTATTAAAAAATATGGATTAAATTCTCCGGCCCTTAGTAATAATATTCCTTAACCTTCCTAAATTATATCTCATCTACTCAGCTCATTACCAAGACAAACTATAGTCTTTGATGGTATCAGAACATTCATTTCTTCATCACTCTTCCCTTAGAGACTATAGTCATCCTCTGAAGGGAAGACAGAATGGAAACTAAATCTAAAAGGGTCACACAAGATGATGATCGAATCACCCAACTTCCTGACAGTATTCTAGGCACCATCTTATCATGTCTCACGATGAGAGAAGCCGTACGGACTTGTATTCTCTCAACTAGATGGAGGTACCTTTGGACTACATCTCTATCAAACCTCAACTTTGATTCAGATAACATGTTGAACGGTAATAAGTTTTGTGATAACAATTATACCTATTTTCACAACAATATGTCCCAGAGACTATTAATTTCCTGCAAAAGGATGTTATTCTTTTTTAATTCTGTAGATCAGTTCTTTCTACATCTTAACTCAGACCATAAGATTAAAAAGATGAAGGTTTACTTCTTTTTGCGCCGCAATAAGTATGGTGCTCATCTTGATCAATGGATCAGTCGCGCGATTCAAAGTGGGTTAGAAGAACTTAATCTTTATTTGTTCGAAGAAAACTGTTTTTGTGCTTCAGAAGATGATGATGATTTTTATGATTTTCCTAGTGATAATCTTCTTCTTTATGATGGGAGTGCGAGAGGCCGAAGGTACTCATCCTTAAAGTGCTTGCGTTTGGCATATTGCAACCTGGCCCCAAAAAGCTCTAATTTCCTAGGTTTCAACACCCTCACAACTCTTGATCTCATGTTGGTAGATTTGGTATCTGATACTTGTTTGCAGAATTTATTATCTAATTGTTGCCTCCTCAAGTGGTTGTCTTTATATGAATGCTATAACATAGATCACTTAAAGATTGAGCATCCTTCGTGCTGTCATCTGAAGTACCTAAATGTGTATGGCTGCAATAAACTCAAGGCGATAGAAATAAATGGAATTGATCTTGAAACATGGGAATACAAGGGTTACTTAATAAACTTCAGGTTCAGGAGGCTGCCGAATCTAAAAACTGTATTCACCCATGTTGTTCATCTCAGACTCGGTGATGGAGTAGTTTGGCCTCTTTCTAGGCTTCCTGTCGACCTCCCCCACCTTGAGACTTTGTTTCTAAGCTGCAGCTGTTACTTGGAGGTAGCCGATATTTCTCATTTCACAGAACTGTTTCATATTTTTTCTTATTTAAATAAAAAATTTGTTTCACTTGTTTGAACTGTGCTACTTTTATTTTTCGTCAATGTTTCAGGCAGGGGTCATGCCAGAGAGGTTACCAAAATTTCCTAATCTTAAACATTTACTGATTCTGGAAGTTGCCATATATCAACACGACTTATTGTGGATAGCAACTGTTCTTGAGGCATCTCCCGCGATACAAAAATTAGAATTGCATGTAAGCTTCTTGTCGGATTTATTTGTCATTGTTGTTCATGCCATGAATATGAGTAGTGAATCTCTGTAATCCTTCACTAAAATTGCGTTGAAATGCATTATTACAGCTAAGAACCTATGATTATGATGAAGAACCAAGAGAAATATATAGGCCTCCAATCAGCTCCTATGATTAGCTCAAGGAAATTGTGACTACAGGGACACGAGGTTACCTGAGCGAGATTGAGGTTGCAATCTATCTGCTAAACAATGCGATAGCACTTGAAACGATGAAGGTTGACCCACATAGAAGATATTACATTGGAGATGGGAAATGGGAAGTTTCAGAAGCTTGTAGCAGATGGACCACAATTGGAAGGCAGAAGGTCTTGGATCATCTTACAGCAGAAGCTAGTCCCCTGGTGGAGTTGTTGATTCTGTAACTTTTCATTGGTAAACAAACTCTTTTAGAATCTTCTATGCTTTCTCAGCTCTCAATCTGGAAAAATTCCATGGGATTTTCTTGGATCAGAGGTTCTTTCCACTGCTAGACGGAGAGAGAAAGAGAAAATTTCTCCTACCTCTGTCTCTGTCTGATTATGAGTACCTTTTGTCCAGGTCTTTGCAAGAAATTTTCCAAAATCTGATGGAACATAGCATGAAAACATGGAAAATCTCTTAGAAAGAGCCAGTGTATACAATAAATAGAAAGCACTACATAATGTCATAATGTATAATAAGAACAAATATTAATTCAAAGCTCTAGTGCAAAATGTGGTGAGGAATGAAATGAAAGAAATATAGCCTGCTAAGGTGAAGAATGGTTTCAGGTGTCAGATGCCAGCCAGAGTTCTCCCAAACACTTCAATAGGGCAGAGTTACCCTCAAGTTAAGGGGTAAGGGTCTTAGAAGAGCCCACAATGAAGTGGTCAAGGGAACTCCAGGAGACAGCTAACTCTTTCTTGTTCAGCATGTTATACCACAGCAATAACTACTCATACTTATATGGTGAAGGTTATAGTTCACGCCCGCAGCATGTTAAGCAAATTTAGGTGCCTTTCCAGTAGGGGACTATTAGAAATGAGGGAAGTCTAAATGTGGAAAATTTATTGAAATTGAACCAGGTCAGTATTGTGGGAAAGATGAAAGATAAATAATGTTTTCGAGGCAAGTGTCAGTGAGGTTTCCACACTCAGCTTTCTGTTCTCTCATCTCAAAGGCCTAGGATCCTCTGCCATCTTTTTCACAATGATAAAAGCTTGATACTAAAATATGCATTGATGACTAATACGCAATATAACCTCAATTAACATGGTTATAGTCAGGTAATCCTTGGATTAAGATATAGGCTTGTTAGTTACTGTATAACATAGCTTAGAAATTAAGTGCATTTGATTTTAACATAAACCAAAGAAAGGGCAAAGGGCAGGTGCAAAGAAGGAGAATGCATTGTGCCCTCAATATGCTTCTTTTCTTTCATCTAGCCTGAAGCTGAGACAAGGCCCAACAACTTATATATTTATCCTAACAGATTTCTCTATTATTGATCATAGCAAAATATAAAGTATTGTACTGTAAATAATTGCAGGGGAGGAACTCACCCTTGCATATAAAGGATCAGTAACCTAATCTGGCTGATCAAATTTAACAGCTTATACTTTGGCTATTACTTAACAAATCATTTATTGAGCTTCATTGTGTCCTTGAAGAAATTTGCAAAAACCCGTTGTGCACACTATTATGTTTATGGTGGGAGCCAGTTAAGCCTTAAGGAAAGTGACTTTATTACATGCCATGGAGTTTTCCAAAACTAAACACAGTCCTTTCCTGGTTTCTGCATTTTTCCCTAATAGATTCCATTACCTTCGAACCTGAAGAAGAAAAGGTATGATCCGAAAAGCAACCATGGAGGATCTCCCATCAAAGAAAGAGAGGATTAAACAAAATGGTTTCCTTTGCAAACTTCCTGAGAGTATACAAAGCAAAGCATCATATTGTCATCACTAACAATTACAGAAGCTGTAAGGATCACTTAGGAGTACTAGGTGAAAGTGTACCTTCAGACAATATCTCTTAATTACAACCTTGGCCTCTTGCCTTAGTGGTTTTGGGTTCTGTATATAGGAAAATTGGGTTTGATCCCCCTCGCCAATATATTTAAAAAAAATCTCTTAATCTAACTATAACTTGTATTTCTGTTTTTCTCTTGACATTCCAGGGCTGGGTTCACACCAAAGAGGGTATCGACTTTTCCCCAATTTAAACAATTATGTGTACTGGATCGTGTCTTCATCTCAAGCATTCATTTAAGCATCTCACCATCTTTTTTTTGGTTAATCGAAAGTGAATGATCACTATATCAGTTTTCTTTGAATCTCATCAATTCACTTCAAATTTCATTGATATATATTATGTGAAGAGAAAGATATTTCCTAAATAAAAATTTAGTGAAGGTGCACACACAAAAGTCAATAAAATGAAATATTGTTTGAAGTTTTAAGGTCAATAATTTTCATGTGTTTAATTAAAAGTCCTGATCAAGCAAATGTGACCACTTTTCTCTATATAAAGTACTTTGATTATCGGAATCTTAAAGTTATTAACTCTTTCCATCTTAAGTTCATAAACTTCATATGATGTTATAGCTTTTTTTTTCTAATGTCATGACAGTAACCTGAGTCAAACTTGGGAAATTGCTTCCAGAAGATCACAAAGAGGGAGATGTAACCAATGGGCTAACCCCAAGGTTACAATGCTATAGCCTTTTTGAAAGCATTTAAACTCAACACTAATGATAAATGAACCACACCAATCAAATATTCTTTAGTTCTATTTTTTTTCTTTGCTAAATAAATAAACATTGAGAAGGAGAGGGCGTGCGACCGTCTCCACACATTGGTCAGAGCTGTGTGGTTCTCTAGGTTCACACCATAAGCGACACATATTGTAAATACCCCCAAATAATAAAACACCTCACCGGTTTTCTGGTCCTGAACTATTTATTAGAATTATTTTCATGATAAGTTAAATTTCAGTCCTCTCAAGGGATGGCTAGGGCAGCCTGCTTACCATAATATTGGTAACTTTGCTTAGGAACCTAAAGAATTAGTAATGTGCATGCCATATTAATAGCAAGGATGAAGAATTGATTCCAGAATTGAGATTTCCACTTAAATAGTACAAAAATTATACAATAAAATATTGTATAAAAAATATGGCAGTGCTAGACAGGCACGCCTTGAATTAATTTAAATGCAAACATTAATTGTATTGACAATCAACAAGGCTGAAAATTGATTCGATTAGTATGGAAGCGCCCGGACAACATTTCTAAGGACTTATCACCCAAAAGTGTTACCTCAAGCTGTTTTTAAATCATATAAGATATGAGCTGTATAACAGGAAGATAGGTTCTTTGAGCATTAATCCGGAGAAGCTAGTCACTTAGTGGAATTATGGATACTCAGTAACTTTTTGATTAAACTCCATGTTTAAGACAGATAATTTCTCCATTACTCATAAAAAAACTGGAGGTATCAGAACAGGAAGAAACCGTAACTCCTTGTTTGGATTGAAGGGACCACAATTGGAAGGCAGAAGGTCTTGGATCATCTTACAGCAGAAGCTGGTCGATCCCCTGCTGGAATTGTTGATCGGTGAACAAACTCCCTTTACATGCTTTCTCTGCTTGCGAGCTGATTTAACATAGCATGAATTAAACACGATAAAATGACAGTGTTACAATAGAAAGCAGTACGTGATGTATAATAAAAATATGTACTGCAAGATTGCAAAGCTCTAAAATACAAAATGTGGTGAGGCATGAAATGTTAAAAACATACCCTGTTAAGGTGAAGACTGATAGGATTATTCACTCACTGACTTTAGGTGTCAGGTGCCAGCCAGAATTCCCCCAAACACTTCAGTAGGGCAGGCTTACCTCTCAAGTTAAGAGCCCGCAATGAAGTGGTCAAGGGAACTCCAGGGGACAGCTGACTCTTTCTTGTTCTGCCGGTTATACTTTTTAGGCTGTATAAATATTAAACAAACTACTCACACTTATATAGTGCAGGTTATAGTTCACTCCCACTGCATGCTGTCAAGGAATTTTAGGCGTCTTTCCAGTAGGGGGGACCATTAGAAATGAGAGATATCTAAATGCGGGAAATTTAACGAAATCGAACCTAGTCAGTATTGTGGGAAAGATGAAAGATAGAGAATATTTTTGAGGCAAGTGACCGTGAGGTCTCCACACTCATCAGCTTTCTGTTCTCTCATCTCAAATGCCTATGACCATCTGCTATCTTTTTCATAAAGATAGAAGTTTCATACTAAAATAGATATTTTTATTTTGGTATGTTGAGGAACCTGAGAATCTTATATGAAAAGCTTAGAGATAATACTAATAGGCATTGCTTATAACTAATAAGTGATTAACCCCGGAAAAAATATGGTTTTAATCAGGTAATCCTTAGATTAAGTAGGTGGTAGTAAGAAATGAATATTGGCTGGTTAGTTACTGCATAAAATAGCTTGGAAATATTTAAGTGCATTTGATTTTAACATAAATCAAATAAAGGAAAAAGGATAGGTGCAAAGATGGAGAATGGCTGACCTAAGTTTGGGGAAAACTTGGATTTAGAGAGTCCACCAAGCAAAGGTCCATCATATGATTTTGAAGACTATACAAACCTAAAAGCTTAAGCCTATGGATTTTGGACTTCACCATGCGAGTACATTTGCTCGCTACAAAAGTCACATCGTTCGAGCCACCACTACAAGATAATTGACATTTGCCAGCGCTTCAAAAAAACGCCGCAATATAATAACTGCCGGCGCTTTTTTTGCGGCGCTAGCGCCGCAATATTCAAAGCGTCGCAATATTCAAAGAACGTATAACGGCGCTTCAAAGCGCCATTATATGTGAATCTTACTACATATTTCATATACCGGCATGAAATGAGCATATTCCGGTGCTTCAAAGCGCCGGTATATGCTCCATTTCATATTTTGGTGCTTCAAAGTGCCGGAATATGTTAAAAATTTCACATATAAATTAGTTTGTCGCGATATGTTTTTCCTCCAAAATTTTGTTCCTGCTCCCTTAGCTCCACCGCGTCGTTTCCCCCAAATTTCAGTCCTGCGAACTTAGCTCCCTTGCCATAATCTTCTTGTTGCTTCATCTAGCTGTTGCCCTTAGCTCCCCCGCCATAATATTTTCTGGTAAACTTCTGTCAATTTTCCTTTCCTTTTTACAATGTTTTTTTTCCTTCTCTGAAGTACAATGGAAATGCTCCTATTCTTTGTCATACTATTTGATTATTTTTCTATTACTTATATTTTTTACTCTGTTACTTATATTGTGCCTTAATGTCCATCTCTGAATCGATTGAGCTATACTGCTAGCCAACCACTGCGTTGTTGTCATGTGTGTTTTTTTTTTTTTTTTTTTTTTTTTTTTTTTTTCTGGTTGTGTTTTGGGACTGGCTGTATTGACTACTAGAGCAGCTGTGCTTCTTATTTTCAGTTATCCTAAGTGCGTTTATGGTTCATAAAATGAAGGTCACTCCATGGTTGCCTCTGAGCAAGATTGATCTTTGTTAGTGCTCCCAGGTCGATGTAGCTTAGGTTAACTACTTTGAATCCTTGAACACGACCACCACTAGTGTTATCACTACATTAGCCAGTAGTATGTTTCAATAAAGTTTGCACACAATCATAATTCTATTGGGCACCATCTTGTGTGCTCTTAGAAAGCTTGAAGAGTATTGACACCGGGCAGAATAGTGATTATTCTGCAGGCTAGTTTTCAACAAATAATTCACAGAGAAGAAAATAACACGAGAAAAAACCCTAGAAAAAACAGAGGAACAACTCTGAATTTTTATTCGAAATTATGCAAATCAATAATAATGATAATCTTTTCATTCGTGGCCTCCTTATTTATAAGGCCAAAGGAAAAAAGGAAAAAATCCCCGAAAACATAATCCTGGGGAAAACTAAAGAAATTACTAAAATTAAGCAATTGTATTAAGGCAGAATCAACGGGAGTCAATTCTGACTTGAATACAAAAGGAAATTGCAAATGGAAAGTTTCTTAAAACTGAAAACTGCAAATTTGAAGGCCTAAAATAGAGTCAACGGTAGTAAACCGTTCTAGGTAGTCCATATGTCATTTTTGCACTGATCTGCCAACTTAAGGTATCTCAGTGCGAACAACGTGTTATCTGACAACCTAGCATCACCTGACTCGGATCCTCCTGCATCAGTCGCCTCGGGTTGGAAAGAACTCGTCCTCGAGTTCACAATAGCTTCATCGGAATCCACAAAACAAGGACTCAGGTGTTTCACATTAAAGACATCAGGCGGCAACCCAGGAGGAAGATCCTCTGGCATCAGGTCAGAAAACTCTGCTAGCAGCTGCTGCACCTCTGCTGGTAAATCTGGATTCATGTCTGCTGCACTATTCCCACAAGGCAGCAGAGCATGAACCACGTCTCCACGCTCAACCTCAGCTAAAAACCTGGACATCAAAAGCAGATTAGTATTATTGGCTACCAGGGTAGGAGTGGTTCCTTCCCGACGAGGTGCCAACACAATCTTCTTCCCTTTGATGCTAAGGGAATATGTATTTTTTCGCCCATCATGAATAACACTGCGATCATACTGCCAAGGTTTGCCTAACAATACATGACAAGCATCCATAGACACAATATCACACCTGGTATTATCAAAATATTTCCTACCAATCGAAAAAGACACTAGGCATCGCCTATCTACTGTTACCTCACTGCCTTTATTCAGCCACGACAATTTATACGGCTTAGGATGATGATCTGTCTTCAACTGTAGTTTTTGGACAGTCTCTTCAGACACTACATTCTCACAACTACCACTGTCAATGATCATCTTGCAGACTTTATCTGCAACTGTGCAGGTCGTGTGGAAAATATTGATTCTCAACCAATCGTCCCCTGTATCGCCCTTGGGGGTCAGTAGACTCTTACGAATGACCAGAGTCTCATGGCCATCTCCATACAACACATCTCCATCTTCACCATCGTCATACACTAGCTCTCCAATCTCCTCAGTTTCATCTACCACATTGTCCTCAATCAGGAGATTTTTGCCCTCCTGACTAGCAGGCTTCATGCACTCAGTCTCTTTATGCCCCTGTTCACCATATCTGAAACATCTAATATTTGAGTTAGAGTTACCCTGGGGTGGTTACTGGGCAGGACGAGATTCTTGAGGGCAAACTGGCCGACTGCTTTGATCACTTCTGATCACTGGCCTCCTGTTCTGCTGTTTTTCCACCGCAAGTGCACGCTGGTATGCTTCAGAAATGGTCCGCAGTGAGTGAAGACCGAGGACATCCTGCAAGGGCTACCGTAATTCCCCCAAATACTGTGCCACCATCTGCTCTTCTGTCTCGGATAAATCGTTTCGGGCTATCAATTGATAGAACTCCTCCGTGTAATCTTCCACTGATCTCGTGCCTTGCCTCAATGAATGAAGTCGCTGAAACAAGGTTTGAGTGTAGCTAAAAAGAAGGAAGTGACCCTTCATCTTATCCCAATCAGTGATCTTGGCCTTGCCCTGTCGGTCGCGTGAGTGCCTCAACTGCTCCCACCACGCAGATGCTCTGTCTTTGAATTTGATGGCGACCAGTTTCACTTTGACACGATCTGGGACTTCCTTATACTCGAAAATATGCTCTACTTCATTCAACCAATCGACGAATCCTTCGGCCTGTAACATACCAGAAAACTCGGGTAGATCCACTCTAAAATTGAGGTCTCTATAATGATCCTCCCTACCACGGTGTTCCCTGAATTGAGCAAGATTGTAATACAGGTTTTCAAAACTGGAATCGGAATCATGATCTTCCATCTCACAATTACCGAAATTCTGCGCCGCTAGATACTGGATTAACTCTGCAACTTGCCTCTGTAAATCCTCAATCATCGCATCCTGAACGTTACGATCACGGCGTGGGACTTCCTCGTTCGGAACCTGCCCGCGACGACCACGACCACGACCACGACCACGACCACGACCACGACCACGACCACCAGCCATGGAAACTGATGAAATCTCACCCTAGGAAGATGCTGAAGCTTTGATACCAACTGACACCGGGCAGAATAGCGATTATTCTGTAGGCTAGTTTTTAACAGATAATTCACAGGGAAAAAAATAACACAAGAGAAAAAACCTTAGAAAAAACAGAGGAACAACTCTGAATTTTTATTCGAAATTACGCAAATCAATAATAATGATAATCTTTCTGTTCGTGGCCTCCTTATTTATAAGGCCAAAGGAAAAAAGGAAAAAATCCCCGAAAACATAATCCTGGGGAAAACTAAAGAAATTACTAAAATTAAGCAATTGTATTAAAGCAGAATCAACGACAGTTAATTCTGACCTGAATACAAAAGGAAATTGCAAATGGAAAGTTTTCTAAAACTGAAAACTGCAAATTTGAAGGCCTAAAACAGAATCAACGGTAGTCAACCATTCTAGGTAGTCAACCTGCCATTTTTGCGCTGATCTGCTAACTCAAGGTATCTCAGTGCGAACAACGTGTTATCTGAAAACTTAGCATCATCTGACTCAGATCCTCCTGCATCAAGTATTTACAATTAATAAGACAGAGTACAGTTATTTCTTGTTGGTTGAGGTGTGATTTCTGGAGGCTTTTGTGCTGATGGCAACTATCTAATGGAGAGAGCCCTATGGCTTGATTTTAACTTTTCTTAGAAACTCATTTGGCTCGTATTTGCTTAATGGGCATCAAAATATCATCTGGGGATGCAGGATGGTAAACTTGTGAGTTTTGGTTTTAGTAGTTTAATTCGGCCACAAGAAATGTAGATTAATCTTTATAGCTAGGTGAGTAGTTTAATCCTTGCCATTGTTCTTATAATTCCATTTATTGATTCCTCCAAATATGTCCATTTATGAGAAGTCATGACTTTGGGTGCTGATTGTTATGGGAGATTATGATATAATTTTAATTGAATTTGTTAAGCAAAAATATATTCTGAAATTATTCATAGTTGAGAAGTGACAAGATAAGAAATGGTTTATTAGACTTGAATGCAACTACTTTTACGTGCAGGGGAGATGGTTTTGTTATCCACAGAACATGTACCAATAAAAACTGATATATTGGTATGTATAATTGATTTCTACTTTCCAGCATGAGATCTTAACGTGGGATTTTGTTTGTTTGTTTTTTTTTGTTGGCAGTAAGTTACTCGTAGCTGGTGAAGTAGGAGAATGCCTACAAGTTTTAGGCCTAAAGGTATAGGTAGAATATAGCTTTAGACCTTCAAATATACGATTACATCATTTCCCTTTTGTTTTAGGGCAAGTTTGCCAAAGGTACTTGGGAGTGAAGTCTTGACAAATTTTCTGGCCCTATCTCTGATACCTCTTTTTTGTGAAGTAATTTTATTTCATTTCTTACATATAGGAACACTGTAAGATTTGATAAGGATTGTCAATATTTTACTATTTGATAAGTTTTTTTTTCTTTTTTGATCTGTTAACCAACATTGAAGCTGTATATGTTTCACTTTATGTTGCTCATATTTTTATGATTTTGTATTTACATTGTAGTTTATCATTGATAAAATTAGAATACAAATGGTGAACAAACACTTACCGACTTTTGGCAGCTGGAAATAATATGTGGGACAGTCAAATTAAAGGACAATGTAAATAAAGAGAAAGATGGAGGGAGTGCAATGTTTTTCCCTTACCGTTTATTATATGTGCATTATGTTTAGAATTTTGTTTTATACATTTGCAGAAAGTGGCTTTTCTTAAAAGTCGTGGACTCGGCCCTTATTCCAGTGGTGCTGATATCAGCGCCAAGATTGCTTTGCTTCAGGTATTGCATCAAAACAAAACTATACAGCTAGATACCCACGTAGCCATTCTTTCATTCATAAGATTAATAACATAAAGTTGCTCTTCAAGAAATTTACCTCCTAAAGTTGATAAGTTAGATCAAAATTTCAAGAAAAAATACCTTTCTGATCTGTGTACTAGATGAAGTTTGCTTCATTGCTTCTTTAGCTCTTTAGTTATTCTTATAGATTCTTAACATCACCAAGTAGGTTTGATGCACTTCTTTG
This sequence comes from Bretschneidera sinensis, assembly GCA_023935145.1. Taxonomy (NCBI): domain Eukaryota; kingdom Viridiplantae; phylum Streptophyta; class Magnoliopsida; order Brassicales; family Akaniaceae; genus Bretschneidera; species Bretschneidera sinensis. The sequence goes on along the minus strand of CM043705.1, from coordinate 56,832,497 downwards.
TCCAATCTAATTAGCATCTTTTTAACTCTCGGTGCGCATTAAGCAGGTACATAATCTTTTTCTCAAACCTATTTGGCAACAAGTTTTAGGATTTTCCAATGTTCTTTCTATTGGTATTTGTCTAAGGATTAAACGGGTTGAAGAATGAAGCTTCATCAGGACTTGGTGCCTTACCCCAAGAGGTGTGAACCTTAGCGCCCAACAAGGAGAAGTGTTTAGCCCTAGGTGTGCGTCGCACCCCAGGAAATGTGCGCCTCACCGCCCAGCAGAGAAGAGTCTTCTGCCTAAGTGTGCACTGTACCTCAGGAAGGGTGCGCCGCGGTGCCCAGAAGGTGGAGGTAGTATGCCCTGGCTTGAGCCGTGGCCTGCCCTGTTCTAAGCTGCGGCGCCAGGCACACCTGATGCTTCCTGATCAACATTTTGGATTGATGTGTGAGGCTTGATCAAAAGGCACATGATCACCTAGACTTGTTGAATGGATATGATTGATTTTTCCTCAAGATTTAAGGGTTTAGATTGTCTTCAAGATTGGTTCAAGAAGTGGTTGCACTATATAAAGGATCATCTATGGAGCAATTCAAAAAAAAAAAAAAAAAAAGAGTTCAGTAAGAGTGTGTGAAATAGAACACATGGTGTGTGAGAGTGCAAAGACACAAAACACACAGTAGAGACTCATTCAAGAGAGGCTGGTAATTTAGAGAGAGAGTAATATAGAATGGGGATTTAAGGGCCTTGTAAGTGGAATTTTCTTGGGGAAAATTCCAAGGAAACTCAAGTCCTTATCACTTTCTTTTTCTCTTCTTTTGTTCTTAAAGAAAAAGAGGTTTCTTGAAGAGGTGTTGCTGTAACTTATAAGAACTCATTGATTTAGTGTAGAGGGCTCGAAGGAGCTCACGAGGACATAGGCACATTGCCGAATCTCGATAACAAATTGCTTGTGTTCTTTCTTTGATTGGTTTGTTTTTGTTCATTACAAGTCATTCTAGACTTGGGTGTTCGGAAGATCACCTCCTGGGCATCAAAAGGTGATTTCCAACAGTGGTATCAGAGCTTTGGTGAGCGGGTATCGGAGCTGGAACAGAAGGTATCGGAGCAAGACTCCAAGAATCAAAAGAGACTTCTTGGGTGATTCAAGAATGGAGTAGAGATCAATATCTGATTGTGTTCTTGAGGTGATTCAAGAACAGAGTAGAGATCAATATCTGATCGTGTTCTTGAGATGATTCAAGAATGGAGAAGAGATCAAGATCTGATCGTGTTCTTAAGGGTGATTCAAGAACGGTATTGAGATCAATCTTTGATCGTGTTCTTGAGATTTAGAAGAAGTTGGAAAGCAATTGTGGGTGTCGCATAAATCTTGGATTTTCTCCGCAAGATGGGTTTGAACTTCATTGTTGAGAAGTTTGATGGAAAGGGAGATTTTGCCCTTTGGAAGCAGAAGATCAAGGCTGTTCTTATACAACAAAAGACGGATTTGGCTATAGGAGAAGATGACACTTTTCCAGCAAGTATCACGGTAGTCCAGTGGATTGAGTGAAGAAGATGGCATATAGCACCATCTTTCTGCACATGTCGGATAGTGTCACAAGGGAATGCGGAGACTCGAAAGATCCAGCTGTTATTTGGAAGAAACTAGATGAGTTATTTCTTACCAAGACTCTCCCTAATAAGGGTAAACGAATCTCTGCTTTTAAAATGGATCCTAATAAAGAGTTGCAAGATAATCTTGATGTGTTTAATAAACTAGTTCAAGATTTAACTAGTTGTAGTATAACATTCCCGGATGAACAATTAGCTGTTATGTTATTGAATTCTTTTCCTGATTATTTTGAAAGTTTGATTAATGCTATTAAATATGGAAGCGATACACTTACCAAGGAAATTGTGATCAATACTTAGCTCATGATTTCAAAGCCAAGATGAGGGAAGCATCAAGTGGAGAAGGGCTATTCGTTAGAGGAAGGCCAACAACTCGAAATGGCAGTAGCATCCATGGCAACTACTGGGAGAAATCAAAGGGTAGAGGGCAGAGCCATGGGAGAGCACACTCCAAACCAAGATTTGGAGGAAAAAGATGCTACTACTGCAATAAGGCGGGTCATTTCAAGAAAGATTGCAAGAAGAAGTTGTGAGATGAGAGATGAGGAAGCCATACCAAGAATGGAGAGGCTTCGGTTGCCAAGGGATAACAACAAGATGATGATGTTCTTGTTGTGTGCTCAAATGTGAGCAAGGGGCGAGAAGGCAGCGAGAGATGGATCTTGGATTTTGAGTACACTATCATATGTGTCCTCACCGGGATTGGTTCAAGAATTTCAAGGAAACCAATGATGGAAAGGTTTTCCTAGGGACTAATACTTCTTGCCAAGTGAGGGGCACGAGAGACATCCAGTTGAGGATGTTTGATGGAATGACAAGGCTGCTGAGGAATGTGAGATATCTTCCAGAGTTGAGAAGAAATTTGATCTCATTTGGGGTAGTTAGATTTCATGGGGTACACATACAAGGCAGAGAGAGGAAAGATCAAGGTAACCAAGAGATCTTTGATAGTGATCAAAGCAGCAATGAAGGATGGTCTCTATGAGATGATCGGAGACACGAAGATCAAGGGTTAAGTAGCAAGCTTGATGGCTGAGATGGATAAGGAAGCCCTTTGGCACAATTACTTGGGAAACATGAGCTAAAAAGGCCTGCAAGTTCTTAGCAAGAACGGTCTACTTAATGGTGACAAAGTAGAGGAACTGGATTTCTGCGAATGTTGTGTTCTTGGGAAGCAGCATCGGATCAGCTTCAACACCAGAGTGCACAAGTCTAAGGGCATTCTTGACTACATTCATGCAGATCTTTGGGGACCAGCAAAAACACCAACACAAGGAGGTAATCTTTACTTTCTATCTTTAATTGATGATTATTCAAGAAAGGTTTGGGTGTATTTGCTTAGAAATAAATCAGATGCTTTGAATAAGTTAGTGGTGTGGAAAAAGTTGGAAGAAACTTAAACGGGCAGGGTAGTTAAGGTATTAAGATCCAATAATGGCTTAGAAGTTTTTAATAAGGAACTTGATCAATTCTGTCAGTTAAATAGGATTCTAAGACATAGAACAGTTGTGAAAACCCCTCAGCAAAATGGAGTTGCTGAGAGGATGAATAAGACCCTTATGAAAAAGGTTAGGTGCATGATAATAGGATCCGGATTACCTAAATGTTTTTGGGGGAAAGCGGTATCTACTGGTGCATATTTGGTTAATAGATCGCCCTCTAGAGATTTAGAGCTCAAGACTCCCAAGGAGATGTGGAGTGGAAAACTCTTTGAGTTGAACAACCTTAGGACTTTTGGATGTGCTGCGTTTGCGCATCAAAAGGATGATAAGCTTAGCCCAAGGTCTAGAAAATGCATGTTTCTACGATATGGGGAAGGGGCTAAGGGGTATTAGTTGTGGTCCTTAGAGCAAAAAGGATTTAAACTCATAATAAGTAGGGATGTCGTTTTTAATGAATTGTTATTTCCCTATTTTGATAAAACTAACCCTACAGGGGATAGTGGGCAAACCAGCCCGGTATTTGTGGAGCATAGCATCAAGGAAAATTCAATTCAGTTAGAGTAAGGAAGACAAGAGGGTTCGGACCAGTTAGAGCCCATTGATGAAGGTCAAGCTCAGGACATTCATGAGGAGGCTGAACTAAAAGGGGATGAAGCAGCAAGTCAGAATGACTATCAGCTCACAAGGGACCGGGAAAAGAGGGTGGTCAGGCCACATTTGAGATATGGTTTTGCGGATGCTAATGTAGCAGCTCCTTATTCTGAAGGAGGGGTTGAACCAAAAACTTACATGGATGCCATGAAATATAAGGATTCGTCAAAATGACAGCTAGCTATGGAGGAAGAAATGGATTCTTTGAGGAAGAACAACTCTTGGGAATTGGTGCCCAAATCAGAAAAACTGAGAGTTGTGGATTGTAAGTGGATTTACAAGATCAAAGAAGGGAACCCTCTAGGGGATGAAGTCTGGTATAAGGCTAGGGTAGTGGCGAAGGGGTTCACACAAAGAGAAGGCATAGATTTTGCCGAAATATTCTCACCAGTTGTGAAATACAAGACGATAAGGATAGTGTTAGCAATGGTGGTCCAATTTAATTAGGAGATCGAGCAAATTGATGTGAAGACAGTGTTCTTACATGGAGAGCTTGATGAGACCATCTACATGAGGCAACCCGAAGGCTATGGGGAAGGAAGGCAGGGAGATTTGGTGTGCCAATTGAAGAAATCTCTCTATGGCCTGAAGCAATCACCTCGGCAGACTGGGATAAAAGAAGATCGATTACCTCCTACTTCTTTAACTTAAATGGATGTTGTATAAGTTGGAAGGTTCAGTTGCAGCCAGTGGTAGCACTCTCAACAACCGATGTTGAGTACATAGCGGCATCGGAAGCCATTAAGGAGGCCATGTGGTGCAAAGGGTTATTGGAAGAGTTGAAGGTAATAAAAGAGCAGGTGGTGGTGTATTCGGATAGCCAAAGCGCGTTGCATTTGTGCAAGAATCTGGTGTTCCATGAGAGGACAAAGCATATGGATGTTCGGTACCATTTCATTCGGAAAAATCTTACAGAAGGATGCATTCGTGTGGACAAGGTGGCCACGAAAGAAAATCCTACAGATTTAGGCACGAAAGTTCTACCTCTAAGTAAGTTCAATCATTGCCTTGGACTTCTCAGGATTAGAGTCGGTTGATATGGTGACTCAAGTTAAGTTTGGATCCTAAGTTCTCTGCACAATGGGTTCAGGTTTAATCCCTTAGACAAAGGTAGAGATTGTTTGTATTTGTCTAAGGATTAAACGGGTTGAAGAATGAAGCTTCTCAGGCCTTGGCGCCTCACCCCAAGAGGTGTGCGCCTCAACGCCCAGCAAAGAGAAGTGTTCAGCCCAGGTATGCGCCGTACCTCTGGAAATGTGCGCCTCACCGCCCAGCAAAGAAGAGTCTTCTGCCCAAGTGTGCGCTGTACCTCAGGAAGGGTGCACCGTGGCGTCCAGAAGGTGGAGGTAGTGTGCCTTGGCTTGAGCCGCGGCCTGCCCTGTTCTGAGCAGCGGCGCCAGGCACACCTGATGCTTCTTGATTAGTATTTTGGATTGATGCGTGAGGCTTGATCAAAACATATAGGATCACTTAGACTTGTTGAAGGGCTATGATTGATTGGTCCTCAAGATCTAAGGGTTAAGTTTGTCTTCAAGATTGGTTCAAGAAGTGGTTGCATTATATAAAGGATCATCTAGGAGCAATTCAAAAAAAAAAAAGAGTGCAGTGCAGAGTGTGTGTGAAATAGAACACATGGTGTGTGAGAGTGCAAAGACATAAAACACACATGAGAGACTCATTCAAGAGAGGGTGGTTGTTTAGAGAGAGAGAGAGAGAGAGTAGTATAGATTGGGGATTCAAGGGCTTTGTAAGTGGAATTTTCTTGGGAAAAATTTCAGGGAAACTTAAGTGCTTATCACTTTCTTTTTTTCTTCTTTCATTCTTCAAGAACAAGAGGTTTCTTGTTGAGGTGTTGCTGTAACTTGTAAGAACTCATTGACTTAGTGCAGAGGGCTCGGAGGAGCTCACAGGGGCGTAGATACATTGCCGAACCTCGATAACAAATTGCTTGTGTTCTTTCTTTGATTGGTTTGTTTCTGTTCATTACATGTCATTCTAGACTTGAGTGTTTGGAAGATCACCTCCTGGGCATCAAAAGGTGATTTCCAACACTTGTCGATTACATTCTTGATTATTGCATTCCTATTATCTGCTAATGTCTATGATCTGTTTTCCTTTTTAATACAATTCTTGTCTTCTCCACCAATCTGTTTTCTTTTCATATTCTTTTCTTGGTAATATTTGCAAAGATTGCATATACCATTGTTAAATCAAGACCTTGATTTTTTTTATCTGTATCTTTTCCTCGATAACCAGCTGCATTTGTTAGGAAGTTCATTCTAGTTACTTAGCATCTTTCTCTAACTACATTTCTTGCTAGAATAAGGGTTTAACAATGAGCTGTGTGCTATACTATAAGCTTTTGTTTTTCGCCTCCAATTTGATTTTTTTGAAGATTATTATTTGAAAAAATCATAGGGATATTTTATGACTTACTTCTCTATAACTATAGGGTTCATGATCTGAAATCTTTTTTGAGTTAAATTTTGGTTTTATAATTTGGGTGCTTATTCGGTAGTTAATTAATACAATATATTCTTTTTCTAGATGATTTCATCAAGCTTCTCTATTCTTGGTTGCTATATAGGAGCTTGGTCATGGAGGTTCTAGCGGGCACAATAATAGAACTTGTAAAGATGATGCTTGCACCGGCACAAGGGCTGGTGCAGCACCAGCACTAGCACCTGCACAGGGGGTGGTGCAGCACCAACACTTGCACAGGGGCTGGTGCAGCACCGGCACTAGCCCCTTCCTTTGTAAAATACTGTAAGACATTGCACAATGAATTGAAAATTTAGGACTTCTCATTAATTTAGTAAATGTTATTAGCTTACATTTCGTGGAATATTCACAGGTCTGTAAACTTTTAGAAGTGAATAATCAATAATTTGTCAAAGAAGTTGTAAAATCTGCATACATATGTTATTTGCTACCTTTTGTTTTGCTGAGACCAATTGCCAACATGAGCTTGAGTTTGTATTATGTTGCCGAGAAAGATTTCTCTTTGTTTAAAGAGAAGTCAATAGAACAAATAAATACTCACTTTCGATGGGACCAATTGTAATATATGGAGTACTAACCTGTGATTATCAATTTGTTGTTGTCAATTTGTGATTATGCCTTCTTTTGCCAAAAATATGTCAATTATGACTTTCTTAATATTGTTTTAGGAAATTCTATTGGTGTCATATAAAAATTGATAAAAGTTGGTTAGATAAACCGAGGTCGAGTAAAGCCTATATGGATGGTGTCGCAAACTTCATTACATTTGCGTGTCTAAAAGCTTGTGGTCGTGTTAGTATTGTTTGTCCATGTAGGAGATGTGGTAATTGTTCTTCATTCGAACCAGAAGTTGTTCAGGATCATCTATTGTATAATGGGTTTAGTCCAGGTTACACCGAGTGGGTTTTTCATGGGGAGAAAGTTTCTCGTATAGACCACACTCACACTAATTCGCAACCCATAAGTGTTCCAGTTGGCTTCATGGGACGAGATGACGTGTTGGGTTTGCTCCGAGGTTCCTTTGAGGTTACTTGTGAAAACCCAAACAATGAACCATTAAGTTTAGGAATCGAAGTGGGATCTTCAAATGAGCATGGTGAAGAGCAACAGGGTCAGGGTGTGTTTGAGTTCAATAATTGTGTTGATCCTTCACACGTCGAACATCCAATTCGTTCTGATATTGATGAGACGACTCAGTATCGCAATTTGATGAAAGATTATGATAATGAACTTTATCCAGGTTGTAAGAATTTCACAAAGTTAAGTTTTATGTTATATCTACTACACCTCAAATGTTTGAATGGGTGGTCTGGTAAATCTCTTACTATGTTGCTTGAGTTTGTCAACATGGCATTTCCGATGTGTGCTCAATTGTCGTCAAATTATTATGAAGCCATGAAGATTATCAAAGGATTGGGTTTTGGCTATGAGAAGATTCATGTTTGTCCTAATGACTGCACACTGCATTGGGGTGAGCATGTGAATGATGAATTTTGTCATGCGTGGGGGCATTCTCGTGAACTTGAATATGTTCATACACACTGGTCAATTATTGAAGGATGACCCATTCGTTATTTCATCTCAAGCGAAACAAGTGTTTTATGTCCAAGACCCAACAAGGAAGGAATGGCATCATGTTGTGATCACAAGTCAAGGAACCTATATGAAATGGGGCAAAAAATGCAGGAAGAGGATGATGACACTTAAAATTAGTGCATGCCTTATAATGTAGTGGTAGACGATCAATTAGATTGTATCTCAACTTGGGTTAGGATGGACATTGATAAAGATACTAATTAGTTATATGTGCATTCCCATGTACTTGTATTTGGATGTGTATTTATGTGATACACATGTGTGTCAACGAGATTTGTAATGTTTGATTGTATTCTTTCGAGTTACTGTTGCTTTGTGTCGCACAGTTCAAGAGTCATGAACTTTTTTGCCTACAGTTTGTGGAATGTTACTTTAGATGTCGTAAATTTATGTTTTAGTTGTATGATTGATTATTGCTTGTTCTTTAAATCCTATTTATAGCACTTATTTGTTCATTTGTTCATAGGTACTCTGAAGTGCTTCCTGCATCAGCCAGTCCTTGAGGTTTGTATTTTAAATCGTATTTAGAATCAAAATAATCATTTACTTATTGTTATCGTAACTAGAGTAGACAAAGTTATTCGTCCACTGATATGTGGAAAAAATTGATGGTCCCATAGAATCATAAGTTCTTGATTGCTGCATTTGCTGCGAGCCCTTGACCATTCCTATCTTTCAGGTGTGGTTCTTCTAATTATTGTTAAACTTTAATGCATTCTTGATAGTGTGAGATATAATTATTTTTATGTTTTTATGTATATAGATTGCAAGATGTTTAGGTCAAAATATATTCCTCCCTCAGTCAGAGATAACATGTCAAACTAGTCTCCAGCTGGGTCTTCACACTATCAAGAAGATATTGACCATGAGCATGAGTATCACCTTGATGATGATCATGACTCGCAAATTGATTCTAAGACCGAGCCAATAACAACGGAAAGTCAAAACAATGATAGTGAACAATACGAGATAATTGGTAATTTTTGTATTATAATACATTTTCTTTATAACTAGTTTGACATCACATTGTTATACTAATTATAAAATTTATGTTTTCAATGTATAGATTCTGAAGGGAGGGTGAGAAAGTAAACATGTGTCCTGCGAACCTCACAAGTGTGGTCTCTGGAACGTGGGGAAAAAAATATTGTCCACTTCGATGCACGTAATCAACCTATTAAAAAAGGTGGCCAAATATTAAGTAGCTGGTTAGGCAAAGTTGCAAAGAGAGGGAACCTTTGTCCGCTTGGTTACATGGATTGGAAGAAGGTGCCTTCTAACTACAAGAAGGACATTGTTTTATTGATTTGGGTAAGTAACAACAACTTAATTTCGGGCTTTCTTCCATTTTTTTGTGTGGTGTTGTACATGCATATAATCCCTAACACCAAAAATGCTTATTTGACATCGATTTTCTTTCTTTGAGGTAGAGGAAGTTCCATTATCCTATGATTGAGGCGATCGACAAATTTTTATTGAGGATGATCGGGAAAAAATCGAAGGACTACAAATATGTGCTTAAAAGGGACCACATGAGGAACAAAACAAAACAACAAGTTTTGAGCAACAATGTTCCAAAAGGAGTAGATCAAGACCAGTGGAAAAAACTGGTGAACTACTAGTTTTCTGAGCAGAGTGAGGTTGTTTTTTCATAATTATGTTCATTTCAATTCTCATTGTTTCTATTTTCTTTTAATGACTTATTATTCAATTAGTTTATTATTGGTGTAGAAATATTCTACTATAGGGACAGCAGCACATGAAAGACAACAATGTCCTCACACGATCGGATCAAAGAGTTTTGCTAGAAGATGGGATGAATATGTGAGTTGATTTGCTTCATTCATTCAATCTTTCATTTGAGATGTAGTGTATTGAGTCACTGTTTGAACTCTTTACATAAATGGTAGGAGATGAAACATTGAAATGAGCCCGAGCACGTAAAGTTTTTTGCTGAAACTTATAAACGCAAGGATGAAACTTTTATTGATGAAGCATCACGACAATTTGTGGTAAGTTCACTTAGTCGTTAATTTGACTTGTTAGTGAATGTCTTGAGGAAATGACAGTCATTGCATCTTTATTAGTTGACACGGTTTATAAACTCCTTTAAAGTTTGATGTTATGTTGATTGAAAGAATAAAATAATCTGGGTTAAATGTTCATGTCCTAGAAATTGAGGAGCTCATTTTTTTAGTCTACTTGTAAATGCATATAGATTAGCAAACCTTCACCAAATCATGCTAATTTAATGTCCCTTTGTTTTTTTCCTATAGTTTACTAAGATTACAATGACATACAAGGTAGAGACGAATGGCACGAAGGCTGATTACATTGAGATAGAGCTTAATTTAGTTGCAATAGTGTTAAATTAAAGCAAACAGAGATAGTCTAAGTAATTTTAAGAATTATTGGGAGGATAAATCTTTAAAAATCCAGTGGTCCTTACTATTGATTATATAAGCTTGTTTTGTCCAGAATTTTAAAGGGAAGCATAACATGGATGAGCTTCCTCATTTAAAGTAAAAGCATATGCAGTTTCCATGTTTAAACTAAAGTAAAAGTCTAATATACCATAGGGCTATATAAAGGAACAAGAATTCTCATTGGTGTTTCTGTATTTGCTTGTAGAGTATACTTTCCCAGGAATCATAACCTTTTTTCTACCCTAGTTGAAGTGTTTAACTTTGAGTGGTGGCCCTGGAGTTTATGTATATGAATTCAGAAACTTTTGGAATTTTGATCACTATCTATTGCTGGACTTTAATAATCCAAAACCAAATGAATTATCGAACATTTTTTTTTCCTTTTTTTAAGTTACAACTTAACAAGGACCCTACTATTTTTATCATGCCTTTGAATGTTTGAAAATTGTACCGGTAATGTTATGGAATTTTATGCATGGTACATATATTAATATATGGACAGTTTGCCGGCTGTCCCCCATCCCTTGATTCCTTAAAGTTTCTTGTATTGGATACATGATCATCATGCTACATGCCAGTTATTTATGACCTTGTGAGATGGTTTCTAGCCTTTCAATATGGTTTTCAATGTGCTTAGATTTTGCAGTGCACTTTTTGAAGGGTGGAAAATGGTGAAAAAAAACAAGTCTAGGAATTAGCAATATGATTACCACTTGATATATACTTGATTGATTGTTACGTCATAGGTGAGCAAAACTTCATTGGAGTTGTCTGTGTGCTGTAGTGGAAACCTATTTCTACTGGTTAGTGATGAGACCTAAGAGTATTCATTGTGTGTGATTTTGAGAGAGGGGGAGAGCAATAAGAAAATTGTTTGGAAGGAACCAAGTGATTGAGATTATAGGATGTAAGCAAGTGTGCGGCAATAAGAAGATTTTATTGATTTTTCTTTGTTGTTTGTTTTTTGATTCGTTTAGAGCAAGAGAATATTACTACTTCACCTTTGAGTGATCCTAATACAAATACACGAACTATTTTAGCTTAGTTTACATTCAGAATGATGATTGAACATCTTAAAAGAATGAGAGAGGTTTTAGGTGAGTTTAATGAATTTGAATCAGATGCCTTATCAAGAGGTTCTACTTCTAGCTGAGCCTAGAGAGTCAAGGTAGATACACATGTCTCCAATATTTCTTTCTGGGCTAGAAATCCCTTTCTCCATGTTAACCTTGCTGGTTTTGTTGTAATCTGGTGCTCCATATTTACTTCCATTTTGCTTGAAGTGATTTTATCTGCAAACAATATACATGCCTGTGTTACCGGGTGTTAATTTTTTTCTCTTAAACAATTGCCTAGTGTCCAAACCTTTGTTTTGTCTGTTGTGTTAGCATTGATAGTTTAACTAGTTTCGCTGTTGATATGCCTATAATAGGGACCTTTCATTCCTTAAGCCGCGATGATAATATGGAAGAATGATTTTCTTCCGACAATGAAAGTTATCATTCTTGAAGTTACTGAGTTGATATGGTCAACGAATTAATCAGTTTTTGAAGGATATATCATCATCGGCATCAGAAACAATAGATTGAGCACTGGAATTAAGCTTTATTGTTTTGATAGCTAATCTTTGGAGTGTCCTAGTGAGTATGTCACATCTGTTAATATAGAACCTTTTGTTATCGTTTAAACTAGAAGAACATTGTTTTGATGTTTCATATTGTCATGCTAGATAAGCTCAATTTTTAACATCTATGTAGTAATAAGATATCCTTTTAATTTTCTTTGATCTCTCGTATCTACGTTTCCGCTTTTACCCAAAAAAAATGGTTCTTTTTGTATGTTATTCTCATATTCTTTGTTCCAAATATATGTATGACCATATAATGGTCATGACTTGTTAGATTAGCTGAGATGTTGCTGATTAGACATTGAGGGGATGTTTAGGAAGTTGAGAAATACCACCAGCCAAACACAACTATATGTCTGGTATATGTAGTCTAGCAGCCTTGGGTTCTTTACCCACAAACCAAAAGGCTGTAGGGAAAAAATGGTAAGATTTACCACCCATAATTCCCTTCAATGGCCAGCTAACTATGCCCTTGGCCCTGGAATATGAGTTTTGGTATTCTATGCTACTCTGAGATAGTTTTGGTATTTTTTTATAAGTAACATTTAGGGGTTTTTGGAAGGATATAGGGAACCCTCATATACTTTTCCCTCTGTATGGAAAATAAAAACTCCCCAACAAGTGTTTAAGTTAACCGTCCTTTACTTTCCCTTACTTTACCCTAACAAACCTCCTCCATAACAAGCTGTTAGGGGAAGGGAGTTTATCAACTTGGCTAAACCCTATTTAATATCCCATATTTTTCCAAGAGATTCACTTAACCACTGCTAAGCATAGATTAATTTATGCTGCCTTTTGTTGATGGTTGCTACCTCAATTAACTAGTTAAAACTTAGATCACTGTTTGGTTTAATTTGTTTGGATTGTATTTTTGTTTTTCATTTGCAGGACGTTTTATGGAAATATAAGGGAAATTCTGCCCATTTTTCTATAAAATCTGATAAGCAACTTTTCTTTTATGTAACTTTTGCTACATAATCTTTGGGGGAGTTTAATCTTTATTGTTTCGTAATTGTAGGTGATAGTTGAAGCTCGTGTGACCGAACTTATTGCAGCTTCATGATCTTCTGATGCTAGCAATAATTTACAAATACAAAATGAAGTCTTCACCGAGCTTATGGGTGAAGAGAGTTCTGGTCGTGTCCGAGGTCAAGGGTTTGGAGTTACACCCTCAGCCGTGTATGGACTTTCAGCTCAAATTAGGAATGATATGGGATATAATGGGGCTTATGCTGAAGAGATAAATAGTTTGAGAGCACAAATAGAAGAAAACAATCAACAGCATGCGCATCAGATTCAAGAAATAACAGCGAAGCATGATGATCAAATGAACAATATGCAATCCCAAGTTGATGAGCTGAAGTCTTTACTACAATTGTTGGTTAATAGAGGACCTCATAATTGATTTCAAGTGTGATGGTAAAATAATATTTCAGACTACATTCCATTACTCTGTTTTGTATGAATTTTATATGTTAACTATAATTGTTTTTTTTTTTTGGTAAATGAGATGACTTTTGTATTGATATTTGAATTTTTATAGATTTGATGGTACAATTTATATATTGAAGAACATTTGAATTTTTATGGATTTGATGGTATATTTTATTTATTGAAGGGTGTATAGTGTTAATATTTAAGCCAAAATAATGTAAAAACACAATTAACTCACTCTATTACAGCACCTAAAAGTGTCACAAAGTGCATACTGTCCGTAATATAGCGGTGCTTCTAGGCGCCGGTATATTATGGCGCTTAAAAGGGCAAAAAAAATGCATATTGCGTTGCTTTCTTTAAGTGCAAGTATTGACACTTCAACACCACATATTCTGGCGCTTTATCCGGCGCTTGCCATAAGCGTCGGTATTGCATATTTCGACACTTTAAAGCGCCGAAATATGCTAAAAAAAGCACCGACGTTAGCCTTTTATCTTGTGGTGCACTCGAGTCCCTCCAGCTCCCCTTATTGTTCGACTAAACCACTGCGAGCATCTCGGAGTCAACCACATGATATTTCATATCAATCTAAAGTCAATATCGGTTTGATAGACATGGATAGGCACCCATATGACTCAAAAGGTTAAGCTTATAAGTCTTAAACCCAAAATATTTATATGAGCAACTCACGTCTCATTCACAAACTCAACCATGAGACTTGTTAAGGTCGAGAGTACTTCACGGGAGATCACACAAACTTTGGCTTGATAGATATTGACAGGTACCAATATGACTTCAAAGTTTATGCTCATATATTGAGTCTTGAGCTCAAACCATGTATATAAATCACTCTTATTTTTATTTATTTTATATGTATGATAACTCACATATGAATATCTTAACAATGACATCGTGGCTAGTGACCTCAATGTTGTTCTTTTCTTTCATCTTGCTTGCAACTCATGGGATTATGGCTAACATATATTTTTCCTGACAGATTTCCCTCAATCTTGAACATAACAAAACAAAAGGCATTGTAAATAACTGTAAGGGTGGAACTCACTTTGCAAATATGGGAGTAGTAATCTAATCTGGCTGATCAGATTTAAACAGAAAGAAAATTTCCTTAATTTTTCAATGTGGGATAAAGGACTAAGAGTAACACCACACAAAAAATGGTCATTTTGCAATCTAAACTTCCAACAAAATCAGTTTTAATTTTGAATTAGACTTAATGAATTCAAAATTGAAATGGACATGAAAAGTTGTGTCAGTTTAAAACAAACTGAAAATCTATATATTTAAGGAGATGTCATAATTGCAAGAAGCTACTTGATAAATTCTTTGCATTCTATACAACAACCCATCACCAAAATAACAATAATCAACATATAAGTTGAAAAAATAACTGAAACTTATATTCCGTAGAATCAAAATTGGGGTCTAGACCATATTCATGATATAGACTTAAATTTTGTTTTTTTACTGCCAAAAAAAAAAACTCTAAACAATTCCCAGATAATTCTGAACACACCGGTGAATGCTTATTGAGGCAATATGCAGAAACTTCCTTACCACTAACCTATTTATGGTGGGGGTAAATTAAGCCATAAGGCAGTGGCTTTGTTACACACCTTAAAGTTTTCCAATACTAAACGCATTCCTTTCTTTATTTCTGTAATTTGTACTAATACTCTTGATCTCATGTAGGTTGATCTTACATATGATAAATATTACAGAATTTCTTATCGGACAAACTCTGTGGCTGAGTTTATTTGAATGTTATAACATTGATCATACCATCATGTCCTCGACTGAAGTATACTTGAATGTGTATTCTTGTCAAGAAATAATGAAGGCTTCTTAACAATATTTCCCAGCTTGAGACTTTGCTGCTACATATATAGCTGCATTAACTTTTTTTTTGGGTACAAAATATAGCTGCATTAACTTGATGTTGCCAATTGTTAAACATTCATTTAAGCTTCTAACCTGGTCAGAATATTTCATGTAGATCATCTCAAAGAAATCCCATCTTCACTAAGTTGCCAGAAGTGAACCTGGTAAGAATTGTGGGAAGGATGAATATTGGTAAAGAATAGTATCAACAGGAGTGGCCTTAATTCCCCTCATCTCTTCTTCCTTGGCACGCCACATATTCATTCTTTTTCACTGCTACAAAATTAAATAATTTAAATGTATAAATGATAAATTTGAAATATAAATTGAGTATGAAACTCAGTTTTTAATTTAAAATGAAGATATCGATACCCTCATTTTAGACCCTTATCCCTAACAAAGAATAAGTGATGCATAGAAAAAGTGGTTCACAAACTTTTCTTTCACTCTGAGTTACCAATGAGCTTTCTTACAACTCATCAGTAGATTTTCCATAAAATTTTGGGGTCTAAATAGTGGCTATTTAAAGTTGTACTCCAAATCTTGGTATTGTTTCTGTTTGAATGATGGAAAAGCCATGTGTTCAAATTTACAAACTTTGTATGGTCATTAATTACATAGGAATTTGTATATACCAGAATCTGGTTAATTGGGAGCAAGTTGTTTAGTTTTGTTATACATATATCTATGTGAAAGCTGAAAAGGAAAGGCTGGATAACTCACTTCACTATTATTCTCTTTCTTCCATTTTGGCCATAGTTGCGTCCAGGTTCACTGTGTAAGTAAGGCTTTATTCCGTCATATATATATATATATATATATATATATAAGTTGAAAATCACCTTGACAAGATGCCTAGGTGGTGATCTTCCAAACACCCAAGTCTAGAATGACTTGTAGAAAGAATTTCAGCAATCGAACACAAGAACAGAAAATCAAAGAAAGAAAGAAGACAAGCAATTTGTTATCGAGGTTCGGCAATGTGCCTACGTCCCCATGAGTTCCTCTGAACTCTTTGCACTATCTCAAATGGTTCTTACAAGTTACAGCAATCCCCTTCAAGAAGCTCAAGTTCTTGAAGAAACTAAGAAGAGAAGAAAGAAGATTGCAATGCTCTCTCTCTATACTACTCTCTCTTCTTTACAACCAGCCCTCACTACAAAGAGTCCCTCTTGTGTTTATGTCTCTCATACAATTCTCTCTTGTATTATAATTGATCTCATAATGTCACAAACTTGTGTGTTTTTCCTCTTGTAAAAATGAGGCTTGAGAACCCCTTTTATAGCCTTTCACTTCTTGGACATTCTTGTGAATCAATTTCCACCCTTTGATCATGATCTCCACTTAATTATAGCCCTTCATCACTTCCTAAGTGGTACTGTGCATTTTAACCTTACATTCACACACTTAAAAGGGTCTTAAAACAGGCTGTCCATGTGTGCAGCCCATTGCCTAGCGCCTAGGCGCTCAACAGGGGGTGCCATGGTGTTGGGCAAGGCACCTTTGCATCCTTCTGGATGCCATGGTGCTGGTGCTGGGCGCCATGGCACTGATGCGGTCCTTCAGCACATCATTCTGGACACCATGGTGCTAGTTCTAGGCACCATGGTGTTGATGTGGTCCTACAACACACCATTCTGGACACCATGGTGCTGGTTGCTGGGCGCCATGGTGCTGATGATGCTGCTGCTGTGCGCACACTTCCCTGATTGTGTGCAGAAGTGTGCACACTAGTGCGCATAGCCTTCCCTTACTTCAAATTGATGCACACACATGTGTGCAGTCTTCTAACTTGCTGAAATTTGATACTCCACCTTTAGTTTGGACTTTAACCATTTTTAAACCATGGTTGGACCTATTTGAACCTTAGACAAATAACAACAATCTCTACCTTTGTCTAAGTGTTCAAAAAACCTGAACCATTGTGCAGAAAGCTTCGAGATCCAAACTCATCTTGAGTCATCAATTAACCAACTCCAATCCTAAGTGATTCAAGGTAATGATTGAACTTATTTAGAGGTAGAATTTTAGTACCCAAATCCGCAGGATTTTCTTCCGTGGTCTTCTTGTCAACATGAATGCATCATTTCGTACCATTTTCTGGAATGTAATGATACCAAACATTCATATGCTTTGTCCTCTCATGGAACACTGGATTCCTCCACAAGTACCATATACTTTGGCTATCCAAAGACACCACAACCTACTCTTTTAGGACATCCCACTCGTCCAACAACCCTTTGCACCCCATGGCCTCCTTTATGGCTTCCATAGCCGCTATGTATTCTGCCTCGGTTGTTATGAGTGCTACCACTAGTTGCCACTGAGCCTTCAAATACCTCAGCAACCTCTTCATCCCAAGCCAATGCTTCTTTCCGGGATTACTCACAAATTTGCTGAGAACACCCATTGCCAAAGAAACCCTCAACTGGTTTCTCTCATTTTCTTGGATTCTACACATCCTAAGGATCTTTTGTGTAAGGCTGAGATCCTTCCTCTTAAACTCCTCACTGAGTTGAGATGTAAACCTTTTCATCCTCTTCCTGCTGTTCCAAACCAACAGCCCATCAATGACATAGGTGAGGATACTCACCATCTTCTCCACCTTGTGTCTAGGTGAGAAAGTTTTTGTGACACCTATGTCTTCTCTTCTTGTGAACCCATTCGCCATCATCCTAGCTTTGTTTCAGACTTTATCCCCTGGAGGGTACCTTTCATTGATCTTGTAAGTGCACTTACATTCTATAACTTTCTGCTTTCCTGGAATTTTCACCAATTCCCAGAAGTTGTTCTTCATCAAAGAGTCCATTTCTTCCTCTATAGCCAGCTGCCACTTTGACGAATCCTTACACTCCATGGTGTCTGTGTAAGTTTCTGGTTCAACCTCTCTTTCTATCCAAGGAGCTGCTACATTAGCATTCGCAAACCCATATCTCAAGGGTGGTCTAACCACTCTCCTTCCCCGGTCTCTTGTGAGCTGGTAGTTATTTACTGCATCAACCTCTTCTTGTTCAGCCTCTTCTTAAGTTTCTTGAGCTTCTTGGCCTTCATCCAAGGGCTCTACCTGGTTCGAACCCTCTTGCCTCCTCTGCTCTACCTGAACCGAGTTCTTCTTGATGCGATGCTCCACAACTTTCAGTTTGGTTTGCTCACTAGCCCCTGTAGGGTTAGTATTCTCCAAGTAGGGAAATAACAATTCATTAAAAATAATATCCCTACTTATAATCAGTTTCATGCCCTTATTTTCTAAGGACCACAACTTATATCCCTTAACCTCATCACTATATCCTAGAAATACACATTTTCTAGATCTTGGGCTAAGTTTATCCTCATTTTGATGTGCATATTGATAGACACTTAAATATACATATTTAAGCCCCCTTATTTACACTTGTTAGATCCTTTATTACGTTAATTTGGTATCTTTTACTCCATTTGTGTGTTTTACATGTTTTTATAGGGTCTTGGAGAAAAAGAAGCAGTTTTGGCACTTTAAGGAAGAAATCTAGAAGCCCTGGAGCACTTTCTGGACTAAGTGCGATCGAGCGCACATGCAATGCGATCGAGCGCACATACGATCATGCGCACACCTGTAGGATCGAGTGCATATTGCGATCGAGCGCAAGGACACATGCGATCGAGTGCACATTGCGATCGAGCGCAAGGACACATGCGATCGAGCGCACATATACGGGCGTGAACAGTAAACTGCAGAACCTTATTTTGGAAAATACAAGATTTTTGTTTTAGGAAAGTTTAGGACTCATGGGTCTATTAGGACTTCTCAAAGACCTATAAATACACTTGTAACTCACACACAAAAGGACACCTTAGATAGTAAACACTTTTCTCTTTTCTTTTACTTGGAGTGGAGAGCTTGGGAGAGAATTGACGCCTCTTCTCTCGGGTTTATTCTTCTCCCTTATGTTTTGTTTAATTATGTTTACTTCAGTTAGTATGTGTAACTAACTCTCTTATAGGGCTCGATTGAAGCCCTAGTTATGCATTCCCATATTTTTATTCATTGATTAAATCTTTGCATAGCTTTTTATGTTACTTAACTTGATTAACACCTGTGCTTATTTAAATTCCTCATATGTATGTGTAAGGCCAACGTATGCATGTGGTATGGATGGGTTAGTTAGATCAATTTGGATGACCGAGTCCTGGGTCTAACATTAGTAACAAGGGACCATCTTATCCGGATACCCGGGTTAATCAACATGGAAAACCGGGAGTAGATACCATGCCCTAGGTCTCATGTGGTTGCCGATTTCCACAGTACCTATGTTTTCTTAAGGAACAACTCAAGCAGATACCATGCTGAATCCCTTAAGGAAGAAAAGAGTTAGAGTAGATACCATGCCTAACTCGTTGCTTAGGGAAATCAATAGCTTAAGGAGTAGATACCATGCCCTTAGGTTGGCAACCAGTAGGTACACATAATAAAGCTAGAGCACTGATACCTTATACAAAATCGGGAATGTATGACTAGTGGTGGATATCAAAGCCCTATTATTATCAAATCACCCTTCAGTTTATTATTTCTATCTTTTTACATTGCAAATATAATTCTAAATCGAACTTTACCAATCCCTGTGGAGATGATCTTGCATTCGCACACTATGCTACACTATTGACCTTGTGCACTTGCAAGTAAAATAAAGTACGATTATTCACCTATTTATTTAGGTATATTATCGCACAACAAGTTTTTGGCGTCGTTGCCGGGGATTGCGCTAAAAGTTTATTTTAGGATTACTTTCATTTTATCATTGTTATTATTCTATTTTTACCATCTTTTATCAAAACTTAATCAAAGTTGTTTTATCTTTCAGGTACTTCACGAAACCCTACTTGCACTTTCTGTGGAATTTGCGATCGATCGCAAGCTCCTGTGCGATCGAGCGCAAATAGGGCAGAGAGTACCCGAGCAACAGAGTTGCACTGCTGCACTAAAACTAGTTTTTCTGCTTTATGCACGGACTTCAATCCCGACATCCGGAATTCTTTTCCCTCGATCCCGAGCTTGAACGGACCATCTGACAAAGGCTCAGGGACAACTTTGAGGAGAACAAAGGAGAAATCGAGAACGAAACACAAATGGCGGAACAGCTCGAAAACCAGCAACCACCTGCACGAGTTCCAATGAAGCAATCCTTCATCCCTCGGAACATCGATAAACCATCATGCATAGCATATCAACCTGAGGCAGCGGGAAATTATTACATAT
This sequence comes from Bretschneidera sinensis, assembly GCA_023935145.1. Lineage (NCBI taxonomy): Eukaryota > Viridiplantae > Streptophyta > Magnoliopsida > Brassicales > Akaniaceae > Bretschneidera > Bretschneidera sinensis. The sequence continues at coordinate 56,812,085 of CM043705.1, read as the reverse complement.
CTCCGCAAATCTTGAATGCCTTGACGCATTTTAGGGGAACTCCTAATGAAGATCCACACTTACATCTTCGAGAATTTTTTGATCTTTGCAAGTTCCAGCACATACAAGGACTAGACCAAGAAGGAATAAGGTTAATTCTATTCCCTTTTTCCTTGAAAGATCATGCTAAACTTTGGTATAATTCCTTGCCTGCAGTTTCCATCCACACTTGGGAGGATTTAGCAAGCAAATTCTTGAGGAAATTCTTCCCAGCCCAAAAGACAAGACAAATGAGGAAGGAGATCCAATCCTTCCAACAAAAGGATGGGGACCTTTTCTTCAAAGCATGGGGACACTTCAATGAATTGCTACTCAAATGCCCACATCACAACCTACCTCAAGATGAACTGGTACAAGCATTCTACGAAGGTTTAAATGATACTAATAAATGTATTGTTGATTCAGGTTGTGGAGGAGTCCTTATGGAGAAAAGCAGCGAAGAGGCAATGGAACTGTTTGAAACCCTCAGCGAACACACTCAGCAATTCTCCTCTCGAGGTAGACATATGACTAAAGGTAAAGGTATATATGAGGTAAATACGAATGGAGGATCTTCCCCTCAAATGGCTGCAATGGAAAGAAAACTAGATTTATTGGTAAAAGCCATGGCTGCTCAAACTACCTCAGCTACACCACTACAGGTATGCGCGATATGCTCTCAATATGATCACAATACTAATGCTTGTCCGTTATCTGCAGATCCGGAGTAAGCAAATTATGTGGGACCCAACAACTATCCGCCAAAGAATAACCCATATGCAAACACCTACAACCCTGGATGGCGGAATCACCTAAATTTCTCATGGAGCAACAATCAAAACAACCAAGGACAGCAACGAAATCAGCAGCCCACTGCCCATGCTAATTCTGAACCAAAAAGAAACGACCTCGAAAGTCTAGTAAGACAACTGGTGACGTCGCAAGAACAGTTCATGACTCAGCAAAAACAAACCAATGCGGCACATAAGCAAGCAATTCAAAGACTAGAGGTACAAATGGGATAATTAGCTAAAGAGCTCAGTAGCAGAAAGCAAGGAGAGCTCCCAGCTCAAACACTACCCAACCCTGGTGGGCATCAACAACTAAAAGCTGTCACAACCTTAAGAAATGGAAAGGTGATTGGATCCGAGGATTCAGCAGTAGCATCCAAAGAAACATCATCAAGGGTAAGTGAGACGGAGAAGGTGAATGCACCACCCTTCCCGCAAAGGTTAGTAAAACAAAAGAAAGACAATAAACTGCTTGATATTTTTGAGACCTTGCGGAAAGTTGAAATTAATATTCCATTACTAGATGCAATTCACCAAATACCTGCTTATGCTAAATTCCTAAAAGATTGTTGCACTCATAAAAGAAAATTTCAAGAACATGAGACTGTAGCATTAACTGAGAAGGTAAGTGCTGTACTACTTAGGAAACTCCCACCAAAACTGACAGACCCGGGTAGTTTTACCATACCCTGTAGGATAGGTGATCAATTGTTTGACAAGGCATTACTAGATTTAGGAGCAGAGGTAAACTTGCTACCTTACACAGTATTCGAAACCCTAGGTTTGGGGGAGCTACAGCCGACTTCTATTACCTTACAGTTGGCGGATAGGAGTATTAAAAGACCTAGAGGTATTCTCGAGGATGTCTTAGTAAAAGTTGGCAAGTTCATTCTACCTGCAGATTTTATTGTATTAGACATGGAAGAATGCCCTATGCCATTACCTTTACCTATCATACTAGGGAGACCTTTCATGAGGACTGCCGACACTAAAATCTGTGTGAAAAAGGGTATAGTAAGTATGAAAATTAATGGTGAGAAGATAGAATTTAAAATATTTGATGCAATAAAGTTTCCTCAAGATGACTTTGACTGCTTTAATGTTTGTATGATACAAAACTTTGTTGAGCAAGCATTTCAGGTCCAACACATTGATTCATTGGAGACTACTCTCACCAATAGCTTCACTGAGATGGATATTGAGCAAGAATATGAAAATATTACGGATGACATCGTCACAGCTGTGCACCATCTTGCAACCTCTCCTAAATACTCCAGTATGTATCCTCCTCCATTTGAAATTCTCATACCTACTAATACTACTCTTCTTCCATCCATTGTGCAGGCACCAACATTGGAGCTCAAACAGCTACCTGAGCATCTAACATACGCCTATTTGGGAGAACATGAGACCTTACCTATGATAATTGCTGCCAACTTGAGTAGTGGAGAAGAAATGAAGCTATTAAGAGTTCTTAGGGAGCATAAAACTGCTATTGGGTGGACCATTGCTGACATTAAGGGGATAAGTCCAGCAAAGTGCATGCATAACATCTACCTTGAAGAGGAAGCACGGCCCACTCGAGATGCTCAAAGAAGACTTAACCCACAGATGAAGGAGGTAGTAAAGGCCGAGATACTAAAGCTACTAGATGTCGGCATCATCTACCCTATATCAGATAGCAAATGGGTGAGTCCAGTCCAAGTCGTTCCCAAAAAGAGTGGGATTACTGTGGTAAAGAATGAAGATGAAGAGCTTATACCTACACGAAAAACAACGGGTTGGAGAGTATGCATTGATTACCGGAGGTTAAACAAAGTAACTAGAAAAGATCATTTTCCCCTGCCATTCATTGATCAAATGCTAGAAAGATTAGCCGGTCATAGTTATTACTGCTTCTTGGATGGATATAGTGGATACAATCAAATCGCCATAGCACCTGAGGGTCAAGAAAAGACTACATTCACATGTCCTTTCGGTACATTTGCTTATAGAAGAATGCCATTCGGTTTATGCAACGCACCAGCCACTTTTCAAAGATGTATGATGAGCATTTTTTCCGATATGGTAGAGAAATATATTGAGGTATTCATGGATGATTTCAGTGTCTTTGGATCTACTTTCGATGAGTGCCTAAATCATTTGGAAAATGTCCTAAGGAGATGTGAAGAAACTAATTTAGTACTGAATTGGGAGAAATGTCACTTCATGGTTCAACAAGGTATTGTGTTGGGTCACTCCATCTCAGACAAAGGTATTGAAGTAGACAAGGCTAAGGTTGACATCATTTCAAAGCTACCTCCCCCTCTCACGGTCAAGGGCATTAGAAGCTTCCTTGGACATGCGGGTTTTTATAGAAGATTCATAAAAGACTTCTCCAAAATCTCGAGACCCCTTTGTGCACTATTGACTAAAGATACCAAGTTCGAATGGAGTGAAGATTGTATGCAAGCTTTCAACACCTTGAAGAATGTTCTCACTTCTGCCCCAATAATGATGGCACCAGATTGGAATCTACCTTTCGAATTAATGTGTGATGCCAGTGATTTCGCCTTGGGAGCTGTCTTGGGTCAAAGAAACAATAAGGTACCTCATGCTATTTACTATGCTTCTAAAACACTAAATGATGCTCAGCTCAACTATTCTACTACTGAAAAAGAATTGTTAGCTGTTATTTTTGCTTTAGAGAAGTTTAGATCGTATCTTATTGGTTCTAAAGTTATTGTATTCACTGACCATGCTGCTTTGAGATATTTGTTTTCTAAGAAAGATGCGAAGCCTAGGCTAATCAGATGGATACTCTTACTCCAAGAATTTGACTTAGAGATCAAGGACAAGAAGGGTAGTGAGAATGTAGTTGCGGATCATTTGTCAAGACTCCCATATGAAAGTGATGATAAAGAGTTTCCCTTAAATGAGAAATTTCCCGATGAACAACTATTTGCACTTGAGGTAAAACTTCCATGGTATGCTGATATAGTTAATTATCTAACTGTTAAAATTTTTCACCCAGGTATGACCACTCAAGAAAAGAAACGGCTAATATCTCTATCAAGACACTACATTTGGGATGACCCATACCTTTTCAAGATATGCCCTGATCAAATCGTCAGAAGATGTGTCCCAGAAGAGGAACATTCGAGCTTATTGCAACATTGCCATCAGTTGGCTTGTGGAGGTCATTTTGGAGCAAAACGAACAGCTCTTAAGGTACTCCAATCTGGTTTCTATTGGTCAAAGTTATTTACAGATGCTTTCTCCTTTTGCAGCTCATGTGATAGATGCCAGCGGACGGGTAACATCTCTTCCCAAAATCAAATGCCCTTACAAAATATTCATATAGTAGAACTCTTTGATGTATGGGGTATTGATTTCATGGGACCTTTTCCTAATTCATTTGGCTATTTATATATTCTTGTGGGTGTGGATTATGTGTCTAAATGGGTCGAGGCTGTCCCCTCAAGGACTAATGATCACAAAGTGGTTATCAAGTTTCTGCAGGCTAACATTTTTACTAGGTTTGGAACTCCAAGAGCGATCATCAGTGATGGGGGCAGCCACTTCCATCATCGTTCTTTCTCCGCACTACTCCTAAAATATGGGATTACTCATAGAGTTGGCACTCCTTATCATACTCAAACCAGTGGCCAAGTAGAAATAAGCAACCGAGAAATCAAGGGAATCCTAGAACAGACAGTAAAGCTGAATCGGAAGGATTGGTCTCTACGCTTAAACGACGCCCTATGGGCATATAGGACAGCTTATAAGACTCCAATTGGCATGTCTCCCTACCGCCTCGTCTTTGGAAAATCATGCCACCTCCCGGTGGAATTAGAACATCGAGCATATTGGGCCATTAAGCAGTTCAACTTTGACATGAAGCAAACGGGTGAGAAAAGGAAACTGCATCTAAATGAGCTTGAAGAATTGAGATATGAGGCCTATGAGAATGCCAATTATACAAGGAACGGACAAAAGCTTATCATGACAAACAACTAATCCGGAAAGAGTTCCATGTAGGACAAAAGGTGCTGCTATATGACTCACGATTAAGGCTGTTCCCAGGCAAGCTGAAATCCAGATGGTATGGTCCGTACATGGTCACCAAGGTCTTCCCTCATGGGGCATTAAAAGTCTGTGATCCCAACAGAAATCAACCTTTTACAATCAATGGACACAGAGCCAAGCCATACCTTGACACTAAATTCCTTCCAAGAAACGAAGACTTAGCACTTGAATCAGTCCAGGATACAGCTGAAACACAAGCACTAGAGCTCCACGAGGTGGGCTCTAGGTGCTTCCCTCCGAACAACTAGCATGGTCGCAAGAGAGTGCTTGAGCAAAGTAAAAATTTGATCATCTATTAAGCTCAAGCACCTCTAGTAAGGTTAGTGGTACTGAAGCCACTAACAACTGGTAAGGTTGTATTGTTTCAATTAGTCATTCTTTTTAAAGGTAAGTTTTTAATTATACTGATATGCCACACTTGCGATCGATCGCACCCTTCAGTGCGATCGAGCGCAAGAGTGCGATCGAACGTGTCCTAAAAACATAATCGAGCGCACGAGTGCGATCGAGCGCACTCTGTGTGCGATCGAGCGCACTCTGTGTGCGATCGAGCGCACTCTGTGTGCGATCGAGCGCACTCAAGGCAGAGACATTTATAAAAAATTCTCTCACTCTCACTCGCCCCCTGCACATTTGCTCTCACTCTCACTCTCACTCGCCCCCTGCACATTTGCTCTCACTCTCACTCTCACTCTCACTCGCACACAACACCCAACCACCACAACACCTCATCATCACCTTACCCTCACCACCGTCCTCCACCAGCACTGCCATCAACCCCCCTCTCTATTCACATTCCGTCATCCATGCACAAGGTATTGTACACATACACGAATTTTAAATAGAAACTGTGATTTCATTTTACATATACATTACTGTGTGTTTGATTGAATGGTTGTTTGGTTGCAGGAGGGGTAGGAACGAATTCCACGTTGAAAAACCATAGCTTGCCTGTTTGGTACACATAAGCTGTTCGACGTAAATCCTGATCGGGTGCGATCGAGCGCACGGTAGGTGCGATCGAGCGCATAGACAGTGTGCGATCGAGCGCACTCCACTGAGATCGATCGCAAATCAGCCAGAAGCCAAGCACCAGCATGTCTCGACCATCTGTTTCCACGTCTGGCGCCTCCAGCAGTCGTGCCTCCTCATCCCGGCCCAGCATCGAGCAACGGGAGTTGTTGTTCGAGACCGCTTTCGCCATCGATGACATATTCTGGCACATAGATGCCACTCAGTGGGCCGTCCAAGCACTCCAACTCTGAGGGTTGAAGAGGCTGTTTAAGCCGGTGTGCTCCACTGCCTACTCCCAGCTCGTAGTGCAGTTTTATGAGCATTTATCTTTCGACTGTAGCAGACCGGGGGTCCTCACTTCTTCAGTTAGGGGCACGCCCATCGAGGTGACCAGTACCGATATCGCCACTGCTCTTCATTGCACGGATGAGTCCCCTCCTGATGGCACTGATATTGAGGAGCAGCCGGAGTCCTTTGCCCTGGCCGAGATCATCATGGATATGTGCGCTGGCCAGTATGCCGACAGACATAACAATGCGGCTGGCCGATCTAAGCTGCCCCCCAGACTATGGCTCATCGATACGATCCTCCAGTGTAATGTGTGTCCGTTGGGGCATAAGACACAGCAGCGAGACCAGTTTCTTCAGACATTATACGCCTTCCATAGAGGCCACTGGTACTCCATCCCGTCTGTCATTTGGAGCCAGCTGCACAAGTTCTGGGATCACGTACATGGCCGTCAGACTACCACGGCCAATGCTTGGGGACTCCCTTTCCCGTTCCTACTCACCTCCATCCTCAAGAAGAAGGGGATTAAAGGGACCCACAGTGATGGGCCAGTACGAGAGCATCCTATCTTTGGGCAGGCTCAGTGGACACAGAGCATATCACACATGCCATGAGGTCCCCCAGTTCCTGCTCCAGCTGCTGAGCAAGTAGAGGAGGATCACATGGAGACCGAGGCCCTTGTCATGAGCCCGGTACGGGAGGAGGACCATTCGGATATGGGACCCACTGAGTCCCAGCACTTCTTAGCTGAGCTATCCTCCTTTCGAGGCGAGGTCGCTGCAGCTACCACTCTTGTACATCAGCGCATCAACAGTTTGGAGGCACGATTTACGCGCCAGGAGGCCATGCTGCAGGCCATACTTGATCGCCTACCTCCAGCACCCGGTACCTCTCCGACTGCACCACCTGATGATCAGCAGTGAGAGAGTACCACGTCTGGCTGAAGATATAAAACTTAGCGCTCATGGGAGGCACCCCACAGCATATCCTTTTCATAGTTTATTATTAGTATTTCATAGTTTACTTTTCTATTCTTGTTTATTACTTGTTTTCCATTTTATGTCTGTTTTTTCTTTCTTTTTCGAGGACAACGTGAGTGCATCAAGTTGAAGTTTGGGGGTGTGCTACGAGCCATGTCAGCCATCAGTTCTCCATCTCCCAAGTCAGCTCCTTCCATGCTATTCACACATTGGGGACAATGTGCCATTTAAGTTTGGGGGTATGGGGACACATTCACACACTCACTATGTCCCACATTTTTTTGTTTTGTTATTGTTGTTGTTTTGTTATTATTTTCATAGATAAATGCATGTTCATTCTGTCCAATAAACTTTTTTTTGTGATCTAAACAAAATGTTATGATTCGACTTCATCAGTGAGCTTAACACTTTGAACATATAGGCCAATAATCAAGTTTTGAACCTAGATCATTGCCCTTTTGGCATTTAAGAATTCACAAGTTTAACTTGAACTATCACAAGCACATTAACACATAGCTGTGTAGGGTATGACATGATATTTGGATTGGTATGTTTCTTTTGCTTGACTGTGAACTAGATGACCTATTAGATTGACATTTTGGCATATAAAAATAGAAAAGATTGATTCGTGCTCAAAAAGAAAAAAAATGCTCCTAATGATCAATAAAAACAAATCTTCCGCTGAGTAACTGGCCCTCTTGCCTCAGTAAGCATTGAGTGTCACGTCAAAAGGTGGAAAATCTTAAGTGATCATTAAAAAGGAATTTTTCGCTGAGTAACTGGCCCTCTTGCCTCGGTAAGCATTGAGTGTCATGTCAAAAGGTGGAAAATTCTAAATGGTAGCATAAAAAACAGTTAGTTTCGTAGCCTTATTGACTCGAGCTAGTAAGTCCTTATGGGTGTCTTTACACCTAATGCCCTAAAACCATCTGGTTTGGGAGTCATTGGCCAAACGCTCGTTACACGAGTCATCAAGAAAGCTTAAGGGAACTAACTTGGCAAAAATCTCGCAAATAAAAGTCTATGCCATATTTGTTGACTCTAATAGGAAGTTTGGTGAATCTTGAGTCATCGAAACACTACCTGTTTGAATTTCTTGAAAACCCAACCTTTTATGTGCTGATCACCACACACCAAAGTCAAACTTGTGATATCTTAAAATACCTAGTGAATATGATTTACGTTCAAAACTCTTATTCATTGCAGATATATGTTTACACTTGTTAAGCTTGCTCATGAATGCGCATCATTGTTTTGTGTAAAATCTAGATTTTTTATTGACACTATGAACATTGGATTTATCTATACTTCTGTTTTAGTTTTTAATTTAGTATTGCTAAGGGACTAGCAAGATGTAAGTTTGGGGGTGTGATAGACGCTTAAATATACATATTTAAGCCCCCTTATTTACACTTGTTAGATCCTTTATTACGTTAATTTGGTATCTTTCACTCCATTTGTGTGTTTTACATGTTTTTATAGGGTCTTGGAGAAAAAGAAGCAGTTTTGGCACTTTAAGGAAGAAATCTAGAAGCCCTGGAGCACTTTCTGGACAAAGTGCGATCGAGCGCACATGCAATGCGATCGAGCGCACATGCGATCATGCGCACACCTGTAGGATCGAGTGCATATTACGATCGAGCGCAAGGACACATGCGATCGAGCGCACATTGCGATCGAGCGCAAGGACACATGCGATCGAGCGCACATATACGGGCGTGAACAGTAAACTGCAGAACCTTATTTTGGAAAATACAAGATTTTTGTTTTAGGAAAGTTTAGGACTCATGGGTCTATTAGGACTTCTCAAAGACCTATAAATACACTTGTAACTCACACACAAAAGGACACCTTAGATAGTAAACACTTTTCTCTTTTCTTTTACTTGGAGTGGAGAGCTTGGGAGAGAATTGACGCCTCTTCTCTCAGGTTTATTCTTCTCCCTTATGTTTTGTTTAATTATGTTTACTTCAGTTAGTATGTGTAACTAACTCTCTTATAGGGCTCGATTGAAGCCCTAGTTATGCATTCCCATATTTTTATTCATTGATTAAATCTTTGCATAGCTTTTTATGTTACTTAACTTGATTAAAACCTGTGCTTATTTAAATTCCTCATATGTATGTGTAAGGCCAACGTATGCATGTGGTATGGATGGGTTAGTTAGATCAATTTGGATGACCGAGTCCTGGGTCTAACATTAGTAACAAGGGACCATCTTATCCGGATACCCGGGTTAATCAACATGGAAAACCGGGAGTAGATACCATGCCCTAGGTCTCATGTGGTTGTCGATTTCCACAGTACCTATGTTTTCTTAAGGAACAACTCAAGCAGATACCATGCTGAATCCCTTAAAGAAGAAAAGAGTTAGAGTAGATACCATATCTAACTCGTTGCTTAGGGAAATCAATAACTTAAGGAGTAGATACCATGCCCTTAGGTTGGCAACCAGTAGGTACACATAATAAAGCTAGAGTACTGATACCTTATACAAAATCGGGAATGTATGACTAGTGGTGGATATCAAAGCCCTATTATTATCAAATCACCCTTCAGTTTATTATTTCTATCTTTTTACATTGCAAATATAATTCTAAATCGAACTTTACCAATCCCTGTGGAGATGATCTTGCATTCGCACACTATGCTACACTATTGACCTTGTGCATTTGCAAGTAAAACAAAGTACGATTATTCACCTATTTATTTAGGTATATTATCGCACAACACATATGCAGCACAACCAAAAGTCCTAAAGTTGTTTAATTCAGATGCATAATATCTACCTTAAAGATGAAGCAAGGCTCACTCGAGATGCTCAAAGAGGACTTAACCCACACATGAAAGAGGTAGTAAAGGCTGAGGTATTGAAGCTTGACAACTCTAACTAAATCATGTTATTATACTTCTTTTAGGCACCTTTTTGGTGTTGATCTTAAGAATTAGAATTGTGTTGCATGTGTTTTTAGCAATTTGAGTTTAGTTTATCTTATTCTACTAATAAGTTGTTTTAGTTGAATGATCAATGCTAAGTCATGGAAATCTATTGTGCAAACACTTGCTAGAGCACTAGAAGGCCAAAATGCACAAAGGAGACAGAAACTCAAGGCTGTAGCGCTGGGATGTTGGCACTGCAGTGCTGGTAGCTGGCAAAAAGAGAGGAATTTGGACAGAAAGTTGGCGCTGCAGCGCTGAAAAGTTGGAGCTACAGCGCCAGAATAGGGTTTGAAATGTGTCTTGGCGCTGCAGCGCTGGGATGTTGGCGCTGCAGCGCCAGCCCGCGGATTTTGAATGTTAAAAATAGAAACCCTAGCTGAACAAGAGAGGGGGGGCCGTAGAAGAAAAAAAAGAGAATTTGGAGAAGAGGAGACGCAAAAGGAGAGTTGGAGATACTCTGGGAGGCTACGCATCAAGCTTTTAAATCATTCTTCTCTAGTTTTGTATTATTCTTATCTAGCTATGTTGATGTTTTATAATATGAACATGGGTTGTTTGAATATTATTATGGAGTAGATATTTTTGTGTTAAGGATAGATGGATCCTAAAACTATATCTTGAGTGCTATTTGGACAAGTTGGAATTTACTTTGTTTTTCAAAGAGTGTGTTTTATTTTTCTTAATGTTGTTTATTATTTTGATTCCTTCTTGAGGCATAGTGATGTGTCGAATAGAGAAGCTATGCTTTTATGAATAGTGGAATTAATAAATATGATTTTGGATTGTTAGCTATGCAAAGCCAGGGTAAAACATGCCATGAATGAAATAGGAGTAATCGAATAGGGATTCTAGGAAGTTCATGTGGTCTGTTTAAACTGTAACCGAATAGGGAGATTTAACTGAAAGGAATTCCATTGAACTTAATGCTTCTTAAGTTGAATCAATCTAGAATAGACTTGGAATATGGATATTTGAAGTTGATGATTCTTGAGATTGTGGTTAGACCTGAATAAGGATAACCAATTGATTGGGGATTCTACCATCTTGAAAAACATAGTAAGTGAAACTTGTCCATTCAAAACTCTTGTCAATTATGGTTTAGGTGAAGTCGAGTCCTTAGCACGTTAGTTCATAAGAGTCTTCATTCCAAAGTTTGCAAATCTTTTGTTAATTATTAGTGCTTATGTTTTTTTTTCTTTAGTTAATTGCTAGTAAACTTTTCTCCTACAATTATTCGTTTGCTCAAATAACAGCAAGAGTTGAGTCATAATTTCTGTGGTATTTGCTCAGTCCTCGTTGGGAATGATATTTATTCATCATTTTATTACTTGAACAATTAGTGCACTTGCTAGTGTTAATTTCATCGCATCAAGTTTTTGGCGCCGTTACCGGGGATTGAAATAAAATATTACATTTATTATGATTCTACTAGATAATTTGAGAGTTTGTTAAGTTGGTTTTTAAGTCTATTTTGTAGGGTTTTCGTTTCTAGTGCATGACACGTACTAGTGGGAGAATACTTGCAGAACTTAATCCAGAGATTGAGTGCACTTTTCACGCTTTGAGAAGAGCAGCACCAGTAACAGTTAATACAATGGCAGAAGGGAATAATGCAGAGGTGCAACGTGCAGTGTGGGATTATGCTATGCCAAAGATGGATGGTGTTGAATCTAGCATCCGACGACCACCTATACAAGTGAACAATTTTGAAATTAAGCCTGCGATCATTCAGATGATTAAGATTCAGTACAATTTGGGGGCCTATCGCAAGAAGATCCGAATGTTCACTTGGCGAGTTTCCTTGAATTGTGCGACACATTTAAGCATAATGGAGTATCAGAGGATGCAATTCACTTAAGACTTTTACCATTTTCACTGAAGGATAAAGCAAAAAGCTGGTTGACTTCTTTGCCAACAGGATCCATAACGACATGGGCAGAATTAGCACAAATTTTTTTAGGGAAATACTTTCCTCCTTCAAAAACTGCAAAGTTATGTAACGAAATTACCATGTTTTTGCAGGTCAATAGGGAGTCACTCTGTGAGGCATGGGAATGTTTTAAAGATCTTTTGAGAAGATGTCCTCATCATGAGTTGCCCACTTGGATGCAGGTACAAACTTTTTATAACGGTTTAACCAGTACAACCCGAAACATGATTGATGCAGTTTCAGGTGGCACTATCATGAGAAAAGCTCCAGAAGAAGCTATTGAATTGCTGGAAGAGATGGCTAAAAATTCTTATCAATGGCCAGTTGAAAGGTTACCTATTAATAGAGCCTCAAGATTGCACAATACAGATGCTGTTACAGCTTTAATAGCACAAATGGAGGTTCTCACCAAGAAGATATATGGACTTTATCCTACTACACATGTTATATATTAATTGTGTTGTGGTATTGGCCACCATAGTAGTAACTGTCAGGCAGGTAATCAATTTGCATCTAATTCATTTGCTGAACAAGCTAACTTTGTTTCAAATTTTCACAGGCAAAACAATCCATATAGCAATACATATAATCTGGGATGGAAAAATCACCCAAACTTGTCTTGGAATCAAAGCAATGCGAAACAACCTTCTCCTGAATATCCACCTAAAGAAAAAAAGTCAAACTTGGAGGACATGATGGCCAAATTCTTAAATGCAGCAGAAACTAGGTTCCAAAATCAAGAAGCATCCATCAGAAATCTGGAAGTTCAGGTGGGCCAACTAGCAACTATAATTTCTGGACGTGCACAAGGTTCTCTTCTGACCAACATAGAAAAAAATCCTAAGGAGGATGTCAATGCCATAACATTAAGGAGTGGCACACAATTGGATGAACCAAAATCTAAAGAAATCACTAATCAAGAAGGTGAGAAGGAAGAGACCATGCAAGAGGAGAAACTTGTTTCAGAAAAGAAGTCTACTGGTAAAGGTTTGATTGATTCTAACTCTGAAACTAAATATATGCCACCTCTTCCCTATCCTCAGAAATTTATGAAAGAAAAACTAGATAAGCAATTTTCAAAATTTTTAGAGATTTTCAAGAAATTGCATATTAACATTTCATTTGCAGAGGCTTTATCACAGATGCCTAGTTACATTAAATTTTTGAAGGAAATTTTGTCTAATAAACGGAAGCTTGAGGAACATGGAACGGTGATGTTAACTGAAGAGTGCAGTGCCATACTGCAAAACAAGCTACCTCCAAAATTGAAAGATCCAGGGAGTTTTACTATACCCTGCATTTTGGGAAGTTCATTCTTTGATAAAGCTTTATGTGACCTTGGTGCAAGTATTAACCTTATGCCTCTTTCAATTTTCAGGAAACTTGGATTAGGAGAAGTCAAAACAACGACAATGTCATTGCAATTAGCTGATCAATCTATTAAGAGACCACAGGGAATTATAGAAGATGTACTGGTAAAGGTTGATAAATTTATATTCCTTGTAGACTTCATTGTTCTCGACATGGAAGAGGATCGTGAGATACCTCTTATACTTGGACGTCCATTCCTTGCTATAGGGAGAGCCTTAATTGATGTACAACAAAGGAAACTGACTTTAAGAGTCAATGATGAGCAAGTAGTTTTTGATATGTATAAAATTATGAAATACCCTTCTGGCTTATCTACTTCTTTTTGTTTTCAAGTAGATATTATTGATAACCTCATTGAGGAGTTTCAGGAGAAAACATTAAATGAAGATACTTCGGAGAGATGCATCATGGAATCAAGAACTACTACCACTGAAGAACTCGTCATCCAAGAAGAAGCAAGGAACTTGGAGTCTAAAATGGGAAAAGAAGTGCCAGAAGAACAAATAATAATAACTGAATTGAAAACTTTACTTGCTCATTCGAAATATGCTTATTTAGAGAAAAATATTTTCCCTGCTATAATATCTTCTTCGTTGACAGGTAAAATGGAGGAACGGTTGCTGAAAGTCCTAAGAAGGCACATATTTCCAGGAAAGCTGAAATCTCGGTGGACTGGACCATACACCATGATAAGTGTATCACTTTTTGGCGCCGTTGAATTGCGACACGAGAAAAACAAGGAGACGTTCAAGGTCAACGGGCACAGATTGAAGCACTACATCATGGGGAAATTTGACCCTCAATCGTCCACAACCATTCTCCAAGAGCCATAAATCAGAAAGTCAAGCTAAAAACTATAAATTAGAACTAATATTTTGTTTTTTATTTTTCTTGCCTTTTGAATTTGTTTTGTGTGTTTATATTTTTTGTTTTGTTTGATTTATCTGTCAGTTAAGTTTTTATTGTTTTAAAATGGGTTATTGTTGTTTTATTTTTAGGAATTGATTGAAGTCAGGACAGAGACTCCGCGCTGCAGTCATACACTTTGGGCACTGCAGCACTGATCAGACTATTAAGCACTGATCAGACCAGAGATTCAGCGCTGCAGCGCTGGGAAGTTGGCGCTGCAGCGCCAGGTCGCACACTGAGCTTTTTAATAAACAGCTTTGCCACTGTTAGATCAATTCAATTTCTGATTTTCAGCACCTCTCTCTCTCCAAATCACTAAAATTCAACCTTCTTCCCTCATCGCACCACCATATCCCCGTCATAGCAGTGATCCGGAGGATGAGGACATTGACAAAGACGATTGATTCGGCCTCTAACTAATCAGGAGAGTTCCCTTCTCTTACTTTATAATTCAAATTTTATACATTGTGGACAATGTATCATTTAAGTTTAGAGGTGGGAACTTTATCTGAGTGTTGTGCACTACTCGTGTTTTTAGTTATTTTTCTGTTTGTTTTATCTGAGTGCTTTCTGTCTGTTTGCTTCATCTGAGTGCTTTCTGTTGTTTGATTTTGATTTTGCCGATGATGAGAAATAGATTGACTTGATTATAGCCATTGAAAATTTGAAAAATGTTGCGTTTGTCTATGTGCTTGAATTTGTTGTTGGATTTATTTTACATCGAACTCTTTGAACACAATGAGCACTTACACCTAAGCACTTTGTTGTCTTGCTGTTTTAGAGAACGTTTATGTGAGCAGTGTAGTTTCTTGTGATCTCTTAGACTCTAGAACTTGTTTGAAGACCACTCGAGGCGAAATCCTAGATAGTACAGTACCAAAGAAAGGATCCAGGCCATGTTTGGAAAGTTTGAGCCTTTCCAGCCAACCCTTGATATGTAATTATCCTTAGTTTTCCCCTTTTGAGCTTGGATATCTATTGTTTTATCACCCGATCATCTAACCTATTTTTTTGCAAAAAAGAAAAAAAAAGGAAAACATGAAAAAAAAAATGCTACAACTCTACCTTTCACCTGTGAGCACATCAATTAATGAATGGACTATTCTCTTAAGTGGTGGCAGAGGATTGAGCAAGAGAAAGCGGTCTTCCCTTGGCTATGATAAGTATCACATATTTCCCATTGAGAGTGACAAGGGAAAGATCGAAGTTAAAAAGGTTTACCACACGAACTATTTGATCGAGTTGTATTCTGCCTATCACAGGCAGCTGGCAAAGCCGTGTTTGATCGTCATGTACATGCTATGTTATAGTTTCATTAATGCACACGGAAATAAAGACTGGTGCTACTATAGTACAAGCATACCAAAAAAAAAAAAGAGAGAAAAAAAAAAGAAGAAGAAGAAGATGTGACAACAACAAAAGTATTGGAAGTATTCCATGATAACTGAGGGAAAGTTTGAAATAAAATTTTTATTGGTTGATGTGCTTAGGGTAATGTGAGCCTCAAATAAATCTTTTACCATACCTTAACCTTAGCCAAAGTTATAAGCTAAATAAAATCCTGGTGATCTCGGGTATTGTCATGGCCTACATTAGTGGAGAGTGGTGTGAAAAGCAAGCTTATGGACTTTGAAAGATTGGCATTATCCTACTTGCTTGCATAAACTGATCAGAGTGGTGAGACGATTAAGTTTATAAATGCGTTACACACACACACACACGTTTGAAGAATTTGATGTAAGATAAAGCTGGCAATAATTTTGAAATTCTAGACATCAGCAGCATTTGGAAAGTTTTCATGCGTTATAATCTATATACAATCTTTGAGGCATGTTATATCCAATCTAATCAAACCATCTCTCACTCTTAGGTTGTGTGTGCATAGAATTTTGTTCTAGTTTGCTCGAGGACTAGCAAAAACATAAGTTTGGGGGTGTGATAACTCGGACTAAATCATGTTATTATACTTCTTTTAGGCAAGTTTTTGGTGTTGATCTTAAGCATTAGAATTGTGTTGCATGTGGTTTTAGAAATTTGAGTTTAGTTTATCTTATTCTACTAATAAGTTGTTTTAGTTGAATGATCAATGCTAAGTTATGGAAATCTATTATGCAGACACTTGCTGGAGCACTAGAGAGCACTGGAAGGCCAAAATTCACAAAGGAGACAGAAACTCAAGGCTGCAGCGTTGGGATGTTGGCACTGTAGCGCTGGTAGCTGGCAAAAAGAGAGGAATTTGGACAGAAAGTTGGCGCTGCAGCGCTGAAAAGTTGGAGCTGCAGCGCTAGAATAGGGTTTGAAATGTGCCTTAGCGCTGCAGTGCCAGCCCGCGGATTTTGAATGTTATAAATAGAAACCCTAGCTAAACAAGAGAGGGGGGCGGCCGTAGAAGAAAAAAAGAGAATTTGGAGAAGAAGAGACGCAAAAGGAGAGTTCGAGATACTCCGGGAGGCTACGCATCAAGCTTTTAAATCATTCTTCTCCGGTTTTGAATTATTCTTATCTAGCTATGTTGATGTTTTATAATATGAACATGAGTTGTTTGAATATGATTATGAAGTAGATATTTTTGTGTTAAGGATAGATGGATCCTAAACCTATATCTTGAGTGCTATTTGGACAAGTTGGAATTTACTTTCTTTTTCAAAGAGTGTGTTTTATTGTTCTTAATGCTGTTTATTATTTTGATTCCTTCTTGAGGCATAGTGATGTGTCGAATAGAGAAGCTATGCTTTTATGAATAGTTGAATTAATAAATATGATTTTGGATTGTTAGCTATGCAAAGCCAGGGTAAAACATGCCATGAATGAAATAGGAGTAACTGAATAGGGATTCTAGGAAGTTCATGTGGTCCGTTTAAACCGTAACCGAATAGGGAGATTTAACTGAAAGGAATTCCATTGAACTTAATGCTTCTTAAGTTGAATCAATCTAGAATAGACCTGGAATATGGATATTTGAAGTTGAAGATTCTTGAGATTGTGGTTAGACCTGAATAAGGATAACCAATTGATTGGTGATTCTACCATCTTGAAAACATAGTAAGTGAAACTTATCCATTCAAAACTCTTGTCAATTATGGTTTAGGTAAAGTCGAGTCCTTAGCAGGTTAGTTCATAAGAGTCTTCATTCCAAAGTTTGCAAATCTTTCGTTAATTATTAGTGCTTATGTTTTTTTTTCTTTAGTTAATTGCTAGTAAACTTTTCTCCTACAATTATTCGTTTGCTCAAATAACAGCAAGAGTTGAGTCATAATTTCTGTGGTATTTGCTCAGTCCTCGTTAGGAACAATATTTACTCATCATTTTATTACTTGAACGATTAGTGCACTTGCTAGTGTTAATTTCATCGCATCAAAGCTACTAGATGTTGGCATTATCTACCCCATATCAGATAGTAAATGGGTGAGTCAGGTCGAAGTTCTTCCTAAAAAGAGTGGGATTACCACTGTAAAAAACGAAAATGAGGAGCTCATACGTACAAGAAAAACAACGGGTTGGAGGATATGTATTGATTACCGGAGACTGAACAAAGTGACCAGAAAAGATCATTTCCCCCTGCCATTCATTGATCAAATGTTAGAGAGATTAGCCGGTCACAGCTATTACTGCTTATTGGATGGGTACAGTGGGTACAACCAAATTGCCATAGCACCCAAGGATCAAGAAAAGACTACCTTCACATGTCCCTTTGGTACATTTGCTTATCGAAGAATGCCATTCGGTTTATGCAACGCACCAGCCACTTTTCAAAGGTGTATGATGAGCATATTTTCCGATATGGTGGAGAAGTACATTGAGGTATTCATGGATGATTTAAGTGTCCTTGGTTCTAATTTTCATGAATGCCTAAATCATTTAGAGAGTTTCCTAAAGAGATGTGAAAAGAGCAACTTAGTGTTGAATTGGGAGAAATGTCACTTTATGGTTCAACAAGGCATTGTGTTCGGTCACTCCATCTCCACAAAGGTATTAAGGTAGACAAGGCTAAAATAGACATCATTTCAAGGTTGCCTCCTCCTCCCTCAGTCAAGGGCATTAGAAGTTTCCTTGGACATGTCGGTTTCTATAGAAGATTCATCAAGGATTTTTCCAAAATCTCAAGACCTCTTTGTGCGTTGTTAGCTAAAGATACCAAATTTGAATGGAATGATGACTGTATGTAAGCTTGCAACACATTGAAGGATGTTCTCACTTCTGCCTCGATAATGATGGCACCGGATTGGAGTCTTCCATTCGAGTTAATGTGCGATGCCAGTGACTTCGCCGTGGGAGCTGTTTTGGGTCAAAGAGTCAATAAGGTACCTCATGCTATTTACTATGCTTCTAGAACTTTAAATGATGCTCAGCTTAATTATTCTACTACTGAAAAGGAATTTTTAGCTGTTATTTTTGCTTTAGAGAAGTTTAGATCATATCTTATTGGTTCTAAGGTTATTGTATTCACTGACCATGCTGCTTTAAGATATCTGTTTGTTAAGAAAGATGCAAAGCCTAGGTTAATCAGATGGGTAGTCCTATTACGAGAATTTAATTTGGAGATCAAAGACAAGAAAGGCAGTGAGAATGTGGTTGCGGATCACTTGTCTAGGCTACCCTATGAGAATAACGAAAATGAGTTTCCTTGAATGAGCACTTCCCTGATGAACAACCGTTCGCACTAGAGGTAAAACTCCCATGGTATGCTGATATTATAAATTATCTAACTGCCAAGGTTTTTCCCCCAGGCATGACCACACAAGGAAAGAAGCAGCTGATATCTCTGTCTAGACACTACCATTGGGATGACCCTTACCTTTTCAAATTCTGCCCTGATCAAATCATCAGACGATGTGTCTCAAAAGAGGAACACTTGAGCTTATTACAACACTACCATTAGTTTGCTTGTGGAGGACATTTTGGAGCAAAACGAACAGCTCTTAAGGTATTACAATCTGGTTTTTATTGGCCTAATCTGTTTAAAGATGCTTTCTCCTTTTGCAGCTCATGTGATAGATGCCAACGGACAGGTAATATCTCTTCCCAAAATCAGATACCCCTACAGAATATTCATATAGTAGAACTTTTTGATGTATGAGGCATTGATTTCATGGGTCCATTTCATAACTCTTTTGGTTATTTATATATTCCTATGGGTGTGGATTATGTGTCCAAATGGGTCGAGGCTGTCCCCTCAAAAACTAACGATCACAAAGTAGTTGTAAAGTTTCTACAGGCTAACATCTTTATGTGGTTTGGGACTCCAAGAGCAATCATCAGTGATGGGGGTAGCCACTTTCATCATTGCTCTTTTGCTGAACTACTCCGAAAATATGGGATCACTCATAAAGTTGGCACTCCATATCATCCTCAAACCAGTGGCCAAGTGGAGATAAGCAACCGAGAGATCAAAGGAATCTTAGAGAGGACAGTGAAGCCTAATTGGAAAGATTGGTCTCTGCGCCTAAATGATGCTCTATGGGCATATCAGACAGCTTATAAGACTCCAATTGGCATGTCTTCCTACCGCCTAGTCTTTGGGAAAGCATGCCATCTCTTGGTAGAATTAGAGCATCGGGCATATTGGGCCATAAAGCAGTTCAATTTTGACATGAAACAAGTGGGTGAGAAGAGGAAGCTGCATTTAAATGAGCTAGAGGAACTAAGGTATGATGCCTATGAAAATTCCAAACTCTACAAAGAACGGACAAAAGCATGTCATGACAAACAACTGGTTAGGAAGGAGTTTCATATGGGATAAAAGGTATTACTATACGACTCAAGGTTAAGACTGTTCCCGGGCAAGCTCGTATGGTCCTTATGAGGTCACCAAGGTCTTCCCTCATGGTGCTTTAGAGGTCCGTTGTCCCAACGAAAATCAGCCCTCCAAGATAGATGGACATAGAGCCAAGCCATACCTTGATATTAACTTACCTCTGAGAGATGAAGACTTAGCACTTCAATCTGTACAGTATACAGCTGAAATACAAGCACTGAAGCCACAAAAGGTGGACTCTAAGTGCTTCCTTCAAAATGAGTAACACTGCAGCATGAGAGTACTTGAGCAATTCATATTCAACTACCCATATAGCTTAAGCACCTCTATTGAGGTTAGGGGTACTAAGGCCATTAACGCACTGTAAGGTTGTATTGTTCTTGTTTTATAATTCCAGCCTTGGTAAGTTTTTATTTTGTCTATATATACTGCTTGCGATCGAGCGCATCATTCAGTGTGCTCGAGCGCACTCATGGCAGACAGTCACGTGATGGATTCAAACATTTCACTCACACTCTCTTCATATTTCACTCACAATCTTTCACTCACACTCTTCCTTCTACAAACCACCATTCTCACACTCTCGATTCCGGCACTCTACCACACTATCCACCATCACGACCACACCACCATCACCACTAACCACTATCAACACCCTACTGTCACCGCCACGTCCCCTTCCCCATTGCACATTCACTCCATACACAAGATAACCCATTTTGTTCTCACACACGGATTTTAATATTTAATTTACATTTTCGTTATATATATGTTTTCTTGTGGGTGATTGGTTGCTGTTATGTTTACAGGAGGTTAGGAACAAACTCGGAACCACAACACCATAGCTTGGTCTTCTGTCGCCCATAAGTTGTTCGACAAAAAGTCTGACCGTGTGCGATCGAGTGCATGACATTTGCGATCGAGCGCAAAGTCTAGTGTACGATCGAGCGCACATATTTGTGATCGATCGTAATTTTGATAGAAACTAGAATCCACATGTCAAAACAATCTGCTTCCACCTCCCGTGCTTCGAGCAACCGTGTCCAATCATCCCGACCAAGCTTCAAGCAAAGAGAGCTCTTATTCGAGACCACTTTTGCCATCGATGAAGTCTTCAAGCACATGGATGCCACTCAATGGGCAGTCCAAGTATTTAAACACTGGGGGTTAAAGAGGCTTTTTAAACCTATTTGCTCGACTGCTTACACCCAGCTAGTAGTCCAGTTCTATGAGAGCCTATCTTTTGACTGTAGCAGACCAGGAGTATTGACTTTCTCAGTCCAGGGCACATCCATCAAGGTGACTAGTGCCGATATAGCCGTTGCTCTTCATTGCTGTGATAAGTCCCCTCCGAAGGACACTGATATCGAGGAGCAACTGAAATCTTTTGACCTGACTACGATCATCGAGGACATGTACGCTGGCCAGTACGCTGATAGGCACTACAACGCAGCGAGCTGGTTAAAGTTACCTCCACTGCTTTGGCTCGTGGACACCATCCTCCAGCGGAATATATGTCCATTGGGGCACAAGACACAAAGGAGAGACCAGTTTCTACAGACATTGTATGCCTTCCACAGAGGCCACTGGTTCTCTATCCCAACTGTTATGTGGAGCTAGCTGCATAAATTTTGGGATCATATCCATGGTCGTCAGACCACCATGGCCAATGCATGGGGGCTCCCGTTCCCGTTCCTAGTATCATACATCTTCAAGAAGAAAGGGATTAAAGGGACCACCAGCGATGGACCAGTGCGAGAGCATCTCTTCTTTGGGAAGGCTCAGGGGACACATAGCCTCTCGCACATGCCTCGAGGACTGCTAACCCCTGCACTTGTAGCTAAGAGAGTTGAGGGGGATTATATGGAGACAGAGACCCCTGCAGTTAGCTCATTGCGAGAGGAGGACCATTCGAATATGGGACCCACTGCGTCCCAGCACTTCCTCGCTGAGCTGTCCTCCTTCTGAGGTGAGGCCTCTGCAGCTACATTACTAGTGCACCAGCGCATAGATGGTTTAGAGGTGCAGTTTGCATGATAGGAGGCGATGCTACAGGCCATCCTCGATCGCCTACCTCCTGCACCCAGTAACTCTTCGACTGCACCACCTGATGACCAACAGTGAGAGGATACCCCGTCTGGCTAAAGACGTTAAACTTAGTGCTCATGGGAGGCACCCCATAGCATATCCTTTTTAGTATTTTATTTTATTGTTAGTATTTACTTTTCTATATCTGTTTATTATTACTTGTTTTCCAGTTTATATTTGTTTTTTTTTTCCTTTTCAAGGACATAGTCAGTGCGTCCAGTTTAAGTTTGGGGGCGTGCTACAAGCCATGCCAGCCATTGAGTTCTCCATCTCCCAGGTCAGATTCTTCCATGCTTCTCGCACATTGAGGACAATGTGCAATTTAAGTTTGGGGGTATGGGGACACACTCACATGCACACTATGTCCCAATTTTTGTTTTTATAGATAAATGCATGTTCATTCTGTCCCATAAAATTTTGGGTGATCTAAACAAACAATATGATTTGACTTCATAAGTGAGCTTAACAACTTGAACATATGGGCCAATAATTAAGTTTTGAACCTAGATCACTTACTTTTAGGCATTTAAGGATTCATAAGTTTAACCTAAACTAACATGAGCACATTAGCACATAATTGTGTGGGGTATGACATGTAATTTTAATTGGTATGTTTCTTTGACTTGACTGTGAACCGGATGACCTATTAGATTAACACTTTGGCATAGGAAAATAGAAAAAAAAATTGTTATTGCTCAAAAAGAAAAAAAAATGCTCCTAATGCTCATTAAACAAACTTTCCACCGAGTAACTACCCCTCTTGCCTCAGTAAGCAGTGAATGTCACGTCAAAAGGTGGAAATCTTTTCTCATAATGATCATTAAAAATGAACTTTCCATCGAGTAACTGGCCCTCTCGCCTCAGTAAGCAGTGAGTGTCACATCAAAAGATGAAAATTCTGATTGGTAGCATTAAGACCAGTTAGTTTCGTAGCCTTTTTGACTCGAGTTAGTAAGTCCTTAGGGGTGTCTGTACACCTAATGCCCTAAAACTATCTGGTTGGGAGTCATTGGCTAAACACTCACTACATGAGTCAAATAGAAAGCTTAAGGGAACTAAACTTGGCAAAAATCTCACAAATAAAAGAAAAGAAGAAAATATATGCCATCTTTGTTGATTCTAATAGGAAATTTGGTGAATCTTGAGACATCGAAACACTACATGTTAGAATTATTTGGAAATCTAATATGTTATGTGCTAGTTCACCACACACTAAAGTCAAACTTGTGATGTCTTAAACTGCCTCATGAAAGTGATTTGCGTTCAAAACTCTTATTCATTGCAAAGATGTGTTTATATTTGTTAAACTTGCTCATGAATCACATCATAGTTTTGTGTGAGACCTAAACTTTTGTGGACACCATGAATGTTGGATTTATCTGTGTGTCGTTATTTTTCATTTTAGTTTTTTTGTTTTGTATTGCTAAGGGACTAGTAATATGTAAGTTTGGGGGTGTGATAGGTGCTTAAATATTCATATTTAAGCCCCTTTATTTACATTTGTTAAGTCTATAGTTATATTAATTTAGTCTATTTTACTTCATTTATGTGTTTCACATGTTTTTATAGGGTCTTGGAGAAAAAGAATCAACTTTGGCACTTAAAGGAAGAAATCTGGAAATCCTATAACAGATGCTGGCTAAAGTGCGATCGAGCGCACAAGCGCTCGTGCGCACACAAAGAAGGATCGAGTGCAGCTTTGCGATCGAACGCGCATGTACGGGCGTGAACAGTAAAACGGCAGAACCAGTTTTGGAAATAGAAGAGGTTTTGCATTTTAGAAAGTTTAGGGTTTCCAGAGTCTTCTAGGGTTATTCAACCCCTATAAATACACTTGTAAACACACACAAAAGACATCCCTTCTTTTATCTTTTACTTTCGCTCGAAGTTGTAAGCTTAGAGAGGAATTGACGACTCGTCTCCACAAGTTTCTTCGGGTTTTATATTTTATGTTTAGTTTATATTACGATGCTTATCTTAGATAGCATGTGTAACTAACTCTTAATAAGGCTCGATTGCAGCCCTAGTTATGCTTTCCCATATATTCATTCATTAATTATCTTTGCAATAGCCTTGATTATGATGCTTAACTTGATTAATGCCTGTGTTTATTTAAATTCCTCATATGTATATGTCTGATCAATATGTGCATGTGGTATGGACTTGTTAGTTAGATTAATTTGGATGACCGAGTCTTGGGTCTGACATTAGTAACAAAAGATATTCACACAAGATTCTTGGGTTAATCAACATGGGAAACCAGGAGTAGATACCATACCCTAGGTCCTGTGTGGTTGCCGATTTCCATAGGTCCTATGCTCTCTTAAGGAACAACTCAGTAGATACCATGCTGAATCCCTTAAGAAAGAAAAGAGTTAGAGTAGATACCATGCCTAACTCGTTGCTTAGGGAAATCAATAGCCTAAGGAGTAGATACCATGCCCTTAGGTTGACAATCATTAGGTATTCATAATAGGGCTAGAGCATTGGCATATTACTCATTGGGAAGGTATGACTAGTGGTGGATATCAAAGCCCTATGTTCTCATTATTATTAATTCACATTCAACAATTATTTTGATATTCTTTTATTAAGAAACTGATTCTAAAACAAAATTCACCAATCCCTATGGAAATGATCTCGCACTTGCACACTATGCTACCATTGACCTTGTGCACTTACAAGTAAAACTGTATGATTATTTACTTAGTTATTTAGGTAAATAATCATCATAACAACCAGCACCTGCTCTTTTAGGACCTTCAACTCTTCCAACAACCCTTTGTACCACATAGCCTCCTTAATCGCTTCCGTTACTGCTATGTACTCTGCTTCGGTTGTTGAGAGTGCTACCACCGACTGCAACTGAGCCTTCCAACTTATACAACATCCATTTAAGTTGAAGAAGTATGAGGTAATCGATCTTCTCTTATCCCGGTTTGCTCCATAGTCTGAATCAGCATAACCTTCTAACCAGATGGACTTACCCTTCTTCTCGTAAACAAGCCCCACATCTGAGCTTCCCTTCAAATACCTCAGCAACCACTTCATCCCAAGCTAATGCTCTTTTTCGGGATTACTCATAAACCTGATAAGAACACTAATGGCATGAGAAATGTCAGGTCTAGTGCTTACCATCATGAACATGACTGATCTAACCATACTAGAGTAAGAGACCTTTTCCATTTTCTTCTTCTCCTCATCCGTTCTAGGACATTGATCCCTGAAGAACTTGAAATAACCAGCAAGGGGAATTTTTACTGGTTTACTATCTTCCATAGAGAATTTAGATATCATCTTCTCCATGTAAGAAGTTTGTGAAATCTTCAACCTGTTTCTCTCCCTTTCCCGGATTATATTCATCGCAATAATCTTTTATGCATAACCAAGATCCTTCATCTCAAACTTCGAACTGAGTTGAGACTTCAACCTTTCTATCCTCTCCTTGCTGTTACCAACCAACAGTATATCATCAACATAGATGAGGATAATCACCATTTCCCCCACCTTGTGACCTTTGTAGTACAAGCACGAATCATAGTAGCTCCTCATGAAACCCAAGCTAGTTACAAATGAATCAAACCTCTTATTCCATTGCCTAGGTGATTGCTTCAGGCCATAGAGAGATTTCTTCAATTTGCACACCAAATCCCCCTGCCTTCCTTCCTCTTAGCCTTTGGGTTACCTCATATAGATGGTCTCATCAAGCTCTCCATGTAAGAACACTGTCTTCACATCCATTTGCTCAATCTCCCAATTAAATTGGACCACCATAGCTAACACTATCCTTATCATATTGTATTTCACAACTGGTGAGAAATTTTTTGTGAAATCTATGCCTTCTCTTTGTGTGAACCCCTTCGCCACCATCCTAGCCTTATATCGGACTTTATCCCCTGGAGTGTTCCCTTCTTTGATCTTGTAAATCCACTTACAATCCACAACTTTATGTTTTTCTAGTTTGGGTACCAATTCCCAAGAGTTATTCTTCCTCAAAGAATGTATTTCCTCCTCCATAGCTAGCTTCCATCTTGATGAATCCTTACATCCCATGGAATCAATGTAAGTTTCTGGTTCATAGTGGATTATCCCTCATTCTGAATAAGGAGCTGCTGCATTAGCATATGCAAAACCATATCTCAAAGGTGGTCTGATTTGCCTTTTTTTTTCCGGTCTCTTGTGAGCTGATAATCATTATGATTTACTGCATCATCTTCTTCTAGTTCAGCCTCCTCGTGAGTGTCTTGAGCTTGGCCTTCATCAATGGGCTTTACCTGATTTGAACCCTCTTGTCTTCCTTGCTCTACCTGAACCAAATTTTCTTTGATGCTATACTCCATATAAACCGGACTGGTTTTGCTCACTATCCCCTGCAGGGTTAGTTTTCTCTAAATAGGGAAATAATAGCTCATTCAAAATGACATCTCTACTTATTATGAGTTTAGTTCCTTTTGGCTCTAAAGACCACAACCTATACCCTTTAACCCCTTCACCATATCCTAGAAACACGCACTTTCTAGATCTTGGGCTAAGTTTATCATCCTTTTGATGTGCAAACGCAGCACATCCAAAAGTCCTAAGGTTGTTTAACTCAGGGGGTTTTCCACTCTACATCTCCTCGAGAGTCTAAAGATCCAAAGCTCTAGAGGGTGATCTATTAACCAAATACGCAACAGTAGAGACAGCTTCCCCCTAAAAACATTTTGGTAACCTGAAACCAATAATCATGCACCTAACCTTTTCCATAAAAGGTCCTATACATCCTTTCAGCAACTCCATTTTGCTGAGGGGTTTTCACAACCGTTCCATGTCTTAGAATCCCGTTTAACTCACAAAATTTTTCAAAATCCTGATTGCAAAATTCTAAGCCATTATCGGTTCTCAAAACCTTAACTACCTTGCCCGTTTGAGTTTCCATCAACTTTTTCCACCCCACAAACTTATTCAAAGCATCTGATTTATTTTTAAACAAATAAACCCAAACCTTTCTAGAATAGTCATCAATTAAAGAAAGAAAGTAAAGATTACCTCCTTGTGTTGGTGTTCTTGCTAGCCCCCAAAGATCAGCATGAATGTAGTCAAGGATACCCTTTGATTTGTGCGCTCCGGTGTTGAAGCTAACCCGATATTGCTTCCCAAGAACGCAACTCTCGCAGAAATCAAGTTTTTCTACCTTGTCACCATCAAGTAAACCATCTTTGCTGAGAACTTGTAGCCCCTTTTCGCTCATATATCCCAAGCGATTATGCCAAAAAATCGCCTTATCCATCTCAGCCATCAAGCTTGCTGCTTGATCCTTGATGTCAACCTCTCCAATCATCTCATAGAGACCATCCTTTATTACTGCTTTGATCACTACCAAAGATCCCTTGGTTACCTTGATCTTTCCTCCCTATGCTTTGTATGTGTACCCTATGGAATCTAGCTGCCCCAATGAGATCAAATTTCTTTTCAAATCCGAAAGATATCTCACATTCTGTAGCAGCCTTGTAACTCCATCAAACATCCTCAATTGAATGTCTCATATTACTCTCACTTGGCAAAAAGTATCATTCCCCAAGAAAACCTTTCCATCATTGGTTTCCTTGAAATTCTTGAACCAATTCCAGTGAGGACACATATGATAAGTGCACCTGGAATCCAAGATCCATTTCTCACTGCTTTGCCTCTCGCTCGCAGTTGAGCACACAATAAGAACATCATCATCTTGCTGTTTTCCTTTGGCAATCAAAGCTTCTTCATTCTTGGTATGGCCTCTTCCTTCCTCATCCCTCAACTTCTTCTTGCAATCTTTCTTGAAAGGACCCTCCTTATCGCAATAGTAGCATCGCTTTCCTCCAAAATTCTGTTAAGAATGTGATCTTCCATGGCTTTGACCTCTACCCGTTGGTTTGTCCAGGTAGTTGCCATAGATGTTATAGCCATTTTGAGTTACAAGCCTTCCTATAACGAACAGACCTTCTCCACTTGATCCTTCCATCATCTTGGCTTTGAAATCATGAGCCCTTATAGCATTAATCACAATTTCTTTGTTAAGTGTATCTCTTCCATATTCAATAGCATTAATCAAGCTTTCAAAACAATTGGGAAGAGAATTCAACAATATAATAACCAATTGTTCATCCGGGAATGTTATACTACAACTAACCAAATCTTGTACTAGTTTATTAAATACATTAAGATTATCTTGCAACTCTTTATTAGGATCAATTTTAAAAGTAAAGATTCGTTTTAGAAGATAGATTTTATTAGGGAGAGTTTTGGTAAGAAATAACTCATCTAGTTTCTTCCAAATAATAGCTGGATCTTTCGAATCTTCACATTCCCTTGTCACACTATCCGACATGTCCAAGAAGATAGTGCTATATGCCATATTCTTCATCTCATTCCACTGGAGCTCCATGATATATGCCATCTTTTGGTAAAAACCGCTTTGATTTTCCGCTTCCAAAGGGAAAAGTCTCCCTTTCCATCAAACTTCTCAACAATGAAGTTTGAACCTATCTTGCAGAAAAAATCCCAAGATTTATGCAGCACCCACAATTGCTTTCCAAACCTCTTCTCTCCAACTTCTAAACTTCAAGAACCCGATCAAATCTTGATCCCAACACTGTTCTTGAACCTTAAGAACCCGATCAGATCTTGATCCCAACATCATTCTTGAACAACCCAAGAAGTTTCCTTTGATTCTTGGAGCCTTGCTCCGATACCACTTGTTCTAGCTCTGATAACACTGTTGAGAAATCACCTTCAAGAAGCCCAGGTTGTGATCTTTCCAAACACCCAAATCCAAAATTATTTGTAGTAAACAAGAATCAAACCATAAAAGAGAAAATACAAGCAATTATTATCGAGGTTTGGTAATTTGCCTACGTCCTTGTGAGCTCTTTCGAGCTCTCTGCCCTAAATCAATGGATTTCTTACAATTACAGTAACACCCTTTCAAGAATCATGTGTTCTTGAAGAATGAGACAAGAGAAAAGAAAGAGATAAGAACTAAGTGTTTCCCTAGAGTTTTCCCCAAGAAAATTCCAATTACAAAGCCCTTGAATCCCCAATCTTGAATACTCTCTCACTAGAAATACCTCTGAAGAATTGAGAGTCTATCTCTATAAACACTAGCCACTCTTGGAATGAGATTTCTTCTTGTGTTTCTTCATTAGGACTCTCTTGTTCTATATTGATTGCTCCTAGATGACCCTTTATATAGGGCAATAACTACCACAACCAATCTTGGAGTCAATCTCAGCCCTTAGATCTCAAGAACTAAAGACTCATGGCCCTCTAAGAGTCTAAGTGAACTTGTGCGTTTAATTAAGACCCACACACCAGCTGAATAGTGCTGAAAAACATGTATCAGGTGTGCCTTGCGTCGCGGCTCAGAACAGGGCAAGCCGTGGCGCACAACAGGGTAAAACACCTTCACTTGTTGGAGGCCGCGACGCCTAAGGTTTGGGCCGCGGTGAACACCTAGAGGAGGACTTCCTCCACTTGCTGGAGGCCATGGCGCACCAAGCCTATGCCGCGGCTCCAAGTGCTGCTAAAGCTCCATCTTTAACCTTTTAATTTCTTAGACAAATTCCAAATTTTTTTTCTTCTAATGTCGTGATAGCAACCTGAGTAAAACTTGGGAAATTGCTTCCAGAAGCTCACAAAGATGGAGTTGTAACCGATGGGCTAACCCCAAGGTTACAATGTTATAGCCTTTTTGAAAGAATTTAAACTCAACACTAATGATAAATGAACCACACCAATCAAATATTCTTTAGTTCTACCTTTTTTTTTGCTAACTAAATAAACATTGAGAATGTAAGGGTGTGTGATCGTCTCAACATATTAGTTAGAGCTGTGTGGTTCTCTAGTTTTAAACCATATGTGACACATACCCAAATAATAAAACACTTCACCAGTTTTCTTGTCCTAAACTATTTATTAGAATTATTTCCATGATAAGTTAAATTTCAGTCCTCTCAAGGGATGGCTAAGGCAACCTACTTATCACAATATTGGTAACTTTTCTTAGGAATTGATGAGAGCCATAAAATGAATCTTAATAGTTCTTAATCGTTAGCATTTTAGGGTTGATTTAGGTCTTAATTGCACTTTTATATGTTAATAACTCTAAAGTGGTATTCTTGGATCGTTGACTTATTTTGGTGCATTTTCAGGTAATTTAAGTTCAAAAGAGGAGAAAAAGCTATTGTTGTTTGAAGTACAAAGACTTGAGGCACATCGAAGTGAAGACATGGTTGCGGAAGGACAAATGAAGAGAAATCAAGTTTATAGTGTGTGCGCTGCGGCCTAGAATTATCCAAGCCTCAGCCTCCAGAAAGTGCACCAAAAGAGCAAGGAAGAAGCACCAGGTCAGGCCGCGGCTTGGATCAAGCTGAGGTGCGGCCTGAACCAATCTAGGCCGCAGCCTCTAGAAGATGCAAGAATTTAAAGATTTTGAGCTGTGGCCTGACTCCAGCTGAGCCGCAGCACTACCTTGATACCCTGTCTCCGAGTTACAACTTAATTAGGGCTTTTAATGATTGTTTAAACCCTAAAACACCCTTGGACCTCTTATATTATAAATAGACCACTTAGGGTTTGAAAAAGGACAATCATTAAGTCTGGGAAACCGAAGGAAGCAACAAATTCTCCTCCATCAAAGTGTTCAACCATGAGCCCCATGGCTAACTAATCTCCAAGCAAGGCGAATGGATGAATCCTTAGGTGTAGTTGTTCTTATTTTCTTTTATTTGATTCAGTTGTAATAGAGATTCATTGTCAAAACATTGTTATGATTTACTTTTTAATCTAATTATAAGATTTTATCTAATCCGGTGATTGTATCTTTATCCTTGATATAAATTTAGTCATGCTTTTCTTATGTCAAGATTGTTTGGGTATAATTGAGTCCGGTAGATCTAGCCTTTAGGTTTGTCCATTACTGCATTGTCATTAAAGATATATTGTCGTTTCTTGATAAACCTGTAGGATAGATCACGTGTGCATGAATCGAAAATAAAAAATATTTCATAACAATCATATTAGGGTATATATATGTTCTCATTGAATATTTGCCGATTGCCTGTTTGGGATGTGAAACTTGCAATCGAGATAAAAACAACTGAATCAAGTTAGGAATAGGGCAACGAACCTAAGGAGGATTCCCAGATCCTTGTTGTTTCTTTATTATATTTCACAATCTATTTTACACAATTACTTCATTATCCAAATTCATATCTTCTTACTTAAATCTTTATCATTTGTGTTATGGTTCACACCTTCTTTTGTAAGTAACTTGTTTCCCTGTGGAATCGACACCCTAAAACTGTGCTACAACTACCGCGTTACTCTTTGGGTGTAATTTGACGCCGTTGTTGGGGAAACGCGCTTACATACAAGGAAGTTTGTCAACTCTAAGACAAGACGGAACTATCGTCTTTTCTTTAAGTTTTTATTTTTTGATTTATTTTATTTTATTTTGTTCTGTTTTATTTATCACCTTTTAAACTCAATTAGTGTATGCTTAGGCCAAGAGATTCGAGAGGAAGATTCATTAAGGGACCCGAATTAGAGATACCCTTCCCTTCCATGTCCGTTAGTGAAACCTCCCCTAGATCAAACCCTAGTGTACACCGAACTAAAAATTTAGAAAATTTTGATAACATAGCTGAAAACCCTAATGAAAATGTTGCTAGGACACTTAAAGATTACCTACATCCTAGCCGAACAACCACACCATCATGCATTATGTTTCCAGCCAACACTCGCCATCAAAACTTTAAAACAGAGATGATACAATTACTCCCTATTTTCCATGGCTTGGAAAACGAAAACCCATATGTGCACATTAGGGAATTTGAGGAAGTAGTTACGACTTTTCATAGTCAAGATGCAACTGATGATATCATGAGACTCAAGTTTTTTCCTTTCTCTTTGAAGGATAAAGCTAAGAGTTGGTTATACTCGCTGAGACCACGATCAATTAAATCATGGAATGAGATGACCCAAGTCTTTTTTAACAAATACTTCCCTCAACATAAGACTAATGCTTTGAAAAGACAAATCTCCACCTTTGCATAAAAGGAAAATGAGACTTTGTATCAGTCTTGAGAGAAATTTAAAGAGCTGTTAAGTATGTGTCCACACCATTAGTATGAAAATTGGCATTTAGTGAGCTATTTCTATGAGGGTCTTACCTATAGAGAGCGCCAATTTGTAGAGATGATGTGTAATGGTGAATTTCTGTAAAAAGACCCTGATGAGGCTATTGAATACCTCAATGAGCTTGCTGAAAACACTCACACATGGACTGGACCTAGTGCTACTGAAAGCACGAATAGGTCACGACCTATAGGAAACCCGAGTGGTGGAGGAATATACCATCTTAAAGAAGAAGACAACCTGAAAGCTAAGGTCAAAATGCTTACTAGGGAGTTAGATGCATTAAAAACCAAGGGCTCAAAGCAAACACATGTGGCTAATCATGCCGATTCTTTGGAGCCATACTTTGTGTGTGGCGGGGTAGATCATCTCGCCCAAGAGTGTCCCACATTTGTTGATATGAGAGGTTGTATGAGGAACAATGTAATGCCTTAGGCATGTACAAGAAGCCTCTAGCACCCTTCTCTAACACTTATAATCTGGGGTAGCGAAATCATCCCAACTTCAACTAGAAATCTGAAAATCAGCAGCATGCACAACCCCCTAGATCATACCCAGCACCTTATCATGTACCCTCATCCTTTAGAAACTCTTTATAAGACACCTTACATGCTTTTATAGAAGCACAAGGTAAGACAAACCAAAGGTGTGAGGCATTAATTACGCAAGTGGTTGAGGAGAACAAAGAAATTAGGAGCCAAGTGTCCAAATTAATGGGCTTCTTAAGTGTAACTGAGCAAGGTAAGTTCCCTTCCCAAGCTCAGTCTATACCTCACGGTCAACATATGGCACAAGAAAATTTGAAAGATGTAAATGCCATTGTGATCTGAAGCGGTAAGTCATTACACACCCCACCAATGAATAAATCCAAGGATATGGAAAATGGTCAAGCTAGTAGTGATGCCGAGCTGCCCTAGGACCTTGAAGTGACCAAAAATCCTGTTAAGGCACCATTCCCTCAAGCCTTAAAATCAAACGAAAAAAATCTGGACTTGAATAATGAAATCCTAGAGAACTTAAGGCAAGTGAAACTTAATCTTCCTCTTTTACATGTGATTAAACAAGTCCATACCTATGCAAAAGTTCTCAAGGATTTATGCACAATTAAGAGGAAGCACCATATCAAGAAAACAGTATTCCTAACTGAGTAAGTTAGTGCGTTAATTGAGCAAAGAATTCCCTCAAAATACAAGGATCCAGGCTGTCCTACCATTGCTTGCAGCATTAGAGATCATAAGGTTGGACAAACCTTGCTAGAATTGGGAGACCTGATGCCATTTTCTATTTATTTACAGCTAGAATTGGGAGAAATCAAACCAACCGGCGTGGTATTACAATTAGCTGACCGTTCAGTCAAAGTGCTTCGGGGTGTGGTAGAAGATGTGTTAATTCAAATTGATAAATTTTATTATCCTGTTGATTTCTTAATCCTAGATACAGCTTCTGCTATTGACACTAACTCTAAAATCCCTTTAATTTTGGGTAGACCTTTTCTTGCTACTGCAAATGCTCTAATAAATTGTAGGAATGAACTCATGAAGCTATCCTTTGGAAACATGACTCTCGAAGTGAACATTTTTAATGTTGCAAAACAGCCCAAATATGAGGATGAGAACCACCACTCATACATGATCGAGTCACTCATCGATAGGGGAGTTTCCATAGCTCATGATTTTGATCCTCTTGAATATTTTCTTGTTAATTCTGAGGTTGATTCTATTAATGATAAAACTGATATGATTGATATTTGTGTTGTTTTTGACAAATCTCAGGATTATAGCACTCAGGCATGACAACTAAAGTTTGAGGAGTTGTCCAAAGGAAGAGAGAAACAAAACCCCTCAAGTGTGAAAGCACCTAAAGTTGAATTGAAGCCACTACCTTAGGGTTTAAAGCATGCCTTTCTTGGTCTAGGTGATACATTTCCTGTTATTATTTCATCTGAATTATCTGAGACCCAAGGTGAGAAATTAATTCAAACTTTAAATTCACACAAATTAGCCTTAGGATGGAGCATGGCAGATTTAAAGGGAATTAGTCCCCTAATATGCTCTCATAAAATAAATTTGGATGAAGGAACTAGTCCTCATAGAGACCCTTAACATAGGCTAAACCCCACTATGAAAGAAGTAGTGAAAAATGAAGTGCTGAAACTGTTAGATGCAGGTATTATATATCCCATAGTTGATGGTAAATAGGTAAGTCCTACACAAGTCGTTCCCAAAAAGTCCGGTGTCACCGTGGTAAAGAATGACCTAGGAGAGTTAGCCCCTACCAAACTCGTGACCGGGTGGCGTATGTGCATTGATTATAGAAAATTAAATGCTGTCACCCAGAAAGACCACTTCCCACTCCCCTTTATCAATCAAATTCTTGAGTGTGTAGCTGGTCATCCTTTTTACTGTTTCTTAGATGGTTATTCTGGTTATTATCAAATTGAGATTGCATTAGAAGACCAAGATAAAACCACTTTCACTTGTCCTTTTGGCACTTATGCTTTTTGTAGGATGCCATTTGGATTGTGTAATGCACATGCCAGTTTTCAACATTGTATGATGAGTATTTTTAGTGACATGGTTGAAAATTGCATGGAGGTTTTTATAGATGACCTAACTGTTTTTGGATCTTCATTTGATGCATGCTTAATGAATTTAGAAAGAGTATTAATTTGTTGTGAGGAAAATGAATTAGTCTTAAATTGGGAAAAATGCAATTTCATGGTACCTTCTGGTATTGTCTTAGGGCATATTGTTTCTTCTAAAGGAATAGAGGTTGATCAATCTAAGATTGAATTAATCTTCTGGTGCGCCTAGGCACTAAACAAGATTTTTTTCTTTAAGATCAGATCCGGGCTACGCCTAGGCCCACCAGAAGCCCGCCTCGCCCCACAGCACCAGGCCCACTTCACCCTAACCCACGCCGCACCGTGCCCCCCAGAATGCCATCACTCCTCGCACAGCTCAAGCCGCGGTGCCACCTATTCTAAAACACCCGTGACCTGGCCATTTTGACCCAAATCTGCATTTCTTCTTCATTTCCACTCTGCGAAAACACAGCCTCATACTCTCTCTCTCTCCAAACCCTCACCTATCTCCTCACTTTTCCCCAAAATTTCTTCATTTTAACTTCATTTCTTGTAGGATTTTGCACTAATATTGCAGCTTTTGTTGGAAATTTCTTCAATAAGTTTGGTTCTAAGAAGATTTTGGATTCATCAAGAAAACTTCAAGTTGGTGGGCATTCTTTTTCTCTCCACTTTTGGGCATCAAATAAGACCAATTTCTTCTCTTTATTATTCATTTGTGCTATTTGGGTGGTTGGTTTTGACTTTATTTTATTATTCTATACACTTGATTCAAATGGCACCTAAATCCAAGAGACCATGAGGGAAACAACTACAAGAATATGATGAGAGCAAATTTGCTAGTTTTGAGGCTAGTAAGTGTTATCTTAGTTTGTTAACTGCTAGGAAAATCATTCCTGAGAGAGGATTCAATATCACTGAGAAGGGGAACCCAACCTTGTTTAGAATGATTATTGATAGGAATTGGGGTGCATTTACAAGACAACCATCTAATTCCCTCCCAAATATAGTTAGAGAATTTTATGCCAATGCCGACGAAAATAGTCATGGTAAAGTCATGGTGAGAGGAAAAACAGTCTCTTTTAGCAGCTCATCCATTAATAGGTTCTATAGGTTACCTGACATTGAACACAGTGAGTATCTTGCATATGTATCTAATGTTGATTATGATGAGATTTGCAATACTCTCTATATTTCGGGCACTGTTGAGCGATTGTCCACCTAAATTAATGGGCGAATAATCGTACTCGTTTTACTTGCAAGTGCACAAGGTCATCTTAGTAGTATAGTGTGCGAAAGCAAGATCATATCCATAGGGATTGGTGAATTTTGTTTTTGAATTATATTCGCAATTTAAAAAGATAGAAATAATAAAAGAGTTGATTTTGATAAAGACAAAATAATAAAGATAAAAGCGTAGGAGCTTGATATCCACCTCTAATTATGCTATCACAACAAAACAGTATGCCAATGTTCTACTCATGCTATGAATACCTAATGTTTGTCAACCTAAGGGCATGGTATATACTCCTTAAGCTATTGATTTCCCTAAGCAACGAGTTAGGCATGGTATCTACTCTAACTCTTTTCTCTCTTAAGGGATTCAACACGGTATCTACTGAGTTGTTCCTTAATAGAGCATAGGACCTATGGAAATCGATAACCACACGGGACCTAGGGCATGGTATCTACTCTTGGTTTCCCATGTTGATTAACCCAAGAATCCGGATAAGATATCTTTGGTTACTATTGTTGAACCAAGGACTTGGTCATCCAAATTGATTCAACTAACTAATCTATACCACATGCATACGTTGATCAGACACACACATATGAGGAATTTAAATACAAACAGGCATTAATCAAGTTAAGCAACATAACATAAATATCGTAAAGGCGACAATACTGAATTATTGAATAAACATAATTAAGGCTTCAACCAAGCCCTTACTAAAAGTTAAGTATACATAATAAAAATAAAGGAAAGAAGAAACCTGAGAGAAGAGTTGTCAATTCTCCTCCACAGTTTCCAAGTGATCCTTTGTGTGTGCTTTACAGGTGTGTTTATAGGGCTTGAGTAGTCCTAGAAGGCTCATGAGTTCCAAAACTTTCCTAAAACACAAAACTCCTTTATTTCCAAAATAGGGTTCTGCAGTTTACTGTTCACGCCCGTACATGTGCGCTCGATCGGATGCGTCTTGCACTTGATCATATTGCTGCGCTCGATCTTTCATGTGTGCGAATGATCATATGTGTGCTCGATCGCATGTAGTAGTGTGATCGATCGCACTTTGACCAGAAGCTACTCCAAGATTTCTAAGCTTCTTCCCTTAAGTGCCAAAACTGCTTCCTTTTTCTCCAAGACCTATAAAAACATGTGAAACACACAAAATGAAGTAAAATAGACTAAAACGTATAGACAAAGAGCTTAACACATGTAAATTAAGGGGCTTAAATATGAATATTTAAGCACTTATTAGGCACAACTTGGAAAATGACGGGTCCTGATGAGAGCCATAAAATGCATCTCAACAGTGCTTAATCGTTAGCATTTTAGGGTTGATCTCGGTCTTAATCGCACTTTTACATGTCAATAACTCTAAAGTGATATTCATAAATCATTGACTTAATTCGATGCAATTTCAGGTGCCTTGAAGTCCA
Source organism: Bretschneidera sinensis (assembly GCA_023935145.1). Lineage (NCBI taxonomy): Eukaryota > Viridiplantae > Streptophyta > Magnoliopsida > Brassicales > Akaniaceae > Bretschneidera > Bretschneidera sinensis. The sequence goes on along the minus strand of CM043705.1, from coordinate 56,774,533 downwards.
AAAGAAATGGAAAAGATATCATCACTTAAAGCACAAAGTTTTGATACATATAGGAGTGGAAGAGTGGTTATGAAGAGACAAAATGATGAAAAGCATGCCAAGACCAAGAGAAATTGTTTCAGCATTTGAAGAAGCTAGGACCATCAGTGTGTGCTGCAGTGCGGCTAGAGCAGTGCTGCACCGCACCCCTTAGCATCCCTCCTAGCGCTGCGACGTGGCTAGGGCAGCACCGCACCACCCAGCAAGGCACACTCTCAAGCTTTGTGTGAGTGCTGAGGCGCCCAGAAATGAGAGGTGCGGCGTGCACACGGTCTTGTAACCTAATTAGGAACTCTAAGTGACTATTTTGAGCCCACAAATGCCCTTGAACCCTTATACTATAAATAGGGCACTTAGGGTTTAAGAAACAGGGAATCAAGGTCTGGAAACTCAAAGAAGCAGCCTCATTCTCCTCCATCAAAGTGTTCAGCCATGAGTTCCATGACGAACTAATCTCTAAGCAAGGCGAAGGGATGAATCCCTAGGTTTTGTTGTTCTTTAATTCCTTTATTAGTTCAGTTGTAATTGGGATTTATTGTCAAATATTATTATGACTTATTCTTTAATCTAATTAGAAGATTTTCTTTCAATCCGGTGATTGTATCTTTCTCTTTGATATAAGTTTAGTCATGCTTGTCTCATATCAAGGATATTTGGATGTGATTGAGTCTGGTAGACTTATTCTCTGGGGTTGTCCATTACTGCAATATTGTCGTTAAAGATACATTGTCGTTTCTTGATAACTCTATAGTTTAGGCCATGTGTGTTTAACCAATAAAGAAGAGTAAGTCATATAAATTACATTGGGGTTTGTATATGAGCTTTAATTGAATATCCACCGATTGCTTGTTTGGGATGTGAAACTTGCAATCAAGATAAGAACAACTGAATTAAGATTAGAATAAAGGCAACGAGCCTAGGGAGGACTTTCAGAACCTTGTTGTTACTCTATTATTATTATTCTCAACGTGTTATATATTCTGCTCTCAATTACTTCATTATCAAAACTTCATATATTCTCACCCGATCTTATTGTTCGTGCTTAGGTTTACATCTTCTCTTATAGCTAACTTGTTTCCCTGTGGAATCGACACCCTAAAGCTGTGCTATAACTACCGCATAACTCTTTGGGCTAATCAAATTTTGGTGCTGTTGTCGGGGAAACGCGCTTACTTACAAGAAGATCGTCAACTCTAAATAAAACGGTACTATCGTTCCCTTCTTTAAATTTTAAATTTTATGATTAAAGGACCCGAACTAGAAATACCCTTCCCTTCCACATTCGTTAGTGAAACCTCGCCTAGATCAAATCCTAGTGTACACCCAACAGAAAATCCAGAAAACTTTGTTAACATGGCTGAAAACCCTAATGAAAATGTTGTTAGGACACTTAGGGATTACCTACATCCTAGCCGGATAGCCACACCATCATGTATTATGTTTTCAGCCAACACTCGGCATCAAGATTTTAAAACAGGGATGATACAATTACTTCCTACTTTTCATGGTATGGAAAACGAGAACCCATATGTGCACATTAGAGAATTTGAGGAAGTAGTTGCGACTTTTCATAGTCAAGATGCAACTGATGATATCGTGAGACTCAAGTTTTTTCCTTTCTCCTTGAAGGATAAAGCTAAGAGTTGGTTATACTCGCTGAGACCACGATCAATTGGGTCATGGAATGAGATGACTCAAGTCTTTTTTAACAAATACTTCCCTCAACATAAGACTAATGCATTGAAAAGACAAATATCCACCTTTGCACAAAAGGAAAATGAGACTTTGTATCAGTATTGGGAGAAATTTAAAGAGCTTTTAAGTATGTGTCCACATCATGGGTACGAAAATTGGCGTTTAGTGAGCTATTTCTATGAGGGTCTTACCTATAGAGAATGCCAATTTGTAGAGATGATGTGTAATGGTGAGTTTCTGCAAAAAGACCCTGATGAGGCTATTGAGTACCTCAATGAGCTTGCTGAAAAAGTTCACACATGGACTAGACCTAGTGCTACTGAAAGCACAAATTGGTCACGACCTATAGGAAGCCCTAGTGGTGGAGGAATCTACCATCTTAGGGAAGAGGATAACCTTAAGGCCAAGGTCGAGATGCTTACTAGGGAGTTAGAGGCATTAAAAACTAAAAAGCCAACACACATGGTTAATCAAGCCGAACCTTTAGAACCATGTTTTGTGTGTGGCGGGGTTGATCATCCCGCCTAGGATTGCCCCACATTTTTTGATATAAGAGGGCTATATGAGGAACAATGTAATGCCTTAGGTATGTACAAGAAGCCTCCAACACCCTTCTCTAACACTTATAATCTGGGGTGACGAAATTACCCCAACTTCAGCTGGAAATCTAAAAATCAGCAGCAGGCACAACCCCCTAGATCATACCCAGCACCTTATCATGCACCCTCCTCCTCTAGGAACTCTTTAGAAGACACCTTACATGCTTTTATAGAAGCACAAGGAAAGATAAACCAAAGGTGTGAGGCATTAATTACACAAATGGTTGAGGAGAACAAAGAAATAAGGAGCTAAGTGTCTAAATTAATGGGCTCCTTAAGTGTGACTGAGCAAGGTAAGTTCCCCTCCCAAGCTCAGTCCATACCTCAGGTCAATATATGGCACAAGAAAATTTGAAAGATGTAAATGCCATTGTGACCCAAAGTGGTAAGTCACTACACATCCCACCAATGAATAAACTCGAGGATGAGAGAAAGGGTCAAACTAGTAGTGAAGACAAGCTTCCCAAAGACCCTGAAGTGACCAAAAGTCCTGTTAAGGTACCATTCCCTCAAGCCTTAAAATCCAACAAGAAAAATCTGGAAATAAATAATGAAATCCTAGAGAACTTAAGGTAAGTGAATCTTAATCTTCCACTTTTACATGTGATTAAACAAGTTCCTACCTATGCAAAAGTTCTCAAGGATTTATGCACAATTAAGAGGAAGCACCATGTCAAGAAAACAACATTCCTAACTGAGTAAGTTAGTGCACTAATTGAGCAAAGAATTCCCCCAAAATATAAGGAACTAGGCTGTCTTACCATTTCTTGCAGCATTGGAAATCATGAGGTTGGACAAGCCTTGCTGGATTTAAGAGCTAGTGTAAACATGATGCCATTCTCTATTTACTTACAGCTGGGGTTAGGAGAAATCAAACCAACCGACGTGGTATTGTAATTGGCTGACCGTTTAGTCAAAGTACCCTGGGGTGTGGTAGAGGATATTTTGATTCAAATTGATAAATTTTATTATCCTGTTGATTTCTTAATTCTTGATACTACTTCTGCTGTTGACACTAACTCCAAAATCCCCTTAATTTTAGGTAGACCTTTTCTTTCTACTGCAAATGCTATAATAAATTGTAGGAATGGACTCATGAAGCTGTCCTTTGGAAACATGACCCTTGAAGTGAATATTTTCAATGTTGCAAAACAACTCGAAGATAAGGATGAAAACCATAAGTTTTACATGATCGAGTTAGTCATCAATGAGGGAGTTTCCTTCGCTCATGATTATGATCCTCTTGAAAATTTTCTTGTTAAATCTGAGATAGATTTATTTGATGATAAAACTAATACAATTTTTATTTGTGTTGTTTTTGACAAATCTCAGGATTATAGCAATTAGGCATGGCAACCAAAGTTTGAGGAGCTGCCCAAAAGAAGCAAGACACAAGTTCCCTTAAATGTGGAAGCACCTAAAGTCGAATTGAAGCCACTACCTAAGGGTTTAAAACATGCCTTTCTCGGTCCAGGTGATACCTTTCCTGTTATTATTTCTTCTAAATTATCTGAGACCCAAGGTAAGAAATTAATTCAAACCTTAAATGCGCACAAATCAACCTTAGGATGGAGCATGGCTGATTTAAAGGGAATTAGTCCCCTAATCTGCTCCCATAAAATAAATTTGGATGAAGGAACTAGTCCTCGTAGAGACCCTCAACGTAGGCTTAACCCCACTATAAAAGTAGTGAAAAATGAAGTTCTGAAACTGTTAGATGCGGGTATTATATATCCCATAGCCGATAGTAAGTGGGTAAGCCCTACGCAAGTCGTCCCTAAAGAGTCCAGAGTCACTGTGGTAAAGAATGACCTAGGAGAGTTGGTTCCTACCAAACTTGTGACCGGGTGGTGTATGTGCATTGATTACAGAAAATTAAATGTTGCCACCCGGAAAGACCACTTCCCACTCCCTTTTATTGATCAAATTCTTGAGCGTGTAGCTGGTCATCCCTTTTACTGTTTTATAGATGGTTATTCTGGTTATTATCAAATAGAAATTGCATTAGAAGACCAAGAAAAGACCATTTTTACTTGTCCCTTTGGCACCTATGCTTTTCGTGGAATGCCATTTGGACTATGTAATGCCTCTGCTACTTTTCAACGCTGTATGATGAGTATTTTTAGTGACATGGTTGAAAGTTGCATGGAGGTTTTTATGGATGACCTAACTGTTTCTGGATCTTCATTTGAAGCATGATTAATGAATTTAGAAAGAATATTAATTCACTGTGAGGAAAAAGAATTGGTTTTAAATTGGGAAAAATGCCATTTCATGGTACCATCCGGTATTGTCTTAGAGCGTATTGTCTCTTCTAAAGGAATAGAGGTTGATCAATCTAAGATTGAATTAATCTCTAAATTACCTACCCCTAAGACAATAAAGGATGTGAGATCTTTCCTTGGTCATGTTGGTTTTTATAGGAGGTTCATACAAAATTTTTCGAACATATCTAGACCACTATGTGCCCTCCTAGTTAAAGATACCCCCTTTGAGTGGACTCAAGCTTGTCAAGAGGCCTTTAAAATGTTGATTGGTAAGCTTACTTCCGCACATATAATGCAGTCACCAGATTGGACTTTACCTTTTGAAATCATGTCTGATGCTAGTGACTACGCTGTAGGTGCTGTTCTTGGACAGCGAAGGGAGGGAAAACCCTTTGTCATTTACTATGCTAGTAAGACTTTAAATAGTGCTCAAATGAATTACTCCACAACTGAAAAAAGAATTATTAGCTACAGTATTTTCTTTAGATAAATTTCATGCCTATTTAATTGGTTCTCCTATCCTTATTTTTACAGATCATGCAGCCCTCAAGTACCTTCTCACAAAGAAGGATGCTAAGGCACGACTAATACGATGGATCCTACTCCTACAAGAATTCGACATCACCATCAAAGACAAGAAATGAGTAGAGAATATAGTGGCTGACCATCTATCCAGGCTCACTTTTGAGGACACTTGCGATGACATACCAATCAAAGATGACTTTCCCGATGAGCATTTACCCTCCGTTACTTCGTTACCATGGTTTGCTCACATTGTGAATTATTTGGCTACAGGTCAGATACCAATGGATTGGAGCGCTCAAGACAAAAAGAAATTCTTATGTGAGGTACATAACTTTTATTGGGATGACCCCTATCTTTTTAAGTACTGCCCTGACCAAATTCTTAGACGTTGCATCCCTAATGAAGAGACTGCAAGTGTCTTAGAATTTTGTCACTCCCAAGCTTGTGGAGGTCACTTTTCAATGAAAAAAACCGCTACAAAAATTTTATAGTGTGGATTTTATTGTCCTACCTTGTTTAAAGATGCAAACACCTATTATCACTATTGTGAAAGGTGTCAAAAGTTAGGAGTTGTGTCTTGCCAAAATATGTTGCCCCTAAACCCTATTTTAGTAATTGAAATCTTTGATTGTTGGGGGCATCGATTTCATGGGACCCTTTCCTCCTTCCTTCGGATACCAATATATCATCATGGCAATAGATTATGTATCTAAGTGGGTACAGGCAGCAGCTTGTCGAAGCAATGATAATGGAACGGTGATTAAATTCCTTAAAGAAAATGTGTTATTCGATTTGGTACACCACGTGCTATAATTAGTGATTGAGGTACACATTTTTGCAACCGTTCTTTTGAAGCTTTGATGAAAAAATATGGGGTATTACATAAAATCTCTACTGTCTACCATCCTCAGACTAGTGGACAAGTATAGCTTGCTAATAGGGAGATTAAACAAATTTTAGAAAAAATGGTTAACCTTGATTGCAAGGATTGGTCGTTGAGACTAACTGATGCGCTTTGGGCTTACTGTACAGCCTTTAAAACTCCCTTAGGTATGTCGCCTTATCGGCTTGTTTTTGGAAAGCCTTTCCACTTACCCATGGAGCTCGAGTATTGAGCTTATTGGGCCATTAAGTCTTTTAATTTTGACATAGGCAAAGTAGGTAAGCTTAGGAAATATCAGCTGACCGAGTTAGAAGAGTTAAGAAACGATGCTTATGAAAATTCTAGAATCTATAAGGCTAAGATGAAAGTATTTCATGACAAAAAAATTTTGAGGAAAACATTTAAACCCCATGATCGGGTGTTCTTATATGACTCTAGACTTCAAAAGCATCCTGGAAAACTTCGGTCAAGATGGACCGACCCTTTTATAGTGAAAAATGTTTTTGAAAATGGGGTGATAGAAATTAAGGATACTAGAGATGGCTGGGTCTTTAAAGTAAATGGTCAACGACTTAAGATCTTAATCGATAGACAAGATCTGGAAGTGGAAGACATTTCACTTATGGATCCGGTCTATTCACCTTGACCACACAACAAAGGTACGTTTTTATTTTTATTTTATTCTATATTTTGATTTGTTTGTTCTGTTTTCAATTAATTTTTACTCAATCTTAATTGTTAGTTTTTAGCTTAATTTAAATTTTTAGAATTATTTTTTTATTTGGCTGACTTTATTTTATTTTTCTCTTTCTTTTTTGCAACCCAACAAACCTTTCTTGTAAAAATCAGGCCCAGCGCGCAGCACTAAACCCAGCGCCGCGCCCCTGCATCTGGCACACTGCACCGCTTAGATTGCAGGCCTTCAAGCCCATCAACCCACACTGCAGCGCCCCTAAGCCCACGCTGCAGCGCCCACCCAAAATCCTACTTTTTAAAACCCTACATTCTGCCTTCTTCTTCATTTCCACTTGAACAAAACACAACAGCCCCATTTTACTCTCTCTTCTTCAACCCTCACAACCCTCACATACCCACTTCCTTTTTCTTTCAAATTTCTTATTTCTCCCATCATTTATTGCTAAATTGCTCACTACTTTGACAGATTTTGCTAGAAATGTCTCTTAAAAGTTTGGTTCCAAGAAGATTTTGGATTCATCAAGAACACTTCAAGTTGGTGGTTAGTCTTCTTTCTCCCCAACTTTGGACATCAAATCAAAATTTTAGCAAGAGGAATGGCATGCAATTCACCGGGTAGTGCACAATCTTCAACACCTGTGCACTCGTGCTTACAAAGAGAGTTTCCTTTACTTTCTCTTTAACATTGAGGACAATGCCATTTTTAAGTTGGGGGTGGAGGAGGCGTATTTCTTTTTCATTAAATTGCTTGGTGTTACCTTCCCTTACCTTTTGTTTTAAGTATGCTTTGTGTTTGCCTTGGATGTAATTCACATGTCAATGATATATGCTTAATTGAGATAACATAGAGCATTTAGAAGTAGTTAAATCTTGCTTCGGTTTGAGAATAATTTAAGTGTCAATCTTGATTTGGTTAGAGACTCTAGTTTGTGGTAAGATTGTATGATTAATCTAAAGCATTTAGAGAAGTTTTATGTGTGATTGCCTTATGAATACTTTTGTGGTCTCGACAAGCTCTAGAAGTTATTTGATAATCACTTGAGGCAAATTCCTAGAATGCACACTACTTAGGATATGATATAGGCCATTTTTGAACTATTTGAGCCTTTCAAACTTACCATTGCTATATCTATCACTAGTCACCTGATTGAGCCTTTTTCTTGAAAAAGAATTTGAGCATTGTTTCTTTCAAAAATCCATTTACTTACCCTTATGATCTTTACCCTTCTTTTAAAAGAACTTAGTTGTACACATTTGTTGAGAAGCACTTAAGAGGAGTAAGGATGGAAATATGAAAAGCCATAACCCAAGTATATTAAAGAAGATAAGTTGGGGGTCGTGGAAAAGAAAAGAAAAAGAAAAAGAAAAATGAAGTGAATGAGTATTTGCCAAAATAGAAAAGAAAACAGAAAAAGAAGTGAATTATGGAAAAGAAAGAAGAAAAAGAAAAGAAAAAATGGTGATCTATTGAGAGAAATGCTCGAAGAATGGTTGAAAGAGTTGGGTATTGAAGTAAGGTTATCCAGTGCATAAAGTGGTTGTATTTAAAGCTAAGAGATTAAGTTCTTTTACTTACAAATCCTTCCCGTTCTTCTTTAACCCTTACCTTAGCCTAACATTACAAGCTTATAAAAGACCTATTGATCCAATGAAGTATGATTTTTTCTACAATAATGGAGAGTGATTTGACAAATAAACCTATGGAGCTTGTTTATGTGATAGATGTCACACAATTTATTATGTTTTTAGAGACCAAGACTTGTATTCATGAATGTTATGCATAAAATTATCCGGGTGTTCGGATTAATGGATTGTGGTAAGATGGATGATAAGAGTCGATAACGATTTCAAGATTGATGCTTGGATTAATTTTGCACTTAAATAATATTTAATGATTCTATGTGTTGCGTATTATGTGCAATTTCTGAGATAGAAATGTGAATTGCTTATTGTTTAACACTAGCATCGTTCTACCTTGTTTTGATTCCTACCATAAAATTCATCTCTCATTTTGCTTGAATTGCTAGGGACTAGTAATAAGCTAGTTGGGGGTTGTGATGAGAGCCATAAAATGCATCTCAACAGTGCTTAATTGTTAGCATTTTAGGGTTGATCTTAATCGCACTTTTACATGTTAATAACTCTAAAGTGATATTTATAAATCATTGACTTAATTCGATGCAATTTTAGGTGTCTTGAAGTCCAAAAGAAATGGAAAAGATATCGTCACTTAAAGTACAAAGTTTTGATACATATAGGAGTGGAAGAGTGGTTATGAAGAGACAAAATGATGAAAAGCATTCAAAACCCAAGAGCCAAAGCATGCTAAGACCAAGAGAAATTGTTTCAGCACTTGAAGAAGCTAGGAGCACCAGTGTGCGCCGCGGCGCAGCCAGAGCAGCGCCGCACCGCCCATCACCGCACCTCTTGGCATCCCTCCTAGCATCGCGGCGTGGCTAGAGTAGTGTCGCACCGCCCAGTAAGGCACACTCTCAAGCTTTGGGTGAGCGCTGAGGCGCCCAGAAAGGAGATGTACGGTGCGCACACAGTCTCTTGACCTAATTAGGACCTCTAAGTGACTATTTTGAGCCCATAAATGCCCTTGAACCCTTGTACTATAAATAAAGCACTTAGAGTTGAAGAAAAAGGGAATCAAGGTCTGGAAACTCAAAGAAGCAGCCTCATTCTCCTCCATCAAAGTGTTCAGCCATGAGTTCCATGGCGAACTAATCTCCAAGCAAGGCGAAGGGATGAATCCCTAGGTTTTGTTGTTCTTTAATTCCTTTATTAGTTCAATTGTAATTGGGATTTATTGTCAAATATTGTTATGACTTATTCTTTAATCTAATTAGAATATTTCCTTTCAATCCGGTGATTGTATCTTTCTCTTTGATATAAGTTTAGTCATGCTTGTCTCATGTCAAGGTTGTTTGGATGTGATTGAGTCCGGTAGACTTAATCTCTAGGGTTGTCCATTACTGCAATATTGTCGTTAAAGATTCATTATCGTTTCTTGATAACTTTATAGTTTAGACCATGTGTGTTTAACCAATAAAGAAGAGTAAGTCATATCAATTACATTGGGATTTGTATATGAGCTTTAATTGAATATCCACCGATTGCTTGTTTGGGATGTGAAACTTGCAATCGAGATAAGAACAACTGAATTAAGATTGGAATAAGGGCAACGAGCCTAGGGAGGACTCCTGGAATCTTGTTGTTACTCTATTATTATTATTCTCAACCTGTTACATATTCTGCTCTCAATTACTTCATTATCAAAACTTTATATATTCTCACCAAATCTTATTGTTCGTGTTTAGGTTTACATCTTCTTTTATAGTTAACTTGTTTCCCTGTGGAATTGACACCCCAAAGCTATGCTACAACTACCACGTTACTCTTTGGGCGTAATCAGGGCCTACCCATAAAACCTTGCCTACTGCGTCTCTGATTGTCAATGTGCGGGCTTGGCAATATTTTGTATGTCAAAGAATGATGCCCACTACACACTATAGTGACTTGACTGTTGAGAGGGTTGTTTTGATATATGCCATTTTGATGGGTATGACCATAGATGGGGGCCAAGTCATATTCAATTCTATCCTACACACTGTGTGACAAAAGCTTGGACTATACTTTCCTTCATTGATTACCTAATTATGCATCCAAGCCGATGTCCCTTACAGTAGTACTACTGAGGAAACCCAACAACCCTAAAAACCCATTGATGATGGCATGCTAAGTATAATTAAAGCCTCAAGGCCACCAACTCTGGGAGAGAGAGTCTCACTTACAGCCCCTCCTCCTCCCTTTAGGCATTTCACTGTTGCCGAGCGCCTTGAGCGTTTGGAGATTCATTTTGACGAACATCAGAAATTTTTGCATGATAAATTCGATTGTCAAGAACACTTCTTTAATCATCAAGAACGATTCTTGGCTAGGCAGGCCGATTATCAAGCAGGGGTATACTCTTCTTTTGGTCAAATGTACCAACACCTTGCCTTTGGTCAAATGTACCAACACCTTGCCTCCGCTATTGGTTGTAACATGGATCATTTTCCTACTTTGCCACCCTATCCGGGTTCATCTTTTGATCCAACTCAAGAGGAAGGTGAGGAGAATGAAGAAGAGAATGAAGATGAGGATGATGATATAGAGGATTAATTTTGGGTGCTATTTTATTGTCTCTCTTATTTTTATTTTCTTTCTTTTCGGATAACTATACTAACATTTACTGTGTTTCTCCCTTTTCGTTATTTTTCGTACTATATTTTCATTTTCAGTTATTTATTTCCATATCATGTGCTAACATACGGTGGGAATCTTAATGGTACACTACAGTTGCTTCCTTTTTGTTTGTCCTATGTTGTAGATCAGACTTTTAACAAAAAGTATAACATGCAGTTCAAATGGAGGTGCACAATTTTTAGCTTCTGTGCGCTTGTACTTCATAGAGAGTTTCCTTTATGTTTTCTTTAACATTGAGGTCAATGTAATTTTTAAGTTGGGGGTGGAGGAAACACATTCTTTTTCTTTTATTGAACTGCTTGGTGTCATTTTCCTTAATTGTTGTGTATAGCATGCTTTGTGTTTGCCTTGGAGTTAATTCATATGTCAATGATATGAACTTAATTGAGATAGCATGCAGCATTTAGAAGAAGTTAAATTTTGTTTCAGTTTGAGAATAATTTAAGTATCAACCTTCATTTGGTTTGAGATGCTAGGTTGTGGTAAGATTGTATGATTAGTCTTAAACATTTAGAGAAGTTTTATGTGTGATTATTTTGTGAATATTTTTTGCGGTCTCAACGAGCTCTAGAACTTACTTGATAACCACTTAAGGCAAATTCCTAGAATACACATTACTTAGGATATGATATAGGTCATTTTTGGATCGTTTGAGCCTGTCAAACCTACCATTGCTATATTTACCACTAGTCACCTATTTGAGCCCTTTTCTTGAAAAAAAAGAATTTGAGCCTTGTTTCTTTCCATAGCCCATTTACTCACCTTTATGAGCCTAAGAAAATATTTTATCCTTACCTTTCTCTTAAAAGAACTTAGCTATACACATTTGTTGAGAAGCACTTAAAAGGAGTAAGGATGGAAATATGAGAAAATATCATTACCATAACCCAAGTACAGTAAAGGAGATAAGTTGGGGGTTATGGAAAAGAAAAGAAAAATGAAAAAGGAGATTAATGGTCTTATGCCAAAATACAAAAGAAAAGAAAAGAAAAGAGAAGTGAATCATGGCAAAGAAAGAAGAAAAGAAAAGAAAAGTGGTGATTTGAGAAAAATGCTTGAAAAATGGTTGAAAAAGTTGGGTGTTAAAGTAAAGTTATCTAGTACTTAAAAGTGGTTGTGTTTAAAGCTAAGAGATTGAGTTTTTTTACTTGTAAATCCTTCCCATTCTTTCTTAACCTTTACCTTAGCCTAACGTTACAGGCTTATTAAAGGCCCATTGATCCAATGTAATGTGGTTTTTTTCTACAATAGTGGAGAGTGGTTTGAAATGTAAGCCTATGGAGCTTGTTTTTGTGATTGATGTCATGCAATTTATCATGTTTTAGAGGCCAAGACTTGTATTCACGAATGTTATGCATAAAATCATCTGGATGTTCGGATTAATGGATTGTGGTAAGATGGATGTAAAGAGTCAATAACGATCTTAAGATTGATGTTTGGATTACTTTTGAACTTGGGGTGAAATTTAATGATTCTATGTGCTGTGTTATGTGAAAGTTTTGAGACAAAATGTGAATTACTCTTGGTTAAACACTAAAATTGCTTTACTTTGTTGTGATCCCCACCGTAGAATTCATCTCTTGTTTTCGCTTGAATTGCTAGAGACTAGCAATAAGCTAGTTGGGGGTTGTGATGAGAGCCATAAAATGCATCTTAATAGTTCTTAATCATTAGCATTTTAGGGTTGATCTAGGTCTTAATTGCACTTTTATACGTTAATAACTCTAAAGTGGTATTCTTGGATCGTTGACTTATTTCAGTGCATTTTCAGGTAATTTAAGTTCAAAAGAGGAGAAAAAACTATTGTTTTTTGAAGCACAAAGACTTGAGGCACATTGAAGTGAAGACATGGTTGCGGAAGGACAAATGAAGAGAAATCAAGTTTATAGTGTGTGCACTGCGGCCTAGAATTATCCAAGCCTCGGCCTCCAGAAAGTGCACCAAAAGAGCAAGGAAGAAGCATCAGGTCAGGCCTAGGCTTGGATCAAGCTGAGGTGCGGCTTGAAGGACTGAGCCGCGGCCTGAACCAATCCAGGCCGCAACCTCTAGAAGGTGCAAGAATTTGGAGATTTTGAGCCGCGGCCTGACTCCAGCTGAGCCGCAGCGCGACCCCGATACCCTATCTCCGAGTTATAACTTAATTAGGGCTTTTAATGATTGTTTAAACCCTAAAACACCCTTGGACCTCTTGTATTATAAATAGACCACTTAGGGTTTGAAAAAGGACAATCATTAAGTCTGGGAAACCAAAGGAAGCAGCAAATTCTCCTCCATCAAAGTGTTCAACCATAAGCCCTTATAAATAGACCACTTAGGGTTTGAAAAAGGACAATCATTAAGTCTGGGAAACCAAAGGAAGCAGCAAATTCTCCTCCATCAAAGTGTTCAACCATAAGCCTTGTGGCTAACTAATCTCTAAGCAAGGCGAAGGGATGAATCCTTAGGTGTAGTTGTTCTTATTTTCCTTTATTTGATTCAGTTGTAATAGGGATTCATTGTCAAAACATTGTTATGATTTACTTTTTAATCTAATTATAAGATTTTATCTAATCCGGTGATTGTATCTTTCTCCTTGATATAAATTTAGTCATGCTTTTCTTATGTCAAGATTGTTTGGGTATAATTGAGTCCGGTAGATCTAGACTTTAGGTTTGTCCATTACTACAGTATTGTCATTAAAGATATATTGTCGTTTCTTGATAAACCTATAGGATAGATCATGTGTGCATGAATCGAAAATAAAAAGTATTTCATAACAATCATATTAGGGTTTATATATGTTCTCATTGAATATTTGCCGATTGCCTGTTTGGGATGTGAAACTTGCAATCGAGATAAAAACAACTGAATCAAGTTAGGAATAGGGCAATGAACCAAGGGAGGATTCCCGGATCCTTGTTTCTTAATTATATTTCACAATCTATGATTATGCCCAAAGTATAACACGGTTATTGTAGCATGGCTTTGGGGTGTCGATTCCACAGGGAAACAAGTTAATTACAAAGGAAATGTGTGAACCTTAAAACGAATGGTAAAAGTTAAACGATAAAATACAAGTTTTGATAATGATGTATTGCGAGAGAAATTGCGTAAATATAATGAAATACAAATGAGAAATAACAAGGTTTCGGGAATCCTCCTTAGGTTCGTTGCCTTGTTCTACTCTTGATTCAATTGTTTTTATCTCGATTGCAAGTTTCACATCCCAAACAAGCAATTAGAATATATTCAATCAAGCACATTTATAATCTAACATAATTGCTATAAATCACTCATTGATTTCTATTTAAGCATATACGACCGATCTTAAAGATTATCAAGAAACGACAATATATCTCAATGATAATATCGCAGTAATGGACAATAAATAAGATAAATCTACTGGAATCAATCACATCCAAACAATATCACATAAAAAGAGCATGACTAGACTTATATGGGGGAAGGAGCATGTAATCACTGGGTTAAGAAAATCTAAAAGAAGAAGAATAAAAAGTGCAGCTATCACATGAACTCAAATCCTTCTTACTTAATCAGAGAATGAATCACAACAAATATTGAACAATAAATCCGTACAACTGAATCAAGAACAGGAAAAAAAGAACAACAAATCCGTAAGGATTCATCTCTTTCCCTTATTTGATGATTAGTTGGCCATGAAGCTCAAGGTGGAAGAACAATATGGATGTTCTCCCCTTGATTTCAAGGCCATGGAGCTCAAGGAGGAAGAACAATATGGATGCTCTCCCCTTGAGTTCCAGCCCTCAAAAGACTTGGAAATATTCTGGATTTGGATCCCTTGGATCCCCTTCAAGCTTAATGATGCCCTCCCCTTTGAAGATGCTGGCTGCACACTCCTTAAAGATGTATTTATAAAGCACAAGTAGTTAGGGGCATTTTGGTCCATAAAATGTCATTGTGCAGCCCTAATTTGGTCTTGGAACGAGTGGGCGCTTGAAAGTGAGGGGTGCTGTGCTGGAAAGTGAGGGGTGCGGCGATAGGTGGATGCTGATCTAGAGGCTTGACCTGTGTCTACTAAAACTGCCATAACTTTCTCTAGAAAAATCCTTTTTACGAACCGTAAAATTCTTCAGAAATAGACTTCCAGATCTTTCTAAGCATATATGGCTCATCTCCTGGTTCTTCCTATATCAATACAGTTTAATCTATAAAGATGATTGATCTGCATAGGCAATTCTGGCAATTTAGTGAAACTCCTTTCTTGGTTTCTCTTCATCTTGGCTCTTCCGCGACCATTATCTCACTCGAGTATTCATTGAAGCTTCGTGTTTAAAATGATGATAGCTTTTCTATCTCTTTTTTAAGCTCAAAGTACCTAAAAATGCACTGAAATAAGGCAACGATTCAAGAATAACATGTTAGATTTATTAAGGTATAAAAGTGTAATTCCAACCTTGATCAACCCTAAAATGCTAACAATTAAGTATTGTTTATGTTGTTATTTGTCTAAGTTTCAAACATATCTGAACATGGTCTAAGGTTGGTTAATGTCCAAACCAATTGTAGGATATCAAAGTTCAGCAAGTTAAAAGGTTGCACACAAGTGTGTGCTTCAATTTTGAGCATGGGAAGCTCAGGCACACTGCTATGGAAGTTTCTGCCCACAGGCAGGAGGTGTGCGCACAGCATCAGGAGGCTGCAGCATCAGGTCACGCCGCAGCACACAGCACCAGTGCCGTAGCACACAACACCAGCACCACAGCAAGCCATGCTTCCAGCCCTGTCTCAGTGCCACACCACACCATTTCAGTGCCGCAGCACACAGCACATGGCTGCACACATGATCCAGCATGCATAAGACCTCTCCAATCATGTGCGCACCACACCAAAACACACAGCATCACTTGGAGAGTGATGAAGGGCCGAGATTAAAGGAAGAACATGATCAAAGGAAGGATAATGACTCACAAGAATGTCCAAGAATTAAGAGGCTATAAAAGGGGTTCTCAAGGCCTCATTTCACAAGATAATACAAGATACAAAAACACACATACAAGAGAGTTTTGTGACATTGTGGGATCATTGTAAACACTAAGAGAGAATTGTGTAGAGTGACATAAACATAAGAGGGACTCTTGTATTGAGGCTGGTTGTAATAAGATAGAGAGAGTCTAGATTAGATTAGAGAACATTGTTGAGTTCTCATCTTCTTCCTTCTCTTCTTGTTTCTTCAAGAACTTGGATTCTTGAAGGGGATTATTGTAACTTTGTAAGAACCATTAAGATAGTGCAGAGAGTTCAGAGGAACTCACGGGGACGTAGGCACATTGCCGAACCTCGACAACAAATTACTTGTCTTCTTTCTTTCTTTGATTTTCTGTCCTTGTGTTCGATTGCTGAAATTCTTTCTACAAGTCATTCAAGACTTAGGTGTTTGGAAGATCACCACCTGGGCATCTTGTCAAGGTGATTTCAAACAGTGGTATCAGAGCACAACAGCTGGTTATCGGAACAAGAAGTAGAAGGTACGGAGCTAAGACTTCAAGAATCAAAGATCAAACTTCTTGGGTGATTCAAGAACGGTGTAAAGATCAAGATCCGATCGTGTTCTTGAAGGTTGATTCAAGAATGGTGTTAAAGATCCATCTTTGATCTGCGTTCTTGAGGTTAAAGAAAGTAGTTGTGGTTAGTGCACAAATCTGGGATCTTGTCCGCAAAAGATGGCTTCAAATTTTTGTGTGGAGAAGTTTGATGGAAAGGGGGACTTTACCCTATGGAAGCGGAAGATCAAGGCGGTTCTAATGCAGCAGAAAGTGGACTTGGCTATTGGAGAAGATGATGCTTTTCCAGCAAGTGTCATGGAGGACCAGTGGACCGAGATGAAGAAGATGGCTTACAGCACCATTTTCTTGCACATGTCGGATAGTGTCACAAGGGAGTGCGGAGACTCGGAGGATCCGGCTGTCATATGGAAGAAACTAGATGAGTTGTTTCTTACCAAAACTCTTCCTAACAAAATTTATCTTCTTAAAAGAATCTTTGCTTTTAAAATGGACCCTAGTAAGGAGTCGCAAGATAATCTTGATGTCTTTAATAAGCTAGTTCAAGATTTTAATAGCTGTAGCATTTCTTTTCCGGATGAACAATTGGCTGTTATTTTGTTAAATTCACTTCCAGATTGCTTTGACAATTTGATTAATGCAATTGAGTATAGGAGAGATAGTTTGACAAAGGAGATTGTGATCAATGCCATAAGGGCACATGATTTCAAAGCCAAGATGAAGGAGACATCAAGTGGTGAAGGGCTGTTCATAAGAGGAAGGCCAGCAGCTCAGAATGGTAGTAACAATGGCTACTACCGGGACAATGATAGAGGAGAAAGCCATAGGAGAGCACACTCTAAACCAAGGGTTAGAGGAAGGAGGTGCTTCTACTGTAACAAGGAGGGCCATTTGAAGAAAGATTGCAAGAAGAGGATGTGGGATGAGAGGAGAAGCTATACCAACAATGGAGAGGCTTCGGTTGCCATGGGAGAACAGCAATGTGATGATGTTCTTGTTGTGTGCTCGGATGTGAGCAGGAGGCAAGGTAGTGGAAAGTGGATTCTTGATTCCGGGTGCACTCATCATATGAGCTCTCACAAAGAATGGTTCAAGAATTTCAAGGAGATCAATGGGGGAAGAGTCTTCTTGGGGAATGACAATTCTTACCAAGTGAGAGGGATTGGAGACATCCAATTGAGGATGTTTGATGGAGTCATAAGGCTGCTGGAAAATGTGAGGTATGTTCCAGATTTGAAGAGGAACTTGATCTCATTGGGGCAGCTGGATTCCATGGGCTATACATGCAAGATAGAGGGAGGAAAGATCAAGGTGGCCAAGGGATCTTTGGTAGTGATCAAGGCAGCAAGAAACGATGGACTCTATGAGATGATCGGAGAAACAGAAACCAATGATCAAGCAGTAAGCTTGATGGCTGAGCTGGACAATGCAGCCCTTTGGCACACTCGCTTGGGACACAAGAGCGAAAAGGGCCTGCAAGTGCTTAGCAAGGAAGGTCTACTTGGTGGTGACAAAGTAGAAAAAATAGATTCCTGTAAGAGCTGTGTTCTTGGGTAGCAACATCGGGTCAGCTTCAACACCGGAGTGCACAAGTCTAAGGGCATTCTTGACTACATTCATGCGGACCTTTGGGGACCAGCAAGGACACCAACACAGGGAGGTAACTTTTACTTTCTATCTTTAATTGATGATTATTCAAGAAAAGTATGGGTTTATTTGGTTAAGAATAAATTAGATGCCTTGAATAAATTAGTGGTGTGGAAAGGGTTGGTTGAGACTCAAATGGGTAGAGTAGTTAAGGGGATAAGAACCGATAATGGCTTAGAAATTTTTAACCAAGAACTTGATCAATTCTGTAGGTTAAATGGCATTCTAAGACATAGAACGGTTGTAAAAACACCCCAGCAAAATGGAGTTGCTGAAAGAATGAATCGAACCCTTATGGAAAAAGTTAGGTGCATGCTAATAGGATCTGGGTTACCAAAATATTTTTGGGGAGAAGCTGTAGCTACAGTTGCATATTTGATTAATAGATCACCCTCTAGGATTGTATACCATAAGACTCCCGAAGAGTTGTGGAGTGGAAAACCCCCTGAATTAAACGACCTTAAGACTTTTGGGTGTGCAACATATGCACATCAAAAGGAGGATAAACTTGGCCCTAAGTCTAGAAAATGTGTATTTCTAGGATATGGTGATGGGGTTAAGGGATATAAGTTGTGGTCCTTAGAAAAGAAGGGCATGAAACTGATTATAAGTAGGGATGTTGTCTTTAAGGAATTATTATTTCCCTACTTGGAGAATACTAACCCTGCAGGGGCTAGTGAGCAAACCAGTTTGGTTCTTGTGGAGCATAGCATCAAGGGAGATTTTGTTCAGGTGGAGCAGAGGAGGCAAGAGGGTTCGGACCAGGTAGAGCCCTTGGATGATTGCCAAGCTCAAGAAACTCGAGAAAAGGCTGAACAAGAAGAGGATGCTGTAGCAAGTCAGAAGGACTTTCAGCTCATAAGAGACCGGGAAAGAAGGCTGGTCAGACCACCTTCAAGATGTGGGTTTATGGATACTGCGGATGAGGCAACTCCTTGGACAAAAGGAGGGATGAGTGAACAAGGGACTTAGATGGGATGTAAGGATTTGCCAAGATCGAAGCTAGCTATAGAGGAAGAAATGGATTCTTTGAAGGAGAACAACTTCTGGGAATTAGTGAAAATTCCAGGAAAGCAGAAAGTTATGGAATGTAAGTGCACTTACAAGATCAAAGAAGGGTGCCCTCCAAGAGATGAAGTCCAGAACAAGGCTAGGCTGGTGGCGAATGGGTTCACGAGAAGAGGAGATATAGGTTTCACAGAAACTTTCTCACCTGGACACAAGGTGGAGAAGATGGTGAGTATCCTCACCTATGTCATTGATGGGCTGTTAGTTTGGAACAGCAGGAAGAGGTTGGAAAGGTTTACATCTTAACTTAGTGAGGAGTTCGAGAGGAAGGATCTCAGCCTTGCACAAAAAATCCTTGGGATGAGAATCATCCGAGAAAAGGAGAGAAGTCGATTGAGGGTTTCTTGGGCAATGGATGTTTTCAGCAAATGTGTGAGTAATCCCGAAAAAGAGCGTTGTCTTGGGATGAAGTGGTTGCTGAGGAACAAGAAGGCTCAGTGGCAGCCAATGGTAGCACTCATAACAACCGAGGCAGAATGCATAGCAGCTATGGAAGCCATAAAGGAGGCTGTGGTTGGACGAGTGGGAGGTCCTAAAAGAGCAGGTTGTGGTGTCTTTGGATAGCCAAAGTGTGGGGCACTTGTGGAGGAATCTGGTGTTCCATGAGGGGACAAAGTATATGGATGTTCGGTATCATTACATTCCGAAAAATGATACGAAAGGATGCATTCATGTTGACAAGAAGACCATGGAGAAAAGTCCTGCAGATTTAGGTACTAAAGTCTTACCTCTAAGTAAGTTCAATCATTGCCTTGAATTACTTAGGATTAGAGTTGGTTAATTGGTAACTCAATATGAGTTTAGATCCCGAAGCTTTCTGCACAATGGTTCAGGTTTTTTGAACACTTAGACAAAGGTAGAGATTGTTGTTATTTATCTAAGTTTCAAACATATCCAAACATGGTCTAAGGTTGGTTAAGGTCCAAACCAATTACGGGACATTAAAGTTCAGCAAGTTAAAAGGTTGCACACAAGTGTGTGCTTCAATTTTGAGCATGGGAAGGTCAAGCACACTACTGTGGAAGTTTCTACCCATAGGCAGAAGGTGTGCGCACAGCATCAGGAGGTTGCAGCATCAGGTCACGCCGCAGCACACAGCACCAGCGCCGCAGCACACAGCACCAGCGCCGCAGCACACAGCACCAGCGCCGCAGCACACAGTAAGCCATGCTTCCAGCCCTGCCTCAGCGCCACACCACACCATTTTAGTGTCGCACCACACAGCACATGGCTGCACACATGATCCAGCATGCATAAGACCTCTCCAATCATGTGTGCACCACACCAAAACGCACAACATCACTTGGAGAGTGATGAAGGGCTGAGATTAAAGGAAGAACATGATCAAAGGGAGAATAATGACTCACAAGAATGTCCAAGAATTAAGAGGCTATAAAAGGGGTTCTCAAGGCCTCATTTCACAAGATAATACAAGATACAAAAACACACATACAAGAGAGTTTTGTGACATTATGGGATCATTGTAAACACTAAGAGAGAATTGTGTAGAGAGACATAAACACAAGAGGGACTCTTGTAGTGAGGCTGGTTGTAATAAGATAGAGAGAGTCTAGATTAGATTAGAGAATATTGTTGAGTTCTCATCTTCTTCCTTCTCTTCTTGTTTCTTCAAGAACTTGGATTCTTGAAGGGGATTGCTGTAACTTTGTAAGAACCATTGAGATAGTGCAGAGAGTTCGGAGGAACTCACAGCGATGTAGGCACATTACCGAACCTCGACAACAAATTACTTGTCTTCTTTCTTTCTTTGATTTTTTGTTCTTGTGTTCGATTGCTGAAATTCTTTCTACAAGTCATTCAAGACTTGGATGTTTGGAAGATCACCACCTGGGCATCTTGTCAAGGTGATTTCCAATAGTTTAGATGCATTTAATGACTCTCATCACAACCCCTAACTAGCTTATTGCTAGTCCCAAGCAATTCAAGCGGAAGACATGAAATGAATTATTTATTTAGAAATCAAAGCAAAAGACAACAATGCTGGTGTTAACCAAGAGTGATTCAAAAATCTTTGTCTCAAGAATCATGCATAACATACAACACATAGAATCATTAAATATCACTCAAGTCCAAGAATAATCCAAATATTAACCTTAAAATCGTTATCGACTCTTAACATCCATCTTACCACAATACATTAGTCCGAACACCCGGATGATTTTATGCACAACATAGCATGAATACAAGTCTTGGCCTCTAAAAACCTATGAATTATGTGAAATCAATCACAAATCAAGCTCCATAGGCTTACTTTTCAAATCACTCTCCACTATGTAGAAAAATCACACTACATCGGATCAATAGGTCTTTAATAAGCTTGTAACGTTAGGCTAGGGTAAAGGTCAAGAAAGAACGGGAAAGTTTAAACAAATAAAAGAACTAAGTCTCTTAATTTGAACACAACCACTTTAAGCACAAGATAACCTTACGTCAACACCCAACTCTTTCAACCATTTTTCGAGCATTTCTCGCAATAAATCACTATTTTTTTTCTTCTTCCTTTGCCATAATTCATCTTTTTCTTTTATTTTGGCATAAGACCATTCACCTCCTCTTTCATTCTTTTCTTTTCTTTTCCACAACCCCCAACTTATCTCTTTTAATGTACTTGGGTTATGGTAGTAATATTTTCTCATATTTCCACCTTACTCCTTTTAAGTGCTTCTCGCAACATGTGTATAACTAAGTTCTTTTAAAAGAAAGGTAAGGATAAAATATTTTTAGGCTCATAAAGGTAAGTAAATAGTTTCTTGAAAGAAACAAGGCTCAATTTTTCTTTTCAAGAAAAAGGCTCAAACAGGTGACTAGCAATAAATATAACAAGGATAAGTTTAAAAAAGGCTCAAACAGTCCAAAAATGGCCTAGATCATATCCTAAGTAATGTGCATTCTATGATTTTCGCCTCAAGTGATTATCAAATAAGTTCTAGAGCTTGTAGAGACCGCAAAAGTATTCACAAAACAATCGCACATAAAACTTCTCTAAATGCTTTAGACTAATCATGCAATCTTACCACAAACCAGAGTCTCAAACCAAAGAAAAATTGACACTTAATTTATTCTCAAAGCGAAGCAAGATTTAACTTCTTCTAAACGCTATATGCTATCTCAATTAGGCTCATATCATCAACATATGAATTAACTCCAAGGCTAACACAAAGCATCCTAAAAACAAACAAAAAGATAAAATGACACCAAGCAGTTCAATGAAAAACATGAAAAACAGGAATATGTTTCCTCCACCCCCAACTTAAAATAGGCATTGTCCTCAATGTGAAAGCATAAGATAAGGAAACTCTCTTTGTAGCCAAAAGTGCACAGAAGCTGAAAATTGTGCACCACCATTTGAACTGCTTCGTATATTTGCCCCTGAAAAAGAAATACGAAAGTAAAACTGGAAAACAACAAAATACTAATAATTAACAAGAAAAACAATAATGAAAAACAATAAAAATAAAAAGATATGCTATGGGGTGTCTCCCATGAGCGCTAAGTTTTACATCTTCAGCCAGACACTCTTATTCCCTCCTAGACAAACATGAGTTGAATGCACCAGCAACTGCTTTACTGTTAAATTTGCTGCTTATGTGCTTTGGAGAGACCTTAAAGATGTTATCAGTAACATCTACAGACTCTGGCTCAATATATGCTCTTGTGAAGCCATGGGTGAGGGTGGACTCTAATGGATTAAGGTGATGGACCTTTTCTATGAATGAGTCAATCATGTATACTTGGTGGTTCTCGTCCACATCCTCTGATTTTTTCGTTGTTGGGATGTGTAATGACTTACCACTAAGTGTCTCAATGGCATTTACCTCCTTTTTATTCTGTTGCGTTAGGTGTTGACCATAAGATGTGGACTGAGCTTGGGAAGAGAACTTACCTCGCTCAGTCACACTCAAGTAGCTCGTCAACTTGGACACTTGGCTCTTTATCTCTTTATGTTCTTCAACAACCTGCACAATCAGAGATTCAAGCCTTTGATTTATCTTCTCCTGTGCTTCAATAAAAGCGTGTAAAGTTTCTTCTAAAGAACTCCTAGAAGACACAGGTGCATGATATGGTTCAAGATATGGTGCAGGGGGTTGTGCAAGCTGCTGGTTTTCAGACTTCCAGCTGAAATTGGGGTGATTTCGCCATCCCGGATTATAGGTATTAGAGAAGGGTGCAGAAGGCTTCGTGTACATGCCTAAGGCATTACATTGTTCCTTATACATCCCTCTCATCTCATAAAATGTGGGACACTCTTGGGCGAGATGATCTACCCCACCACACACAAAACATGGTTTCAAAGACGATGCATGATTAGCTACTTGTGTTGGCTCTGGGCTTTTAGTCTTTAACACCTCCAGTTCCCTAATGAGCATCTCGACCTTGGCCTTAAGGTTATCCTCTTCCCTAAGATGCTAAATTCCACCACCATTTGGGTTCTCTATAGGTCGTGACCTATTTGTGCTCTCAGTAGCACTAGGCCCAGTCCAAGTATGAGCTTTTTCAGCAAGCTCATTGAGGTACTCTATGGCCTCATTAGGATCTTTCTCCAAGAACCCACCATTACACATCATCTCTACAAATCGACGTTCCCTATAGGTAAGACCCTCATAGAAATAGCTCACTAGACGCCAAATCTCTTACCCATGGTGAGGACACATACTCAACAACTCCTTAAATCTCTCCCAAGACTGATACAAAGTCTCACTGTCCTTTTGTGCAAAGGTGGAGATTTGTCTTTTTAAAGCATTGGTCTTATGTTGGGGAAAGTATTTATTAAAGAAAATTCGAGTCATCTCAGCCCACGACCCAATAGATCGTTGTCTCAGTGAGTATAGCCAACTCTTACCTCTATCCTTCAAAGCAAAAGGAAAGAACTTAAGCCTAACAATGTCATTGGTTTCATCATGACTATGAAAAGTCGCGACTACTTCCTCAAACTCTTTAATGTGCACATATGGGTTTTCATTATCCAAGCCATGAAAAGTAAGGAGTAATTGAATCATCCCTGGTTTAAAATTTAGTTGGCAAGTATTGGCTGGAAACATGATGCATGATGGTGTGGCTGTGCATGTAGGGTGGAGGTAATCCTGAAGTGTCCTAGCAACATGCTCGTTAGGATTATCGGCCATGTTAACAAAATCCTCTAAATTCTCGTGTGGGGGTGCACTATGGTTTGATCTAGGCGAGGTTTCACCAACGGACGTGGAAGGAGAGGGTAACTCTAATTCGGGTCCTCTAATAAATCTACCTCGCGAATCTCTCGGTTTAAACATGCACCAATTAATTTAGAGGGGAAATAAAAAAAATAAAATGGAAAATAAAAAAAATAAAATAAAACAGAATAATAAAACAATTAGAAAATCAAAACAAAGGTAAAGGAACAATATTACCATATTTAAAAAAGGAAAATGACATAAATAAAACAGAATAATAAAATAAAATTAGGAAATCAAAACAAAGGTAAAGGAACAATATTACCGTATTTACAAACTGCTGAAAAGAAAAATATTTACAATTCTTCTACCGTCACGCTTAAAGTTGACAAGCTTCCTTGTACTTAAACGCGTTTCTCCGGCAACGGCGCCAAAATTTGATTACGCCCAAAGTATAACACGGTTCTTGTAGCATGGCTTTGGGATGTCGATTCCACAAGGAAACAAGTTAATTACAAAGGAAAGGTGTTAACCTTAAAACGAACGGTAAAAGTTAAACGATAAAATATGAGTTTTGATAATGATGTATTGCGAGAGAAATTGCGTAAATATAATGAAATACAAATGAGAAATAACAAGGTTCCGGGAATCCTCCTTAGGTTCGTTGCCTTGTTCTACTCTTGATTCAATTGTTTTTATCTCGATTGCAAGTTTCACATCCCAAACAAGCAATCAGAATATATTCAATCAAGCACATTTATAATCTAACGTAATTGCTATAAATCACTCATTGATTTTGATTTAAGCACATACGAACGATCTTAAAGATTATCAAGAAACAACAATATATCTCAATGATAATATCGCAGTAATGGTCAATAAATAAGATAAATCTACCGGAATCAATCACATCCAAACAACATCACATAAGAAGAGCATGACTAGACTTATATGGGGGAGGAGCATGTAATCACCAGGTTAAGAAAATCTAAAAGAAGAAGAATAAAAAGTGCAGCTATCACATGAACTCAAATCCTTCTTACTTAATCAAAGAATGAATCACAACAAATATTGAACAATAAATCCATACAAATGAATCAAGAACAGGAAAAAAAGAACAACAAATCCCTAAGGATTCATCCCTTTCGCTTATTTGATGATTAGTTGGCCATGAAGCTCAAGGTGGAAGAACAATATGGATGTTCTCCCCTTGATTTCATGGCCATGGAGCTCAAGGAGGAAGAACAATATGGATGCTCTCCCCTTGAGTTCCAGCCCTCAAAAGACTTGGAAATATTCTGGATTTGGATCCCTTGGATCCCCTTCAAGCTTAATGATGCCCTCCCCTTTGAAGATGCTGGATGCACACTCCTTAAAGATGTATTTATAGAGCACAAGTAGTTAGGGGCATTTTGGTCCCGAAAATGTCATTGTGCAGCCCTAATTTGGTCTTGGAACGAGTGGGTGCTGGAAAAGAGGTGCTGTGTTGGAAAGTGAGGGTGCAGTGCTGGAAAGTGAGGGGCGCGGCGCTAGGTGGATGCTGATCTGGAGGCTTGACCTGTGTCTGCTAAAACTGCCATAAATTTCTCTAGAAAAATCTTTTTTATGAACCGTAAAATTCTACAGAAAATAGACTTCCGGATCTTTCTAAGCATATATGGCTCATCTCCTGGTTCTTCCTGTATCAATACAGTTTAATCTGTAAAGATGATTGATCTGCACGGGCAATTCTGGCAATTTAGTGAAACTCCTTTCTTGGTTTCTCTTCATCTTGGCTCTTCCGCGACCATTATCTCACTCGAGTATTCATTGAAGCTTCGTGTTTAAAATGATGATAGCTTTTCTATCTCTTTTTTTAAGCTCAAAGTACCTAAAAATGAACTGAAATAAGTCAAAGATTCAAGAATAACACTTTAGAGTTATTAAGGTATAAAAGTGTAATTCCAACCTTGATCAACCCTAAAATGCTAACAATTAAGTATTGTTTAGATGCATTTAATGATTCTCATCAATCTATTTTACACAATTACTTCATTATCCAAATTCATATCTTCTTACTTAAATCTTTATCGTTTGTGTTATGGTTCACACCTTCTTTTGTAGGTAACTTGTTTCCCTGTGGAATCGACACCCCAAAGCTGTGCTACAACTACCGAGTTACTCTTTAAGTGTAATCAGGAACCTAAAGAATTAGTAATATGCATGCCATTTTAATAGCAAGGATGAAGAACTGATTCCAGAATTGAGATTTCCAACTAAATAGTACAAAAACTATACAATAAAAAATATGGTTGTGCTAGGGAGGCATGCCTTGAATTAATTTAATTGAAAACATTGTATTGACAATCAAAAAGGCTGACAATTGATTCATTGTGACCAAGCCAACAATTTTGATTAGTAGGGAAGCGTCCACATAACATTTTTAAGGACTTATCACCCAAAAGTGTTACCTAAAGCTGTTTCTAAATCATAGACTGGTTTTATTGCCATTACACTGTCGATATAAGATATGAGTTGTAACATTATCCCTTATGGAGTATAATCGGAAGATAGATTCTTTGAGCAATAATCTGGAGAAGTTAGAAAGTGAGTGGAATTATGGATACTCGATAACTTTTTGATTAAACTCATTGTTTAAGACAGATAATTTCTGCATTACGCATAAAAAAAATGGAGGCATCAGGTGGATCCCCTACTAGAATTGTTGATCGGTAAACAAACTCATTTTACATACTTTCTTTGCTTGCAAGCTGATTTAACATAGCATGAATTAAGCACGATAAAATGAAAATGTTGCAATAAATAGAAAGCAGAACATAATGTATGATAAAATTATGTACTGCAATAATTCAAAGCTCTAAAATACAAAATGCGGTGAGGCATGAAATGTTAAAAACATAGCCTGTTAAGGTGAAGACTGATAAGATTATTCACCCACTGACTTTAGGTGTCAGGTGCCTGCCAGATTTCCCCCAAACACTTCAGTAGGGTAGGGTTACCCTCAAGTTAAGAGCCCACAAGGAAGTGGTCAAGGGAACTCCAGGGGACAGCTGATTCTTTCTTGTTCTGCAGGTTATACTTATTTTAGGATATATAAACATTAAACAAACTACTCATACTTATATAGTGAAGATTATAGTTCACTCCCATGGCATGCTGTCAAGGAATTTTAGGCGTCTTTCCAGTAGGGGGAACCAGTAGAAATGAGAGAAATCTAAATGTGGGAAATTTACTGAAATCGAACCTAGTCAGTATTGTGGGAAAGATGAAAGATAGAGAATATTTTTGAGGCAAGTGGCTGTGAGGTCTCCCCACTCATCAGCTTTCTGTTCTCTCATCTCAAATGCCTAAGACCCTCTGCTATCTTTTTCATAAAGATAAATGTTTCATACTAAAATAGATATATTTATTTTGGTATGTTGATTGGAGGGGATCAAACCTGAGTCTCTTATACGAATAACTTAGTATTGTGAAACGTGCAGCAATTATGATGAATAGTACATAAAAGCAAAAAGAGAGAAAGCAATTAAACACACAAATTTAACATGGTTCGGTAGTATGCCTACGTCCACGGGAGCGAGCGATTGCTAAATTTCCCTATGTCGTTCCGCTCCGTTCCACTCAGTACGCTACGCTCCCCTCGCTCCACTCCGCTTTACTCTGGCATCAGCCTATATTCTTTGTACATGTGTTCCACTTGATATGAGCCACATATTACAACACTTAGAGATAATACTAATAGGCATTGCTTATAACTAATAAGTGATTAACCTCGGTAACATATGGTTTAAATCAGATAATCCTTAGATTAAATAGATGGTAGTGAGAAATTAATATTGGCTAGTTAGTTACTGCATAAAATAGCTTGGAAATATTTAAGTGCATTAGATTTTAATAGATCAAAGAAAGGACAAAGGATAGGTGAAAAGATGGAGAATATATGGCTGCCCCAAGTTTGGAGAAAACTTGGCTTTGGAGACTCTACCAAGCAAAGGCGCCCATTATATGATGTTGAAGACTATACAAACCTAAAAGCTTAAGCCTATTGGTTTTGGACTTCAACTTGCGAGCATCACCCGCTCACTACACAAGTCACCATGTTCGTGCCACTCGAGTCCCTCCAGCTCCCCTTGTAGTTCGACTAAACCACCGTGAGCATCTCGAAGTCAACCCCAAGATATTTCATACCCAGCAAAAGTCGGTATCGACGTGATAGACATGGATAGGTACTAATATGACTCAAAAGTTTAAGCTCATAAGTGTTGAACCCAAATCATTTATATAAGTCACTCATGTCTCATTCATAGACTCAACCATGAGGCTTGTTAAATTCAAGAATAATTTCACACACGAGAGATCATACGAACTTTAACTTGATAGACATTGATGGGTACCAATATGACTTAAAAATTTATGCTCATATATTGAGTCTTGAGCTCAAACCATATATGTAAATCCATCTTATTTTTAT
Source organism: Bretschneidera sinensis (assembly GCA_023935145.1). Lineage (NCBI taxonomy): Eukaryota > Viridiplantae > Streptophyta > Magnoliopsida > Brassicales > Akaniaceae > Bretschneidera > Bretschneidera sinensis. The sequence goes on along the minus strand of CM043705.1, from coordinate 56,745,702 downwards.
TTCTTTTAGATGTATGATAACTTATATATGAATATCCTAACAATGGCATTGTGGCTAATGACCTCAATGTTCTTCTTCTCTTTCATCTTGCCTGCAACTCATGGGATTACGGCCAACATATATTTTTCCTGATAGATTTCCCTTAATCTTGAACATTACAAAACAAAAGGCATTGTAAATAACTGTAAGTGAGGAACTCACTCTGCAAATATGGGAGTAGTAATCTAATCGGGCTGATCAAATTTAAACAGAAAGAAAATTTTCTTAATTTTCAATGTGGGATAATGGACTAACAATAACACCATACAAAAAAGGGTAATTTTGCAATCTACATTTCCAACAAAATCAGTTTTAATTTTGAATTAGACTTAATAAATTCAAAATTCAAATGGACATGAAAATTTGTGTTAGTTTAAAACAAATTGAAAATCTATGTATTTAAGGAGATATCATAATTGCAAGAAGCTACTTGATAAATTCTTTGCTTTCTATACAACAACCCATCACTGAAATAACAATAATCAACATATAAGTTGAAAAAATAACCGACACTTATAATCCGTAAGAATCAAAATTGGGACCTTTTAATTCCCAGCTTTAGTCTAGACCATATTCATAATATAGACTTAAATTGTATTTTCTTACTGCAAAAAAAAAAAAAAAAAAAAAAACTCTAAACATTTCCCAGTTATTTCTTAACACACTAGTGAATGCTTATTGAGGCAATATGCAGAAACCTCCTTACCGCTAACCTATTTATTATGGGGGCAAATTAAGCCGTAAGGACAATAGTTTTGTTACACACCTTTAAGTTTTCCAATACTAAACATATTCCTTTCTTTATTTCTATAATTTGTACTAATACTCTTGTTCTCATGTAGGTTGATCTTACATATGATAAATATTTCAGAATTTCTTATCGGACAAAATCTATGGCTGATTTTATTTGAATGTTATAACATTGATCATACCATCATGTTCTCGACTGAAGAATACTTGAATGTGTATTCTTGTCAAGAAATAATGAAGGCTTCTTAACAATTTTGCCCAGCTTGAGACTTTGCTGCTACATATATAGCTGTATTAACTTTTTTTTGGGGTACAAAACTGACATAGTGGAAGACTTTAGTTTAACCTTAACATACCAGGGAGGAAAGAAGAACAATGTCTTCAACCTTTTTCTTCTGGACGCACCCTAGAATGGAGAAGAAAACAACTTTTCTTACCCACAAGATAGAACACCAACCCGCACGTGGTAAAGATAACACTCCACAGAGTTTTGAGAGAAATTCTCTTAATGATTCTCTTAATGAAAAGTTGTCCTTAATACTATAATGGGATAACCTATTTATAGGGATACGAAAATCCTATTCCTTGTAAAAGAAGTAAATCTAGTCCTAGTAGAAAAGTAAACATAATCCTTGTTGAGAAAGGAAACTTAATCCCAATAACGAAAATAAAGTACTAATTATTATGTCCAACATCAGTCTCCCCTTCTTGAAAACAACTCATCCTTGAGTTAGGTTCTGTCCCCTTTTCGTGAAAAATATTCAAAAATGTCCACCACATTGAACGTCGAAGAAATTGCTAGGTCCTTCGGAAGATCAACAAAATAGGTATTATCATTTATCTTCTTGAGAACTTTGTAAGGTCCAAACTTCTTGTTTTGTAGTTTTCCCAATGTTCCAGTCGACAATCGCCCCTTGCGTAGATGCACCATCACAAGATCTCCCTCTCGAAAAACCTTTGATCTCTGACCCTTATCTGCCGTCTCCTTATACTTAGCATAAGTATCCTCGAGATACTAACTAACCTCTTCATGAGTTGTCTTCACCCGTCCGTCTGGCATCTACTCAGGGATGATGTCTCGAAACTCCTCTAGCATCTCTTACACTGGCTCGAGAATGGTTTATAACATAGGCATAGTGGCTCCCTTAGCTACCAATCCAATGATCTCTCAGGCTTCCTTGACCTCCTTTAGGAACTCAGCCCCTTAGTCAACAAAACCTGTTTCCTCTTGCTTCGGGTAGGTGCCCTGACCGAGTTTTCTTTCAGTGGTCTAAATATTATGTTGAAAAATCACCTAAGAATCACAGGTTTTGACCTTTAAACACCCAAATCTAGAATGATTTAGACCAAGACAAGAATCAAACCAAGAAAATAGAAAACACAAGCAATTGTTATCGAGGTTCAGCAAATTGCCTGTCCCCATTAGCTCCTCTGAGCTCTCTGCACTAAATCAATGGAGTTCTTACAATTACAACAACACATCTTCAAGAACCATGTGTTCTTGATGAATGAGAGAAGAGAAAAGAAAGATATAAGAACTTAGTGTTTCCCTGGAATTTTCCCCAAGAAAATCCCAATTATAAAGCCCTAAAACCCCAATATTTCTTACACTCTGTCACTAGAAAAACCTCTGAAGATTGAAAGCCTTTCTCTCTAAACATCAACCAATCTTGGAATGAGAAGAACACTTATGTATTTGATACAAGTTCTTCCTTTCTTGTTGTTAGTTATTGCTCCTAGATAACCCTTTATATAGAGCAATAACTACCATAACCAACTTGAAATCAATCTCAACCCTTAGATCTTAAGAACCAAACAATCATAGCCCTCTAAGTGATCTAAGTGAACCTGTGCGTTTTAACCAAAATAACACATCAGCTGAAGAAGCCCGAAATCTGGTTTCAAGTAGGGTTCGCGTCGCGGCATGAAAGAAGGTGTGCTGCGGCGCGCTTCAAAATGGTTAACTTCCTGACATTTGGACGGTCGAGGCACGGGTGGTCCGTGCTTAGGCACAGAGGTCCGCGCCTAAGCACACAAAGCTTGCGCCTAGACACAGACGTCTGCGCCTAGGTGCGTAAAGCTTGTGCCTAGGAGCCTAATGCTGTTGAAGCTGAAATCTTCAATCTTTAATTCTTAGACAAAAAACCCAACATATTATCTTTCGACCCTCCCGGAAGATAATATAGTCTTTGTCACAGCCTTTGCGATGGGTGTCCACGTTGAATTGCCATAGTCTCCCTAAAATTATGTGAAAAACATCCATCTTAACAATATCACAAAGAATGGAGTCTGAATAGTGTTTACCAATCGAGAAAGTGAACCGACACTGCTCGGTAACTCGTGTCTCAGTACCCTGCTTCATCCATCCAATCTTGTAAGGTGCTAGATGCTTCTCGGTCTTTAAGCCTAACTTCGTCACCATCACTCGGGACACTATATTCTCTCCACTACCCACATCAATGATCACATCACATACTCACTGGTTGATAGTACATCTTATTCGAAAGATATTGTGCCTCTGTGATTGGTCTTCATGTCTCATGGATAGGAGTCCTTGTTGGATAACCAAGGATCGGGAAAGGAGAGCTCCTTAATCGGTGTTGGTTGCTATTTCCTAGTACTTGGATGTCTTTTCTCTGAGAGCATCTTCATCTTCAAACTCTTCATACTCTGCCACCTCACTAGTCTCGAGGTCAATGTAATTCATAATCTTTTTTCTCGAAATTAACTAGATCTATGCCCCAGTTAGTTACACATGGAACACTTATCTAGCCCGAGTCATGCATAAGGGTTGTTAGAAGAGGGTACGGTCCTTGACAGTCTTGGTCCACTAGTGTTTCCACCGGCTACCTTCCCTCCCGGAACTATGGACTGAATGGTGGTCTCGAGAATGACCATTGGTTAAGCTAACAGCTTCTGTAAGAGTGAAGATATGTTGCATAGACACCTTGTCTTGGATTGCTATATGCAACCCACCAATAAACCTAGCCACTTGTTGGGCTTTGGTCTCCATAAGATCATTCCTGGCCTACAGTTTATAAAACTCATCAACATATACCTGGACTGTACGGATCCTTTGGCGACACTCTTGATACTGCTAAAACAATCATTTCTCAAAGTCGGGTGGTAAAAACTGAGCTTTGAGAAGCCGCTTCATCTTCAGCCATAAAGTCACAGGTCCTTTCCTCTGCCGAGATCGAGAAACTTGCAATTGTTCCCACCAAGAGGATGCTCCTGCCTTGAACTTATACACCACCAACTTGACCTTTCGTTCCTCAGGAATACTCATGTATTCGAAGAACCTCTCTACCTCCATTACCAAATCTAAAAAATCTCCAATGTGAAGATGTCCATTGAACGAAGGCAAGTCTATTGTCATCTGGTATACCCTGGGATTATCCCTACCAAAATCCTGATGCCAAGGGTGCTCTTTATAAGCATCCCCATAGCCACCACCATAGGCGTTACCCACATAATCAGCGCCACTGTGCCTATGACCTCTATACCCTGCGCCACCTCTGGCGCCTCTTCTTCCTCCCTCTCTCAGATCTGCACCTGGGTCCCTGCCAAAGACTCCATCAGTGTAATCTTTATCATCACTGTTGTCGTCATGGACTGGATTACCTCGGGGCATAGGTTAAAAGTGGTGGACTGGTCTTACCCGGATTCCATCATTATCCCAGGCGTCATAGTCTCAAGATAGAGCCTGCTCTGATACCAACTGACATAGAGAAAGGCTTCAGTTTAATCTTAGTGCACCATGGAGGAAAGAAGAACAGCATCTTCAACCCATTTTCTTCTGAGTGCACCCTAGAATGGAGAAGAAAACAACTTTTCTTTCCCAAAAGACAGAACACCAACCCACAGGTGGTAAAGATAACACTCCGCAGAGTTTTGAGAGAAATTCTCTTAATGAAAAGTTGTCTTAATACAATAATGGGATCACCTATTTATAGTGATAGAAGAATCCTATTCCCTGTAAAAGAAGTAAATCAAGTCCTAGTAGAAAGTAAACATAGAGTCCTAGTAGAAAAGTAAACATAGAGTCCTAATAGAAAAGTAAACATAGAGTCCTAGTAGAAAACAAACCATAGAGTCCTAGTAGAAAAGTAAACTGGAAATCAACTTGACAAGATGCCCAGGTGGTAATCTTCCAAACACCCAAGTCTAGCATGACTTGTAAAGATTTGGAATCGAAAACAGGAACAGAAATCAAAGAAAGAACAAAGACAAGCGATTTGTTATCGAGGTTCGGCAATAGCCTACGTCCCCATGAGTTCCTTTGAACTCTCTGCACTAAATCAATGGTCCTTTACAATCCAGTAACCCTCTTCAAGAAACCTCAAGTTCTTGAAGAAACCAAGAAGAGAAGAAAGAAGATGGTAAAAACTATTACAATGCTCTCTATCTAATCTATACTCCTCTCTCTTTACGACCAGCCTTACTATAATGAGTCCCTCTTGTGTTTTGTGTCATTGCACTCTCACACAATTCTCTCTTGTATGTCTGTCACTCTTTACAATTGATCTAAAATTATGTCACAATGTTAATTAGAATAAAGCTAGGTGACCCTTTATATAGTGCACCAACTTCTTGTCCAATCTTGAGAGTCAATCGCCACCCTTAGATCTTGATGACCACTCAACCATGGCCCTCCATCAATCCTAAGTGATGTTGTGCATTTTAACCTTGCAGCCACACAGTTAACAAGAGGCTGAATCAAATGGAATATGTGTGCCTTAGTGTGCCTAGCGCCTAGGCACTGAACAGGGCATGCTGTGGTGCTAGGCAAAACACCCTTGCACCACTTTCTAGGCGCCGCGGCCTTGGTGAGGGAGAGGTGCAGAGCTGGCCTTCCTCCAGAACCTCCCTTGCTGGGCACTGCAGCATGGGAGGAGGAGGGCTATAGCGCACATTGAAGCTGGACCCCTCACAGCTGTGCACACTTCTTTGTCTAGCTGAATAGAGGTGTGCACACACACCCAAAGTGATGCGCACACTTGTGTGCACTCCTTTAACATGCTGAAATTCATTCTTCCATCTCTTGTTTAAACCTTAAACCATGTCTAAACCTTAGACAAATATCAACAATCTCTATCTGTGTCTAACTGTTTAAACCCGAACCATTGTGCAGAGAACTTCAGGATCCAAACTCATCTTGAGTCATCAATCAACCAACTCCAATCCTAAGTGGTCCAAGACAATGATTGGACTTACTTAGAGGTAGAAATTTAGTACTTAAATCCACAGGGTTTTCTTCCATGGCTACCTTGTCCACATAGATACATCATTTCATAACATTTTCTCAAATGAAATGGTACCGAACATCCATGTGCTTTATTCTCTCATGGAACACTGGATTTTTGCACAAATGCAATGCACTTTAACTATCCGAATACACCACCACCTACTCTTCCAGGACCTTCAACTCTTCCAACAACCTTTTGTACCATATAGCCTCCTTAATGGCTTTCGTAGCTGCTATGTACTCAGCCTCGGTTGTTGGGAGTGCTACCACTGGCTGCAACTGAGCCTTCCAACTTACACAACATCCGTTTAAGTTGAAGAAGTAGGAGGTAATCGATCTCCTTTTATCCCGGTCTACTCCAAAGTCCAAATCCGTATAACCTTCAAGACAGATGGACTTACCCCTCTTCTCATAAATCAGCCCTACTTCTGGGCTTCCCTTCAAGTACCTCATCAACCACTTCATCCCAAGCCAATGCTCATTTTCGGGATTACTTATAAACCTGCTGAGAACACTCATTGCATGAGCAATATCAGGTCTAGTGCTTACCATGGTGAACATAACAGAACCAACAGTACTAGAGTAAGGGACTTTTTTCACTTCCTTCTTCTCCACCTGCGATCTCGGATATTGATCGCTGGATAACTTGAAATGTCCAGCAAGGGGAACCTTTACTGGTTTGTTATCTTCCGTAGAGAACTTAGATATCATCTTCTCTATGTAGGAAGTTTGAGAGATCTTCAATCTGTTTCTCTTCCTTTCTCGGATGATACACATCCCAAGGATCTTCTATGCACGGTTAAGATCTTTCATCTCAGACTCTTCACTAAGTTGAGCCTTCAATTTCCTTATCCTCTTCATGTTGCTCCTAACCAGCAACATATCATCAACATAGATGAGGATGATCACCGCTTCCTCAACCTTCTACCCCTTGTAGTACAAGCACGAATCATGATAGCTCCCCATGAAACCCAAGCTGATTACAAAGGAATCAAACCTCTTATTCCATTGCCAAGGTGATTGCTTCAGGCCATAGAGAGATTTCTTTAATTTGCACACCAACTCTCCCTGCTTTCCTTCCTCATAGCCTTCGGGTTGCCTCATGTAAATCATCTCATCAAGTTCTCCATGTAAGAACGCTATCTTCACATCCATTTGCTCTCCATGTAAGAACGCTGTCTTCACATCCATTTGCTCGATTTCCCAATCAAATTTGACCACCAATGCTAACACTATCCGTATCGTCTTGTACTTCACAACTAGCGAGAAGATTTCGGTGAAATCTAAGCCTTTTTTTTGTGTGAACCCCTTTGCCACCAGCCTAGCTTTATATCGGACTTCATCCCCTAGAGTATTCCCTTCTTTGATCTTGTAGATCCATCTAAAATCCACAACTCTCTATTTTTCTGGTTTGGGCACCAATTCCCAAGAGTTGTTCTTCCTCAAAGAATCCATTTTTTCCTCAATAGCTAGCTAGCACTTTGACAAATCCTTACACTCTATGGCATCCATGTAAGTTTCTGGTTCAACCTCTCCTTCTGTCCAAGGAGTTGCCACATTAGCATCTATAAACCCATATCTCAAAGGTGGTCTAACCACCCTCTTTTCTCGGTCCCTTGTGAGCTGGTAGTCATTCTGACTTGCTGCATCAACCTCTTCTAGTTCAGCCTCTTTTTGAGTTTCTTGGGCTTGGCCTTCATCAATGGGCTCTACCTGGTCGGAACCATTTTGCCTTCCTTGCTCTACCTGAATTGAATTCTCCTTGATGCGATGCTCCACAAATTCTGGACTGGTTTGTTCACTAGCTCCTGCAGGGTTAGTTTTCTCCAAGTAGGGAAATAACAATTCACTAAAAATAACATCCCTACTTATTATTAGTTTCATGCCCTTCTTTTCTAAGGACCACAACCTATATCCCTTAACCCCGTCACCATATCCTAGAAATACACATTTTCTAGACCTTGGGCTAAGTTTATCCTCTTTTTAATGTGCATATACAGCACATCCAAAAGTCCAAATGTTGCTTAACTCAGGGGGTTTCCCACTCCACATCTCCATGGGAGTTTTGAGTTCTAAAGCTCTAGAGGGTGATCTATTTACCAAGTATGCAGCTGTAGCCACAACTTCTCCCCAAAAATATTTTGGTAAACCGGATCCTATTAACATGCACCTAACTTTTTCCATAAGGGTTCTATTCATCCTTTCAGCAACTCCATTTTGCTGAGGTGTTTTTACAACCGTTCTATGTCTTAGAATGCCATTTAACTCATAGAATTTATCGAAATCCTTATTACAAAATTCTAAGCCATTATCGGTTCGTAAAGCCTTAACTACCCTACCCGTTTGAGTCTCCAGCAAATTTTTCCACACAACAAATTTATTCAAGGCATCTGATTTATTTCTAAGCAAATAAAACCACACTTTTCTTGAATAATCATCAACTAAAGACAAAAAGTAAAAGTTACCTCCTTGTGTTGGTGTCCTTGCTAGTCCCCAAAGGTCCGAATGAATGTAGTCAAGAATCCCCTTAGACTTGTGCACTCTGGTGTTGAAACTGACCTGGTGTTGCTTCCCAAGAACGCAACACTCGCAAAAATCAAGTTTCTCTACTTTGTCTCCACTAAGTAGGCCATCATTGCTAAGAACTTGCAGGCTCTTTTCGCTCATGTGTCCCAAGAGAGTGTGCCAAAGGGCTACCTTATCCATCTCAGCCATCAAGCTTGCTACTTGATCATTGATTTTTGTCTCTCCGATAATCTTATAGAGTCCATCGTTTCTTACTGCTTTCATCACTACCAAAGATCCCTTGGCCACCTTGATCTTTCCTCACTCTACTTTGCATGAATACCCCAAGGAATCCAGCTGCCCTAATGAGATCAAATTCCTCTTCAAATCTAGAAGATACCTCATATTTCGCAACAGCCTTGTGACTCAATCGAACATCCTCAACTGGATGTCTCCTATCCTTCTCACTTGGCAAGAATTGTCATTCCCCAAGAAGACCTTTCCATCATTGATCTCCTTGAAATTTTTGTACCATTCCTTGTGAGGGCACATGTGATAAGTGCACCAGGAATCCAGAATCCACTTCTCACTGCCTTGCCTCCTGCTCACATTTGAGCACACAACAAGCACATCATCTTGCTATTCTCCTTTGGCAACCGAAGCCTCTCTATTGTTGGTATGGCTTCTTCTTTCATCCCACATCTTCTTCTTGCAATCTTTATTGAAATGGCCCTCTTTGTTGCAGTAGAAGCATCTCTTTCCTCCTCTAAGTCTTGTCTTGGAATGAGATCTCCCATAGTTCTACCCTCTACCTCTTGATTTGTCCCGGTAGTTTCCATGAGTGCTACTGCCATTCCGAGTTGCTAGCCTTCCTTTTATGAACAGCCCTTCTCGACTTGATGCCTCCCTCATCTTGGCTTTGAAATCATAAGCCCTTATGGCATTGATCATAATCTCCCTTGTTAAAGTATCTCTTCCATACTCAATAGAATTAATCAAATTATCAAAGAAATCAGGAAGAGAGTTTAACAAAATAACAGCCAATTGTTCATCCAGGAATTTAATACTACAACTAGCCAAATCTTAAACTAGTTTATTAAAGACATCAAGATTATCTTGCAACTCTTTATTAGGATCTATTTTAGAAGCAAAGATTCTTTTAAGAAGATAAATCTTGTTAGGGAGAGTTTGGTTAAGAAACAACTCATCTAGTTTCTTCCATATGATAGCCGGATCTTCCGAGTATTCGCACCCCCTTGTGACACTATCCAACATGTGCAAGAAGATGGTGCTGTATGCCATCTTCTTCATCTCAACCCGCTGGTCCTCTGTGATACTTGCTAGAAAAGTATCATCTTCTTTTATAGCCATGTCCACCTTCTGTTGCATAAGAACAGCATTGATCTTCCGCTTCCACAAGGAAAAACTCTCCCTTTCCATCAAACTTCTCAACAACGAAATTTGAAGCCATCTTTGCGAACAAGATCCCAGATTTATGCAATACCCACAAATGCTTTCTTCTAAACCTCAAGAACATGATCGACGATGGATCTTAATACCGTTCTTGAATCACCCTCAAGAACACGATCTGATCTTGATCTTTACTCCGTTCTTGAATCTCCCAAGAAGTTGATCTTTGATTCTTGGAGTGTTGACTCCGTTACCTTCTCGTTCTTGCTCCAATACCCTCTAACCAAGCTTTGATACCACTGTTGGAAATCACCTTGATAAGATGCCCAGGTGGTGATCTTCCAAACACCCAAGTCTAGAATGACTTGTGAAGATTTGGAATCGAAAACAGGAACATAAATCAAAGAAAGAAAGAAGACAAGCGATTTATTATCGAGGTTTGGCAATAGCCTACATCCTCATGAGTTCCTCTGAACTTTCTGCACTAAATAAATGGTTCTTTATAATCCAACAAACCTCTTCAAGAAACCTCAAGTTCTTGAAGAAACCAAGAAGAGAAGAAAGAAGATGATAAGAACTATTACAATGCTCTCTATCTAATCTATACTCCTCTCTCTTTATAACCAGCCTCACTACAATGAGTCCCTCTTGTGTTTTGTGTCTTTGTACTCTCACACAATTCTCTCTTGTATGTCTGTCACTCTTTACAATTGATCTCAAATTATGTCACAATGTTAATGAGAATAAAGCTAGGTGACCCTTTATATAGTGCACCAACTTCTTATCCAATTTTGAGAGTCAATCTCCACCCTTAGATCTTGATGACCACTCAACCATGGCCCTTCATCAATCCTAAGTAATGTTGTGTGTTTTAACCTTGCACCCATGCACTTAACAAGAGGCTAAATCAAGTGGAATATGTGTGCCTCAGTATGCCTAGTGCCTAGGCACTGAGCAAGGCATGCTGCAGCGCAAGGCAAAACACCCTTTTCACCACTTTCTGGGTGCCGCGTCCTTGGTGAGGGAGAGTTGCAGTGCTGGCCTTCCTCTAACATCTCCCTTGCTGGGCGCTGTGGCCTGGGAGGAGGAGGGCTGCAGCGCACACTGAAGCTGGACCCCTCACAGCTGTGCACACTTTTTTGTCTTGCTGAATAGTGGTGTGCACACACACCCAAAGTGATGCGCACACTTGTGTGCACTCCTTTAACATGCTGAAATTCATTCTTCCATCTCTTTTTTAAACCTTAAACCATGTTTAAACCTTAGACAAATATCAACAAGTAAACATAGAATCCTAGTACAAAACTAAACATAATCCTTGTTGAGAAAGGAAACTTAATCCTAATAAGGAAAATAAAATTCTAATTATTATGTCCTACATAAAAAATATAGTTGCATTATCTTGATGTTTCCAATAGATAAAAATTCATTTAAGCTTCTAACCTCAATTTTTTTTTTCCTTTTCTACTTTCTTTTGTTATTCTAAAATTATAAAAGATGCACACAAATCATATTAATTTATTCAAGTTTTAAATGCTGATTCTTGATCATTATCATCTCCTGAAATATTTATCAGAATATTTCATGTAGATCATCTCAAGAAAATCCCATCTCCACTAAGTTGCCAGAAGTGAACCTAGTCAGAATTGTGGGAAGAATGAATATTGGTAGAGAATAGTATCAATAGGAGTGGCCTTAATCCCTCATCACTTCTACCTCTGGCACGTCACATCTTCATTCTTTTTCATTTCTAGAAAACTAATTAATTTAAATGTATAAATGATAATTTTGAATTATGAATTGAGGTTGAAACTCAATCTTTTAATTTAGAATGAAGATATCGATACCCCCATTTTAGATCCTTATCCCTACCGAAGGATAAATGATGCATAGAAAAAGTGGTTCACAAACTTTTCTTTCACTCTAAGTTACCGGTGAACTTTCTTACACTCATCAATCAATTTTCCATAAAATTTTGGGGTATAAATAGTCTATATTTGAGGTTGTACTCCAAATCTTTTTATTGTTTCTGTTTGAATGATGGAAAAGCCACATGTTCAAATTTACAACCTTTGTGTGGTCCTCGTTATTCCATTAATTACATAGGAATTTGTATATACCAGAATCTGGTTAATTAGGAGCAAGTTGTTTAGTTTTGTTATACATATATCTATGTGAAAAGCTGAAAAGGAAAGGCTGGATAACTCACTTCACTATAATTCTCTTTCTTCCATTTTGGCCATAGTTGTGTCAAGGTTCAGTGTGTAAGTAAGGCTTCATTCCCACCTATATATATTTTCTCTACATAATATTGTAGAGGGGCTAGAAAATAATTATATAAGAATCAAATCCCAGGAGCTCACAATAAATAGATGCTCCGTTTGCTACTTCCATTCCATTCAAAATGGAACCGATCAAATCAGAATTAACCCACAAATTAGATGTCCCCTAGAGTTCCCCTGAATACTTCATTGGGCACTCTTTCTCGCTCTGAAACATTAGGGTTTGCTCCAATACCTTACTGAAGTGTTTGGGGGAACTCTTGGTGTCACTTGATATATAATGTGTACTGTCTATTCATCAATATATTACCCATGTTCACTATTTTTTGGATTTTAAAATGATTTTTGAAACTATTTTTGGTACAACTGTGGAACTATAATTTGTTTATAGCATATGATATAGTAGTTGTTAAAATGATTTTTTGATATAAATTTAGCTTTTTAGAGATTGTGTTGGTGTTTCTCTAAGGTTGAAACAAGGTTTAAACAAGGAAAAATCAGCTTCAAGTGCACACCAGTGTGCGCCGCGGCCTAGCTCTTCATCAAGTGCACACAAGTGCACACCAGTGTGTGTACTGTCTATTCATCAATATATTACCCATCAAAAGAGAAGACCTGGAGGAGGTGTGCGCCGTGACTCAGGCTCCCCCAGGCTGCAGCGCCCAAAATGGATGCAACATGGTAAAGTTTCAGCACACTCCAGGCCGCAGCATGCCCTGTTCTAGGTGGTGGCCTGAAGGCACATTGATGCCCTTTTTTTCAGCCTTTTGTTAAGTGCGTGAGGCATGTTCAAAATACACAGGATGTCTTAGAATTAAATGAGGGCTAAGGTTGATTGGTCCTTAAGATCTAAGGGTGGATATTGATCCTCAAGATGGGTCAAGAAGTTGGGGCACTATATAAAGGGTCACCTAGCTTCAATCTCCAAAAGTGTGAGGAATAACTTGTGATTGAAAGTGAGATCAATTGTAAGAGTGCAAAGACACAAAACAAAAGAGACTCATTGTAAAGGATGGTTGTTTAGAAAGAGAGAGTAGAATAGAAAGGGGATTCAAGGGCTTGTAAGGGGAATTTTCTTAGGAAAATTCCAGGGTTAGTTCTTATCACTTTCTTTTACTTCTTCTTCTTTGGTTCTTCAAAAACTTGAGTTTCTTGGAGAGGGTTACTTTATTTGTAAAGAACCATTGATTTAGTGCAGAGAGTTTAGAGGAACTCACGGGGACGTAGGCTATTGCCGAATCTCGATAACAATTGTTGTGTCCTTTCCTTTCTTTGATTTCTATTTCTGTTTCCGATTCATCTTTACAAGTCATTCAAGACTTGGGTGTTTGGAAGATCACCACTTTGGCATCTCCAAGGTGATTTCCAACAGTGGTAAAAGAGTTAGAGGAGATACCAAAACTCTCCCTAATAAAATTTATCTTCTTAAAAGAATCTTTGCTTTTAAAATAGATCATAATAAAGAGTTGCAAGATAATCTTGATGTGTTTAACAAACTAGTTCAAGATTTGGCTAGTTGTAGTATAAAGTTCTTGGATAAACAATTGACTGTTATTTTGTTAAGTTCTCTTCCTGATTATTTTGAAAGTTTAAATAATGCAATTGAATATGGAAGAGATACACTAACCAAGGAAATCATGATTAATGCTATGAGGGCTCATGATTTCAAAGCCAAGATGAGGGAAGCATCAAGTGGAGAAGGGTTGTTCGTTAGAGGAAGGCCAGCAACTTGGAATGGCAGTAGCATTCATGGCAACTACCAGGAGAAATCAAGAGGTAGAAGGCAGAGCCATGGGAGATCGCATTCCAAATCGAAGTTTGGAGGGAAGCGTTGCTTCTACTGCAATAAGGAGGGTCACTTCAAGAAAGATTGCAAGAAGAAGATGTGGGATGAGAGAGGAGGAAGCCATACCAAGAATGGAGAGGCTTTGATTGCGAAGGGAGAACAACAAGATGATGTTCTTATTGTGTGCCCAAATGTGAGTAGGAGGCAAGGCAGCGAGAAATGAATCTTGGATACCGGGTGCACTTATCACATGTGCCCTTATAAGGATTGGTTCAAGAATTTCAAGGAAATCAATGATGGAAGGGTTTTCTTGGGGAATGACACTTCTTGCCAAGTGAGGGGGATAGGAGACATCCAGTTGAAGATATTTGATGGAGTCACAAGGCTGCTATGGAATGTGAGATGTCTTTCGAATTTGAAGAGGAATTCGATCTCATTGGAGCAGCTGGATTCCATGGGGTATTCATAAAAAGTAGAGGGAGGAAAGATCAAGGTGACCAAGGGATCTTTGATAGTGATCAAAGCAGCAATAAAAGATGGACTCTATGAGATGATCGGAGAGACAGAAATCAGGATCAAGCAGTAAGCTTGATGGTTGAGATGGATAAGGCAGCCCTTTGGCACACTCGCTTGGAACATATGAGTGAAAAAAACCTGCAAGTTCTCAGTAAGAATGGTCTACTTGATGGTGACAAAGTAGAGAAATTATATTTCTGCAAGTGTTGCGTTCTTGGGAAGTGATAAGAATCAAAAAATGCATCTTTACATTACTTAATTGTTAGCATTTTAGGGTTGATCTAGGTTTGAATTGCACTTTTATACCTTAACAACTCTAAAGTGTCATTCTTAGATCATTGATCTATTTCAATGCATTTTCAGGTACTTTAAGTTCAAAAGAGATGGAAAAGCTATCATTGCTTGAAGTACAATGACTCGATGAACACCAGAGTGAAGGTTCACAAGCACTTGGAAAGGAGTTTCACTAAATTGCCAGAATTGCCCGTACAGATCAATCATCTTTGCAAATTAAATTGTATTGATGTAAGAAAAACTATGAGATGAGCTATATATTCTTAGAAAGATCCGGAAGTCTATTTTCTAGAGAATTTTATGGCTCGTCAAAACGATTTTCCTAGAGAAAGTTATGGAAGTTTTAGTAGACAAAGGTCAGGCCTCTAGAACAGTACCAACCAGCACAGTGGTGTTCTTCAGCCAGCACTGCGGTGCCCAGAACCTCCACATCTTGAACCACTAGCCAGCACCGCAGTGCCCATAAAGGAGCACCGTAGTGCGCACATGTTTTTCTTCTCCGAGTATTGACCTAATTAGGATTTTAATGACTTTTTAAACCCTAAAACACCCTTGGACCTTGTGTATTATAAATAGACCACTTAGGGTTTGATATTATTATGATTCAAAACATCGATTAGAGGTCAGAGGCCGGGGGAAACATCATGAAAGCTTGCACACTCTCCCCCATGGCCAACTAATCTCCAAGCAAGGCGAAGGGATGAATCCCTAGGTGTAGGTGTTCTTATTTTTTAGTCTTGATTCATTGTAGTTTGGATTTATTATCATTAAACATTGTTATGATTTACTTTTTAATCTAATTAGAAGATTTCCCCTTAATCCGATGATTGCATCTTTCTCCCCCATATAAGTCTAGTCATGCTCTTCTTATGTGATGTTGTTGAGGTGTGATTGAGTTCGGTAGATTTCTTTTATAGATTTGTCCATTATTGCGGTATTGTCATTATGATATATTGTCGTTTCTTGATAATCTATAAGTTAGGTCATGTGTGCTTGAAAGCAAAGAGTATTTCAAAACAATTACATTAAGGTTTATATATGTGCTTTTATTGAATATTTGTCGATTGCTTGTTTGGGATGTGAAACTTGCAATCGAGATAAAAACTACTGAATCAAGATTAGAATAAGACAACGAACCTAGAGAGGATTCTCAGACCCTTGTTGTTCTCTATTATATTTACACAATTATTTCACACTACTTCAAACTCAGATTTTCTCGTTTAACTTTTATCTTTCGTTTTAAGGTTTGCACTTTCTCTTGTAGTTAGTTTGTCTCCCTGTGGAATCGACACCCCAAAGCAATGCTATAACTATCGTGTTATACTTTGGGCGTAATCAAATTTTAGCTCCGTTGTCGGGGAGACGCGCTTAAGTACAAGGAAGATTGTCAACATTGAGACATGACGGTAGAAGATTTGTAGATAGTTTTTCTTTCGCAGTTTGTAAAGGCGGTAACTTCGTTCTCTCTTTTTGCTTGCTGCAATTTTTTCCTTCTTTCTTTTTATGATATTTTTATTTATTATTGTTCTTTTCTCTTTTTTTTTTGATTTTTTGATTTTCTTTATTATTCTGTTTATTTATTTCCCCTCTAAACTTAATTAGTGTATGCTTAGACCGAGAGATTCGTGAGGTAGATTCATTAAAGGACCAGAAATAGAGATACCCTTTTCTTCCACGTCCATCAGTGAAACCTCACCTAAATCAAACCATAATGCACCCCCACACGAGAATTTAGAGGATCTTGTTAACATGGCCGATAACCTTAATGAGAATGTTGTTAGGACACTTCAGGATTACCTCCACCCTACATGCACAGCCACACCATCATGCATCATGTTTCTAGCCAATACTCGTCAACTAGAGTTTAAAACAGGGATGATACAGTTACTCCCTACATTTCATGGCTTGGATAATGAAAACTCATATGTGCACATTAGAGAGTTTGAGGAAGTAGTTGCAACTTTTCATAGTCAAGATGAAACCGATGACATTGTGAGGCTTAAGTTCTTTCCTTTTGCTTTGAAAAATAGAGCTAAGAGTTGGCTATACTCACTGAGACCATGATCTATTGGGTCGTGGACTGAGATGACTCAAATTTTTTTAATAAATAATTGTATGTTATAGAGGAGGTGAATGCCATTGAGACACTAAGTGGTAAGTTATTACACATCCCAACAATGAAAAAATCAGAGGATGTGGGCGAAACCCACCAAGCATACATGATTGACTGACGTCGGGCAGAATAACGACTATTCTGCAAGCTAGTCGAACAGATAGTTCGCAGGGAGTAACACAAGAAGAAACCCTAAACAATACAGAGAAACAGCTCTAATGTTTTATTTAAAATTATGCAAATACAATAATAATGTTTACTAAACCCTAAAACCTTATAAATAAGGTCAAGCTAAAATAAGAAAATTAAATTAAGGTCGAATTAAAAGTAATTGCAAATAAAATAAAAAGTTTCCTAAAAACTGGTAATTGCAAATAAAATAAAAACTTTTCTAAAACTGAAAACTGCTAAATTTGAAGGCCTAAAACAGAATCAATGGCAGTCAACCGTTCTAAGTAGTCCACCTGCCATTTTTGCGCTGATCTGCCAACTCAAGGTATCTCAGTGCCAACAACGTGTTATCTGACAACTCAGCATCATCTGACTCGGATCCTCTTGCATCAGTGGCCTCGGGTTGGAAAGTACTCGTCCTCGAGTTCATAATAGCTTCATCGGAATCCACAAAACAAGGACTCATGTGTTTCACATTAAAGACATCAGGCGGCAACCCAGGAGGAAGATCCTCTGGCATCAGGTTAGAAAACTCAGCTAGCAGCTGCTGCACCTCTGTTGGTAAATCTGGATTCATGTCTGCTGCACTATTCCCACAAGGCAGTAGAGCATAGACCACGTCTCCACGCTCAATCTCAGTTAAAAACCTGGACATCGAAAGCAGATTAGTATTATTGGCTACCGGGGTAGGAGTGTTTCCTTCCCGACGAGGTGCCAACACAATCTTTTTCCCTTTGATGCTAAAGGAATAGGTATTTTTCTGCCCATCATGGATAACACTATGATCATATTGCCAAGGTCTGCCTAACAATACATGACAAGCATCCATAGACACAACATCACACCAAGCATTATTAAAATATTTCCTACCAATCGAAAAAGATACTAGGCATCGCCTATCTACTGTAACCTCATTGCCTTTATTCAACCACAATAATTTATACGGCTTGGGATGACGATCTGTCTTCAACTGTAATTTCTGAACAGCCTCTTCAGACACTACGTTCTCGCAACTACCACTGTCAATGATCATCTTGCAGACTTTATCTGTAACTATGCAGGTCGTGTGGAAAATATTGGTCCTCAACCAATCATCCCCTGTATCGCCCTTGGGGGTCAATAAACTCTTACAAACAACCAAGGTCTCATGGCTATCTCCATACAACAGATCTCCATCTTCATCATCGTTATACACAGGCTCTCCAATCTTCTCAGTTTCGTTTACCATGTTATCCTCAATTAGGAGATTTTTGCCCTTCTGACTAGCAGGCTTCCTGCACTCAGTCGATTTATGTTCCTGTTCAAAACATCTGAAATAACAAATATTTGAGCTAGGGTTACCTTGGGGTAGCTACTAGGCAGGACAGAATTCTTGAGGGCGAACTGGTCGACTGCTTTGATCGCTGCTTCGGTTCATTGGCCTCATGTTCTGCTGTTTTTCCACCGCAAGTGCATGCTGGTATGCTTCAGAAAAGGTCCACAGCGAGTGAAGGCTGAGGACATCCTGCAGGGGCTGTCGTAATCCCCCCAAATACCATGCCACCATCTGCTCTTCTGTCTCAGATAAATCATTTCGGGCTATCAATTGATAGAACTCCTCAGTGTAATCATCAACCGATCTCGTACCTTGCCTCAACGAATGAAGTCACTGAAACAGGGTTTGAGTGTAGCTGAAAGAAAGGAAGTAACTCTTCATCTTCTTCTTCATCCTCTCCCAATCAGTGATCTTGGCCTTGCCCTGCCAGTTGTGTGAGCGCCTCAACTACTCCCACCACGCAGATGCTCTGCCTTTGAGTTTGATGGCGACTAGTTTTACTTTGACACGATCTGGGACTTCCTTATACTCGAAAATACGCTCTACTTCATTCAACCAATCGACGAATCCTTCGACCTGTAACATACCAGAAAACTCGGGCAGATCCACTCTGAATCCGAGGTCTCCATAACGATCCTCCCGACCACAGTGCTCCCTGAATCGACCAAGACTGTGATACAGGTTTTTGAAACTGGAATCAGAATCGTGATCTTCCGTCTCACGATCACCGAAATTCCGCGCCGCTAAAGACTGGGTTAACTCTGCGACTTGCCTTTGTAAATCCTCAATCATCACATCCTGAACGTTACAATCACGGTGTGGGGCTTCCTCGTTCGGAACCTGCCCGCGACGATCATGACCACGACCACCAGCCATGGAAACTGATTAAATCTCACCCCAGGAAGATGCTGAAGCTATGATACCAACTGATGCCGGGCAGAATAACGATTATTCTGTAGGCTAGTCGAACAGATAGTTCACAAGGAGTAACACAAGAAGAAACCTTAAACAATACAGAAAAACAGCTATGATGTTTTATTTAAAATTATGCAAATACAATAATAATGTTTACTAAATCCTAAAACCTTATTTATAAGGTCAAGCTAAAATAGGAAAATTAAATTAAAGCCGAATTAAAAGTAATTGCAAATAAAATAAAAAGTTTCCTAAAACTGAAAATTGCTAAATTTGAAGGCCTAAAACAGAATCAATGGCAGTCAACCATTCTAGGTAGTCCACTTGCCATTTTTGTGCTGATCTGCCAACTCAAGGTATCTTAGTGCCAACAACGTGTTATCTGACAACTCAACATCATCTGACTAGGATCTTCCTGCATCATTGACTCAATCATGGAAAAGGTCCAGCACCTTAATCCATTAGAGTCCACCCTTACCCATAGCTTCACAAGAGCATATATCAAGCCAGAATTTACGGATGTTACTGATGACATCCTTGAGGCCACTCCAAAGCATACAAGCACCGAATTTGGCAATGAAGCAGTGGCTGGAGCATTCAACCTATGTTTGTCTAGGAGGGAATAAGAGCGTCTGGCTGAAGATGTAAAACTTAGCGCTCATGGGAGGCCTCCCACAGCTTATCCTTTTTACTTTTATTGTTTTTATATTTATTTTTGTTGTTTATTGTTCGTGTTTTTTTTCTTCTATTTTCCAGTATTAACTTAGTATATCTTTTTTAGGGACAAAAATACGAAGCAGTTTAAATGGTGGAGCACAATTTTCAGCTTTTGTGCACCTTTGGCTACAAAGGGAGTTTCCTTTATTCTTTCTTTTACATTGAGGTCAATGCAATTTTTAAGTTGGGGGCGGAGGAAACACATCTCTTTGTTTCCATATTCTTTATTTCCATATATTTTTTTTCCATTGAACTGCTTGGTGTCGTTCTCTTTTTTTTTGGTTTGTTTTTAGCATGATTTGTGTTAGGCTTGGATGTAATTCACATGTCAATGATATGAGCTTAATTGAGATAGATTACAGCATTTAGAAGAAGCTAAATTTTGTTTCAGTTTGAGAATAATTTAAGTGTCAATCTTGATTTGGTTTGAGACTCTAGTTTGTGGTAAGATTGTACGATTAGTCTAAATATTTAGAGAACTTTTATGTGTGATTGCTTTATGAATACTTTTGTGGTCTCGACAAGCTCTAGAACTTACTTGATAACCACTTGAGGCAAATTCCTAGAATGCACATTACTTAGGATATGATATAGGCCATTTTTGGACCGTTTGAGCCTTTCGAACTTACCATTGTTGTATTTATCACTAGTCACCTATTTGAGCCTTTTTCTTGAAAAAGAATTTGTGCATTGTTTCTTTCAATAGCCATTTACTCACCTTTATGAGCCTAAAATATTTTATCCTTACCTTCCTTTTAAAAGAACTTAGTCATACACATTTGTTGAGAAGCACTCAAGAGGAGTAAGAATGGAAATATGAGAAAATATCACTACGATAACCCAAGTACATTAAAGGAGATAAGTTGGGGGTTATGGAAAAGAAAAAGAAAAATGAAAAAAGGAGGTGAATGATCTTATGCCAAAACACAAAAAAAAAAAAAAAAAAAAAAAAGATAAGTGAATTACGGCAAAGAAAGAAGAAAAGAAAGGAAAAGTGGCGATTTGAGAAAAATGCTTGAACAATAGTTGAAAAAGTTGGGTGATGAAGTAAGGTTATCTAGTGCTTAAAAGTGGTTGTGTTTAAAGCTAAGAGATTGAGTTCTTTTACTTGTAAATCATTCCCATTCTTTCTTAACCTTTACCTTAGCCTAACGTTACAAGCTTATTAAAGACCTATTGATCCAATGTAGTGTGATTTTTCTACAATAGTGGAGAGTGATTTGAAAAGTGAGCCTATGGAGCTTGTTTTTGTGATTAATGTCACACAATTTAATATATTTTAGAGGCCAAGACTTATATTCATGAATGTTGTGCATAAAATCATCCGGGTGCTCGAATTAATGGATTGTGATAAGATGGATGTTAAGAGTCGATAACAATTTTAAGATTGATGTTTAGATTACTTTTGGACTTGGGTGAAACGTGTGTTATGTGTGATTTTTGAGACAAAAGTGAAATACTCTTGCTTTAACACTAACATTGCTTTACTTTGTTTTGATTCCCACCATAGAATTCATCTCTTATTTTTGCTTGAATTTCTAGGGACTAGCAATAAGCTAGTTGGGGGTTATGATGAGAGTCATAAAATGCATCTTTACAATACTTAATTGTTAGCATTTTAGGGTTGATCTAGGTTTGAATTACACTATTATACCTTAACAACTCTAAAGTGTCATTCTTGGATCATTGATCTATTTCGATGCATTTTCAAGTACTTTAAGTTCAAAAGAGATGAAAAAGCTATCATTGCTTGAAGTACAATGATTCGATGAACACTGGAGTGAAGGTTCACAAGCACTTGGAAAGGAGTTTCACTAAATTGCCAGAATTGCCCATACAGATCAATCATATTTGCAAATTAAACTGTATTGATGCAAGAAGAACCAGGAGATGAGCCATATATGCTTAGAAAGATACGAAAGTCTATTTTCTGGAGAATTTTACGGCTCATCAAAATGATTTTCCTAGAGAAAGTTATGGCAGTTTTAGTAGACAATAGTTCAGGCCTCCAGAGCAGCACTAGCCAGCACTACGGTGCCTAGAACCTCCACATCTTGAACCACCAGCCAACACTGCAGTGCCCATAAAGGAGCACCGCAGCGTGCACACATTTTTCTTCTCCGAGCTTTGACCTAATTAGGATTTTAATGACTTTTTAAACCCTAAAACACCTTTGGACTTTGTGTATTATAAATAGACCACTTAGGGTTTGATATTATTATGATTCAAAACATCAATTAGAGGCTGGGGAAAATATCATGAAAGCTGCCACACTCTCCCCCATGGCCAACTAATCTCCAAGCAAGGCGAAGGGATGAATCCTTAGGTGTAGTTGTTCTTATTTTCTGGTCTTGATTCATTGTAGTTTGGATTTATTATCATTAAACATTGTTATGATTTACTTTTTAATCTAATTAGAAGATTTCCCCTTAATCCGATGATTGCATCTTTCTCCCCCATATAAGTCTAGTCATGCTCTTCTTATGTGATGTTGTTGAGGTGTGATTGAGTTCGGTAGATTTCTCTTATAGATTTGTCAATTACTGCGGTATTGTCATTATGATATATTGTCGTTTCTTGATAATCTATAAGTTAGGTCATGTGTGCATGAAAGCAAAAAGTATTTCATAACAATTACGTTAGGGTTTATATATGTGCTTTAATTGAATATTTGCCGATTGCTTGTTTGGGATGTGAAACTTGCAATCGAGATAAAAACAACTGAATCAAGATTAGAATAAGGCAACAAACCTAAGGAGGATTCCCGGACCCTTATTGTTCTCTATTATATTTACACAATTATTTCACACTACTTCAAACTAAGATTTTCTTGTTTAACTTTTATCGTTCGTTTTAAGGTTTGCACTTTCTCTTATAGTTAGTTTGTCACCCTATGGAATCGACATCCCAAAACCGTGCTACAACTACCGTGTTATACTTTGGGCGTAATCAGGAAGCAACACGGGGTCAGCTTCAACACCGGAGTGCACAAGTCTAAGGGCATTCTTGACTACATTCATTTGGACCTTTGGGGACCCGTAAGGACACCAACACAGGGAGGTAACTTTTACTTTTTGTCTTTAATTGATGACTATTCAAGAAAGGTTTGGGTTTATTTACTTAAAAATAAATTAGATTCTTTGAATAAATTTGTGGTGTGGAAAAAGTTTCTAGAGACTCAAACGAGTAGGGTAGTTAAGGCTTTACGAACCGATAGTGGCTTAGAATTAAGCTAAAAGGATTTTGATAAATTCGGTGAGTTAAATGGCATTCCAATTCATAAAGTGGTTGTAAAAACACCTCAGCAAAATGGAGTTGCTGAGAGGATGAATAGAACCCTTATGGAAAAGGTTAGGTGCATGATAATTGGGTTCGGTTTACCAAAATATTTTTAGGGGGAAGCTGTGTCTACTGCTGCATACTTGGTAAATAGATTACCCTCTAGAGATTTAGAGCTCAAGACTCCCATTGAGATGTGGAGTGGGAAACCCCCTGAGTTGAGCAACCTTAGGACTTTTGAGTGTGCTGCATTTGCACATCAAAAGGATGATAAACTTAACTCAAGGTCTAGAAAATGTGTATTTCTAGGGTATGGTGATGGGGTTAAGAGATATAGGTTGTGGTCTTTAGAACAAAAAGGAATGTAATTTTTAATGAATTGTTATTTCCCTATTTGGAGAAAACTAACCCTGCAGGGGCCAGTGAGCAAACCAGTCCGGAATTTGTGGAGCATCGCATCAAGGAAAATTCAGTTCAGGTAGAGCAAGGAAGGCAAGAGGGTTAAGACCAGGTAGAGCCCATTAATGAAGGCCATGCTCAGGATACTCAAGAAGAGGCTGAACTAGATGAGATTGATGCAGCAAGTCAGAATGACTACCAGCTCATAAGGGACCGAGAAAGGAGGGTGGTCAGACCACCTTTAAGATATGGGTTTGCGGATGCTAATGTAGCAGCTCCTTGGATAGAAGGAGAGGTTGAACCAAAAACTTACATGGATGCCATGGAATGTAAGGAGTCGCCAAAGTGGCAGCTAGCTATGGAGGAAGAAATGAATTCTTTGAGGAAGAGCAACTCTTGGGAATTGGTGCCCCAACTAGAAAAACAGAGAGTTATGATTTGTAGGTGGATCTACAAGGTCAAAGAAGGAAACACTCTAAGGGATGAAGTCCAGTATAAAGCTAGGCTGGTGGTGAAGGTGTTCACACAAAGAGAAAGCATAGATTTCACTGAAATATTCTCACTGGTTGTGAAATACAAGATGATACGGATAGTATTGGCTATGGTGGTCCAATTTGATTGGGAGATTGAGCAAATGGATGTGAAGACAGCGTTCTTACATGGAAAGATTGGAGTCGGTTGATATGATGACTCAAGATGAGTTTGGATCCTGAGTTCTCTGCACATTGGGTTCGGGTTTAAACACTTAGACAAAGGTAGATATTGTTGGTGTTTGTCTAAGGTTTAAACAAAGAAAAATTAGCATAAAGTGGACACCAATGTGCACCGCAGCCGGGCTCTTCCAAGGTGCGGCGCCCAGCAAAAGAGAAGACTTGGAGGAGGTGCACGCTTTGGCTCCGCCTCCCCCAGGCTGCGGCATCCAGAGTGGATGTAACATGGTGAGGTTTCAACACACTCTAGGCCTCGGCCTGAAGGCACACTGATGCCTTTTTGTTCAGCCTTTTGTTAAGTGCATGAGGTATGTTCAAAATGCACAGGATCTCTTAGAATTGATTGAGGACTAAGGTTGATTGGTCCTCAAGATCTAAGGGTGGATATTGATCCTTAAGATGGGTCAAGATTTTGGTGCACTATATAGAGGGTCACCTAGCTTCAATCTCCAAAAGTGTGAGGAATAACTTGTGATTGAAAGTGAGATCAATTATAAGAGTGCAAAGACACAAAATAAAAGAGACTCATTGTAAAGGCTGGTTGTTTAGAAAAAGAGAGTAGAATAGAAAGGGGATTCAAGGGATTGTAAGGAGAATTTTCTTGGGAAAATTCCGGGGTTAGTTCTTATCACTTTCTTTTACTTCTTCTTCTTTGGTTCTTCAAGAACTTGAGTTTCTTGGAGAGGGTTGTCGTATTTGTAAAGAACTATTGATTTAGTGCAGAGAGTTCAGAGGAACTCACGGGGACGTAGGCTATTGCCGAATCTCAATAACAATTGTTGTGTCCTTTCTTTTCGTTGATTTCTGTTTCTGTTTTCGATTCATCTTTACAAGTCATTCAAGAGTTGGGTGTTTGGAAGATCACCACCTGGGCATCTCCAAGGTGATTTCCAACAGTGGTATAAGAGCTAGAGGAGATACCAAAACTCTCCCTAATAAAATTTATCTTCTTAAAAGAATTTTTGCTTTTAAAATGGAACCTAATAAAGAGTTGCAAGATAATCTTTATGTGTTTAACAAACTAGTTCAAGATTTGGTTAGTTATAGTATAAAGTTCCTGGATGAACAATTGGCTGTTATTTTGTTAAATTCTCTTCCTGATTGTTTTGAAAGTTTAATTAATGCAATTGAATATGGAAGAGATACACTAACCAAGGAAATCGTGATTAATGCTATCAGGGCTCATGATTTCAAAGCCAAGATGAGGAAAGAATCAAGTGGAGAAGGGCTGTTCGTTAGAGGAAGGCCAACAACTCGGAATGGCACTAGCATTCATGGCAACTATCGGGAGAAATCAAGAGGTAGAAGGCAGAGCCATGGGAGATCGCATTCCAAATCGAAATTTGGAGGGAAGTAATGCTTCTACTGCAATAAGGAGGGTCACTTCAAGAAAGATTGCAAGAAGGAGATGTGGGATGAGAGAGGAGGAAGTCATACCAAGAATGGAGAGGCTTCGGTTGCCAAGGGAGAACAACAAGATGATGTTCTTGTTGTGTGCTCAAATGTAAGTAGGAAGCAAGGCAGCGAGAAATGGATCTTGGATACCAGGTGCACTTATCACATGTGCCCTTACAAGGAATAGTTCAAGAATTTCAAGGAAATCAATGATAGAAGGGTTTTTTTTTTGGGGAATGACACTTCTTGCCAAGTGAGGGGGATAAGAGACATCCAGTTGAGGATGATTGATGGAGTCACAAGGCTGCTGCGAAATGTGAGGTATCTTCTAGATTTGAAGAGGAATTTGATCTCATTGCGGCAGCTGGATTCCATGGGGTATTCATACAAAGTAGAGGGAGGAAAGATCAAGGTGACCAAGGGATCTTTGATAGTGATCAAAGCAGCAATATAAGATAGACTCTATGAGATAATTGGAGAGACAGAAATCAAAGATCAAGCAGCAAGCTTGATGGCTGAGATGGATAAGGCAGCCCTTTGGCACACTCGCTTAGGATATATGAGCGAAAAAGGCCTACAAGTTCTCAGTAAAAATGGTCTACTTGATGGTGACAATGTAGAGAAATTGGATTTCTGCGAGTGTTGCGTTCTTGGGAAGCAACACTGGAGTGCACAAGTCTAAGAGCATTCTTGACTACATTCATTCGGACCTTTGGGGACCAACAAGAACACCAACACAGGGAGGTAACTTTTACTTTCTGTCTTTAATTGATGATTATTCAAGAAAGGTTTGGGTTTATTTGCTTAAAAATAAATCAGATGCTTTGAATAAATTTGTGGTGTGGAAAAAGTTGCTGGAGACTCAAACGGGTAGGGTAGTTAAGGCTTTATGAATCAATAATTGCTTAGAATTTTACAATAAGGATTTTGATAAATTTTGTGAGTTAAATGGCATTCTAAGAATTAGAACGGTTGTAAAAACACCTCAGCAAAATGGAGTTGCTTAGAGGATGAACAGAACCCTTATGGAAAAGGTTAGGTGCATGATAATTGGGTCCAGTTTACCAAAATATTTTTGGGGGGAAGTTGTGTCTACTGCTGCATACTTGGTAAATAGATCACCCCATAGAGATGTGGAGTGGGAAACCCACTGAGTTAAGCAACCTTAGGACTTTTGGGTGTGCTGCATTTGCACATCAAAAGGATGATAAACTTAAGCCAAGGTCTAGAAAATGTATATTTCTAGGGTATGGTGATAGGGTTAAGGGATTTAGGTTGTGGTCCTTAGAACTAAAAGGAATGAAACTCATAATAAGTAGGGATGTTATTTTTAATGAATTGTTATTTCCCTATTTGGAGAAAACTAACCCTGCAGGGGCTAGTGAGCAAACCAGTCCCGAATTTGTGGAGCATCGCATCAAGAAAATTCAGTTAAGGTAGAGTAAGGAAGGCAAGAGGGTTCGGACCAGGTAGAGCCCATTAATTAAGGCCATGCTTAGGATACTTATGAGGAGGCTGAACTAGAAGAGGTTGATGTAGCAAGTCAGTATGACAACCAGCTCACAAGGGACCGGGAAAGGAGGGTGGTCAGACCACCATTGAGATATGGGTTTGCGGATGCTAATGTAGCAGCTCCATGGACAGAATGAGAGGTTGGTCCAGAAACTTACATGGATGCCATGGAATGTAAGGAGTCACCAAAGTGGCAGCTAGCTATGGAGGAAGAAATTGATTCTTTGAGGAAGAACAACTATTGATAATTGGTGCCTAAACCAGAAAAACAGAGAGTTATGGTTTGTAGGTGGATCTACAAGATCGAAGAAGGAAACACTCTAGGGGATGAAGTCTGGTATAAAGCTAGGCTGGTGGCGAAGGGGTTCACATAAAGAGAAAGCATAGATTTTACCAAAATATTCTCACCGGTTGTGAAATACAAGACGATACGGATAGTATTGGCTATGGTGGTCCAATTTGATTGGGAGATCGAGCAAATGGATGTGAAGACAACGTTCCTGTATGGAGAGCTTGATGAGACCATCTACATGAGGCAACCCGAAGGCTATGAGGAAGGAAGGCAGGGAGAGTTGGTGTGCAAATTGAAGAAATATCTCTATAGCCTGAAGCAATCACCTCGACAATGGAATAAAAGGTTTGATTCCTTTGTAATCAGCATGGGTTTCATAAGGAACTACTATGATTCGTGTTTGTATTACAAGGGGCACAAGGTGGAGTAAGTGGTGATCATCTTTATCTATGTCGATGATATGCTGTTGGTTGGGAACAGCAGGGAGAAGATAGAAGAATTAAAGTCTCAACTCGGTTCGGCGTTTGAGATGAAGGATCTTGGCCATGCACAGAAGATCATTGGGATGAATATAATCCGGGAAAGGGAGAGAAAAAAATTGAAGATTTCTCAGACTTCCTACATAGAGAAGATGGTATCTAAGTTCTCTATGGAAGATAGCAAACTAGTGAAGGTTCCCCTTGCTGGCCATTTCAAGTTCTCCAGCGATCATTGTCCGAGATCAGAGGCGGAGAAGAAGGAAATGGATATGGTCCCTTACTCTAGTGCGGTTGGTTCAGTTATGTTCACCATGGTAAGCACTAGACTTGATATTGCTCATGCAATAAGTGTCCTCAGTAGGTTTATGAGTAATCCTAGAAGGGAGCATTAGCTTGGGATAAAGTGGTTGCTGAGGTACTTGAAGGGAAGCCCAGAAGTAGGACTGATTTATGAGAAGAGGGGTAAGTCCATCTATCTTGAGGGTTATGAGGATTTGGACTATAGAGCAGACCTGGATAAAAAAAGATCAATTACCTTCTACTTCTTCAACTTAAACGGATGCTATATAAGTTGAAAGTCTCAGTTGCAACCAGTGGTACCACTCTCAACAACTGAAGCTGAGTACATTGCGGCAACGGAAGCCATTAAGGAGGCTATGTGGTGCAAAGGGTTGTTGGAAGAGTTGAAGGTCTTGAAAGAGCAGGTGATAGTGTATTCGGATAGTCAAAGTGCATTGCACTTGTGTAAGAATCCGGTGTTCCATGAGAGGATAAAGCATATGGATGTTCGGTATCATTTCATTCGGAAAAATGTTACGGAATGATGCATTCATGTGGACAAGGTAGCCACAGAAGAAAATCCTGCTGATTTGGGCACCAAGGTTCTACCTCTGAGTAAGTTCAATCATTGCCTTGGACTACTTAGGATTGGAGTCGGTAGATATGATGACTCAAGATGAGTTTGGATCCTGAGTTCTCTGCACAATGAGTTCGAGTTTAAACGCTTAGACAAAGGTAGAGATTGTTAGTGTTTGTCTAAGGTTTAAACAAGGAAAAATCAGCATCAAGTGCACACCAGTGTGCACCGCGGCCTGGCTCTTCCAAGGTGCGGTGCCCAGCAAAAGAGAAGACCTGGAGGAGGTGTACGCTGCGGCTCAGCCTCCCCCAGGCTGCGGAGCCCACAATGGATGCAACATGGTGAAGTTTCAGCACACTCCAGGCCGCGGCATGCCCTGTTCTAGTCTGCGGCCTGAAGGCACACTGATACCTTTTGGTTCAACCTTTTTGTTAAGTGCATGAGGCATGTTCAAAACACACAAGATCACTTAGAATTTTTTTAGGGCTAAGGTTGATTGGACCTCAAGATCTAAGGGTGGATATTGATCCTCAAGATGGGTCAAGAAGTTGGTGCACTATATAGAGGGTCACCTAGCTTCAATCTCCAAAAGTGTGAGGAATAAATTGTGATTGAAAGTGAGATCAATTCTAAGAATGCAAAGACACAAAAAAAGAGAGACTCATTGTAAAGGCTGATTGTTTAGAAAGAGAGAGTAGAATAGAAAGGGGATTTAAGGGCTTGTAAGGGGAATTTTCTTGGGAAAATTCCAATGTTAGTTCTTATCACTTTCTTTTACTTTTTCTTCTTTGGTTCTTCAAGAACTTGAGTTTCTTGGAGAGAGTTGTTGTATTTGTAAAGAACCATTGATTTAGTGCTGAGAGTTCAGAGGAACTCACGGGGACGTAGGCTATTGCCAAACCTCGATAACAATTGTTGTATCCTTTCCTTTCTTTGATTTTTGTTTCTGTTTTCGATTCATCTTTACAAGTCATTCTAGACTTGGGTGTTTGGAAGATCACCACCTAGGCATCTTGAGGGTGATTTCCCAATAGATTGTTTCCCAACTTTTGGTTTTTCTTAAAATCTATTGTAAGGGTCTTTATTCTAACTGAGGTTTCTTATTGTGCGTTTATCTACCTAAATAAATAAGTAAATAACCGTGCAGTTTTACTTGCAAGTGCACAAGGTCAATAGTAGCATAGTGTGCGAATGCAAGATCATCTCCACAGGGATTGGTAAATATCACTTTAGAATTAGTTTCGCAATAATAAAATAAAAAAAAAATAAGAGAAATAAATATTGAGTTTGAAATAATAAAGATAAAGGCGTAGGGGCTTGATATCCACCACTAATTATGCTACCACAACAAAACAGTATGCCAATGCTCTACTCATGCTATGAATACCTAATGATTGTCAACCTAAGGGCATGGTATCTACTCCTTAAGCTATTGATCTCCCTAAGCAATGAGTTAGGCATAGTATCTACTCTAACTTTTCTCTTTCTTAAGGGATTCAGCATGGTATCTACTGAGTTGTTCCTTAAGAGAGCATAAGATCTTTGGAAATCAACAATCACATGAGACCTAGGGCACGGTATCTACTCCCGGTTTCCCATGTTGATTAACCCAAGTATCCGGTGTTGATATCTTTTGTTACTATTGTTGAACCCAGGACTCGGTCATCCAAATTGATTTAACTAACTAATCCATACCACATGCATACGTTGATCAGACACACACATATGAGGAATTTAAATAAAAACAGACATTAATCAAGTTAAGCATCACAACACAAATATCGCAAAGGTGCCAATACTGATTTATTGAATAAATATAATTAGGGCTTCAACCTAGCCCTTACTAAAAGTTTAAGTACACATAATAAAAATAAAGGAAAGAAGAAACCTGAGAGAAGAGTCATCAATTCTCTTCCACAGTTTCCTTCTCCAAGCTAAAGCAAGAAATAAAAGAAGGGATCCTTTGTGTGTGTTTTACAGGTGTATTTATAGGGGTTGAATAATCCTAGAAGACTCAGGAACCCTAAACTTTCCTAAAATATAAAACTCCTTTATTTCCAAAACTGGTTCTGCCGCTTTACTGTTCACACCCGTACATGTGCGCTCGATCGCATACGTTGTGCGCTTGATCGCAAGGTTGCGCTCGATCCTTCTTGTGTGCGCACGAGTGCTTATGCGCCCGATCGCACCCAATAGTGCGATCGATCGCACTTTTGCCAGTAGCTGCTCCACGATTTCCAGGTTTCTTCCTTAGGTGCCAAAAATGCTTCTTTTTATCCAAGACCCTATAAAAACATGCGAAACACAGAAATGAAGTAAAATGGACTAAATTATTATAACTAAGGACTTAACAAATATAAATAAGGGGGCTTAAATATGAATATTTAAGCACCTATCATTTCTTAAAACCATATAGGAAATAATTCGTTAATCAGGTGTCCCTAGACTTCCCCTGAACACTTTATTGGGGGCTCTCTCTTACTCAAATATTAGGGTTTGCCCTAATATCTTATTGAAGTGTTTAGGGGAACTCTTGGTGTCATTTGATATACATACTACTCATCAAGTGTTGTTTAAAAACCTAAAAGGCATTAGTTTAAATCAAATGGTTTTGATTTAAGTAGAAACAGTATGAGATTAAATCAAAATGCATCAGTTTAAATCAAAAGTTGTGATTTAAACAGAAAAGGTATTAGATTTAATAATTTTTTTAAAACAAATATGATCGGATCCGTTAAAAACTAACAAATATGATCATAAAGTTCTCCTTAAATCTGAAAAAAAAAAAAAAATCATATCGTTCCAACTGGAAAAACATAACTTTCTAGAATTATTTGAAGAGGTATCTTTGCACCTTTAAATACCATGCCTCCCTCAACATTCAGAATTATTTTATAGGTGCTTAAATATTCATATTTAAGCCCCTTAATTTACATTTGTTAAGCTCTTTGTCTATGTTTTAGTCTATTTTACTTCACTTTTGTGTTTTACACGTTTTTATAGGGTCTTGGAGAAAAAGAAGCATTTTTGGCACTTAAAGGAAGAAATCTGGAAATCCTAGGCAGCTGCTGGCTAGAGTGCGATCGAGTGCACTCCTCTGTGCGATCGAACGCACTCCTCTGTGCGATCGAGTGCAGACTGGCGATCGAGTGCACCACGAATACAATCGAGCGCACATGTACGGGCGGGAACAGTAAAGCGGCAGAACCAGTTTTGGAAATAAAGGAGTTTTTATGTTTTAGGAAATTTAGAGTTTCCTGAGCCTTCTAGGATTATTCAACCCCTATAAATACACTTGTAAAAATACAAATGAGGGGTCACCTCTTTTATCTTTCAATCTTCTTTTAGTTTTAGCTTAGTTTTAGGTCAGGAGGCCGGTGGCCAGAAGGAGACCATGGAGAGGAATTGACAACTCTTCTCTCGGGTTTCTTCTTTCCTCTTTTTTATTATGTTTAACTAATTTTCTAGTAGGGCTTGGTTTGAAGCCCTAATTATGTTCACTCAATAAATTTAGTATTGGCGTCTTTGCGATATTTATGTTGTGTTGCTTAACTTGATTAATACCTGTGTTTATTTAAATTCCTCATATGTATATGTCTGATCAATATGTGCATGTGGTATGGACTTGTTAGTTAGATCAATTTGGATGACCGAGTCCTGGGTCTGACATTAGTAACAAAAGATATCCACACCGGATTCTTGGGTTAATCAACATGGGAAACTGGGAGTAGATACCATGCCCTAGGTCCTATGTGGTTGTCAATTTCCATAGGTCCTATGCTCTCTTAAGGAACAACTCAGCAGATACCATGCTGAATCCCTTAAGAAAGAAAAAAGTTAGAGTAGATACCATGCCTAACTCGTTGCTTAGGGAGATCAATAGCTTAAGGAGTAGATACCATGCCGTTAGGTTGAAAAACATTAGGTATTCATGACATGAGTAAAGCATTGGCATACTGTTTTGTTGTGGTAGCATGATTAGTGGTGGATATCAAGTCCCTACGCCTTTATCTTTATTATTTCAAACTCAACATTTATTTCTCTTGTTTTTGTTTCATTATTTTGAAACTAATTCTAAATTGAACTTTACCAATCCTTGTGGAGATGATCTTGCATTCGCACACTATGCTACTGTTGACTTTGTGCACTTGCAAGTAAAACGAGTGCGATTATTTGCTTATTAATTTATGTAAATAAATGCGCAACAAGTTTTTTGCGCCGTTGCCGAGGATTGTGCGAAGTTTCTGTTTAGAATTATTTCCTGTTTATTTTACTTATTTTTTTAATTCTATTTTCTTATTTTTCATTAAATATTTTTTTTAATCTGTTTTGTTTTATTTTATTTTATTTTCATCAACTATCTAACTTAATTCTTCGTTTTTGTTAATTTCTTGCTTTCTGTTTCATGTGTGCATCAGTGCTAATTCTGGCACTATGATCGAGCGCAAACCTAAGTGTGATCGAGCGCACTGGTGCGATCGAGAGCAGTGCCTGGAGCGCTCGAGTGCAAATAGTCCAGAGACTACTCGAGCAGCAGTACTGAAGCTGCTGCACTAAGGTATTCCTGCTGATTCATGCAAGGGCTTCGAGTGAGGAACCCAACCATCCTTCCACTTGATATACTTGAAGCCATAATTATGTTCACTCAATAAATTTAGTATTGGCGCCTTTGCGATATTTATGTTGTGTTGCTTAACTTGATTAATACATGTGTTTATTTAAATTCCTCATATGTATATGTCTGATCAATATGTGCATGTGGTATGGACTTGTTAGTTAGATCAATTTGGATGACCGAGTCCTGGGTCTGACATTAGTAACAAAAGATATCCACACCGGATTCTTGGGTTAATCAACATGGGAAACTGGGAGTAGAAACCATGCCCTAGGTCCTATGTGGTTGTCGATTTCCATAGGTCCTATGCTCTCTTAAGGAACAACTCAGCAGATACCATGCTGAATTCCTTAAGAAAGAAAAGAGTTAAAGTAGATACCATACCTAACTTGTTGCTTAGGGAGATCAATAGCTTAAGGAGTAGATACCATGCCGTTAGGTTGACAAACATTAGGTATTCATGACATGAGTAAAGTATTGGCATACTGTTTTGTTGTGGTAGCATGATTAGTGGTGGATATCAAGTCCCAACACCTTTATCTTTATTATTTCAAACTCAACATTTATTTCTCTTGTTTTTATTTCATTATTTCGAAACTAATTCTAAATCGAACTTTACCAATCCCTGTGGAGATGATTTTGCATTCGCACACTATGCTACTGTTGACCTTGTGCACTTACAAGTAAAACGAGTGCGATTATTTGCTTATTAATTTAGGTAAATAAACGCGCAACAAACAACTGTGGACCTAAAAGTTATTTAGTATTTAGTAAAACAACAGTTAAAACAGTTTTTCTTACACTAATTCAACTTTCTAGAAATTGTTTTTTCAGTTTTTGATTCTTCGTGTTTGGCTTAAGTTATGTTTCTTGAAAGAAAAACCTTTTTAGAAACTTTACCAAATGTTTTGTACAGATTATGAGATTGTCATAGATCTTTCATGCATATCTGCTGGTTCATATATTCATGAAAAATATACTGCTGAAAGTAGTTGAAAAGTATTCATCATAAAGATTATTATGGTTGCCTGTTAAACAGTTGTAAACTAAACAAAAATTCACTCACATCAACGCGACTTATTGTGGATAGCAACTGTTCTTGAGGCATCTCCCGTGATACAAAAATTAGAATTACATGTAACCTTCTTGTTGGATTTATTTGTCATTGTTGTTCATGCCATTAATATGAGTAGTGAATCTCTGTAATCCTTAACTAAAATTGCGTTTGAAATGCATTATTACAGCTAAGAACCTATGAATATGATGAAGAACCAAGAGAAATAAACAGGCCTCCAAGCAGCCCCTATGATCAGCTCAAGGAAATTGTCATTACAGGGACACGAGGTTACCTGAGAGAGATTGCGGTTGCAATCTATCTGCTAAACAATGCGATAGCACTTGAAACGATGAAATTTGACCCACATAGAAGATATTTCATTGGAGATGGGAAATGGGAAGTTTCAGTAGCTTGTTGCAGATGGACCTCAATTGGAAGGCAGAAGGTCTTGGAATATCTTAGAGCAGAAGCTAGTCCCCTCGTGGAATTGTTGATTCTCTAACTTTTCATTTGGCAAACAAACTCTTTTAGAATCTTCAATGCTTTCCCAGCTCTCAATCTGGAAAGATTCTTGTCTAGACCTACTCCATGAGATTTTGTTGGATCAGAGGTTCTTTCCACAGTTAGATGGAGAGAGAAAGAGAAAATTTCTCCTACCTGTCTCATTTCTGATTATGGAGAATACCTTTTGTCCAGGTCTTCGTAAGAAATTTTCCTAAATCTGATGGAACATATAGCAGGAAAACATGAAAAAATCTCTTATAAAGAGCCAGTGTATACAATAAATAGAAAGCACTACATAATGTACTAATGTATAATAAGAACAAATATTAATTCAAACCTCTAACGCAAAATGTGGTGAGGCATGAAATGAAATAAATATAGTCTGATAAGGTGAAAAATGGCTTCAGGTGTCAGATGCCAGCCAGAGTTCCCCCAAACACTTCGGTAAGGCAGAGTTACCCTCAAGTTAAGGGGTAAGGGTCTTAGAAGAGCCCACAATGAAGTGGTAAAGGGAACTCTAGGAGACAGCTGACCATAGTTATCAGGAACTTGGTACGTTCTAGTTCACGGTACGAGTACGGGGACGTGGTATGTTACCCACCCTGTACGCGGTACGTTGGAGGTAGACTGGAATGATTTTTATTATGTATAAAATTAAGAGATTAGATATATTTATGATTACAATATAAATAGAATTGTGCGCATAATAATAGTGAAGAAGATATTGGAGTTTTGACAAAATAGTAAAGTCAACAAATATAATACTAGAAAACATAATTTAAAAATAAATTGTAAGCATTCTTTTAAATCACAAAAGAAATATTTTTTTTTTGAAAAAAAAAATTTTAAGCTAAAAGCCTTAATAAAAATTTGGATCGCCAATTTTAAGGATCTGGTGCGCGACTGCATCACGAAGCAGAACGTAGAATCCGGATTGCAATTCCAAGGGGAGTATATGGATCCCGATAACTATGCAGCTTACTCTTTCTTGTTCAGCATGTTATACCACAGCAATCAAACTACTCATACTTATATAGTGAAGATTATAGTTCATGCCCGCAGCATGTTGTCGAGGAAATTTAGGTGCCTTAATAGGGGACCATTAGAAATGAGGGAAGTCTAAATGTGGAAATTTATCGAAATCAAACCTGGTCAGTATTGTGGGAAAGATGAAAGAAAAAGAATATTTTTGAGGCAGGTGGCAGTGAGGTCTCCACACTTATCTTTCTGTTTTCTCATCTCAGAGTCCTATGATCCTCTTCCATCTTTTTCACAATGATAAAAGCTTGATACTAAAATAGGCATTGATAACTAATACGCAATCTAAGCTCGATAAGCATGGTTATAGTCATGTAATCCTTAGATTAATATATAGGCTGGTTAGTTACTATATAACAGCTTGGAAATTAAGTGCATTTGATTTTAACATATACCAAAGAAAGGGCAAATGACAGGTGCAAAGAAGGAGAATGCATTGTGGCCTGTGCCCTCAGTATGCTTCTTTTCTTTCATCCAGCTGGAAGCTGAGACAAGGCTCAACAACTTATATATTTATCCTGACAGATTTCTCTATTACTGAACATAGCAAAATAAAAAGCATTGTACTGTAAACAATTGCAGGGGAGGAACTCACCCTTGCATATAAGGGATCAGTAACCTAATCCGGCTGATCAAATTTAACAGCTTATACTTTGGCTATTACTTAACAAATCATTTATTGAGCTTCATTGTTCCTTGAAGAAATTTACGAAAACCCCTTGTGCACACTAATATGTTTATGGTGGGAGCCAGTTAAGCCTTAAGGAAAGTGACTTTATTACATGCCATGATGTTTTCCAAAGCTAAACACAGTCCTTTCCTGGTTTCTGTATTTTTCTCTAATAGATTCCATTACCTTCGAACCTGAAGAAGAAAAGGTCTGATCCGAAAAGCAACCACGGAGGATGTCCCATTAAAGAAAGAGAGGATTAAACAAAATGGTTTCATCCGCAAACAACCTGAGAGTATACAAAGCAAAGCATCATATTGTCATCACTAACAATTAGAGAAGCTGTAAGGATCACTTAGGAGTACCAGGTGAAGGTGTACCTTCAGACAATATCTCTTAATTAGAAACCGTGGCCTCTTGCCTTAGTGGTTATGGGTTCTGTATATAGGAAAATTGGGTTTCATCCCCCTCCTTGCCAAGATATTTAAAAAAAATAACTATTACTTATATTTCAGTTTTTCTCTTGACATTTCAGGGCTGAATTCATGCCAGAGAGGCTATCACGCGACTTTTCCTCAATTTAAACAATTATGTGTACTGGATTGTGTCTTCATCTCAAACATTCATTTAAGCATCTCACTCATTTTTTTTCTTCTTTGTTAATCGAAAGTGAATGATCTCTATATCACTTTTCTTTGAATCTCAACAATTTGCTTCAAATTTCACTGATATATATTATGTGAAGAGAAAGATATTTCCTATATCAAATTTATTGAAGGTGCACACACAAAAGTTAATCAAAAGAAATATTTTTTTTTGATGTTTTAAGGTTGATAGTTTTCATGTGATCAAAAGTTCAATTAAAAGTCCGGATAAAGCAAATGTGACCACTTTTCTCTATATAAATTACTTTGATTATGGGAATCTGAAAGTTATCAACTCTTTCCATCTTAAATTTATATGATTTTATAGCTTTTTTTTTTGTAATGTCGTGACAGTAACTTGAGTAAGACTTGGGAAATTGCTTCCAGAAGGTCACAAAGACGAAGATGTAACCGATGGGCTAACCCCACAGTTACAATGTTACAGCCTTTTGAAAGCATTTAAACTAAACACATGATAAATTGACGCCGGGAAGAATAGCGATTATTCTGCAGGCTAGTCGAACAGATAGTTCACAGGGAGTAACACAAGAAAAACCCTAAAACAATACAGAGAAACTACTCTGATGCTTTATTTTAATTTATTCCAAAAATACAATAATAATATTACGAAACCCTAAGACCTTATTTATAAGGTCGAAGCTAAAATAAGAAAATTAAATTAAGGCCGAATTTAAATTAAATAAAAAAAAAATTTCCTAAAAACTAAAAACTGCCAATTTGAAGGTCTAAACTTCGTTTTTTGGCTTAAAAACAATAAGACTTAATATAAAATACTAAGTTTTTTCCGAAAGCTTATTTCCAATCAGACTAGGGTTTCGAGACCCAATTCGAGCTTCTGGCCCGCTAAACGATGTAAACCGGCTTAGGTAGCCCACTTGCCATCTGATAGCTCAGCATCATCTGACTCGGATCCTCCTGCATCTGTCGCCCCGGGTTTGAAAAAACTCGTCCTCGAGTTCACAATAGCCACATTGGAATCCCCAAAACAAGGACTCAAGTGTTTCACATTAAAGACATTAGGCGGCAACCCAAGAGAAAGATCCTCTGGTATCAGGTCAGAAAACTCTGCTAATAGCGGCGAATCCACTATGAAACCGAGATCTCCATAATGATCCACTCGACCACGGCGTTCCCCGAATCGAGTAAGATTGTAATACGGGTTTTCGAAACTGGAATCGGAATCGTGATCTTTCATCTCACGATCACCGAAACTCTGCGCCGTTAGACGCTGGGTTAACTTTGCAACCTGCTTTTGTAAATCCTCAATCATCACATCCTGAACGTTACGATCACGGCGTGGGGCTTCCTCGTTCGGAACCTGCCCGCGACGACCACGACCACGATCACCAGCCATGGAAACTGATGAAATCTCACCCCAGGAAGATGTTGAAGCTCTGATACCAACTGACGCCGGGCAGAATAGCGATTATTCTGTAGGCTAGTCGAACAGATAGTTCACAGGGAGTAACACAAGAAAAACCCTAAAACAATATAGAGAAACTACTCTGATGCTTTATTTTAATTTATTCCAAAAATACAATAATGATGATTATGAAACCCTAAGACCTTATTTATAAGGTCGAAACTAAAATAGGAAAATTAAATTAAGGCCAAATTTAAATAAAATAAAATAAAAAGTTTCCTAAAAACTAAAAACTGCCAATTTGAAGGTCTAAATGTCATTTTTTGACTTAAAAATGACAATGCTCAGTACACAATACTGAATTTTGCCCAGAAAACCGTTTCCAATCAGACTAGGGTCTTTAGGGCCCAATCCGAGCCCGTAGCCCGCTAAACGATGTAAACCGGCCTACGTAGCCCACTTGCCAACTGACAACTCAGCATCATCTGACTCGGATCCTCCAACTGACACCGGACAGAATAGCGATTATTCTGCAGGCTAGTCGAACAGATCGTTCACAGGGAATAACACAAGAAAAACCCTAAAACAATACAGAGAAACTACTCTGATGCTTTATTTTAATTTATTCCAAAAATACAATAATAATATTACGAAACCCTAAGACCTTATTTATAAGGTCGAAGCTAAAATAGGAAAATTAAATTAAGGCTGAATTTAAATTAAATAAAATAAAAAGTTTCCTAAAAACTAAAAACTGCCAATTTGAAGGTCTAAACTTCGTTTTTTGGCTTAAAAACGATAAGGCTTAATATAAAATATTAAGTTTTTCCTGAAAGCTCGTTTCCAATCATACTGGGATCTTCGGGACCCAATCCGAGCTCGTGACCCGCTAAACGATGTAAACCGGCTTAGGTAGCCCACTTGCCATCTGATAGATCAGCATCATCTGACTCGGATCCTCCTGCATCATAAATGAACCACACCAATCCAATATTCTTTAGTTCTTTTTTTTTTCTTTGCTAAATAAATAAACATTGAGAAGGAGAGGGTGTGTGACCGTCTCAACACATGGGTTAGAGCTGTGTGGTTATCTAGTTTACTCCAAAAGCAACACGTATTGTAAATACCCCCAAAAAAATGAAACACTTCACCGGTTTTCTTGTCCTAAAATATTTATTAGAACTATTTCCATGATAAGTTACATTTTAGTCCTCTCAAGGGATGGCTACGGCAGTTTACTTATCAATATATTGGTAACTTTTCTTTGGAACCTAGAGAATTAGTAATGTCCATGCCATTTTAATAGCAAGGATGAAGAATTGACTCCAGAATTGAGATTTCCACCTAAATAGTACAAAAACTATACAATAAAAAATTGTATAAAAAATATGGCAGTGCTAGGGAGGCATGCCTTGAATTAATTTAAATGAAAATGTTGTATTGACAATCAACAAGGCTGAAAATTGATTCGTTGTGACCAAGCCAACAATTTTGATTAGTAGGCATGCATAACATTTTTAAGAACTTATCACCCAAAAATGTTACCTCAAGCTGTTTCTAAATCATAGGCTGGTTTTATTGCCATTACACCGCCGATATAAGATATGAGTTGTAACATTATCCCTCATGGAGTATAACAGGAAGATAGGTTCTTTGAGAAATAATCCGGAGAAGCTAGTGAGTGGAATTATGGATACTCAGTAACTTTTTGATTAAACTCATTGTTTAAGACACAGATAATTTCTGCTTTACGCCTTAAAAAACTGGAGGCATCTTGTGGATCCCCTGCTAGAATTGTTGATCGGTAAACAAACTCGTTTTACAAACCTTCTCTGCTTGCAAGCTGATTTAACATAGCATGAATTAAACACGATAAAATGACAGTACGACAATAAATAGAAAGCAGTACATAATGTATGATAAAAATATGTACTGCAATAATTCAAAGCTCTAAAATGCAAAATGTGGTGAGGCATGAAATGTTAAAAACATAGCCATCTAAGGTGAAGACTGATAAAATTTTCACCCACTGACTTTAGGTGTCAGGTGCCTGCCAGAGTTCCCCCAAACACTTCAGTAGGGCAGGGTTACCCTCAAGTTAAGAGCCCACAATGAAGTGGTCAAGGGAACTCCAGGGGACGGCTGACTCTTTCTTGTTCTGAAGGTTATACTTATTTTAGGCTATATAAACATTAAACAAACTACTCATACTTATATACTGAAGATTATGGTTCACTCCCACTGCATGCTGTCAAGGAATTTTAGGTGTCTTTCCAGTAGAGGGGACCAGTAGAAATGAGAGAAATCTAAATGTGGGAAATTTACCGAAATCGAACCTAGTCAGTATTGTGGGAAAGATGAAAGAGAATATTTTTGAGGCAAGTTGGCTGTGAGGTCTACACACTCATCAGCTTTCTGTTCTCTCATTTCAAATGCCTATGACCCTCTGCTATCTTTTTCATAAAGATAAAAATTCTATACTAAAATAGATATTTTTATTTTGGTATGTTGATGGGAGGGGATCAAACCCAAGTCTCTTATATGAATAACTTAGAGATAATACTAATAGGCATTGCCTATAACTAATAAGTGATTAACCTCGGTAACATAGTGTTTTAATCAGATAATCCTTAGATTAAATAGATGATAGTGAGAAATTAATATTGGCTGGTTAGTTACTGCATAAAATAGCTTGGAATATTTAAGTGCATTAGATTTTAACAGATCAAAGAAAGGACAAAGAATAGGTGAAAAGATTGAGAATGGTTGACCCAAGTTTGGAGAAAACTTGGATTTGGAGACTCCACCAAGCAAAGGCGCCCATTAAATGATGTTGAAGACTATACAAACCTAAAAGATTAAGCCTATGGGTTTTGGACTTCAGCTTGCGAGCATTACCCGCTCGCTACATAAGTCACCATGTACGTGCCACTCGAGTCTCTCCAGCTCCCCTTGTTGTTCGACTAAACCACCGTGAGCATCTTGAAGTCAACCCCAAGATATTTCATACCCAGCCAAAGTCGATATTGGCTTGACTGACATGGATAGGTACCAATATGAACTCATGAGCCTTGAACCCAAATCATTTATATAAGTCACTCACATCTCATTCACAGACTCTTATTTTTATACGAACTTTGACTTGATAGAGATTGATGGGTACCAATATGACTTAAAAATTTATGCTCATGTATTGAGTCTTGAGCTCAAACCATGTATATAAATCACTCTTATTTTTATTTCTTTTAGATGTATGATAACTTATATATGAATATCCTAACAATGGCATTGTGACTAGTGACCTCAATGTTCTTCTTTTCTTTCATCTTGCCTGCAACTCATGGGA
Organism: Bretschneidera sinensis; assembly: GCA_023935145.1. Lineage (NCBI taxonomy): Eukaryota > Viridiplantae > Streptophyta > Magnoliopsida > Brassicales > Akaniaceae > Bretschneidera > Bretschneidera sinensis. The sequence continues at coordinate 56,703,461 of CM043705.1, read as the reverse complement.
TTATGGCCAACATATATTTTTCCTGACAGATTTCCCTCAATCTTGAACATAACAAAACAAAAGGAATTGTAAATAACTGTAAGGGAGGAACTCACTCTGCAAATATGGGAGTAGTAATCTAATCTGGCTGATCAAATTTAAACAGAAAGAAAATTTTCTTAATTTTTCAATGTGGGATAAAGGACTAAGAGTAACACCATACAAAAAATGGTCATTTTGCAATCTTAATTTCCAACAAAATCAGTTTTAATTTTGAATCAGACTTAATAAATTCAAAATTCAAATGGACATGAAAAGTTGTGTCAGTTTAAAACAAATTGAAAATCTATGTATTTAAGGAGATGTCATAATTGCGAGAAGCTACTTCATAAGTTCTTTACTTTCTATACAACAACCCATCACTGAAATAACAATAATCAACATATAAGTTGAAAAAAATAATCGAAACTTATAATCTGTAGGAATCAAAATTGGAACCTTTTAGTTCCGAGCTTCAGTCTAGACCATACACATAATATACACTTAAATTGTATTTTTTTACTACAAAAAAAAAACTCTAAATATTTCCCAGTTAATTCTGAACACACTAGTGAATGCTTATTGGGGCAATATGCAGAAACCTCCTTACCACTAACCTATTTATGGTGGGGGCAAATTAAACCGTAAGGACAATGGCTTTGTTACACACTGTAAAGTTTTCCAATACTAAACACATTCCTTTCTTTATTTTTGTAGTTTGTACTAATATTCTTGATCAAATGTAGGTTGATCTTACATAGGATAAATATTTCAGAATTTCTTATCGGACAAACTCTATGGTTGAGTTTATTTGAATGTTATAACATTGATCATACCATCATATCCTCGACTGAAGTATACTTGAATGTGTGTTCTTGTCAAGAAATAATGAGGAGGGCCATTTCAAGAGAGATTACAAGAAGATGATGAGGGGTGAGAAAGAAAGAGGTCATACCAAGAATGGAGAGGCTTTAGTTGCCAAGGGAGAATAGTAAGATGATGTTCTTTTTGTGTGCTCAAATGTGAGTGAAAGATAGGGCAGTGAGAGATGGATCTTGGATTCTATATGCACTTATCATATGTGTCATCACTGGGATTGGTTCAAGAATTTCAAGGAAACCGATGGGGGAATGGTTTTCTTGGGGAACAATACTTCATGCCAAGTGAGGGGCATGGGAGACATCTAATTGAGAATGTTTGATTGAGTTACAAGGCTGTTGCGGAATGTGAGATATTTTACGGATTTGAGAAGAAATTTGATCTCATTGGAGCAGCTAGATTCTATGGGGTACACATACAAAGTAGAGGGAGGTAAGATCAAGGTAACCAAGGGATCTTTGATAGTGATCAAAGCAGCAATCAAGAATGGTAACTATGAGATGATTGGAGAGACGGACATCAAGGATCAAGCAGCAAGCTTGATGGCTGATGGATAAGGTAGTACTTTGGCATAATCGCTTGGGATATATGAGCGAAAATGGGCTACAAGTTCTCCACAAGGATGGGTTACCTGATGGTGACAAGGTCGAAAAACTCGATTTCTGTGAGAGTTGTGTTCTTGGGAAGCAACATCGGATTAGCTTCAACACCGGAGTGCACAAGTTTTGTTGGAGAAAACATGGATTTGGAGACTCCACCAAGCAAAGGCACCCATTAAATGATGTTGAAAACTATACAAACCTAAAAGCTTAAGCCTATGTGTTTTGGACTTCAACTTGCGAGCATTACCCGCTCATTACACAAGTTACCAAGTTCGTGCCACTCGAGTCTCTCCAGCTCCCCTTGTTGTTTGAGTAAACCACCGTGAGCATCTCGAAGTCATACCCAAGATATTTCATACCCAGCCAAAGTCGATATCAACTTGATTGACATGGATAGGTACCAATATAACTCAAAAGTTTAAACTCATGAGTCTTGAACCCAAATTATCTATATTAGTCACCCACGTCTCATTCACAGACTCAACCACGAGGCTTGTTAAATTCGAGAATATTTCACACACGGGAGATCATACAAACTTTGACTTGATAGACATTGATGTGTACCAATATGACATAAAGATTTATGCTCATATATTGAGTCTTGAGCTCAAACCATGTATATAAATCACTCTTATTTTTATTTCTTTTAGATGTATGATAACTTATATATGAATATCCTAACAATGGCATTATGGCTAGTGACCTCAATGTGCTTCTTTTCTTTCATCTTGCCTACAATTATGGGAAACATATATTTTTCCTGACAGATTTCCCTCAATCTTGAACATAACAAAACAAAAGGCATTGTAAATAACTGTAAGGGAGGAACTCACTATGCAAATATGGGAGTAGTAATCTAATTTGGCTTATCAAATTTAAACAAAAAGAAAATTTTCTTAATTTTTCAATATGGGATAAAGGACTAAGAGTAACACCATACAAAAAATGGTCATTTTGCAGTCTAAATTTCCAACAAAATCAGTTTTAATTTTGAATTAGACTTAATAAATTCAAAATTCAAATGGACGTGAAAAGTTGTGTCAGTTTAAAACAAACTGAAAATCTATGTATTTAAGGAGATGTCATAATTGCGAGAAGCTACTTGATAAATTCTTTACTTTCTATACAACAACTCATCACTGAAATAACAATAATCAACATATAAGTTGAAAAAAATAACTGACACTTATAATCCGTTGGAATAAAAAATGGAACCTTTTAGTTCCTAGCTTCAATCTAGACCATATTCATAATATAGACATAAATTGTATTTTTTTACTGCAAAAAAATAAATAAATAAATAAACTTTAAACATTTCCCAGTTAATTCTGAACACACCAGTGAATGCTTATTGAGGCAATATGCAGAAACCTCCTTACTACTAACCTATTTATGCTGGGGGCAATTTAAGCCGTAAGGACAATGGTTTTGTGATGCAAGAGGATCCGAGTTAGATGATGCAGAGTTGTCAGATAGCACGTTGTTGGCACTGAGATACCATGAGTTGGCAGATCAGCACAAAGATGGCAGGTAATCGTGATTTTTTCCTAATTGGGGTAGTTTTGGGTGCGTTTCGGTATTTTGGCCATAACTTTTGCCATGGGTTTCAGAACGGCACATATGCCCCCAATTCAGAAAGTTCTTTTCGGCGCGCACGTTGTGGTCACCCAGCTCCACTCAGTGCGCACCTTTTCCGAGGTCAAAATCCACTGTTTTCGCTTCTGAATCCCTAATTTTAGTTATTTTTTTCCTTTCATGGTAATATTTCATTTATTGTTTAGGAAGTGATTCTGAACCCGATTTGGGCCAAATTTTTTGGTAGATTATTTCTTTTATTACGTATTTCATTTTGGTATGATTATTAGGATTTTGCTATTTTTTGGTAAAATTCTAATAATGACGATTTTTAGCTATACAGCCCGGCTTGTGGGCTGATTTTTGGATATTTTTTTGGGATTGCATAATTTTGAATTGAACATCAGAGGTGTTTCTCTGTGTTTTTGGCAGATTCTCTTGTGTTTTTCCCTGTGAATTATCTGTTGAAACTAGCATGCAGAATAATCACTATTCTGTTCGACGTCAATTGGTATAAGAGCTTCAACATCTTCCTGGGGTGAGATTTCATCAGTTTCCATGGCTAGTGGTTGTGGTCGTCGCGGGCAAGTTTCGAAAGTGGAAGTCCTACACCGTGATCGTAACGTTCAGGATGCGATGATTGAGGATTTACAGAGGCAAATTGCAGAGTTAACCCAGTGTCTAACGGCGCCGAATTTTGGTGATTGTGAGATGGAAGATCACGATTTTGATTCCAGTTTTGAAAACCCGTATCGCAATCCTGCTCGATTCTGGGAGCACCGTGGTCGGGAGGATCGTTATGGAGACCTCGGTTTCAGAGTGGATCTACCTGAGTTTTTTGGTACGTTACTGGCCGAAGGATTCGTCGATTGGTTGAATGAAGTAGAGCGTATTTTCGAGTATAAGGAAGTCCCAGATAGTGGCTAAGTGAAACTAGTTGCCATCAAACTCAAAGGCAGAGCATCTGTGTGGTGGGAGCAGTTGAGGCGCTCACGCGACCGATAGAGCAAGGCTAAGATCACTGATTGGGAGAGGATGAAGAAGAAGATGAAGGCTCACTTCTTTCCTTTCGGCTACACTCAAAGCTTATTTCAGCGACTTCATTCATTGAGGCAAGGCACGAGATCGGTTGATGATTACACGGAGGAGTTCTATCAATTGATAGCCCAAAATGATTTATCTGAGACAGAAGAACAGATGGTGGCACAGTATTTGGGGGGATTATGACAGCCCCTATAGGATGTCCTCAGCATTCACTCGCTGTGGACTGTTTCTGAAGTGTACCAGCATGCACTTGCTGTGGAAAAACAGCTGAACAGGAGGCCAATGATCAGAAGCAATCAAAGCAGTCGAACAGTTCGCCCTCAAAAATGCCATCTTGCCCAGCAGCCACCCCAGGGTAATTCTGATTCAAAGTGAACAGAGACATAAAGTGACTGAGCGCAGGAAGCCTACTAGTCAGAAAGGCAAAAATCTCCTGATTGAGGATGACGTGGTAGATGAAACTGAGGAGATTGAAGAGCCTATGTATGACGATGATGAAGATGGAGATGTGTTGTATGGAGATGGCCATGAGGCTCTGGTTGTTCGTAAGAGTCTATTGACTCCTAAGAACGATTCAGGGGACGATTAGTTGAGAACCAATATTTTCTACATTACCTACACAGTTGTAGATAAAGTCTGCAAGATGATCATTGACAGTGGTAGTTGTGAGGACGTAATGTCTGAAGAGACTGTCCAAAAATTGTAGTTGAAGACAAATCGCTATCCTAAGCCGTATAAATTGTCGTGGCTGAATAAAGGAAGTGAGGTAACAGTAGATAGGCGATGCTTAGTGTCTTTTTCGATTGGCAGGAAATATTTTGATAATGCTTGGTGTGATGTTGTGTCTATAGATGCTTGTCATATATTGTTAGGCAAACCTTGGCAGTATAATCGCAGTTTTATTCATGATAGGCGAAAAAATATGTATTCCCTTAGCATCAAAGGGAAGAAGATTGTGTTGGCACCCCGTCAGGAAGGAACCACTCCTACCTCGGTAACCAATAATACTAACCTGCTTTCTATGTCTAGGTTTTCAGTTGAGATTGAGTGTGGAGATGTGGTTTATGCTCTGCTACCTTATGGGAATAGTGCAGTAGACGTGAATCCAAATTTACCAGCAGAGGTGCAGCAGCTGCTAGCAAAGTTTTCTGACCTGATACCAGAGGATCTTCCTCCTGGGTTACCGCCTATGAGGGATATTCAGCATCAAATCGACCTTGTTCTGGGGTCTAGTTTGCCTAATCTACTGGTGTATTGCCTCAGTCCCAAGGAATCTGAAGAGTTACAGCGACAGGTGGTAGAGTTGTTGGAGAGGGGCTACATCCGTGAGAGTATGAGCCCATGCACAGTTCCTGCCATGGTGGTGCCGAAGAAAGATTGCTCTTGGCATATGTGTGTTGATAGCAGAACAATCAATAGGATTACAGTGAAATACAGATTTCTAATTCACCGCCTGGATGATATGTTAGACCAGCTGTCCGGTTCTAAGGTCTTCTAAAAAATTGACTTTAAAAGTGGATACCACGAGATCAGAATAAGACTTGGAGATGAGTATAAGACAACGTTTAATATGCAACATGGGTTGTATGAGTGGATAGTCATGCCTTTTGGCTGTCTATTTATAAGATTTATGCATCAGGTTTTACGGTCTTTCATCGGGAAATTTGTTGTAGGTTTACTTTGACGACATCCTCATTTATAGCCCGACGTGGGCATCACATTTTGATCACCTCCGTGCTATTTTTGATATGTTAAGGATGGAGCGCCTGTTCATCAATCAGAATAAGTGTTCTTTCCTCACTACTTCTGTAACTTTTCTTGGTTTTGTTATGTCTACTGATGGTGTTCATGCAGATCAGTCAAAGATAGATGCGGTATTGGAGTGGCCCAAACCGAATACCTTACACGATGTCAGAAGTTTCCATGGATTGGCGTCTTTCTACCGTCAGTTGATCAGAAACTTTAGCACTCTGATTGTTTCTATCATAGAGTGGCTCAAGGGACGTGATTTCCAGTGGTCCGAGGAGGCGAAAACCAGTTTTCAACTGGTCAAGCATAAGATGATAGAGGCACCAGTTTTGACACTTCCTGATTTTGAAAAGGTGTTTGAGGTAAACTGTGATGCATCTTGGGTTGGCATTGGTGGTGTTCTGAGTCAGGAGGGGAACCCAATAGTTTTTTACAATGAGAAGCTATTAGAATCAAAGAAGAATTATTCCACCTATGATTTGACATTTTATGCCATAGTTCAGTCCTTAAAACATTGGCGTCACTACCTGGTGCAGAGGGAGTTCATTCTTATCACTGATCATGAGGCCTTGAAGTACATCAATGGCCAACACAAGCTGAGTAGACAGCATGCCAAGTGGGTGGTGTACTTGCAAGAGTTCACGTTTGCGCTGAGGCACCGAGCAGGGAGTCTGAACTGTGTTGTTGATGCACTGAGCCGTCGTACATTACTCTTCACCACCATGAGCACCAGAATTGCAGGATTTGAGGTTTTCTCTGATATGTATGCTGCAGATCCTTCCTTCAGGAGGATAATTCAGGAGGTAACTGATGGTCAACGACATGATTTTATTTTGCATAATGGTTATCTGTTTTGTGGATTACAGTTGTGCATTCCAGATTGTTCACTAAGGCAGCAGATTATTAGTGAACTTCATAACGAGGGTCACTTTGGGTGAGATAAGACATTGGATTTGATCTCTTCTAACTATTATTGGCCCAAATTGACTAGTGACGTGGCTCATTATGTGGAGCATTGTTATGTGTGTCAGTGGTCCAAGGGAGTTCTCACTAATGCGGGCTTGTACACACCTTTACCTGTACCTGAAGCCCCTTGGTTTGATGTCAGTATAGACTTTGTGTTGGGCTTACCCCATACCCAACGGGCCTTGGATTCTATTTTCGTTGTGGTTGAAAGGTTTTCCAAGATGGCCTATTTTGTAGCTTGCAGGAAAACAATGGATGTTGCCCGGATCGCCCATCTTTACTTCAGGGAGATTGTGCGTTTACATGGTGTTCCCTGATCCATTACTTCGGATCGTGACACCAAGTTTTTTGAGTCATTTAAGGAGGAATTTATGGGAGAAACTAGGGACAAAGTTGAATTTTAGCAGCGCCTACCATCCCCAGACAGATGGTCAGACCGAGGTGGTGAACCGGAGTTTGGGGAATCTTTTGAGGAGCTTGGTACGAACTAAACTGAAGCAGTGGGATTTGATGTTGCCTCAAGCAGAATTTGCCTATAACAGGTCGAAAAACAGAACCATAGGAATGGGCCCATTTGAGATTGTCTATGGTCAGAATCCATCTAGGGTGCTTGACTTAGCCCCTATTCCACGTGTGGGTCATTTGAGTCACAAGGCAGATGAGATGGCAGAACATCTTCAGGGTATCCATGAGCAGGTGAAGCTGGCCATTCACGAGAGTAATTCCAAGTACAAGGTTCAAGGCGACAGTCACCGTCGTCAGGTACTTTTTGATGTTAGTGATTTTGTTTGGGCAGTATTAACTCGTGATCGTTTTCCTGTTGGAGAGTATAATAAGCTTAAGGAGTGGAAGATTGGACCCTGTGAGATCCTACAGAAGATCAATGATAACGCCTATAAACTGCGCCTTCCCAGTCATTTGAGGACTTTTGATGTCTTTAATGTGAAACACCTGAGTCATTGTTTTGTGGATTCCGATGAAGCTATTGTGAACTCGATGACGAGTTCTTTCCAACCCGAGGCGACTGATGCAGGAGGATCCAAGTCAGATGATACTGAGTTGTCAGATAGCACGTTGTTGGTACTAAGATACCTTGAGTTGGCAGATCAGCGCAAAGATGGCAGGTAGTCGTGATCTTTTCCTAATTGGGGCAGTTTTGGGTGAGTTTCGGTATTTTGGCCATAACTTTTGCCACGGGTATCAGAACGACACATATGTCCCCAATTTGAAAAGCTCTTTTCGGCGCGCATGTCGTGCCCACCCAGCTCTGCTCGGTGCGCACTTTTTCCGAGGTTAAAATCCACTGCTTTCCCTTCCGAATCCCCATTTTTAGTTATTTTTTTTCTTTTTATGGTAATATTTCATTTATCGTTTAAGAAGTGATTCTGAACCCAATTTGGGCCATATTTTTTGGTAGATTACTTCTTTTATTACGTATTTCATTTTGGCATGATTATTGGGATTTTGCTATTTTTTGGTAAAATTCTAATAATGACGATTTTTAGCTATACAGCCCGGCTTGTGGGCTGATTTTTGGATATTTTTTTGGGATTGCATAATTTTGAATTGAACATCAGAGGTGTTTCTCTGTGTTTTTAGGCAATTCTCTTGTGTTTTTTCCTGTGAATTATGCCTGCAGAATAATCACTATTATGTCCGGTGTCACTTTGTTACACATCGTAAAGTTTTCCAATACTAAACACATTCCTTTCTTTATTTCTGTAATTTGAACTAATACTCTTTATCTCATGTAGGTTGATCTTGCATATGATAAATATTTCAGAATTTCTTATCGGACAAACTCTGTGGCTGAGTTTATTTGAATGTTATAACATTGATCATACCATCATGTCCTCGACTGAAGTATGCATGAATGTGTATTCTTGTCAAGAAATATGAAGGCTTCTTAACAATCTTTCCCAGCTTGAGACTTTGCTGCTACATATATAGCCGCATTAACTTTTTTTTTTTTTTTGGGTACAAAATATAGCTGCATTAACTTGATGTTGCCAATAGTTAAACATTCATTTAAGCATCTAACCTCATTTTTTTTTCCTTTTTTGCTTTCTTTTGTTAATCTAAAATTATGAAAGGTGCACACAAAGTATATTAATTTATTCAAGTTTTAAATGCTGATTATTGATCATATCATCCCCTGAAATATTTATCAGAATATTTCATGTAGATCATCTCAAGGAAATCCCATCTTCACTAAGTTGCCAGAAGTGAACCCTGTCAGAATTGTGGGAAGGATGAATATTGGTAGAGAATAGTGTCAACAGGAGTGGCTTTAATCCCTCCTCTCTTCTTCCCTTGGCACGTCACATCTTCATTCTTTTTCATAGCTCTAAAACTAATTAATTTAAATGTATAAATGATAATTTTGAAATATGAATTGAGGTTGAAACTCAGTCTTTTAATTTGGAATGAAGATATCGATACCCCTGTTTTAGACCCTTATCCCTAACGAAGGATAAGTGATGTATAAAAAAGTGGTTCACAAAGTTTTCTTTCACTCTAAGTTACCGGTGAACTTTCTTACAACTCATCAGTCAATTGTCCATAAAATTTTGGGGTCTGAATAGTGGGCATTTGAGGTTGTACTTAAAATCTTGTTATTGTTTCTGTTTGAATGATGGAAAAGCCACGTGTTCAAATTTACAACCTTTGTGTGGTCCTTGTTATTCCATTAATTACATAGGAATTTGTATATACCAGAATCTGGTTAATTGGGAGCAAGTTGTTTAGTTTTGTTTTACATATATCTATGTAAAAAGCTGAAAAGGAAAGGCTGGATAACTCACTTCACTATTATTCTCTTTCTTCCATTTTGGCCATAGTTGTATCCAGGTTCAGTGTGTAAGTAAGGCTTCATTCCCTCCTATATATATTTTCTCTGAATAATATTGTAGAGGGGCTAAAAAGTAATTATATAAGAATCAAATCCCAGGAGCTCTCTATAAATAGATGCTCTGTTTGCTATTTCCATTCCATTCAAAACTAAACCGATCAATTCGGAATTAATCCACAAATCATATGTCCCCTAGAGTTCCCCTGAATACTTCATTGGGCGCTCTCTCTCAGTCTTAAACATTAGAGTTTGCTCCTATACCTTATTGAAGTGTTCGGGGGAACTCTTGGTGTCACTTGATATATAATACGTACTGTCTATTCGTCAATATATTACCCATGTTCACTGTTTTTTGGATTTTAAAATGATTTTTGAACTATTTTTGGTACAATTGTGGAACTAAAATTTGTTTATAGCATATGATATAACAGTTGTTAAAACAATTTTTTTGATATAAATTTAGCATTTCAGAGATTGTTTCCCAACTTTTGGTTTTTCTCAAAATCTATTTTAAGGGTCTTTATTCTAACTGATGTTTCTTAAAACCATGTAGGAAATCATCCACTAATCAGGTGTCCCTAGAGTTCCCCTGAGCACTTTATTGGGGGCCTTTTTTACTCAAATATTAGGGTTTGCCCTAATATCTTACTGAAGTGTTTAGGGGAACTCTTGGTGTCATTTGATATACAGACTACTCATCAAGTGTTGTTTGAAAACCCAAAAGGCATTAGTTTAAATAAAATAGTTTTGATTTAAATAGAAAATGTGTGAGATTAAATCAAAAGAAATCAGTTTAAATAAGAAAATATGTGAGATTTAATAATTTTTTTTAAACATATACGGTCTAGTCCATTAAAAACTAACAGATATGATCATAAAGCTCTCATTAAATCTGAAAAAATCATATCTTTCCAACTGGGAAAACATGATTTTCCAGAATTATTTGAAGAGGTGTCTTTGCACCTTTAAATATCCTGCCTCCCTACACATTCAGAACACAATTCATTTTCTTTCTTTCGTCTCTTTTTTTTTATCTCAAAACCTCTGCCATATTATTTCAATTATTTCAAAGCAGAATAAAATCCGAAGTTCTTTAAATTTTGCTATGATTTCGACCTAGAGACTTAGTTGTATCATGGACGACTATTCGTCTGTACCCATAGCAAACTTATTTATTCAAGTGCGAACGAATAAATCCTTAAAGACAGTGATTAATTCATGCCTCTAAGTTTTGATTCTCACATTATGTTCCAATTTTTTTTTTTTTTAAATACCTCATCAATATATTAACTATGTTCACCATTTGGTTTAATTGTAGTTTTGATTTTTGGATTTCGAAATGGGTTCTGAAACCGTGGACCTAAAAGTTATTTAGCATTAGTAAAACAACGGTTAAAACAATTTTTCTTACACAAATTCAATTTTTTAGAAATTGTTTTTCAGTTTTTGATTCTTCACGTTTGGCGTAAGTTATGTTTCCTGAAACAAAAACCTTTTTAGAAACTTTACCAAATGTTTTATACAGATTATGAGATTGTGATAGATTTTTCATGCATATCTACTGGTTCATATATTCATGAAATTATACTGCTGAAAGTAGTTGAAAAGTATTCATCATAAAGATTATTATGGTTGCCACTTAAACAGTTATAAACTAAACAAAAATTCACTCACATCAACGCGACTTATTGTGGATAGCAACTGTTCTTGAGGCATCTCCCGCGATACAAAAATTAGAATTACATGTAAGCTTCTTGTCGGATTTATTTGTTATTGTTGTTCATACTGTTGGAAATCACCTTGGAGATGCCCAGGTGGTGATCTTCCAAACACCCAAGTCTAGAATGACTTGTAAAGATGAATTGGAAACAGAAACAGAAATCAAAGAAAGGAAAGGACACAACAATTGTTATCGAGGTTTGGCAATAGCTTACGTCCCCGTGAGTTCCTCTGAACTCTCAGCACTAAATCAACGGTTCTTTACAAATACAACAATCCACTCCAAGAAACTCAAGTTCTTAAAGAAACAAAGAAGAAGAAGTAAAAGAAAGTGATAAGAACTAACCCTAGAATTTTCCTAAGAAAATTCCCCTTACAAGCTCTTGAATTCGCTTTCTATTCTACTATCTCTTTTTAAACAACCAGCCTTTACAATGAGTCTCTCTTGTTTTGTGTCTTTGCACTCTCACAATTAATCTCACTTTCAATCACAAGTTATTCCTCACACTTATGGAGATTGAAGCTTGGTGACCCTTTATATAGTGCACCAACTTCTTGACCCATCTTGAGGATCAATATCCACCCATAAATCTTGAGGACCAATTAACCTTAGCTCTCAATCAATTCTAAGAGATCATGTGCGTTTTGAACATGTCTCACGCACTTAACAAAAGGCTGAACCAAAAGGCATCAGTGTGCCTTCAGGCCGCAGCCTAGAACAGGGTATGCCGTGGCCTGAAGTGTGCTTAAACTTCACCATGTTGCATCCATTCTGGGCACCGCAGCTTGGAAGAGCTAGGCCGCGGCGCACACTGCTGTGCACTTGATGCTGATTTTTCCTTGTTTAAACCTTAGACAAACACCAACAATCTCTACTTTTGTCTAAGCGTTTAAGCTCGAACCCATTGTGCAGAGAACTCAGGATCCAAACTCATCTTGGGTCATCATATCAACCAACTCCAATCCTAAGTAGTCCAAGGCAATGATTGAACTTACTTAGAGGTAGAACTTTGGTGCCTAAATCTATAGGATTTTCCTCCGTGGCTACCTTGTCCACATGAATGCATCATTCCGTAACATTTTCCCGAATGAAATGATACTGAACATCCATGTGTTTTGTCCTCTCATGGAACACTAGATTCTTACACAAGCGCAACGCACTTTGAATATCCGAATACACCACCACCTGCTCTTTCAGGACCTTCAACTCTTCCAACAATCCTTTGCACCACATATCCTTCTTAATGGCTTCCGTTGCCGCTATGTACTCAGCCTCAGTTGTTCAGAGTGCTACCACTGGCTGCAACTAAGCCTTCCAACTTATACAACATCAGTTTAAGTTGAAGAAGTAGAAGGTAATCGATCTTCTTTTATCCCAGTCTGCTCCATAATCTGAATCCGCATAACCCTCAAGACAGATGGATTTACCCCTCTTCTCATAAATCAACCCTACTTCTGGGCTTCCCTTCAAGTACCTCAGCAACCACTTCATCCCAAGCCAATGCTCCTTTCCGAGATTATTCATAAACCTATTGAGGACACTTATTACATGAGCAATATCAGGTCTAGTGCTTACCATGGCGAACATAACTGAACTAACCACATTAGAGCAAGGGACCTTTTCCATTTCCTTCTTCTCCACCTTCGATCTCGAACATTGATCGTTGGAGAACTTGAAATGACCAGCAAGGGGAACCTTCATTGGTTTGCTATCTTCCATAGAGAACTTAGATATTATCTTCTCTATGTAGGAAGTCTGAGAAATCTTCAATCTGTTTCTCTCCCTTTCCCAGATTATATTCATCCCAAGGATCTTCTATGCATAGCCAAGATCCTTCATCTCAAACTCCAAACCGAGTTGAGACTTCAATTCTTCTATCCTCTCCCTGCTGTTCCCAACCAAAAGCATATCATCAACATAGATGAGGATGATCACCACTTCCTCCACGTTGTGCCCCTTATAATACAAGCACGAATCATAGTAGCTCCTCATGAAACCCAGGCTAGTTACAAAGGAATCAAACCTCTTATTCCATTGCTGAGGTGATTGCTTTAGGCCATAGAGAGATTTCTTCAATTTGCACACCAACTCTCCCTACCTTCCTTCCTCATAGCCTTCGGGTTGCCTCATGTAGATGGTCTTATCTGGCTCTTCATGTAAGAACGCTGTCTTCACATCAATTTTCTCGATCTTCTAATCAAATTAAACCACCATAGCCAATACTATCCGTATCGTCTTGTATTTCACAACCGGTGAGAATATTTCGGTGAAATCTATGCCTTCTCTTTGTGTGAACCCTTTCGCCACCAGTCTAGCTTTATACCGGACTTCATCCCCCGGAGTGTTTCCTTCTTTAATCTTGTAGATCCACCTACAATCCACAACTCTCTGTTTTTCTGGTTTGGGCACTAATTCCTAAGAGTTGTTCTTCCTCAAAGAATCAATTTCTTCCTCTATAGCTAGCTGCCACTTTGGCGACTCCTTACATTCCATGGCATCCATGTAAGTTTCTGGTTCAACCTCTCCTTCTGTCCAAGGAGCTGCTACATTAGCATCCACAAACCCATATCTCAAAGGTGGTCTAACCACCCTCCTTTCTCGGTCTCTTGTGAGCTGGTAGTCATTCTGACTTGCTGCATTAACCTCTTCTAGTTCAGCCTCCTCTTGAGTATCCTAATCATAGCCTTCATTAATGGGCTCTACCTGGTCCGAACCCTCTTACCTTCCTTGCCCTGCTTGAACTAAATTTTCCTTGATACGATGCTCCACAAATTCCGGACTGGTTTGCTCACTAGCCCTTGCAGGGTTAGTTTTCTCCAAATAGGGAAATAATAATTCATTAAAAATAACATCCCTACTTATTATGAGTTTTATTCATTTTGGTTCTAAAGACTACAACCTATACCCCTTAACCCCATCACTATACCCTAGAAATACACATTTTCTAGACCTTGGGTTAAGTTTATCATCCTTTTGATGTGCAAATGCAGCACACCCAAAAGTCCTAAGGTTGCTCAACTCAGGGGGTTTCCCACTCCACATCTTCATGGGAGTCTTGAGCTCTAAAGCTCTAGAGGGTGATCTATTTACCAAATATGCAGCAGTAGACACAGCTTCCCCCAAAAAATATTTTGGTAAATCGGACCCAATTAACATGCACCTAACCTTTTCCATAAAGGTTCTATTCATTCTCTCAGCAACTCCGTTTTGCTGAGGTGTTTTTACAACCGTTATACGTCTTAGAATCTCATTTAACTCACGGAATTTATCAAAATCCTTATTACAAAATTCTAAGCCATTATCAGTTCATAAAACCTTAACCACCCTACCCGTTTGAGTCTCAAACAACTTTTTCCACACTACAAATTTATTCAAAGCATCTGATTTATTTTTAAGCAAATAAACCCAAACCTTTCTTGAATAATCATCAAGTAAAGAAAAAAAGTAAAAGTTACCTACTTGTGTTGGTGTTCTTGCTGGTCCCCAAAGGTCTGAATGAATGTAGTCAAGAAAGTCAAGAATGCCATTAGACTTGTGCACTCCGGTGTTGAAGCTGACCCGGTGTTGCTTCCCAAGAATGCAACACTCACAGAAATCCAATTTCTCTACTTTGTCACCACCAAGTAGACCATCCTTGCTGAGAACTTGCAGGCCCTTTTCGTTCATATGTCCCAAGCGAGTGTGCCAAAGGGCTGCCTTATCCATCTCAGCCATCAAGCTTGCTGCTTGATCCTTGATTTCTGTATCTCCGATCATCTCATAGAGTCCATCTTTTATTGCTGCTTTGATCACTATCAAAGATCCCTTAGTCACCTTGATCTTTCCTCCCTCTGCTTTATATGAATGCCCCATGGAATCCAGCTGCCCCAAAGAGATCAAATTCCTCCTCAAATCCGGGAGATACCTCACATTCCATAGCAGCCATGTGACTCCATCAAACATCCTCAACTGGATGTCTCTTATCCCTCTCACTTAGCAAGAAGTGTCATTTCCCAAGAAAACCCTTCCATCATTGATTTCCTTGAAATTCTTAAACCAATCCTTGTGAGGGCACATGTGATAAGTGCACCCGGTATCCAAGATCCATTTCTCGCTGCCTTGCCTCCTGCACACATTTGAGCACACAACAAGAACATCATCTTGCTGTTCTCCCTTGGCAACCGAAGCCTATCCATTCTTGGTATGGTTTCCTCCTCTCTCATCCTACATCTTCTTCTTGTAATCTTTCTTGAAGTGACCCTCCTCATTGCAGTAGAAGCATCGCTTCCCTCCAAAATTTGATTTGGAATGTGATCTCCTATGGCTCTGCCCTCTACCTCTTTATTTCTCCCGGTAGTTGCCATGAATGCTACTGCCATTTCGAGTTGCTAGCCTTCCTCTAACGAGCAACCCTTCTCCACTTGATGTTTCCCTCATCTTGGCTTTGAAATCGTGAGCTCTTATAGCATTAATCGCAATTTCCTTGGTTAGTGTATCTCTTCTATATTCAACTGCATTAATTAAATTTCAAAACAATCAGGAAGAGAATTTAACAAAATAACAGCCAATTGTTCATCCGAGAACTTTATACTGCAACTAGCTAAATCTTGAACTAGTTTATTAAACACATCAAGATTATCTTGCAACTCTTTATTAGGATCCATTTTAGAAGCAAAGATTCTTTTAAGAAGATAAATTTTATTAGAGAGAGTTTTTGTAAGAAACAACTCATCTAGTTTCTTCCATATGACAGCAGGATCTTCCGAGTCTCCGCACTCCCTTGTGACACTATCCGACATGTGCAAGAAAATGGTGTTGTATGCCATCTTCTTCATCTCAATCCGCTGGTCTCCATGATACTTGCTGGAAAAGCATCATCTTCTCCAATAACCAAGTCCACCTTCTGTTGCATAAGAACAGCCTTGATCTTCCACTTCCAAAGGGCAAAGTCTCCCTTTCCATCAAACTTCCCAACAATGAAATTTGAAGCCATCTTGCGGAAAAAATCCCATATTTATGTAGCACCCACAATTGCTTTCCAACTTCTTCTAAACCTCAAGAACATGATCGAAGATTGATCTCAATACCATTCTTGAATCACCCTCAAGAACACGAATTGATCTTGATCTTTACTCCGTTCTTGAATCACCCAAGAAGTTGATCTTTGATTCTTAGAGTCTTGAATCTGTCACCTTCTGTTCCAGCTCTGATACCCGCTGTCCAAAGCTCCTCTAGCTATGATACCACTGTTGGAAATCACCTTGGAGATGCCCAGGTGGTGATCTTTCAAACACCCAAGTCTAGAATGACTTGTAAAGATGAATTGGAAACGGAAACAAAAATCAAAGAAAGGAAAGGACACAGCAATTGTTATCGAGGTTCGGCAATAGCCTGCATCCCTGTGAGTTCCTCTGAACTCTCTGCACTAAATCAATGGTTCTTTACAAATACAGCAACCCTCTCTAAGAAACTCAAGTTCTTAAAGAACCAAAGAAGAAAAAGTAAAAGAAAATGATAAGAACTAACCCTGGAATTTTCCTAAGAAAATTCCCCTTACAAGCCCTTGAATCCCCTTTCTATTCAACTCTCTCTTTCTAAACAACCAGCCTTTACAATGAGTCTCTCTTGTTTTGTGTCTTTGCACTCTTACAATTGATCTCACTTTCAATCACAAGTTATTCCTCACACTTATGGAGATTGAAGCTAGGTGATCCTTTATATAGTGCACCAACTTCTTGACCCATCTTGCGGATCAATATCCACCCTTAGATCTTGAGGACCAATAAACCTTAGCCCTCAATCAATTCTAAGTGATCCTATGCGTGTTGAACATGTCTCATGCACTTAACAAAAGACTAAACCAAAAGGCATCAGTGTGCCTTTAGGCCGCGGTCTAGAACAGGGCATGTCGCGGCTTGGAGTGTGCTGAAACTTCACCATGTTGCATCCATTTTGGGCACCGCAGCTTGGAAGAGCCAGGCCGCGGCGCACACTGGTGTGCACTTGATACTGATTTTTCCTTGTTTAAACCTTAGACAAACACCAACACATGCCATGAATATGAGTAGTGAATCTCTGTAATCCTTATCTAAAATTGCGTTTGAAAAGCAGTATTACAACTAAAACCCTATGAATATGATGAAGAACCAAGAGAAATAAACAGGCCTCCAAGCAGCCCCTATGATCAACTCAAGGAAATTGTCATTACAGGGACATGAGGTTACCTGAGAGAGATCGCAGTTGCAATCTATCTGTTAAACAATGCGACAACACTTGAAACGATGAAGGTTGACCCACATAGAAGATATTTCATTGGAGATGGGAAATGGGAAGTTTCAGAAGCTTGTTGCGGATGGACCACAATTGGAAGGTAGAAGGTCTTGGAATACTTAGAGCAGAAGCTAGTCCCCTGGTGGAATTGTTGATTTTGTAACTTTTCATTGGTAAACAAACTCTTTTAGAATCTTCAACGCTTTCCCAGCTCTCAATCTGGAAAGATTCTTGTCTAGACTTACTCCATAGGATTTTGTTGGATCAGAGGTTCTTTCCACAGTTAGATGGAGAGAGAAAGAGAAAATTTCTCCTACCTCTGTCTTATTTCGGATTATGGAGAATACCTTTTGTCCAGGTCTTCGTAAGAAATTTTCCTAAATCTGATGGAACATATAGCAGGAAAACGTGAAAAAATCTCTTATAAAGAGCCAGTGTATACTATAAATAGAAAGCACTACATAATGTAATA
The DNA here is from genome assembly GCA_023935145.1 of Bretschneidera sinensis. NCBI lineage: Eukaryota > Viridiplantae > Streptophyta > Magnoliopsida > Brassicales > Akaniaceae > Bretschneidera > Bretschneidera sinensis. Next base: position 56,685,336 of record CM043705.1, on the reverse strand, counting down.
ATGTATAATAAGAACAAATATTAATTCAAAGCTCTAATGAAAAATGTGGTGAGGCATGAAATGAAATAAATATAGCCTGATAAGGTGAAAAATGTCAAATGCCAGCCAGAGTTCCCCCAAACACTTCAGTAAGGCAGAGTTACCCTCAAGTTAAGGGGTAAGGGTCTTAGAAGAGCCCACAATGAAGTGGTAAAGGGAACTCCAGGGGACAACTGACGATAGTTACCAGGAACTCGATACGCTCTAGTTCGCGGTACGAGTACGAGGACGTGGTATGCTACCCACCCCGTACATGGTACGTTGGAGGTAGACTGGAATGATTTTTATTATGTATAAAATTAAGAGATTAGATATATTTATGATTACAATATAAATAGATCTGTGCGCATAATAATAGTGCAGAAGATATTAGAGTTTTGACAAAATAGTAAAGTCAACAAATATAATATTAAAAAACATAATTTAAAAATAAATTATAAGCATTCTTTTAAATCACACAAGAAATCTTTTTATTTTGTTTAATTTTTTTAGCTAAAAGTTTTAATAAAAATTTGGATCGCCAATTTTAGGGATCTGGTGCGCGACTGCATCACGAAACAGAACGTAGGATTCGGATCGCGGTTCTAAGGGGGGTATAGGGATCCTGGTAACTATGCAGCTGACTCTTTCTTGTTCAGCATGTTATACAACAGCAATCAAACTACTCATACTTATATAGTGAAGGTTATAGTTCATGCCTCTAGCATGTTGTCAAGGAAATTTAGGTGCCTTAATAGGGGATCATTGGAAATGAGGGAAGTCTAAATGTGGAAAATTTTTCGAAATCGAACCTGGTCAGTATTGTGGGAAAGATGAAAGATAAAGAATATTTTCGAGGCAAGTGGCAGTGAGGTCTCCACACTCAGCTTTCTGTTCTCTCATCTCAGAGGCCTATGATCCTCTGCCATCTTTTTCACAATGATAAAAGCTTGATACAAAAATAGACATTGATAACTAATACGCAATCTAACCGTGATAAGCATGGTTATAGTCAGGTAATCCCTGGATTAAGATATAGGCTGGTTAGTTACTGTATAACATAGCTTGGAAATTAAGTGCATTTGATTTTAACATAAACCAAAGAAAGGGCAAAGGACAGGTGCAAAGAAAGAGAATGCATTGTGGCCTGTGCCCTCAGTATGCTTCTTTTCTTTCATCTAGCTGGAAGCTGAGACAAGGCTCACCAACTTATATATTTATCCTGACAGATTTCTCTATTATTGAACATAGCAAAATAAAAAGCATTGTACTGTAAACAATTGCAGGGGAGGAACTCACCCTTGCATATAAGGGATCATTAACCTAATCCGGCTGATCAAATTTAACAGCTTATACTTTGGCTATTATTTAACAAATCATTTATTGAGCCTCATTGTATCCTTGAAGCAATTTGCAAAAACACCTTGTGCACACTAATATGTTTATTGTGGGAGCCAGTTAAGCCTTAAGGAAAGTGCCTCTATTACATGCCATGATGTTTTCCAAAACTAAACACAGTCCTTTCCTGGTTTCTGTATTTTTCTCTAATTGATTCCATTACCTTCAAACCTGAAGAAGAAAAAGTATGATCCGAAAAGCAACCACGGAGGATCTCCCATCAAAGTAAGAGAGGATTAAACAAAATGGTTTCATCCGCAAACATCCTGAGAGTATACAAAGCAAAGCATCATATTGTCATCACTAACAATTCGAGAAGCTGTAAGGATCACTTAGGAGTACTAGGTGAAGGTGTACCTTCAGACAATATCTCTTAATTACAACCGTGGACTCTTGCCTTAGTGGTTATGGGTTCTGTATATAGGAAAATTGGGTTTCATCCCCCTCCTTACCAATATATTTTTAAAAAATAACTATTACTTATATTTAAGTTTTTCTCTTGACATTTCAGGGCTGAATTCACGCCAGAGAGGCTATCAACTTTTCCTCAATTTAGATAATTATATGTACTGGATTGTGTCTTCATCTCAAGCATTCATTTAAGCATCTCACTCCTTTGGTTTTTTCTTTGTTAATCGAAAGTGAATGATCTTTGTATCCCTTTTCTTTGAATCTCAACAATTCGCTTCAAATTACAATCAAAAGAAATATTTTTTGATGTTTTAAGGTTGATAATTTTCATGTGATCAAAAGTTTAATTAAAAGTCCGGATCAAGCAAATGTGACCAATTTTCTCTATATAAAGTACTTTGATTATGGGAATCTGAAAGTTATCAACTCTTTCCATCTTAAATTTATATGATTTTATAGCTTTTTTTCTTCTAATGTCGTGACAGTAACTTGAGTAAAACTTGGGAAATTGCTTCCAGAAGGTCACAAAGAGGGAGATGTAACCGATGGGCTAAACCCACAGTTACAATGTTATAGCCTTTTGAAAGCATTTAAACTCAACACTAATGATAAATGAACAACACCAATCAAATATTCTTTAGTTCTATTTTTTTTTTCTTTGCTAAATAAATAAACATTGAGAAAGAGACGGTGTGTGGCTGTCTCAACACATGGGTTAGAGCTGTGTGGTTATCTAGTTCACTCCAAAAGCGACACATATTGTAAATACCCCCCAATAATGAAACACTGCTCCAGTTTTCTTGTCCTGAAATATTTATTAGAACAATTTCCATGATAAGTTAAATTTCAATCCTCTCAAGGGATGGCTAGGGCAGTTTACTTATCATAGTACTGGTAACTTTTCTTAGGAACCTGAGAATTAGTAATGTCCATGCCATATTGCAAGGATGAACAATTGATTCCGGAAGTTGAGATTTCCACTTAAATAGTACAAAAATATCCAATAAAAATTTGTACAAAAACTATGGCAGTGCTAGGGAGGCATGCCTTGAATTAATTTAAATTCTACCATTGTATATTGACAATCAACAAGGCTGACAACTGATTCGTTGTGACCACACCAACAATTTCGATTAGTAGGGAAGCCTACAGATAACAGTTTTAAGGACTTACCAACCAAAAGTGTTACCTCAAGCTGTTTTTAAATCATAGCGGGATCTTATTACCAATATTACAATGTCGATATAAGATATGAGTTATCACATTATCTCTCTTAGAGTATTGATGAGAGTCATATTATGCATCTAAACAATACTTAATTGTTAGCATTTTAGGGTTGATCTCGGTCGTAATCGCACTTTTACATATTAATAACTCTAAAGTGATATTCATAAATCATTGACTTAATTCGATGCATTTTCAGGTGCTTTGAGTACAAAAGAGATGATAAAGCGATCCATGTTTAAAGCGCCAAAAGATCTTGGGTGTCGGTGCTCGTATTTGTCCAAGGTTTAGACATGTCCAAACATGATTCAAAGATGGTTAAAGTCTAAACTAAGGTTGGGGTAATAAATTACAGTAAGTTAAAAGACTGCACACAAGTGTGTGCATCACTTTGGAGCAACGTAAGGGTAGACACACTAGTGTGTGCACTTCTGCATACAAGCTAAAGGAGTTTTACTAAATTGCCAGAATTTCCCGTACAGATCAATCATTTTTGTAGATTAAACTGTATTGATGTAAGAAGAACCAGGAGATGAGCCATATATGCTTAGAAAGATCCGGAAGTCTATTTTCTGGAGAATATTATGGTTCGTAAAAAGGAGTTTTCTAGAGAAAGTTATGGCAGTTTTAGTAGACACAGGTCAGGCCTCCAGATCAGCATCCACCTAGCGCCGTGCCCCTCACTTTCCAGCGCTGCACTCTCACTTTCCAGCTCTCACTCGGTCCAAGACCAAATTAGGGCTGCACAATGACATTTTATGGACCTAAATGCCCCTAACTACTTGTGATCTATAAATAGATGCTTAAAGAGTGTGCAGCCAACATATATTTCAAGAAAGGAGGAGAGAAAAAAAGAGAGGATCCAAGGGATCCAAATCCAGCATTCTTCTATTTTATTTCTAAGTTTCTTGAGGGCTGGAAATCAAGGGGGAGAGCATCCATATTGTTCATCCACCTTGAACTCCATGGCCAAATCAAGGGGAGAGCATCTATATTGTTCTTCCACCTTGATTTCCATGGCCAACTAATCATCTTACAAGGGAAAGGGATGAATCTTTAGAGATTTATTGTTCTTTATTTCTTGTTCTTGATTCGGTTGTACAGATTTATTGTTGAATATTGTTTACGAATTATTCATTGATTAAGTAAGAAGGATTTGAGTTCATGTGATAGATGCACATTTTATTCTTCTTCTTTTAGATTCTCTTAATCCGATGATTGCATCATTCTCCTCCATTGAGGTTGTTTGGATGTGATTGATTCCGGTAGATTTATCTTATTGATTGTCCATTACTGCTATATTTTCATTAAAGATATATTGTCGTTTCTTGATAATCTATAAGATCGGTCTTGTGTGCTTGAACCGGAATCAATGAGTAATTTGTAGCAGTTATATTAGAGTTATAAATGTGCTTGATTGAATATATTCTGATTGCTTGTTTGGGATGTAAAACTTGCAATCGAGATAAAAACAATTGAATCAGGAGTGGAAATAGGGAACGATCCTAGGGAGGATTCCCGGAACCTTGTTATTTCTCATTTATATTTCCTTTATATTTACACAATTTTTCTCACAATATTTCATTATCAAAAACCCAAAAATCTTTTGTTTAACTTTTATCGTTCTTTTAAGGTTCACACATTTTCCTTTGTAATTAACTTGTTTCCCTATGGAATAGACACCCCAAAGCTGTGCTACAACTACCGCATTATATTTTGGGCGTAATCAAATTTTGGCGCCGTTTCCGGGGAAACATGCTTAAGTACAAGGAAGCTTGTCAACTTTGAGTGTGACGGTAGAAGAATTGTAAATATTATTCTTTTCAGCAGTTTGTAAATATGGTAATATTGTTCCTTTACCTTTGTTTTGATTTTCTAATTTTCTTTTATTATTCTATTTTATTTATTTTGTTTTCCTATTTTATTTATTTTATTTCCCCTCTAAATTAATTGGTGCATGCTTAGACCGAGAGATTCTCGAGGTAGATTCATTAGAGGACCTGAATTAGAGTTACCCTCTCCTTCCACGTCCGTTGGTGAAACCTCACCTAGATCAAACTATAGTGCACCCCTACTCGAAAATTTAGAGGATTTTGTTAACACGGCCGATAATCCTAATGAGAATGTTGATAGGACACTTCAGGATTACCTCCACCCTACACGCACAGCCACACCATCATGCATCATGTTTCCAGCCAATACTCGCCAACTAGATTTTAAAACATGGATGATTCAATTACTCCCTATTTTTCATGGCTTGGAAAATGAAAACCCATATGTGCACATTAAAGAGTTTGAGGAAGTAGTCGCGACTTTTCATAGTCAAGATGAAACCGATGACATTGTGAGACTTAAGTTCTTTCCTTTCACTTTGAAGGATAGAGCTAAGAGTTGGCAATACTCACTAAGACCACGATCTATTGGGTCGTGGACTGAGATGACTCGAATTTTCTTTAATAAATATTTTCCCCAACACAAGACCAATGCTTTAAAAAGACAAATCTCCACCTTTGCACAAAAGGACAACGAGACTTTGTATCAGTCTTGGGAGAGATTTAAGGAGTTGTTGAGTATGTGTCCTCACCATAGGTATGAGAATTGGCGTTTAGTGAACTATTTTTATGAGGGTCTTACCTATAGAGAATGTCAATTTGTAGAGATGATGTGTAATGGTGGGTTCTTGGACAAAGATCCTGATGAGGCCATAGAGTACCTCAATGAGCTTGCTGAAAAAGCTCACACTTGGACTGGACCTAGTGCTACTGAGAGCACAAATAGGTCACGACCTATAGAGAACCCAAATGGTGGTGGAATTTACCATCTTAGGGAAGAGGATAACCTTAAGGCCAAGGTCGAGATGCTCACTAGGGAACTAGAGGAGTTAAAGACTAAAAGCTCAAAGCCAACACAAGTAGCTAATCATGCAACATCTTTGAAACCATGTTTTGTGTGTGGCGGGGTAGACCATCTCGCCCAAGAATGCCCCACATTTGTTGAGATGAGATGGATGTATAAGGAACAATGTAATACCTTAGGCATGTACACGAAGCCTTCTGCACCCTTCTCTAATACCCATAATCCGGGATGGCGAAATCACCCCAATTTTAGCTGGAAGTCTGAATACCAGCAGCTTGCACAACCCCCTGCACCATATCATGAATCACATCATGCACCTGTATCTTCTAGGAGTCTTTTAGAAGACATTTTGCATGCTTTTATTGAGGCACAGGGTAAGACTAATCAAAGGCTTGAATCTTTAATTATGCAGGTTGTTGAAGAACATAAAGAGATAAAGAGCTAAGTGTCCAAGCTGACGAGCTACTTGAGTGTGACTGAGCGAGGTAAGTTCCCTTCTCAAGCTCAGTCCACATCCTATGGTTAGCACTTAGCGCAACAGAATAAAAAATAGGTGAATGCCATTGAGACACTTAGTGGTAAGTTAATACACATCCTAACAACGAAAAAATTAGAGGATGTGGACGAAAACCACCAAGTATACATGATTGACTCATTCATGGAAAAGGTCCATCACCTTAACCCATTGGAGTCCACCCTCACCCATGGCTTCACAAGAGCATATATCGAGCCAGAATCTGCAGATGTTACTGATAACATCCTTAAGGTCTCTCCAAAGCACACAAACAGCAAATTTAACAGTAAAGCAATTGCTGGTGCATTCAACTCATGTTTGTCTAGGAGGGAATAAGAGTGTCTGGCTGAATACGTAAAACTTAGCGCTTATGGGAGGCACCCCATAGTATATCTTTTTATTGTTATTGTTTTTCATAATTATTTTTCTTGTTTATTATTAGTATTTTGTTGTTTTCCAGTTTTACTTTCGTATTTAATTTTCAGGGACAAATATATGAAGCAGTTCAAATGACGGTGCACAATTTTCAGATTCTGTGCATTTTTTGTTACAAAGGGAGTTTCCTTATCTTTTGCTTTCACATTGAGGACAATCTCTACTTTAAGTTGGGGGTGGAGAAAACATATTCCTATTTTTCATTGAACTGCTTGGTGTCATTTTACCTTTTTGTTTGTTTTTAGCATGCTTTGTGTTAGCCTTGGAGTTAATTCATATGTCGATGATATGAGCCTAATTGAGATAGCATATAGCATTTAGAAGAAGTTAAATCTTGCTTCGCTTTGAGAATAAATTAAGTGTCAATTTTTCTTTGGTTTGAGACTCTGGTTTGTGGCAAGATTGCATGATTAGTCTAAAGCATTTAGAGAAGTTTTATGTGCAATTGTGTTGTGAATACTTTTGCGGTCTCAACAAGCTCTAGAACTTATTTGATAATCACTTGAGGCGAAAATCATAGAATGCACACTACTTAGGATATGATGTAGGCCATTTTTTGACCGTTTGAGCCTTTTTAAACTTACCCTTGTTATATTTATCACTAGTCACCTATTTGAGCCTTTTTCTTGAAAGGAAAAATTGAGCCTTGTTTTTTTTTCGATAAACCATTTACTTACCTTTATGAGCCTAAAAATATTTTATCCTTACCTTTCTTGTAAAAGAACTTAGTTATACACATGTTGTGAGAAGCACTTAAAAGAAGTAAGGGTGGGAATATGAGAAAATATTACTACCATAACCCAAGTACATTAAAAGAGATAAGTTGGGGGTTGTGGAAAAGAAAAGAAAAGAATGAAAGAGGAGGTGAATGGTCTTATACCAAAATAATAAAAAAAAAGAGAAAAAATGAATTATGGCAAAGAGAAAAGAAAAAAAAATGGTGATTTGTTGAAAGAAATGCTCGAAAAATGATTGAAAGAGTTGGGTGTTGAAGTAAGGTTATCTTGTGCTTAAAGTGGTTGTGTTTAAATTAAGAGACTTAGTTCTTTTATTTGTTTAAATTTTCCTGTTCTTTCTTGACCTTTACCTTAGCCTAACGTTACAAGCTTATAAAAGACTTATTGATCCGATGTAGTGTGATTTTTCTATATAGTGGAGAGTGATTTGAAAAGTAAGCCTATGGAGCTTGATTTGTGATTGATGTCACGCAATTAATAGGTTTTTTGAGGCCAAGACTTGTATTCATGTTATGTTGTGCATAAAATCATCTGGGTGTTCGGACTAATTTATTGTGGTAAGATGGATGTTAAGAGTCGATAACGATTTTAAGGTTGACATTTGGATTATTCTTGGACTTGAATGATATTTAATGATTCTATTTGTTGTATGTTATGCATGATTTTTGAGACAAAGATTTTGAACCACTCTTGGTTAACAGCAGCATTGCTGTATTTTGCTTTGGTTTCTAAATAAAGAATTCATTTCATGTCTTTCGCTTAAATTGCTAGGGACTAACAATAAGCTAGTTGGGGGTTGTGATGAGAGTCATATAATGCATCTAAACAATACTTAATTGTTAGCATTTTAGGGTTGATCTTGGACGTAATCGCACTTTTACATGTTAGTAACTCTAAAGTGATATTCATAAATCATTGACTTAATTTGATGCATTTTCAGGTGCTTTGAGTACAAAAGAGATGATAAAGCGATCCATGTTTAAAGCGCCAAAAGATCTTGGGTGTCGGTGCTCGTATTTGTCCAAGGTTTAGACATGTCCAAACATGATTCAAAGATGGTTAAAGTCTAAACTAAGGTTGGAGTAATAAATTAAAGTAACTTAAAAGACTGCACACAAGTGTGTGCATCACTTTGGAGCAAGGTAAGGGTAGGCACACTAGTGTGTGCACTTCTGCATACAAGCTAAAGGAGTTTCACTAAATTTCCAGAATTTCCCATACAGATCAATCATTTTTGCAGATTAAACTGTATTGATTTAAGAAGAACCAGGAGTTGAGCCATATATTCTTAGAAAGATCTGGAATTCTATTTTTTGGAGAATTTTACGGTTCGTAAAAAAGAGTTTTCTAGAGAAAGTTATGGCAGTTTTAGTAGACACAGGTCAGGCCTCCAGATCAGCATCCACCTAGTGCCGCGCCCCTCACTTTCCAGCGCTGCACTCTCACTTTCCAGCGCTACACCTCTCACTTTCCAGCTCCAACTCGGTCAAAGACAAAATTAGGGCTGCACAATGACATTTTATGGACCAAAATGCCCCTAACTACTTGTGATCTATAAATAGATGCTTAAAGAGTGTGCAGCCAAAATTCATTTCAAGAAAGGAGGAGAGAAAAAAGAGAGGATCCAAGGGATCCAAATCCAGCATTCTTCCATTTTATTTCTAAGTTTCTTGAGGGCTGGAAATCAAGGGGGAGAGCATCCATATTGTTTATCCACCTTGAACTCCATGGCCAAATCAAGGGGAGAGCATCCATATTGTTCTTCCACCTTGATTTCCAGGGCCAACTAATCATCTTACAAGGGAAAGGGATGAATCTTTAGGGATTTATTGTTCTTTATTTCTTGTTCTTGATTCGGTTGTACGGATTTGTTGTTGAATATTGTTTACGAATTATTCATTGATTAAGTAAGAAGGATTTGAGTTCATGTAATAGATGCACTTTTTATTCTTCTTCTTTTAGATTCTCTTAATCCGGTGATTGCATCCTTCTCCTCCATTGAGGTTGTTTGGATGTGATTGATTTCGGTAGATTTATCTTATTGATTGTCCATTACTGCTATATTTTCATTAAAGATATATTGTCGTTTATTGATAATCTATAAGATCGGTCTTGTGTGCTTGAACCGGAATCAATGAGTAATTTGTAGCAATTATATTAGAGTTATAAATGTGATTGATCGAATATATTCTGATTGCTTGTTTGGGATGTAAAACTTGCAATCGAGATAAAAACAATTGAATCAAGAGTGGAAATAGAGAACGAACCTAGGGAGGATTCCCGGAACCTTGTTATTTCTCATTTATATTTCCTTTATATTTACACAATTTTTCTCACAATATTTCATTATCAAAAACCCAAAAATCTTTTGTAACTTTTATCGTTCTTTTAAGGTTCACACATTTTCCTTTGTATTTAACTTGTTTCCCTGTGGAATCGACACCCCAAAGCTGTGCTACAACTACCGCGTTATGTTTTGGGGGTAATCAAGTATAACAGGAAGATAGGTTCTTTAAGCATCAATCAATATGTATACTCAATTACTTTTTGATTTAACTCCATGTTTAAGACACTGATAATTTCTACGTTGCTGATAAAAAAACTGGAGGCATCAGAACATTAAGAAACCGTAACTCCTTGTTTGGATTGAAGATGGACCAAAATTGTAAGGCAGAAGGTCTTGGATTATCTTACAGCTGAAGCTGGTCAATTGCCTGTTGGAATTGTTGATCCTGTACCATTGGTAAACAAACTCTTTTTACATACTTTCTCTGCTTGCAAGCTGATTTAACATAGTGTTAGCATAGATCGAGATAGGATCGTAAGTTGATCGAGTAATAACCACAAAACAATAAAGTAAGATTAAAAAAAAGAGACAACAAATTTACGTGGTTCGGCTTAAAGCCTACGTCCATAGACAGAGGCCAGCAGGCAAATTTCACTATAGTGAGAGAATATACAAAGAGTGTTTACAAAATTGGCTTTAGCCAATACACACAATCTCACAAATTCTCTCTTAACTTCACTTTCTTCTTGATGTTTCTTGATGTGAATACTTCATGTTGGAATGCCTTTTATAGGCTCACAAAAAGTCCAAAGGACAAACATCAATGGATGCTCATCATTTTGTTGCTCATCATTTTGTTACCCAATTGCATCAAAGTGGATACTTTTGACCCCTCAAATTGAGCCACAAATTAAGCCACAAATTATGCAAGAAAATGGACTCATCTTTTGGCAACTTTTGGTCCACCACTAATTCAAGGCAATTATTCAACAAATCTCCACCTTGACTTGAATTTGACAATAGTGAAAATAAAAGCTTCGATCTCTGCCAAACAACCCCGAAGGGTCTAATGCAAATGCTGTGCAACACCAACCAAGTCCATACAGTGAGTGAACTTGGCAATGGGAAGAGATTTTGTCAACATATCAGCAGGATTATTCAGAGTGCCAATCTTTCTTATAATAACATCACCTTGAGTCACAATATCTCGAATAAAGTGATACTTCACATCAATGTGTTTAGTTCTCTCATGATGTATCTGATCCTTCGTCAAATGTATAGCACTCTGACTGTCACAATAAACTATAGTTTTATTTGTTTCCAAATTGAGTTCATTAAGTATACCTCTTAACCAAATGGCTTCTTTGGCAGCTTCTGTAACAGCCATAAATTCTACATCTATAGTAGATAATGCAACTGTCGGCTGCAAGGTAGCTTTCCAACTGACTACACAAATCCCAATAGTAAATACATAACCTGTAATTGATCTTCTCTTGTCCAAATCACCTGCAAAATCTAAATCAACATATCCAGCTAGATTGTCAGAAGCTCTTCCAAACAAGCAGTAGAAGTACCATTCAAATATCTCAAAATCCACTTGACAGCTTGCCAATGAGTTTTTCCTGGACAGGACAAATATCTGCTAACTACACTGATAGCATGTGAGATATCTAGTCGAGTGTAAACCATTGCATACATAATACTTCCCACTGCACTAGAATAAGGAACTCTAGACATATACATTATCTCTTCTTCTGAATGTGGTGACATGGATGCTGATAATCTAAAGTGAGAAGCTAAAGGAGTACTCACAGGTTTAGCATCATGCATACCAAAACATTTCAGGATTTTCTCAATATATTTCTGTTGTGACAGAAATAATCTACCTGCACCTCTGTCTCTATTGATCTCCATTCCCAAAATTTTCTTTACTGCACCTAGGTCTTTCATCTCAAATTCATCATTTAGCTGAGATTTCAATCTATTAATTTCATATATATTCTTTGCTGCAATCAATATGTCATCAACATATAGCAACAAATATATGAAAGTACCATCATCAAGTCTTTGATAGTAGACACAACTATCATACTTGCATCTAGAAAAGACAATACTCAGTATAAAGGAGTCAAACCTTCGATACCACAGGCGTGGAGACTGCTTGAGTCCATACAAGGATTTCTTTAGAAGACAAACATGATCTTTCTTGCCTTCAACTTAAAAACCTTCTTGTTGCTGTATATAGATTTGTTCATCAAGATCACCATGAAGAAAGACTGTTTTCACATCAAGTTGCTCCAACTCCAAATTATGCATTGCAACTAAAGCAAGTAAGACACGAATAGAAGTATGTCTAACAACTGGAGAGAAAACATCATTAAAATCAACTCCCTCCACCTGGCTGTAGCCTTTCGCTACTAATCGTGCCTTATACTTGGTGTCTTCAACACCTGTGACTCCTTCCTTCTTCTTAAATATCCATTTACACCCGATAATTTTCTTACCATTAGGTGGTTCGACCAATTTCCAGGTGTTATTTTTCTTTAGAGATTTCATCTCTTCATGCATCGCAACGAGCCATTTGTCTGAATCAAATGAACTGATAGCCTCAGAGTATGAGGTTGGATTGACGACATCAATGGTTTCTACAACATTTAATGCGTAAGCCAACATATCTTTAAAACTATACCGTTGAGGTGGCTTTATATGTCTCCTTTGTCTTTCACCAGCTAGAGTGTGATGCTCAGCTTCATGGTGTGTCTCTCCACCTGCAGACGAACTTCCTGAGTGAATAGGATTAGGATTTGCAGATGATGAGGTACCAACCTCAAGCCACACCTTCTCATGTGCATTCTCCTTTCCTGTATCACACTGAACAGGCAATTCTTTTCTAGGGTGAAGCATAGCAGATTCATCAAAAATAACATCTCTGCTAATCATAAACTTATGAGTATCAGGACACCATAAGCGAAAACCCTTAACACCAGAAGCATAACCAAGAAAATGCATTTCTTCGACCTAGGCTCAAATTTTCATTCATTCATATGAGCATATGCAGTGCAACCAAATATTCTTAAGTTAAAGTAATCAGGAGGGATACCTGACCATACCTCTTCAGGTGTCTTAAGTTCAAGTGATCTGTAAGGAGAACAGTTCACCAAATGACATGCCAAATTGACTGCTTCTACCCAAAATTCCTTGCCAAGACCTGCGTTAGAAAGCATACATTGAGCTCTTTCTAACAATATTCGATTCATCCTCTCTGTGACACCATTATGTTGTGGTGTCTTTCTCACCGTCCGATGTCTGACGATGCCTTCATCTTTGCAGAATTGATTAAACTCTAAATCACAAAACTCAAGACCATTATCTGTTCTGAGTCTCTTGACTTGCTTCCCGGTCTGCTTCTCCAATAAAGTCTTCCATTGCTTGAAAATTCCAAATACCTCATTCTTGTGCCTGAGAAAATAGACCCAAGTCTTTCTAGAAAAATCATCAATAATCGTTAGCAAGTATCTGGCTCCTCTTTTGGAAATTTCACGGGAAGGCCCCCATAGATCATAATGAATGTAATCAAGAGTACCTTTGAATCAGTGAATTGTAGTGTTGAAGCTGACTCTTTTCTGCTTTCCAAAAACACAATGCTCACAAAAATCCAACTTCCCAATCTTTCTTTCAGGCAAAAGACCTCTTTTACTGAGTACAACTAATCCCTACTCACTCATATGCCCTAGGCGCATATGCCACAACTTGATAGAGTCTGAATCTGATATGGATGAGGAAACCACTACAGAGCCTGTAAATGTTGAACCCAATAAGGTGTATAGACTGCCAGACTTCTTTCCTTTCATGAGAACAAGAGCACCACGAGAAATCTTTTTGTTCCCAGACTCAATCATAGATTTGCAGCCATTGGCATCCAGAATGCCCAAAGAAATAAGATTTTTCTTCAAATCAGGTACATGTCTGACATCAGTCAATGTCCTGACAATTCCATCATGCATCTTGATTTTTACTGTGCCTACACCAATGGTTTTGCAAGTGGTATTATTGCCCATTAGAACAACTCCACCTTCAATAGAATCATATGTGGAGAACCAATCTCTGTTGGGGCACATATGATAAGAACACCTAGAATCAAGAATCCACTCGTCGTTGGATCTGGACTTGTCGGTTGCAAATAGAACATCATCACCTTTTTCTTCTGCTACATCAGCATCAGCTGTTTCTTCCTTCTGCTTGCCCTTGTCATTTTGCCATTCATTCTTCTTTTGTTCTGCAGCTTGTAGCATTCCGCTACGATGTGTCCCTTCTTCTTGCAATAATTGCAAGTTAAATTTTTGTGCTTTCCTCTTGACTTTGATTTTCTTCTATTCTTGCCACCATCAAAGCCTCTGTCATTGGATCTGCCTCTTGCAACAAGACTGGAGCCCTGATCATCAGACTTACTAGACAAAAGTTCATTATCTAATTTCTCCTTACTCATAAGGGAAGATATCATATCATCAAAATTTAATTCTTCCCTACCATAAATTATAGTGTCTCTAAAATTTTTGTATGAGAGTGGTAATAAACATAATAACAAGAGAGCTTGATCTTCAGACCTAATAATAACTTCAAGATTTTTCAAATCATTAATAATTAAGATAAACTCACTGATATGGGACTTGAGCGAGGAATCTTCTGTCATGCGGAGACCATAAAGGCGTTGCTTCATAACCAACCTGTTGGCCAAGGATTTAGTCAAGTACAGCTCCTCTAGCTTGGCCCATAAGGCTGCAGAAGTTTTCACTAACAGAACTTGCTGTAAGACATCATTTGAAAGACTCAGTTGGATTGCGGATAGAGCCTTGTCATCCAGGTCATCCCAATCTTCATCACTCATGCCGGTAGGCTTCTTGGCTTTCCCCAGTAGTGCTTTCTTTAAGCCATTTTGGGTTAGAATGGCAAACATACGAACTTGCCATAGATTGAAACTGTTGTTTCCATCAAACTTCTAAATATCAAACTTCATTGTCGACATCTCGATCGAACAAAATGATCCTGAACAAAATTTTACTATTCATTAAATTCACTATTCATGTGAACAGTAAACTCGCAGAAAAATAGACAGAAATTTATCACCTGCAAGCTCTGATACCAGTTTGTTAGCATGGATCGAGACAGGATCGTAAGTTGATCGAGTAATAACCACAAAACAATAAAGTAAGATAAAAAAAAAGACAGTAAATTTACGTGGTTCGGCTTAAAGCCTACGTCCACAAGCAGATGCCAGCAGGCAAATTTCACTATAGTGAGAGAATGTACAAAGAATGTTTATAAAATCGGCTTTAGCCAATACACACAATCTCACAAATTCTCTCTTAACTTCACTTTCTTCTTGATGTTTCTTGATGTGAATACTTTTTGTTGGAATGCCTTTTATAGGCTCACAAAAAGTCCAAATGAAAACATCAATGGATGCTCATCATTTTGTTACCCAATTGCACCAAAGTGGATACTTTTGACCCCTCAAATTGAGCCACAAATTATACAAGAAAGTGGACTCATCTTTTGGCAACTTTTGGTCCACCACTAATTCAAGGCAATTATTCAACACATAGCATGAATTGAACACGATAAAATGATAGTGTTACAATAAATAGAAAGCAGTACATAATGTGTAATAAAAAAATATACTGCAAAAATTCAAAGCTCTAAAATGCAAAATATGGTGAGGCATGAAATGTTAAAAATTTAGCCTGTTAAGGTGAAAACTGATAAGATTATTCACTCACTGACTTTAGGTGTCAGGTACCCCCCAGAGTTCCCCCAAACACTTCAGTAGGGGTCACCCTCAAGTTAAGAGCCCACAATGAAGTGGTCAACGAAACTTCAGGGGACAGCTGACTATTTCTTGTTCTGCAGGTTATAATTATTTTAGGCTCTATAAACATTAAGTAAACTACTCACACTTATATAGAGAAGGTTGTACTCCTATGCATGCTGTTAAGGAATTTTAGACGTCTTTCCAGTAGGAGGGACTATTAGAAATGAGAGAAATCTAAATGTGGGAAATTTTTCGAAATTGAACCTAGTCAGTATTGTGGGAAAGATGAAAGATAGAGAATATTTTTGAGGCAAGTGGCAGTGAGGTCTCGATAATCGATAAGCTTTCTGCTCTCTCATCTAAACTGCCTATGACCCTCTGCTATCTTTTTCATAAAGATAAAAGTTTCATACTAAAATAGACATTTTTATTTTTCTATGCTGATGGGAGGAGATAGAACCCGAGTCTCTTATATGAAAAACCAAAAGATAATAGTAACGGGCATTGCTTATAACTAATACGTGATTAACATCAATAACATGGTTTTAATAATATAATCCTTGGATTAAATATATGGCAGCGAGAAATGAATAGTTACTGCATAAAATAGTTTAGAAAAAAGAAAGGACAAAAGATAGGTGCAAATTTGACTCAAAAGCTTAAGTTCATGAGTGTTGGGTCCAAACCATGTATATAAGTCACTTTTATTTTTATTTATTTTAGATATGAGATAACTCACATATTAATATCCCAACAATCGCATTGTGGCTAGTAACCTCAATGATCTTGTTTTCTTTCATCTTGCCTACAACTCATGGGATTATGACCAAAAAATATTTTCCCTAATAGATTTCCCTCAATCTTGAACAAAACAAGCAAAACAAAACACATTGTAAATAATTTCAAGGGAGGAACTCACTCTGAGAATATGAGAGTAGTAATCTAATCTGGCTGATCAAATTTAAACAGAAAATTTCCTTAATTTTTCAATATGGTGTAAAGGACTAAGAGTAATACCACACAAAAAATGGTCATTTTACAATTTAAATTTCCAACAAAATCATTTTAGAATTAGACTAATTAATAAATTCAAAATTCAAAGGGACACACAATTGTGAGAAGCTACTTGATAAATTCTTTGCATTCTATACAATGACCCATCACTGTATAATAACAATAACCAATATATATATATATATATATATAAGTTGAACAAATAACCCACACTTATAATCCGTAGGAATCAAACTTGGGACTTTGTATTTCTAGGGCTTCAGTCTAGACCATTAGATCAAGACCTCATTAGTGCATCTTACATATTCATAATATAGATTGAAATTGTATTTTTTTACTACAAAAAATAAAAATAAAAATAAAAAACTCTATACAATTCCCAAAAAATTCTGAACATTCCAGTGAATGCTTAGTGGTTTGATCCCATTTTGTGCAAAACACAATCTTTCGCTAGACTTCATTGTATTATTGAGGCAATATGGAGAAGAGAGAAGAAAAATTTGAGGGTGAAGCACCAATGGAACAGCTTTACAACCTACTGCCACCAGAACAGAGGCCTATAAAGCAATCCTTCATTCCACAGAACCTCAACCATCCTTCATGCATTGCATATCAACCTAAGGCGGAAGAAAATTATTACATATCTCCGCAGATACTTAGTGCCTTGACTCATTTTAGAGGTACACCTGCTGAGGATCCACACTTGCACCTTCGAGAATTCTGTGATCTCTGTAAGTTCCAGCATATTCAGGGCCTAGATCAAGAGGGAATTAGGTTAATTCTTTTCCTTTTTTCATTAAAAGATAATGCTAAAATGTGGTATCATTCATTGCCTGTAGATTCCATCCATACTTGGGAAGAGCTATCCAGTAGATTTCTAAGAAAATTTTTTCCAGCTCAAAAGACATGGCAGATGAGAAAGGAGATTCAATCCTTCCAATAGAGGGATGGAGACCTTTTCTTCGAGGCATGGTGACACTTTAATGAGCTACTACTCAAATGTCCACATCACAACTTACCTCAAGATGAGCTGGTCCTAGCTTTCTATGAAGGTTTAAGTGGCATAAATCAAGGTATAGTGGATTTCGATTGTGGAGGTGTGCTGATGGAGAAAACTAGTGAAGAAGCCATGGGGCTGTTTGAGATATTAAGTGAGCACACCCAACAATTCTCCTCGAGAGGTAGACAAGGAATTAAAAGCAAGGGTATGTATGAGGTGAGCTTCAATGATGGATCTTCGAATCAGATGGCTGCTATGGAAAGAAAGCTGGATATGCTCATAAAAGCCATGGTTGATCAGAACAACTCACCTCGTCCACAGGCTACACAACGCCAGGTATGTGCTATATGCTCTCATTTTGATCATAATACTTATACTTGTCCTCTATATTCAACTACAGATCAAGAACAAGCAAATTATGAGGGACCGAACAGCGCATATGCAAATACCTACAATCCTGGATGGCAGAACCACCCCAACCTCTTATGGAGCAACACTCAAAATGCTTTAAATCTTCAAGGACATCAACGACACTTCCAACCAGCAGCCCAACTAGTGTCGAAATCAGAAAATAGTGGCCTAGAGAGTCTTATGAGGCAATTGATGACTTTACAAGAACAGTTCATGACTGAGCAAAGACAAACCACTACAAAACATGAGCAAGCCATTCAAAGACTGGAGGAACAAATGGGGAAATTGGCTAAGGAGCTAAGTGAAAGAAAGTTGGGTGACCTTTCAATCCAACCACTACCTACTTCAAGAGGACATCAACAACTAAATGCCGTGACAACTTTAACAAATGGTAAGATCATCGAAGCTGATGACCCTGCACAAGCATCCACATCCAAGGTAAGTGAGATGGAGAAGGTAAATGGTGAGAAGGTTGAAATCAAAAGATATAATGCATTAAAATTACCCTTAGATAATATAAAATGTTTTAATGTATGCATGACGCAAAGTGTTGTTGAGGAAGCTTTTTAGGTCCATCACATTGATCCAGTAGAAACCGATCTTACCTATAGTGTCCCAAGATCGGATATTGAGCCCAAATGCAAGAATATTACTGATGACATCATTGACACTATGCATCTCCTTGAGGCCTTTCCAAAGCCTCCAAGTAAGTACACCGATCCATTTGAAATTCTTGGGCCTATTAATACTATTTCCTCTTTTATTTTCCAGGCACCGAATTTAGAGTTGAAGCAATTGCCAAAGCACTTAACTTATGCTTATATAGGAGAAAATAAGACACCACTTGTGGTAGTTACTGCCAATCTTAGTTTTGGGGAAAAATAAGGCTTGGTCTGGCTGAAGATGTTAAACTTAGCGCTCATGGGAGGCACCCCACAGCTTATTATTTTATTATTTTTTTTATATTTATTGTTATTTATTTATTTTTCGTACTCTTTGTTTTCCCGTATTACATTAGTTTTTCCTTTTCTTTTTAGGGACGTTGTATACATCCGTTCAAGTTTGGGGTTGTGCTATGAGCCATGCCAACCCAACGAGTTCTCCATCTCTCAGGTCAGATCCTTCCATGCTTTTTGCACATTGGGGACAATGTGCAATTTAAGTTTGGGGGTATGGGGACACATTCACACACATTATGTCCCAATTTTTTTGTTTAAAAGATAAATACATGTTCATTTTGTTCTAAAAAATTTTAGTTGATCTAAACGAATACTATGATTTGACTTCATAAGTGAACTTAAAATCTTAAACACATGGGCTAAATAATTAAGTTTTGAACCTTAATCACTTATAGGCATTTAAGAATTCACGAGTTTGATCTAAATTTGCACAAGCACATTTAGCACGCATTTGCGTGGGGTATGACATATAATTCTCTTGTATATGTTTCCATAATCTAACTGTAATCGGACAACTTTTCGAAAAGAACACTTTAGCATAAGAAAAATAAAGAAAAATAATAAAAATACTAAAGAAAAACGATTCATCATGCAAAAAGTGATCAAAAAGCTTCTAAAGATCATTAAAAACTTTCCACTGAGTAACTAGGCCTCTTGCCTCAGTAAGCATTGAGTGTTCACGTCAAAAGGTGGAAAATAAGCCTTTATGATCATAATAAATATTTCCACTGAGTAACTGGGCCTCTTGCCTCAGTAAGTATTGAGTGTTCACGTCAAAAGGTGGGAATCTCATTACGAAGTATGAAAAACCTGTTAGTTCCGTAGCCTTTTTGATTCGAGTTTGTAAGTCCTTAGGGTTGTCTTTACCCCTAATGCCCTAAAACCATCGGGTTTGGGAGTCATTGGCTAAACACTCATTACAAGGGTCAAATAGAAAGCTCGATGGAACTCAACATGGCTAAAATCGCATGATAAAAAGAAAAAGAAAAAAGAAGCAAGTATTATGCCATTTTTGTTCTTGTTGATAAGGAATTCGATAGAGGTTTGGACATCAAAACCCTATACAATAAAATTATGTGGAAGCCCCATCTTATATGTGCTAATTCACCACACACTAAAAATCAGACTTGTGATGCCTTAACCTACCTCATGTAAGTAATCAATATTTAAAACTTGGATTCATTACGAAGATGTGTTTGTATTTTTAAGCTTGCTCATGAATGCACATCATGGTTTTGTGCGATCCTTAACTTTTGTGGACACCATGAATAGTGGATTTATCTTTATTTTTCATTTAGTTTTTAGTTTTGTATTGCTAAGGGACTAGCAATATGTAAGTTTGGGGGTGTGATAGGTGCTTAAATATTATTTAAGCCCCTTAATTTACATTTGTTAAGCTCTTTGTCTATGTTTTAGTCTATTTTACTTCACTTTTGTGTTTTACACGTTTTTATAGGGTCTTGGAGAAAAAGAAGAATTTTTGGCACTTAAAGGAAAAAATTTGGAAATCCTGGAGCAGCTGGTGGCTAGAGTACGATCGAGCGCACTCCTCTGTGCGATACAGCCCAGACTGGCGATCAAACGCACCACGAATGCAATCGAGCGCACATGTAAGGGTGTGAACAGTAAAGCGGCAGAACTAGTTTTGGAAATAAAGGAGTTTTTATGATTTAGGAAATTTAGGGTTTCCTGAGCCTTCTAGGATTATTCAACCCCTATAAATACACTTGTAAAAACACAAATGAGGGATCCCCTCTTTTACCTTTCAATCTTCTTTTAGTTTTAGTTTAGTTTTAGGTCGGGAGGCTGGAGGCTAGAAGGAGACCATGGATTGGAATTGACAACTCTTCTCTCGGGTTTCTTCTTTCCTTTTTTTTTATTATGTTTAACTAATTTTCTATGACGATGTTATAGGCCGAGGGATTCATTGATTGGTTGAATGAAGTGGAGCGTATTTTCGAGTATAAGGAAGTCCCAGATCGTGTCAAGGTGAAACTGGTCGCCATCAAACTTAAGGGCATAGCATCTGTGTGGTGGGAGCAATTGAGGCGCTTGCGCGATTAGCAGGGCAAGGCCAAGATCACAAATTGGGAGAAGATGAAGAAGAAGATGAAGGGTCACTTCCTTCCTTTCGGCTATACTCAAACCTTGTTTCAGAGACTTCATTCGTTGAGGCAGGGCACGAGATCGGTGGATGATTACACGGAGGAGTTCTATTAATTGATAGCCCAGAATGATTTATCCAAGACAGAAGAGCAGATGGTGGCATTGTATTTGGGGGGATTATAGCAGCCCCTATAGGATAACCTCAGCCTTCACTCACTGTGGACCGTTTCTGAAGCATACCAGCGTGCACTTGCGGTGGAAAAACAGCAGAATAGGAGGCCAGTGATTAGAAGCGATCAAAGTAGTAGGCCAGTTCGCCCTCAGGAATCCCGTCCTGCCCAATAGCCACCCCAAGGTAACTCTAACACAAATATTAGACGTTTCAGATGTGGTGAACATGGGCACAAATCAACTGAGTGCAGGAAGCCTGCTAGTCATAAGGGCAAAAATCTCCTGATTGAGACGATGGGATAGAAGAAACTGAGGAGATTGGAGAGCCTATGTATGACTATGATGAAGATGGAGATGTGTTACACAGAGATTGCCATGAGACTCTGGTCGTTCGTAAGAGTTTACTGAGCTCCAAGGGCGATTCAAGGGACGATTGGTTGAGGACCAATATTTTTCACACGACTTGTACAGTTGCCGATAAGGTTTGCAAGATGATCATTGACAGTGGTAGTTGTGAGAATGTAGTGTCTAAAGAGGCTGTCCAAAAACTGCAGTTAAAGATAGATTGTCATCCTAAGCCGTATAAACTGTCGTGGCTGAACAAAGGCAATGAGGTAACAGTAGATAGGCGATGCCTAGTGTCTTTTTCTATTGGTAGGAAATATTTTGATAATGCTTGGTGTGATGTTGTGTCTATGGATGCTTGTCACGTATTGTTAAGCAGACCTTGGCAGTATGATCGCAGTGTTATTCATGATGGGCGAAAAAACACATATTCCCTTAGCATCAAAAGGAAGAAGATTGTGTTGGCACCTCGTTGGGAATGAACCACTCCTATCCCGATAACCAATAATACTAATCTGCTTTCAATGTCCAGGTTTTTAGCTGAGGTTGAGCGTGGAGACATGGTCTATGCTCTGCTGCCTTGTAGGAATAGTGCAGCAGACTTGAATCCAGAATTACCAGCTGAGGTGCAGTAGCTGTTGGCAAAGTTTTCTGACCTGATACTAGTGGATCTTCCTTCTAGGTTGCCACCTATGAGGGACATTCCGCATTAAATCGACCTTGTTCCAGGGTCCAGTTTGCCTAATCGACCGGCATATCACCTCAACCCCAAGGAATCTGAAGAGTTGGAGCGACAGGTGGTAGAGTTGTTGGAGAGGGGCTACGTCCGTGAGAATATGAGCCCATGCGCAGTTCCTGCCCTACTAGTGCCGAAGAAAGATAGCTCTTGGCTTATGTGTGTTGATAGCAGGGCAATCAACAGGATTGCAATGAAATACAGGTTTCCAATTCCCTGCCTGGATGATATGTTTGACCAGCTGTCCGGTTCTAGGGTCTTCTAAAAAATTGACCTTAGAAGTGGATACCACCAGATCAGAATAAGGCCTGGAGATGAGTGGAAGACAGCGTTTAAGACGCAGTATGGGTTGTATGAGTGGATGGTCATGCCTTTTGGGCTGTTCAATGTGCCTAGAACATTTATAAGATTTATGCATCAGGTTTTAAGGCCTTTACTTTGACAACATCCTCATTTATAGTCCGATATGGGCATCACATTTTGATCACCTCCGTGCTGTTTTTGATATGTTGAGGACGGAACGCCTATACGTCAATCAGAAAAAATGTTCCTTCTTCACTACTTATGTTACTTTTCTGGGTTTTGTTGTGTCTACTGATGGTGTTCAAGCAGATCAATCTAAGATAGATGCGGTCTTGGAGTGGCCCAAATCGAAGACCTTGCATGATGTCAGGAGTTTCCATGGATTAACATCCTTCTACTATCAGTTCATCAGAAATTTCAGCACTCTAATTGCTCCTATCACAGAATGATTTAAGGGGGGAATTTTTATTTGTCCGATGAGGCAGAAACCAACTTTCAACTGGTCAAGCAGAAGATGACAGAGGCACCAGTTTTGACACTTCTTGATTTTGAAAAGGTGTTTGAGGTAAACTGTGATGCATCTGGGGTTGGTATTGGTGGTGTTCTGAGTCAGGAGGGGCGGTGAATAGCTTTTTTCAGTGAGAAACTATCAGGATCAAGGAAGAATTATTCCACCTATGATCTGGAGTTTTATGCCATAGTTCAATCCCTGAAACATTGGCGTCACTACCTAGTGCAGAGGGAGTTCATTCTTATCACTGATCATGAGGCCCTGAAGTACATCAATGGCCAACATAAGCTTAGTAGACGGCATGCCAAGTGGGTGGCATACTTCCAAGAGTTCATGTTTACGCTGAGATACCAAGCAGGAAGTCTGAACTGTGTCGCAGATGCAATGAGTCGTCGTACATTACTCCTCACCACAAAGAGCACTAGAATTGTAGGATTTGAGGTTTTCTCGGATATGTATGCTGCAGATCCTTCATTCGAGAGGATAATTCAGGAGGTAACTAATTGTCAACGATACGATTTTATTTTGCATAATGGTTATCTATTTTGTGGATTATAGTTGTACGTTCCAGATTGTTCACTAAGGCAGCAGATTATTAGTGAACTTCATAACGAGGGTCACTTTGAGCGAGATAAGACGTTGGCCTTGATCTCTTCTAATTATTATTGGCCCAAATTGACCAGTAACATGGCTCATCATGTGGAGCGTTGTTATATGTGTCAACGGTCCAAGGGAGTTCTCACTAATGCGGGCCTGTACACACCCTTACCTGTACCTGAAGCCCCTTGGTTTGATGTCAGTATGGACTTTGTGTTAGGCTTACCCCGTACCCAATGGGGCTTGGATTCTATTTTGGTGGTGGTTGACAGATTTTCCAAGATGACCCATTTTATACTTTGCAGGAAGACAATGGATGCTACCCGGATCGCTCATTTTTACTTTAGGGAGATTGTGCGTTTACATGGTGTTCCCCGATCCATCACTTCAGATCATGACACCAAGTTCATGAGTCAGTTTTGGAAGAGTTTATGGGAGAAACTAGGGACGAAGTTGAATTTTAGCAGTGCCTACCATCCTCAGACAGATGGTCAGACCGAGGTGGTGAACCGGAGTTTGGGAAACCTTTTGAAGAGCTTAGCAGGAACTAAACCGAAGCAGTGGGATTTGGCGTTACCTCAAACAGAATTTGCCTATAACAGATCGAAAAACAGAACCACGAGAATGAGTCCATTTGAGATTGTCTATGGTCAAAATCCATCTGGGGTGCTTGACTTAGCCCCTATTCCACGTGTGGGTCGTTTGAATCACAAGGCAGATGAGATGGCAGAATATATTCGGGGTATCCATGAGCAGGTGAAGCTGGCCATTCACGAGAGTAATGCCAAGTACAAGGCTCAAAGCGACAGTCATCATCGTCAAGTACTTTTTGATGTTGGTGATTTTGTTTGGGCAGTATAAACTCGTGATCATTTTCCCGTGGGAGAGTATAATAAGCTTAAGGAGTGGAAGATTGGACCTTGTGAGATCCTACAGAAGATCAATGATAACGCCTACAGATTACACCTCCCCAATCATTTGAGAACTTCTGATATCTTTAATGTGAAACACCTGAGTCCTTGTTTTGGGGATTCTGATGAGACTATTGTGAACTCGAGGACGAGTTCTTTCCAACCCGGGGTGACTGATGCAGGAGGATCCTCATCAGATGAAGTTGAATTATCACATAGAGCATTGTTGGCATTGAGATACCTTGAGTTGGCAGATCAGCATAAAGATAGCAAGTGGGCTACCTAGACCGGTTTACATTGTTTAGCGGGCTATGGGCTCGGATTGGGTCTTGAAGACCCTAGTCTAATTGGAAACGGGCTTCCGGGAAAAACTTAGAGTAAACTCTTAGCATCATCATTTTTAAGCCAAAAAACGACGTTAGGCCTTCAATTTTTTAGTTTTTAGTTTTTAGGAAACTTTCCTTTTTTGATTTCTTTTCAGAATTAGTATTTTCCATAAATTTTCCCCTAATTTATGTTTTTGGGGATTTTTTACCTTTTTTAGCTTTGGCCTTATAAACAAGGAGGCCACGAACAGAAAGATGATCATTATTGGTATTTGCATAATTTTAAATTAGACATCAGAGTTGTTTCTATGTGTTTTTAGGGTTTTTCTTGTGTTTCTTCCCTATGAAATATCTGCTGAAACTAGCCTGCAGAATAATTGCTATTCTGCCCGGCGTTAATCATCTCAAGGAAATTCCATCTTCACTAAGTTTACAGGAGTGAACCTGGTCAGAATTGTGGGAAGGATAAATATTGGTAGAGAATAGTATCAACAGTAGTGGCCTTAATCCCTCCTCTCTTCTCCTCTTGGCACGTCACATCTTCATTTTTTTCATTGCTACAAAACTAATTAATTCAAATATATAAATGATAGTTTTGATATATGAAATGAGGTTGAAACTCAGTCTTTTAATTTAGAATGAAGATAACGATACCCCCATTTTAGACCCTTCTCCCTAACGAATGATAAGTGATACTTAGAAAAACTGGTTCACAGACTTTTCTTTCACGATGAATTACCAATTAACTTTCTTACAACTCGTCAGTCGATTTTGCAAAAATTTTGGGTCTGAATAGCTGGTATTTAATGTTGTATTCCAATTCTTGGTATTGTTTCTGTTTGAATGATAATGGAAAAGCCACATGTTCAAATTTACAACCTTTGTGTGGTCCTCGTTATACCAATGACTATGAACTCAACAGTGTTCAACTTCCATTAATTACATAGGAATACCAGAATCTGGTTAATTGGGAGCAAGTTGTTTAGTTTTGTTATACATATATCTATGTGAAAAGCTGAAAATGATAGGCTGGATAATTCACTTCACTATTATTCTCTTTCTTTCATTTTGGCCATTGTTGCGTCCAGATTCACTGTGTAAGTAAGGCTTCATTCCGTCACATGTATATATATATTTTATTTGCATAATATTGAAAAGGGGCTAGAAAGTAATTATACAAGAATCAAATCCCTTGAACTCACTATAAATAGATGATCCGTTTGCCATTTCCATTCCATTCAAAACGAAACCGATCAAGTCAGAATTAACCCACAAATCAGGTGTCCCCTAGAGTTCCCCTGAATACTTCATTGAGGGCTCTTTCTCACTCTCAAACATTAGGGTTTGCTCCAGTACCTTACTAAAGTATTTTGGGGAACTCCTGGTGTTACTTGATATATACTACTGTCTATTCATCAATATATATATATATATATATATATATATATATATATATATATATATATATATACAATGTTCACCGCTTGGTTTAACAGTAGTTTCAATGTTTGTATTTTAAAATGATTTTTAAACTATTTTTGATACAACTATGGTATAATAAAATCTGTTTATAGCATATATGGTATAATAACTATTAAAACAACTTTTCTGATATAAATTTATCTTTTTAGAGATTGTTTTTAAAGTTTTGATTTTTCTCAAAAACTATTTTTAAGGGTCTTTGTACTAACTTATGTTTCTTGAAACAAAGTAGGAAATAATCGGTAAATCAGGTGTCCCCTAGAGCTCCCTTGAACTCTTCATTGGGGGATCTCTCTTACTCAAATATTAGGGTTTGCTCTAGTATCTTACTAAAGTGTTTGGGATAACTCTTGGTGTCATTTGATATATATACTACTCATCCATTGATTACACAATATGTTTACCATTTGGTTTAATTATAGTTTTGGTTTTTGGATTTCAAAATGGATTTTGAAATACTTTTCGCTAAAAGAGCTGTGAACCTAAAAGTTATTTAGTATTTGCTAAAACAGTTTGTAAAATATATTTTAGTACACAAAATCATCTTTTTAAAAATAGATTTTCAGCTTTTAATTGTTTTCATAAACCGTTGGGGTATTTGGCTTAATTTGTGTTTCTTGAAACAAAAACCTTTTTAGAAACTTTTACCAAATCTTTTGTTCAGATTATGTGATTGTCATAGATTTTTCATGTTTATCTTCTGGTTCATATATTCATGAAAAAATACTGCTGGAAGTAGTTTCAAAGTATTCATCATAAAGATTATTATGGTTGCCGGTTAAACAGTTGTAAACTAAACGAAAATTCACTCTCACATCAAGAAAGTTTAGTTATTCATTTTCTTGTAAAAATGAACCAATTAAGTCTGATTTGTAAGTCCTGCTAGCTGGAAATATGTTCAGTTAAATATTGTAAATTGAAATTTGTAACTGAGTCATAGGAGTAATTCGTAAGTCCTGTAGGTCATGTAAGTATATATGTTGCAAATGATTCACAGCACTAATTTCTGCTTAAGTAAAAAAATATAAACACCATAAATAATTCAAGATATGTATTACATGCATGTCTTGTGTTTCATTGGAGCGACAACAAAAGCTATGCAATCTTTTTTTCATCGTATTAATAATTACATGTTCAAATATTTATTTTTAATGTGTATGGATCTGGGAAAATTCAAAAAAATAAGAAATTAAAATTAATATTAATATTTAAAATAATATTAAATAAAAATGGAAGTTAAAAAAAGAACTTTTTCCTTTGTTTTATGTTTGGATGTAAAAGGAAAGTTAAGAGGAAAAATAACACAATTTAACAAAACTAATTGGAAAAAATGGGTGTCCAATGAAACTTTTATTTTCATTTTCCTTAATATGTTAATTTGTTTGTGTTAAAGTGGAAAAACCTAAAAGTGTACGTTGACATTATCAGGAAGGTGCTGTTGACATTGTTTGTTGATAGAAGGATTAAATTTTGAGGTTTGTCAAGGTAAATGAACGTTCTAGGAATATCTATGAAATTTTGTTACTTGCCCTATTGACAATATATGTTTCCTCTTGTAGCTTATGTTAATGTTTGGGACCAAAATCCCTTCGAACTTGATTTGCTGGAAACCCTAGAGCGAAATAGGGACTTCTTAAAACCAAGAAATGATTAAATGGTATTTTTTCATTAAAATATTTTTTTTTCTAATCGAATATTTATTATCTGTAGATTACCCAGAATTCACATGTTATGTTTGTTCTTGAACATATATATATATATATATATATATATATATATATATATATATATATATATATATATATATATTTTTAAGTTCACATACAAAAGGGAATCAAACCCAGGTCTCATATATAAAGGACCAAGTGGTAATGACCAGTTAATTACTAAGCCAAAAAAACCCGAGTTTTTAACATATTTTAATTTTATACGTATCGAAAAAATATAAAATAAAAAAGTTTTTCACTTTTCCTTTTTTCTTTCAATTTATAGTGAGCCACAACAAAGTAATCTCAGTTTCATCTTTCATTTCTAAGGTTTCTCATTCACAATGTTCTATAGTACTTCTTTAGGAGCACAGTGGTAAAATTTATTACAATTATAACAATTTAACTTTGGAGTAGTCATGCCTTAATTCATTTTTGTTGCCTCTTCTTGACCTCTTATAGAGAAAGAGTTCTGACCTTTTTTCTTCTTGCTTTGATGAGTTGTTGTCTCTACCACCTTTTCTTCAACCAAGACCTCATATGCGTTCTTGGCTTCTTTGACTTTTCCCATCTCCAAAATTGTCTTCTCTTTCTTTGGAAAAGAGCTTCAAGTAGAGATCATTCTTCCTTTCTCAATCATGTTTCCCGATGTCATTCAAATTTTCTCAATTTCTATTTATTTCATTGACAATGGCCAAAACTATAGAAAGTTGTTCCGAAATTGTTTCAAACTCTTTTATATGGAGAGATTCAAACTCACATATAAGAGTTTTGTAGACAAACACTTTTGACCTTGTCGATTCCCTTGTGAGAATCTTCGTCCCCACCCTTGCTTGAAAGCATATATCCGCATTTGCAAATTTCTCGAACATGGCATCATCTACATTGGACCTATATTTGTGGGCCAAAGTTCGTAATGGCCCCATAAGTTTTTAAGTGTTTTTTTTAATTGAATATGAGTCTTAATTCTTAATTAAAAGAAAATTTTGTGGATTGAAGATTTCTACATCAAGATTTCGTGGGTTCTTTTCAGACTCTTATTTTGGCAAAATTTTCATATTTTCAACTTCTTTAATTTTCTGGGTTGTCTTCCAGGCTATTTTCAGCAAGAATTTGAGGTAGTTTTGAGTTCTAACCTTTTCTAGGTTAAAGTAGACTTCTGAACTAGATTCTAGAACTTTTTTTTTATACGATTTGAGTTTAATTTGATGGATTTATGAGTTGTTGAAGTTGGGAGAAATTATGAAGAAATATGGAAATTTTATGTTGAAAAATTATGATGTTGGAGTTTGATTTGAGTTGTGGGTATTGTAAAATATGAAAGTTGAGACCAAGGAGAGTATGAGTTTGATTGGATTTGATTTAATTTCATAAATTGGAGAATTTCTTTGTAAGAATTATAAATTTTCATGGAAATTGTTAAGATAAGAAAGTTTAGAAGGAAATAAGAAAAGTTTGTGTTGGGAATTGTTAAGAGTGCAAGTTTACAATTATGGAAGTATAAAGTTTGATGGATTCATGATTTAGTGAAGTTCGAATGTGAATTTATGGTGGAATTTTGAATACTCTTGAACTGTAGCATGAAAGAAACTAAAATTTGCAATTTAAAATAGCTTTAAAGATCTAAGCTTTGGGTTTGAAGTATAATAATTTTTGGAAGTAAAGGAATTCCTTATGTTAAAAGGATTTTTAGTGAGAGAACTAAAGGTTAGGAAGAATTCTATAAAATAGATATTTTTGAGATTATGAGTAGCGTTTGAAAAATGTAAATATTGTGGGTTTAAAATCTTGGTGGTATAAAGATTATTGGATTGGTATGATTCCTTAAAAAAAAATTGAAGAAGTAGTAAGTAAATTTAATACATTGTCTTAAGTTATGAATCTCAATTTTGTTAAGGAAAGGAAAGAAAGAATTAGGAAAGGTAGACAAAGAAAAGGAAACTTGTGGGATTGTAGTCTTTTGATTAATTCTTGTAATTTCTTGATATATATAATTATTAATTACTTGTATACTTCTTGGATTGTTAAACTAGATCGTATGTTCTTTACGTGTGGTGGAAGAATGAAGTAAAGGCAAGGAAAAAGTTCGAGAATAGCACTCAGTGCTATTTTTCACTTTACTCTTAATAAGCGTAATGTAATAAATGATTACGAAAATGCATTGATAATTAGATAAAAAATTTATTGGTCTATGGATGTATAAGGAAATGATGCTATGAATGTCTTGATATTTTTGTAATTGTTGGGGATGGAATGATTGTAATATGATTGGTTATGGATTTTGTGTTGAAACTAGAGATAATGCATTGTATGGACATGATTTGTAAGGATAGTATGGAAAAGAATGATATTGGAAAGGATATGATCCCACCTAGTGTAGGTTGTTACTTAGGTGGAGGGTATGTATGAATCTCGCCTAATGTAAAATGTTACCTAGGTGGAGGGTATGTATGAACCTCTCACCTAGTGTAGGTTGTTACTTAGGTGGAGGGTATGTATGAATCTCGCCTAGTGTAAAATGTTACCTAGGTGGAGGGTATGTATGAACCTCTCACCTAGTGTAGGTTGTTACCTAGGTGGAAGGTATGTATGGACCTCATCTAGTGTGGGTTGTTACCTAAGTGGAGGGGATGTATGAACTTCGCCTAGTGTAGGTTGTTACCTAGGTGGAGGGAACGATAGGATCCTGCCTAGAGTAGGTTCTTACCTAGATAGAGGGGATCTGATGTTTTGAAAAAAATACAAAATGTACTGGTACATGGAGAGACATCTCTGTTGTGTTATAATTAACCCAAGGAAGGGAAAATAATTTAAAATGGAACATGAATGGTCATTTTTTTACATTTGCATTGCATGGAATTTTATTTAGAATGTTTATGTTGATTTATAGAAGGTGTATCATTGGATTTACCCAATGAAAGGTATATATAATTTATGGATGATATGAGATGTATTTTGTGAGTTTATAATTATTTTGATATACTTTGCAATGAAGATTAATTATTTTCTGTACTTATACTTTTAAATTGTAAAAGTTGGAAAATATGTATGGATATTGTTTGAGGTATTTGGCCCGCGATGGGTATGTGTGGTAATTGGCTCGTGAGAGGCATGCTTTGAATTTGTCCTATGAATGGCTTGCAATGTTGATTGTTGTAAATTAAAAACTACTGTGATTGATGTTCTTTATAAAGGGTTAATGTTATGTTGTGTAAGGAGGAGTTTTCAACTAAGAGGTTTATATCTAATTAAGTTTATTAGTGTTGTTGTAGTGGTTATTTCTTCTATGATGAATAAAATAAGAAGCATAAATCAGAAGTGTAATGCAAAGTCCTAAATTTATGTTTATAAAAAGTGATTATATTACAAGATTTGAAAATAAAGAGCTCAAATCCCAATACAATTACTTCTAGTAAGATGTTTTCTCATTGAGCTTTATAGTTCACCCCATTTTATTAACTTTTCAAGAAAGCACCGAAAGACTTTATTTCAAGTTGAAATAAGTTCCTTGTAAGATCTCAGTTCACGGTATCCTCATCTCTTGAACCCCTTTGAGAGTTTAAATTTTGGTCTTGGTTTCATCTTTAAAAAAGTGTACAAATTAGTTGTAATTGAAGAAGACTTTCCCTTTTTATTTGTGTCTTTTCTAAACCTTAAAAAGTTACTTACGCGCATTTGAAAAATCCCATGTGTGTAAAGATATGTGTTTGTATAAATTATGATGTTTGGGAAAAAAATGTTGTTTGATTAATAATTTGTATAAGTTGCATCTTGAGTCCAGGTGCTCAGTACTGAAAGGTAATGGAGCTGTTCTGGGTAGAACCCACTTAGAATGGGTCGTTAAATATATATATCTTCTCATTTCTTTTCTTTTTTCTTCTTAAAAACCTCCAACAAAAAATATTAGTTTCCATCAAAAAGGCCAATTATAATTTAAATGTGTATAGGATGGTTATTTTTAATACTTTTTAGTTGAAGGAGACCGTTTATTCTAATGAAAGTATTTTTTTGGGACTTTTAATATGCTTTCCAAAAGCTTTTTGAATTGATTTACTTATATAATGTTCATACTTTTTTATATCTTTGGTATGATGAGACTTGATTATGGATATTCTAGGACCAAGCATATATTAGTGTTGTAGTTTTAAAGAATTTGATCGATCAAACACTGTTAAAATCTAGTTTTTATTTACTTTTATATGGTTTGTATTAAATTGAAATTGTTTGAACTTTGTGCAAAGTTATTTAAGGTACTTAATTTGTAAATGATGGTTTGTAAGATTTTGTAAATTCTTGAATGGATTTGATTTTGGATCTAATGAACTATGAATAATTTTAGTAAAATATTTTTACCTAATATGTTTGCATTAATTTTTAAGTGAAAAAAAACTAAAACCGGTGACCCAAACCAATTTAAATAGGTTGGGTTGGGTTAGGATTGGATGGGTTCATGGGTTGGGTTGAATTGAGATTTTTTTCAACTCGGTATAATTGGGTTGGGTTGATTTTTTAGGCAAACCCGACCCAAACCAACCCATGCTCACCCCTAAACTAGACTAGTAAGAATTAATTCATTTCTTTGGAGTAGGAAAAAAACTAATTTTGTATATAAATATAAATAAAATTTATGGAGTTCTTAAACTTCAATTGCTATTATCCAAATAAAAATTTTGTAAGAATTAATTTGAATTTGTCATATTAAGCTTGGTTTGTCAAACTTCGAATCGAGCTCGAGCCTATTAAATTGGCTCATTTACCTTGTCGGGTTGAGCTCAAATATCCGACTATTTGACTCGTGTGGCTAGTGAATCTGTTCGATTAATATTAAGTTTTTTTTTTTTTTTACATATATTATAATATTAATATATATTATGTTTTTTATTTATTAAAATAAAAAATTATTACAGGCTCGTTAGCCTCATTAAGCCCTTTTAAGGTTGGTGAGCTTGAGCTCATAGGTTTTTCCATATGATTGAACTAGTTCGAACATCTAGCTTTACGAGGCTTGATGAGAGTCATAAAATGCATCTAAACAATACTTAATTGTTAACACTTTAGGGTTAATCTCGGTCGTAATCGCACTTTTACATATTGATAACTCTAAAGTGTTATTCATAAATCATTGACTTAATTCGATGCATGTTCAGGTGCTTTGAGTACAAAAGAGATGATAAAGCGATCCATGTATAAAGCGCCAAAAGATCTTGGGTGTCAGTGCTCGTTTTTGTCCGAGGTTTAGACATTTTCAAAAATAATTTAAAGATGATTAAAAGTCTAAACCAAGGTTAGAGCAATAAATTTCATTGAGTTAAAAGACTGCACACAAGTGTGTGCATCACTTTGGAACAAGTTAAGGGTAGGCACACTGCATACAAGCTGAAGGAGTTTCTCTAAATTGTCAGAATTTTCCGTAAAGATCAATCATCTTCGTAGATTAAACTGTATTGATGTAGAAAGAACCAGGAGATGAGCCATATATGCTTAGAAAGATCCGGAAGTCTATTTTCTGGAGAATATTACGGTTTGGAAAAACGATTTTTCTAGTGAAAGTTATGGCAGTTTTAGCGGAAACAGTTCAGGCCTCCAGAACAAAGCCCAGCGCCTCACCCCTGGAAGCCCAGCGCCTCGCCCCTCAAAGCCCAGCGCCTCACCCCTGGGAGCCCAGTGCCTCACCTCTGGAAGCCCAGCGCCTCACCCCTCAAAGCCCAGCGCCTCGCCCCTGGCCCATCAGCGCTGCGCCCCTCGCCAACCAGCGCTGCGCCCCTCGCCCAACAGCGCTGCAGCCTTCACTTTCCAGCGCCTAGGCGCACACCTGGACAGCAGCGTGCACATGCTGCTGGACCCACCTGCACGTTCAAGCCATCACTTTCCAGCGCCCAGGCGCACGCTCAGACAAAGCCAGCAGCGCGCACATGCTGCTGGACCCACCTTCACGTTCCAGCCTTCACTTTCCAGCGCTCAGGCGCACGATTAGACAAAGCCAGCAGTGCGCACATGCTTCTGGACTCCAATTCAGACTCAAATTAAGGCTGTGCAAAAACAGCTCTCCCTCGTGGGCTATAAATATATGCTTAAGGTTTGCAGCCGGGGAGTGAGCTCGAGGAGAAAAACAAAGACAGTTTTTGATAGATAAAAATTAGAGAAGTTTTTAGCATTCTGTTTAAGTTTTCGTGAGTTGGAAATCAAGGAGAGAACATCCACATTGTTCTTCCACCTTGAGCTCCATGGCCAAGAAATCAAGGGGAGAACATCTATATTGTTTTTCCACCTTTAGTTTCATGGGTAACTAATCATCAAACAAGGGAAAGGGATGAATCCTTAGGGTTTTATTGTTCCTTATTTCCTGTTCTTGATTCATTTGTATGGATTTATTGTTAAAATATTGTCTATGATTTACTCTTTGATTAATTAAGAAGGATTTGAGTTCATGTGATAGCTGTATTCTATATTCTTCTTCTTTTAGTTTCTCTCAATCCTGTGATTGCATCCTTCTACTCCACATAAGTCTAGTCAAGCTTTTCTTATGTCAAGTTGTTTGGATGTAATTGATTTCGGTATATTTATCTTATAGATCGGCCATTACTGTGATATCATTATTGCAATATATTGTCATTTCTTGCTAATCTATAAGATAAATCATGTGTGCTTGAATTGAAATCAAAGAGTAATTTGTAGTAATTATATTAGAGATATAAATGTGCTTGATTGAATACTTTCCGATTGCCTGTTTAGGATGTGAAACTTGCAATCGAGATAAAAATTTGAATCAAGAGTGGAAATAGGGAACGAACCTAAGGAGGATTCCCGGAACCTTGTTATTTCTTATTTATATTCTTCGTTATATTCGCACAACTCTTTTACACAATATTGCATTATCAAAGCTCATATTCTCTCACCTAATCATTGTCGTTAGTATTAAAGTTTATACCTTCTTTCGTAATTAACTTGTTTTCCTGTGGAATCGACACCCCAAAACTATACTACAATAACCGCTTTATGTTTTGGGCGTAATCAAATTTTGGCGCCGTTGCCGGGGAAACAAGCTTAAGTACAAGGAAGCTTGTCAACTTTAAGTAAAAAAAAAAAAATATTAAAAAAAAAATCGTAAATATTTTTCTTTTAAGCACTTTGTAAATACCATAATATTGTTCCTTTACTTTTATTTATTTATTTTAATTTTCTTTTGTTATTCTGTTTTATTTATCTATTTATTATTCTGTTTTATTTATTTGTTTATTATTCTATTTTATTTATCTGTTTATTATTCTGTTTATTTATTTTATTTCCCCTCTAAATTAATTGGTGCATGCTTAAACCAAGAGATTCGTGAGGCAGATTCATTAGAGGACCCGAATTAGAGTCACCCTCTCCTTCCACGTCCGTTAGTGAAACCTCGCCTAGATCATACCATAGTGCACCCCCATCCGAGAATTTAGAGGATTTTGATAACATGGCTGACAATCACAATGAAAATGTTGCTAGGACACTTAAAGACTATTTGCACCCTAGCCGAATGGCCACACCCTCTTGTATCATGTTCCCCCCTAATGCCCCACAAGCTGAGTTTAAGCCGAGCATGATACAATTGCTACCAACTTTCCATGGGTTTGAGAATGAAAGCCCCTACATCCACATTAGGGAATTCGAGGAAGTAGTAACAACCTTCCAAAATAGGGCTGATATGGTGGACACTGTCAGACTCCGGTTTTTCCCTTTTTCACTTAAGGAAAAAGCCAAGACTTGGTTGTACTCATTAAGGCCTAGGTCTATTGGTAGTTGGGATGAGATGACCCGAGTTTTCTTCCAAAAACACTTCCCAACCCATAAGACCAACAACCTTAAGAGACAAATCTCAAACTTTGCACAAAAGGAGAGTGAAACCTTATATCAAGTTTGGGAACGTTTCAAGGACCTTTTAAATTCTTGTCCACACCATGGGTATGAAAGTTGGCGGGTAGTCAGCTATTTCTATGATGGACTCCTAAGTAAGGAGAGGCAATTCATAGAAATGATGTGTAATGGAGATTTTCTTCAAAAAGATCCCGATCAAGCCATAGATTTCCTAGATGACCTATCAGAAAAAGCCCACACTTGGACAGGACCGAGTGCCATGGAAAGTACTAGGAGAAATCAACCCGCTGGAATCTACCAACTTAAGGAAGAGGATAGTGTTAAAGCCCGTTTAGAGGCTCTAACTAAGGAAATTGAAGCCTAAAAAACCAAGGATGTTAGAGCCCCCGAACCGGTTGCTAGGGTAGAGTCCTATGAACCCTGTTTTATGTGTAATGGGGTAGATCATGTACCAAAGGATTGTCCATCTTATCTGGAGATAAAGGGAGAGTGTAACTCCTTGGGTATCCCCTTTAGGAAACCTTACTCACCCTACTCTAACACTTACAATCCCGGTTGGAAGAATCACCCTAATTTCAATTGGAAATTTGATGTGCAACCTCTTACCCAATCAAGCCCCCATTGGAGATCTGATATACAACCTCATCCCCACTCTAGTACCCATTGGAGACCGGAAGCGACTTCATCTAGTGCACCACAACAATCTTTACCTTTGGAAGATGCTTTTAAGTCATTTTTACAGGTACATGCCAAGAGTGCAGAAGAACAAGTCAAGATAAATCAACGGTTGCTAGAGGAGCAAAAGGGGATCAAAGAGGAGCAAAAGGAGATAAAAAGTCAACTCACCAAGTTGACTAGTTTCTTGACAATTCAAGAGCAAGGTCGGTTCCCTTCGCAACCACAACAAAATCCACGGGGACAACATATGGCACAAACCTCTGATCCTGAAAATCATAATGTTAAAGAGGTTAATGCCATGATCACCCGCAGTGGTAAGAAACTAGATGGACCCACTCTATCACCAAATCTGAGTCCCAACGCCGTGAGCAACAAGGATGAAGCTCCCAAGGAACAAGATGCTCATATCGACCCTTCACCAGTGCCTTTCCCTCAAGCACTCCTTAAGCCTAAGGAGAGGAATTCAGCATTAAAAGGTGAGATCCTTGAACAACTTCAGCATGTTAAAATTAACCTCCCTCTTCTTCATGTCATAAAACAGGTTCCCAACAATGCTAAAGTCATCAAGGATCTGTGCACACTGAAAAGGAAGCACCATGTGAAGAAGACTGCATTCTTAACGGAGTAAGCAAGTGCGGTAATTGATAGCACGACACCGCCCAAATATAAAGATCCGGGCTGTCCAACGGTGGCTTGCCAAATTGGAAACAAATCTTGTGGGCAAGCATTGTTAGATTTAGGGGCTAGTGTGAACCTCATGCCATACTCCATCTACTTGCAGCTCCGTCTAGGTGAGATCAAACCAACCTCTGTGGTACTCTAATTAGCGGATCGATCGGTAAGAAAACCAAGAGGTATAGTAGAAGATGTTTTATTGCAAATTGACAAATTCTATTATCCTGTTGATTTCTTGGTTTTAGATACCATCTCTATTGTGAATACGGAGTCAAAAATTCCTTTGATACTTGGAAGACCATTCCTTGCCACCGCCAATGCTCTCATTAATTGTAGGAATGGCCTAATAACATTATCATTTGGAAATATGACTCTGGAGGTAAATGTTTTTCGAATGTCAAGGCAACCACATGAGGAGGATGAGTGTTTTGACACTTACATGATTGACGAGCTTATTTTGGAGGATGAATACATTAAGAACAATTCTAACTCTTTGGAATTCCTTCTTAATAATTTTGATTTTAATGATTCTTCTATATATCCCCATGCCGTTAATGTTGTTGATATTTCTGATAAGCCGCAGGGATTTATGAAGAAATCATGGCAGCCATGCTTTGAGGAGTTGCCTAGAGAAAGGGAGGCACCCAAACCCTCTTCCGAGGAGACACCAACGCCCAATTTAGCCCCGCTTCCCAAAGGACTCAAGCATGTTTTCTTAGGCCCAGGTGATACCTTTCCAGTCATTATTTCCTCTGAACTTAGTGATATACAATGTGATCAACTGCTGAAGTTGTTGAGAGAACATAAATCTGCATTAGGTTGGACCATGGCTGACATTAAGGGTGTAAGCCCCTTAATTTGTTCCCATAGGATTTACTTAGAAGAAGGATCTAACCCCCGTAGAGATCCACAAAGAAGATTAAACCCAACTATGAAAGAGGTAGTTAAGAAAGAAGTCTTAAAGCTGTTGGATGCAGGAATTATATATCCGATATCGGATAGTAAGTGGGTTAGTCCAACCCAAGTAGTTCCTAAGAAAGCTGGGGTTACTGTGGTAGAAAATGAGAAGGGAGTACTAGTACCAACTAAGGTAGTGACCGGGTGGCGAATGTGCATAGACTATAGGAAACTTAATTCAGCCACTCGGAAAGATCATTTTCCTCTTCCATTCATAGATCAAATTTTGGAACGGGTGGCTGGCCATCCTTTCTACTGTTTTTTGGATGGGTATTCAGGATACTACCAAATAGGGATTGCCCTAGAGGATCAAGAGAAGACCACTTTTACTTTTCCTTTTGGTACTTTTGCTTTTCGAAGGATGCCCTTTGGGTTTTGTAATGCACCAGCTACTTTTCAAAGATGCATGATGAGTATTTTCAGTGACATGGTTGAAAAATGTGTGGAAGTGTATATGGATGATTTAACTGTGTTTGGAACTTCTTTTGATTCATGTTTATCTAATTTGAAAAATGTTTTGTGTAGGTTTGAAGAAAAAGGACTCGTGCTTAATTGGGAGAAGTGCCATTTTATAGTATCTTCTGGAATAGTCTTGGGCCACATAGTTTCTGAAAAGGGGATAGAAGTAGATAAAGCAAAAATTGAATTGATCTCTAAACTCCCCACTCCTAAGAATATTAAAGATGTGAGGTCTCTCTTATGTCATGCTGGGTTCTATAGAAGGTTTATTCAAAATTTTAGTGCCATCTCTAGACCTCTATGTAGCCTTTTGACGAAGGATACCGAGTTTAAATGGAGCCTTGAATGTGAACAAGCCTTTAGGACATTGATTTCTAAGCTTACAACCGCCCCTATTATGCAATCACCAGATTTTACTTTGCCTTTTGAAATTATGTGTGATGCTAGTGACTATGCTGTAGGGGTTGTTTTAGGACAACGAAAGGAGAGAAAACCATTTGCTGTCTATTATGCTAGTAGAACATTGAATCATTCTCAAATGATGTATACCACAACCGAGAAAGAATTACTAGCTGTAGTATTCGCATTGGATAAATTTCGATCTTATTTGATTGGTGCACCTATCATGATATTCACAGATCACTCCACCCTTAAATTTCTTTTTTCAAAAACGGATGCTAAGGCCCGTTTGATACGTTGGATTATGCTTTTGCAGGAATTTGACTTAACCATCAAAGACAAGAAGGGGGTGGAGAATGTTGTGGTGGACCATTTATCTCGCTTGGAATTCAAAAGTGAAACTGACCTCGTGCCCATTGGGGAGGCCTTTCCGGATGAAAACTTATTTGCTGTTCTTGGTCACACACCATGGTATGCCGACATTGCGAACTACTTAGTTTCCCGCCAAGTTCCATCTACATGGAGTGCACAAGACAAGCGTAAGTTTTTGGCTGAGTTGAAAAACTTCTACTAGAATGATCCTTATTTGTTTAAATATTGCCCTTATCAAATAATAAGGAGATGTATTCCAGATATGGAAGTTAACAGTGTGTTAACCTTTTGTCATACATATGCTTGTGGTGGCCATTTTTCTATCAAAAAGACAGCCGCAAAAATTTTGCAATGTGGTTTTTATTGGCCCACTTTATTCAAAGATGCTAATGAGTTTTGTAGATCATGTGACAGATGCCAAAGGTTAGGTTCGTTGTCTCGCCGTCATATGATGCCTCTCAACCCAATCCTAGTGATAGAAATCTTTGATTGTTGGGGGATCGATTTTATGGGACCATTCCCACCTTCCTTTGGGTATCTTTATATTTTGTTTGCTGTTGATTATGTTTCTAAATGGGTTGAAGCAATACCTAGCCGCACTAATGATAATACGGTTGTTGTTAAATTTCTAAAAGACCATATCTTATCTAGGTACGGTACTCCACGTGTTATCATTAGTGATCAAGGGTCACATTTTTGTAACCGTTCTTTTGAGGCTTTAATGCGCAGGTATGGAGTCACCCATAAGGTTTCTACAGCATATCATCCACAAACTAATGGTCAAGCTGAATTAGCAAATAGGGAGATCAAGCGGATACTTGAGAAAACAGTGAATCCGAACCGAAAAGATTGGTCCTTGCGCCTGTCGGATGCACTTTGGGCGTATCGGACAGCATACAAGACGGTTCTTGAAGCATCTCCCTATCATTTATTATTTGGCAAAGCATGTCATTTGCCAGTAGAACTTGAGCATAGAGCATACTGGGCTATCCGAAATTTTAACTATGACCTTAAGTTGTCCGGTGAAGAAAGGAAATTGCAACTTTGCGAACTTGCGGAGTTGAGGGATGATGCATATGACAATGCTAAGGATTTGAAATCAAGGATGAAGACGGTACATGATCAGAAAATACTCCGGAAACATTTTGAACAAGGTAATAAAGTCTTTCTGTAAGACTCGCGATTGCATCTCCATCCGGGAAAATTGAGATCGCGATGGAAGGGACCTTATGTGGTAAAGAGTGTTTTTCCCAATGGAGTGGTTGAGGTTGAAGATCCTTCCGATGGTCAAGCATTTCGAGTCAATGGCCAAAGGTTGAAGCTGTACTTGGAACACGAACATGTTAAAGACAGCACCGAAGAAATTTCTTTGGTGGCCCCGATTTATGATTGGTAATCGGGTACTTTCATTCCACTGTATACTAGTTTTCATTTTGTTTTATTAAATTTTTGATTAATTTAGAATTTTTGTTTTATTGAATTTTTGACTAATTTAGAATTTTTATTTTATTAAATTTTTTTTGGTTAATTTAAGTCTTTGTTAATTTAGAATATTTTGTGTTGTTAAGCCTATTTTATTTTTTCTTTGTGTGTTGTTTTTGTACAAGCAAGGAATTTTCTGTTTTAGCACACTGGATCAGGTCCAGGCGCACAGCAGGC
Source organism: Bretschneidera sinensis (assembly GCA_023935145.1). Classification (NCBI taxonomy): domain Eukaryota; kingdom Viridiplantae; phylum Streptophyta; class Magnoliopsida; order Brassicales; family Akaniaceae; genus Bretschneidera; species Bretschneidera sinensis. Next base: position 56,644,019 of record CM043705.1, on the reverse strand, counting down.
CCAGGCGCACACCAGGCCCGCGCCTCGCCTCTCTCAAGCCCAGCGCCTCACCTCTCTCCAGCCAGCGCCTAGGCACCCATGAACTAGCGCCCCAGCGCCCAAGCGCACACCAGGCCCGCGCCTCGCCTCTCTGAAGCCCAGCGCCTCACCGCTTGGCCGAGCCCATCAGCACCAAAACCCTAAAATCTGCCCTATTTAAACACTTTTTCCAGCCTCTTCTTCATTTCTCCTCTCACACCAACGGCTGCACACTCCTCTCTCTCTCTCATTGTCCCTCCATATTAACCCATACCAACTCTTTCCCTCTTCCTTTCTTGATCTAAACTTTAATTCTTGAAGAATTGCACACTAATATCTCCCATTTTTTGCAGAAAATTTCTCTAAGAGATTTGGTTCTAAGAGGAACTTGTTTTTTTTCACAAAGATATCAAATTGGTGGGTAGCTTTTCCTCTCTCCAATTGTGGGCAAGTAAGACCAATTTCTCTTCTTCATTGTTCAATTGTGCTTTTTGGTGGTTAAATTTTGCTCTTAAGTTCATTGTTTCATTTATTTAATTTCCATGGCACCAAGGATGAAGAGAGCTAAAGGAAAAGAACCACAAGAGTTTGATGAGACTATGTTTGTTAGTTTTGAAGCGAGTGAGAGCTATGTTAAAATAATGCAAAATAGAAAACTCATTCCCGAGAGAGGATTTAACATTACCGAGAGTGCGAACCCGACTCTTTTTAGAATGATTCTCTATAGGAATTGGAGTGCATTTACAAAATCACCCTTTCATTCCCTACCAAATTTGGTCCGAGAATTTTACGCTAATGCCGACGAACATAGCAATGGTAAAGTGTGGTTGAGAGGAAAAATAGTCTCTTTTGGCAGCTCATCAATAAATAGCTTCTATGGGTTACCTGACATCCCACATAGTGAGTACAGAGCATATGTGTCTACATTTAATTATGAAGAGATTCGCCATACTCTCTGTATTCCGGGCACTACATGGAAAATGTCGGGTGATTCCCCAATCACCTTGCCTGCTGCTTCTCTAAATGTCAATGCTCGGGCTTGGCAATATTTTGTGTGTCACAGGTTGATGCTTGCCTTACACTATAGTGATCTCACTATTGAGCGAGCTATTCTGATTTATGCAATTTTGATGGGAATGACTGTCGATGTGGGCTAAGTCATCTGTAAATCCATCTTACACACTGTTAGACTAAAGCTCGGATTATACTTTCCTTCTTTAATTACCCAATTGTGTATCCGAGCTGGAGTCCCACACAGTACTGATGAGGAAACCCAACCACCAAAGAAACCCATTGATGATGGCATGCTCGCTCAGATTAAAGCCTCCAGGCCGCCAACTTCGAGCGAGGGAGCCATAGCTGCTAGCACCCCTCCCCCCTTTAGGAATATCACGGTTGCTGAGCGCCTTGAGCGCTTAGAGAGTCGTTTTGACGAGCATCATAAATTGTTGTTTGATAGGCTAGATCATCAAGACCAAATGTTAGCTAGGCAAGACCGGTTCCTGGCTCGGCAAGCCGATTACCAAGCAGAGGTCAACTCTGCTTTTGGTCAGATGTACCAACACCTTGCCTCCGCTACTGGTTGTAATATGGGTCTTTTTCCTACTATGCCACCCTATCCGGGTTCATTTTTTGACCCACCTCCCGAGGAAGGTAAAGGGACTGAAGAGATTGAAGTAGAGGATGATAATTTCGAGGATTAGTAGGGATATCTCTTGTTTGTCCACTTTTATTTTATTTATTGTACTAACATTTCTTGTGTTTTTATTTTATTTATTTTTCGTCTTTTATCTTAGTTGTTAGTTATTTCCATTTCGTGTGCTAACCTAACATACGGTGGGAATCTTGATGTTACACCGCAGTTGCTTCCTTTTTGCTTGTTCTGTTCTATATTGTAGATCAAAAATTTCAGCGAGAAGAATGGTATGCAGTTCAAATGGTGGTGTGCAATTTTCAGCTTCTGTGCACTTTTGGCTAACAAAGGGAGTTTCTTTTCCTTTTTCTTTTACATTGAGGTCAATGCAATGTTTAGGTTGGGGGTGAAGGAAACACATTTCTTTTCTTTTTCCATTGAACTGCTTGGTGTCACTTTCCTACTTTTTGTTTGTTAGGATAATATAAAAAAAAAAGTTTGTTTTTAGCATGTTCTGTGTTAGCCTTGGAGTTATTCACATGTCAATGATATGACCTTAATAGAGATAGTATATAGCACTTAGAAGAAATTAAATCTTGCTTCGGTTTGAAATTAATTTAAGTATCAATCTTGATTTGGTTAGAGACTCTAGCTTGTGGTAAGATTGTATGATTAATCGTAAGCATTTAGAAAAGTTTTATGTGTGATTATTTTGTGAATATTTTTGCGGTCTCGGCAAGCTCTAGAACTTATTTGATAACCACTTGAGGCGAATTCCTAGAATGCACATTACTTAGGATATGATATAGGCCATTTTTGAACCGTTTGAGCCTTTCAAACCTACCCTTGCGATATATATCACTAGTCACCTATTTGAGCCTTTTTCTTGAAAACGAAGTTGAGCCTGGTTTCTTTCAAAAACCCATTCACTTACCCTTATAAGCCTAAAGAGAATATTTTATCCTTACCTCTCTCTTAAGAAGAACTTAACTATACACATGTTGTGAGAAGCACTTAAAATGAGTAAGGGTGGAAATATGAAAAAATATCACTACCACAACCCAAGTACATTAAAGGAGATAAGTTGGGGGTTGTGGAAAAGAAAGAAATGAAAAAGGAGGTGAATGGTCTTTTATGCCAAAATACAAAAGAAAAGAAAAACAAATGGTGATTTGTTGAGAAAACAATCCTCGAAAAGAAAAAAAAATAAAAAAAAATAAAAATGGTTGGAAGAGTTAGGTATTGAAGTAAGGTTATCCAGTGCTTAAAGAACTATGTTCAAAACTAAGGGATTAAGTTTTTTTACTTGTGAATTCTTCCCATTCTTTCTTAACCTTTACCTTAACCAAACGTTACAAGCTTATTAAAGACCTATTGATCCAATTTAATGTGATTTTTCTACAATAGTGGAGAGTGGTTTGAAATGTAAGCTTATGGAGCTTGTTTTTGTGATTGATGTCACGCGATTTATTTTTTCTAGAGGCCAAGACTTGTATTCATGAATATTGTGCATAAAATCATCCGGATGTTCAGATTAATGGATTGTGGTAAGACGGATGTTAAGAGTCAATAACGATTTTAAGATTGATGTTTGAATTATTTTTGGATTTGAGTGAAATTTAATGATTCTATATGCTATATGTTACGCATGATTTTTGAGACAAAGATTTTTGAATCACTCTTGGTTAACACTAGCATTGTTGTATTTTGCATTAATTTCTAAATAAAGAACTCATTTCATGTCTTTCGCTTGAATTGCTAGGGACTAGCAATAAGCTAGTTGGGGGTTGTGATGAAAGTCATAAAATGCATCTAAACAATACTTAATTGTTAACACTTTAGGGTTAATCTCGGTCGTAATCGCACTTTTACATGTTGATAACTCTAAAGTGTTATTCATAAATCATTGACTTAATTCGATGCATTTTCAGGTGCTTTGAGTACAAAAGAGATGATAAAGCGATCCATGTATAAAGCGCCAAAAGATCTTGGGTGTCGGTGCTCGTTTTTGTCCGAGGTTTAGACATTTTCAAAAATAATTTAAAGATGATTAAAAGTCTAAACCAAGGTTGGAGCAATAAAGTACATTGAGTTAAAAGACTGAACACAAGTGTGTGCATCACTTTGGAACAAGTTCAGGGTAGGCACACTGCATACAAGCTGAAGGAGTTTCTCTAAATTGTCAGAATTTTCCGTAAAGATCAATCATCTTTGCAGATTAAACTGTATTGATGTAGGAAGAACCAGGAGATGAGCCATATATGCTTAGAAATATCCGGAAGTCTATTTTCTGGAGAATTTTACGGTTCGGAAAAAGGACTTTTCTAGTGAGAGTTATGGCATTTTTAGCGGAAACAGTTCAGGCCTCCAGAACAAAGCCCAGCGCCTCACCCCTGGAAGCCCAGCGCCTCACCCCTGGAAGCCCAGCGCCTCACCCCTGGAAGCCCAGCGCCTCACCCCTCAAAGCCCAGCGCCTCGCCCCTGGCCCATCAGCGCTGCGCCCCTCGCCAACCAGCGCTGCGCCCCTCGCCCAACAGCGCTGAAGCCTTCACTTTCCAGGGCCTAGGCGCACACCTGGACAGCAGCGTGCACATGCTGCTGGACCCACCTGCATGTTCAAGCCATCACTTTCCAGCGCCCAGGCGCACGCTCAGACAAAGCCAGCAGCGCGTACATGCTGCTGGACCCACCTTCACGTTCCAGCCTTCACTTTCCAGCGCTCAGGCGCACGCTTAAACAAAGCCAGCAGTGCGCACATGCTTCTGGACTCCAATTCAGACTCAAATTAAGGCTGTGCAAAAACAACTCTCCCTCGTGGGCTATAAATATATGCTTAAGGTTTGCATCCGGGAAGTGAGCTCGAGGAGAAAAACAAAGACAGTTTTTGATAGATAAAAATTAGAGAAGTTTTTAGCATTCTGTTTAAGTTTTCGTGAGTTGGAAATCAAGGAGAGAACATCCACATTGTTCTTCCACCTTGAGCTCCATGGCCAAGAAATCAAGGGGAGAACATCTATATTGTTTTTCCACCTTGAGTTTCATGGCTAACTAATCATCAAACAAGGGAAAGGGATGAATCCTTAGGGTTTTATTGTTCCTTATTTCCTGTTCTTGATTCATTTGTATGGATTTATTGTTAAAACATTGTCTATGATTTACTCTTTGATTAATTAAGAAGGATTTGAGTTCATGTGATAGTTGTATTCTATATTCTTATTCTTTTAGTTTCTCTCAATCTGGTGATTGCATCCTTCTACTCCACATAAGTCTAGTCAAGCTTTTCTTATGTCAAGTTGTTTGGATGTAATTGATTTCGGTATATTTATCTTATAGATCGCCCATTACTGTGATATCATTATTGCAATATATTGTCGTTTCTTGCTAATCTATAAGATAAATCATGTGTGCTTGAATTGAAATCAAAGAGTAATTTGTAGCAATTATATTAGAGATATAAATGTGCTTGATTGAATACTTTCCGATTGCCTGTTTAGGATGTGAAACTTGCAATCGAGATAAAAATTTGAATCAAGAGTGGAAATAGGGAACGAACCTAAGGAGGATTCCCGGAACCTTGTTATTTCTTATTTATATTCTTCGTTATATTCGCACAACTCTTTTACACAATATTGCATTATCAAAGCTCATATTCTCTCACCTAATCATTGTCGTTAGTATTAAAGTTTATACCTTCTTTCGTAATTAACTTGTTTCCCTGTGGAATCGACACCCCAAAACTATACTACAATAACCACTTTATGTTTTGGGCGTAATCAAGGCTTCCTCTAAAAGTGCAGCATTGTTCAGCCGATAATCCCTCCACCAGGGATGACACTCCTACGTAGAATGCTCTACAGGGAACAAAACAGGAAAAAAAGCAAGTATGCAACTATTTGGCCTAATTGCAGTTTGAGCTGTCGAGAGTCAAAAGTGATTTTAAAACAGTTTTAGGTGAAACAATTGTAGAGTGGAAAGCTATATTTAGTCTTTGGTAAATTATTTGTTGAAACAACTGCTGAACTCAAAATTGGTAAAAATTGATCTTTTTAAAATCTATTTTTCTCACCTTCTGATTTTTCTAAGAAATCGCTTTTTGGGTGTTTGAGCTAGCTTTTTTATTCTGGAAACTAAAGACCCTTTGAGAAGCTAGACCAAATGCTACATAAGTCATTCTTGAATGAGCATACTAGATCATTGTTCAACAGAACTTAACTTACCCCAGATGCAGTGATCAGAGCTCGAGAATGAGGATCAAACTGAGAAGACCAAACAAGTCTCCCATTCAATCTGGAAACAACAATCACAACTACGGCTCCATATTTTCCAACAATCAAGAGACTGTAGGCTATTGTAAGGGTTGATCTTGATACGGTAACATTGACAACGATCCCTGTTCCAATTAGTCCTGATATCTAAGGTTCCGCTTCCATATAAAGAGCTCCATTGTTTGCACTAACTGTTGGTAAATTTGTGGATACAAAATCTCTAAGAAGTATAGAATTTATGGTGCCTTTGAGACGTGTATCAAAGCTGTCTTTAAGGCTTTATTTGCCCCATTAGATTGCTCTAGGTTCTTACAAATGTTCCTCCAGGATACTCTAAAGTCTCTGAGAATCTCTAAGAGCAAAATTAAAGATTCTTCTTTGAGTTATCCTTTGAAAAAATGAAGAAAAGTTACTGTATATAAGTAAATGTAGAAGAAGAAGAACAATAAATTCTGAAAAATGAAAAGTGGTTAATTTGGAAGTTATTAGAAGTATTTATAGATTTTATTTGAACTTCCAACAGTCATAAAATGAAGAGTGATGATTTAAAAAACGTAGCTCTTGAAAAAAAAGACATGACTTCTCTGAAAATTATAGTTGTTAGAATTCAAATTTCAAAATAACGAACATTCAATCGACTAAATGTTTTATTCAGTCGACTAAATCAATAATTCAAAAGAAAAGTATAGGGTTTCGGGTATTCAGTCTACTTGAAAAACAAACATAAACTTTATATCCTTCATCGAATGAATAAATCATTCAGTCAACCCAATAATGTTTTTCAAACAAAACTCCAACACTAACTGTATACAAAAAACTGTTCCAGCTGGTAGTAGAATGCCGATCTTAACAGCTAGTTCCTCATAGTTAACGGGAGCACTTCTCCAACAGCATACCTCCTATTGGTTAAATCAATCTGTGATTTAGCCACTGAAAACCATGTAAAACAATATTTCATTGACAAAAATCACTTTGGTTTATGAGTGTTAAAAGATGAACATAACTATAAAGTAGGGATGGCAATTTTGTTCAAAACCGTGGGGGTCCACCCTGATTTGGGGAAAAATCCCAGCCCCGTTTAGGGACGGAGACTAGGATGGGGAATTGGTGGGGACGGGGACGGAGATATAGGTCCGTGCCCCGAATTTCCCAAACCCTATAAATAATATATTATATTTTCTATCATAAATTCATTTTTGTTTATTAAATAAATTTATTGAATTTTCACTTCAAATTTACAAGATTTTAACTTAAATGATAATTCATGTCTTAATGGTGATTTAGTAAATTCATGTCTTATAAATATTACTTGCACTTCCTCTTTTATAACACTCTATTTCTTAATGGCCACAAGGCCAACTTAGGTTTTAACAAGTAAAAGTGTTAAAATTTTCGGCCTTACCCAACTTAGGCCTTTAGAAGTCATTTTTTGTAACGACCCATCCCGGGTTGGCCACCCCCGAAATGGTGTCATCACATTTTGAAAATCCCTGCACGACACATATATGCAACAATAAAGCAAAATAAAACTAACAAGAATTTTTACTGTAACCCTCAACCCTCAACAGGAGAGGTACATCAATCTGATATAATTTAAACATAATATACAACTTAACATGCATGAATATTTACAAATAAAGTTTCGTTTTTCATTTTCTCATTTGTTTGAGGATATTGACACGTATGTGGCTTATAGCAAATGATTTCATCTGACTTTCAACCCACCAGACTACTAGTCCTATCTGCTACCTGAAATCATTGTACAATGAGGGGTGAGCTTCACAAGCTCAGTGAATTAAATTTACTAAAAGTATTCCAACTTCGTAAATAGCTCTTTAATATTTAACCATTTATTTTTCCTATAACTGGATAATAGCAAAAAGTCTAATATTTAAATAATTCTCATATTATCATATTTCTATGTCTTTTTCTCTTTTTCTCAATGTAACTGTCTCTCACTAGGAGACTCATCCATCTCTAATTATATTCACAATAATATACCACACCTCATCATTTCGATAATGCTAGCAATAATTAAAACAGATGCAATGCATGAACGATTATGATGGGAACGTCTTCCCACCTGTCGACAGGTTATTATTATCTTAGACCAGCCCCTTCTCCGTTCTTTACAGCTTATCCCGGCTGTCACTGAATTTATCTCCAGCATATACCGGCTGTCACGGTTATTCCATTAGACCAGCCCCTTCTCGGTTCTTTCGGTTATCTTATTTATTGCATATGCATATGATCAACGATATGAAATATGCTTATGAACAATAATATAACAATAACGTGTATAAAAATATTTAAATTAACTACCGTGATCATTCTCAATTTATCGTTGAAATAAATTCCTCAAAATTTTTCTCCTCATATATCACATCTACTAATTAAACATAACTCATCAATAATTTTACTTATCTCTTTTATTATTAAATCAACTTATTATTTCATTAATTTCTTCTCCTCATATATCACATAAATTTATTTACCCAGACTCGTACTGAATTTTATTTATCCCCTTTACTATTAAATTATCTCATTAATCTAATAATATTTCTTTTTATATAATAATTTTTTACGTGTCTAATATTTATATCATACCTATCAACCAAATATTTATCTACCACTAAAGCATACGCTAATAATTAAATTTAATATTATCACTAGATATTTGATTTTTATTTAGACTACTTAAAGTAAATCCAACTCATTACGTAGTACTTAAAGCTACCCGTGGATCACCTTCTTGCCTTTATCGTTCTTCTCTGAAACTTCCCCCGATTGCTGATCGCCAACACCTGACATCATATTTGTATTCAATTTCTAATTATTTCTTCATTTCTTCATAAACCATATCTTTTGAAAATTCTCACTTTGAATTCAAAAATTTTTCAGAAAATGCTAAAAATTCAAAAATAAACACTACATTATTACCTTCTGCTTTTCTGATAGTTATTCATGATTCCCTATAAAATTCCACCGTAAACTCCTTCAAAAATTTGCTATTTTAACTTTTCTTTGGATCTCCAAGTGTTCAAAGGAAACAAGTAATTTGAAAAAAAAACAAACAAAATCGGTAAGTATAAATTTTTGTACCAATTATACGTATATATATTCATATGTTTTGTCGGCAACCGAAAAAATCAGCTGCCAACAAATATCATCAGCTCCACGTTTGCACTTAGGTGGAAGGCTTGTAGTCTTCCACTTAACTTGAAAAACACATGGAAGCAATTTAACAAAACTTGGCAGCAGGTGCTGCCACCTGCTGCCACGTTTTGGTTAGTTGTTTTTTTCCTTTTTTTTTTTTTTTTTTTTTTAACTTTAACTTCTTTTTTTTATTATTATTATTTTTTCTTTCTTCTCTTTACTGTAGCTCCCCACGTTCTGGATGAAATTTTTTTTTGGTCTTTTTCTATTTGGGACATAAACATTCATTTTTTTTTTGGACATAAATGTCTCTCTTTTTTTTATTTTTAAATACATGTAGTATTTGAACTCTATGCCTTATTTATTAAATTACTTATTTACCTTTATTTTACAAATACAAGTATTACAATTCTACCCACCTTATAAAAATTTAATCCTCGAAATTTCCTTACTAAAATCCATAAAATAGTTAGGGGAAATCCTTTCTCATTCCTGCTTCATGCTCCCACGTGACTTCTTCGACATCTCTATTTCGCCATAATACTTGAATCAAGGGAATGACTTTATTGCGCAAGACTTGATCCTTTCTGTCTAGATTTTGACTGGTACTTGCATAAAAGTCAAATCTTCCTAAAATTCTATCGCCTGATTCGAGATACTATGGTATTCATCGTGTAAATACTTTCTCAGCAGTGACACGTGAAATACATTATATAGTTGCTTTAATTTCGGAGGCAAATCCAAACGGTATGCTACAGGCCCAATTCTCTCAATCACCTCATATGGCCCCACGAATCTCGGGCTCAACTTTCCATTCTTTTTAAATCTCAACACTCCTTTCCACAGAGATATCTTCAAAAATACCCAATCACCAACTTGGAACTCGAGAGGTCGTCTTCTTTTATCAGCATATCCTTTTTGTCTGTTCTAGGCTGCTCTGAGGTTCTCCCTAACCAGTTTGATCCTCTCAGTAGTCAACTCTATCATTTCTAGACCATATATATTTCTCTCTCCAACTTCTTCCCAGCATACAGGAGTTCTACACCTTCTACCATATAAAGCCTTGAAGGGTGCCATCCCAATACTAGTTTGATGCTGATTATTGTATGAAAACTAATCAAAGGTAAATAAGCATGCCAGCTCATTAAGAAACTCAATACACTTGCCCTCAACATATCTTCTAGTATTCGGATGATTCTCTCTGTCTGCCCATCTGTTTATAGATGAAAGGCTGTACTAAATTGTAATTTTGTACCCATAGCTTCTTGGAAACCCCTCCAAAACCTATAGATGATGTCTCCAAATCTTCAAAGCAAAAACTATGCCAGCCAATTCTAAATCATGGGTCGGGTAATTCCTCTCATGGTTCTTCAGTTGCCTAAATGTATAAGCTATAACTCTCCCATGTTGCATCAACACACACCCCAACCCCTGATGTGACGCATCACTATAAACCACAAATCCTTCATCACCAAAAAGAAGCACCAATACCGAGGCAGTAATCAGTTTCTCTTTCAATAGCTGGAAACTCCTCTCACATTCCTTAGACCACCTAAACTTCACATCCTTCCTGGTCAACCTAGTCAAAGGTCCAGTAATCATAGAAATTTTTTGAATAAATCTCCTATAATAACCAGCCAACCCCAAAAAGCTTCTAATTTCAGTTACACTCGTGGGTTTTTCTCAATTCAACACCGCTTCCACTTTCTGTGGGTCAACTACTATCCCCTCTCCCGACACAACATGCCCCAAGAAAAGATATCTCACTAAACCAAAACTCACATTTAGAGAACTTCGCATATAATTTCTCTCTCCTCAGAATCTCCAACACTATCTCCAAATGTTGCATATGCTCCTCTTCATTCTTGGAATATACCAAAATATCATCAATAAACACAATCACAAATCTGTCCAAGAATGGTTTAAACACCCGATTCATAAGGTTCATAAATGCTATAGGAGCATTAGTCAAGCTAAATGGCATCACCAAGAACTTATGATGGCCATAACGTGTCCTAAAAGCAGTCTTAGGCACGTCTCCCTCCTTTATCCTCAATTGATGATAACTCGACCTTAGGTCTATCTTAGAAAACACTCTAGCTCCTGTAATTGCTCGAATAAATCATCTATCCTGGGCAAAGGATATCTATTCTTGATGGTGATCTTATTCAGCTGTCTATAATCAATACACAACCTCATTGTCCCATCCTTCTTCTTGACAAATAACACAGGGGCTCCCCAGGGTGACATACTAGGTCGGATAAACTATTTATCTAGAAACTCCTGAGGCTGAACTTTCAACTCTCTCAATTCAGCTGGTGCCATTCTATAGGGTGCTATGGATATAAGTGTTGATCTTGGAATCACCTCAATAGAAAACTCAATTTCCCTATTGGGAGGCAACCCAGACAACTCATCAGGGAATACATCAAAAAAATCTTTTACCACCAAGATTTCTTCTAACTTCCTATTCTCTTTGTTAAAATCCACCACACAAGCCAAATACCCCTCACAACCCTTCTTTAACCATTTACTAGCAGTTAAAACAGAAAAAGGACAATTAGCCAGTATCTTACGTTCTCCCTGAAAATTAAACTCCTCCTGCCCGGCTATCTTGAACACCACATTTTTCCTAAAACAATCTACCCAAGCATGATATGCAGATAACCAATTCATCCCCAGAATTAAATCAAAATCTGTCATATCTAAAGGCAATAAATCAACTGCAAATTCTCTATCAGCAATATTAATCACACAACCTCGATAGATTGTCCTGATAATAACTCTATCTCTAGTAGGAACCTCAACAACAATAGCATGCATCAAAGGACTAGCACTAGCATCAATAGATTTCATATAAATACGATATGCAAAGGAATGGGTTGCACCAGGATCAACTAATAATCTAGCAGCCCTACCAAGAATAGATATCATACCCATAACAACATCAGGAGTGGCTTGTGCATCCTGTTGGGTCAATGCATAGACTCTGCTATCTTTGGACTGAAACTGACTGCCACGTCCTCGCTCAGCTACGGATCCTCATCCTCTGCCCTGCATACTCCCTGATCCACCGCCTCTCTCCATCGATCTTCTCCCGACACTTTCAATGCTTATGTCAGCAGATTTTCCCGCTTGACAATCTGCAGCAACATGTCCTCCTCCACCACATACAAAACATATCTGTGTAGGGAAATACCGAGACAGATGCCCCATCTGATTACATGTAAAGCAAACTCTTGCCTCTCAACCATACATCAGATTACTACTTCTCGCTGGTGGCACATTTACTCCTCTACCATAACTCCCAAATCTAGGGGTCCCACCAGTATTACTCTGAGCTACAGAAGCAACAGATCCTACTTGCCTCTGACTCTGCACTGCATTTCCTTGCGACAAGGAACGCCCCTTTTGGGGTGGTCTTCCACCCTGTACCCCCATATTGCTACCACATCTAGGTTTCTCAAATCTAGACCTCTTCAGCCAATCCCTCATACCCCTCAACTCAATCAAATCCTTCTCAATCTGCAACACTTTATCTACCAACACAGCATAATTCCTTATGCCCATATAAGAGAGTTTAGTCCGAATATCATAGTGTAATCCATCTAAAAATCTCTTACATTTTCTCTCCTCCGTATTCACCAATTCAGGTAAAAACCTTAACAAGGCTATGAATCTACTATCATATTCCGCCACCTATAAACTTCCCTGTCTGAGGTTAACGAAATCTCTCTCTTGTTGTGCCCGAAAGGAATCTGGGAAATACTTCGCAAAGAACTCATCCTTAAACTTACTTCAAGTTAAAGGTTGTTCTACTTGTGTGCTTACCCTGGGCAAAACATCCTCCCACCATTGAGAAGCTTCACCCTCCAGCATAAAGGAAGCAAAAGCCACCTTCTGTCTATCTGACACCGGCAAAACCTCAAAATATTTCTCCACGTGCCTAATCCATTGCTCAGCTTCCACTGGATTTGTTGATCCTCTAAAAGACTGAGGTTTAAACTTAAGAAACCTCACAAAACAATCCCCTTGCATCTCAGTTGTAAATACCCCTCCCTCAGGAACCTCTTGCCTCACCACATCCGGTTCTCTTCTATCCCTCTTCTCTAATCTTCTCTGCAAATTAGCCGCCATTTCTTCAGCTGCATTCACCTTCTCTAAAGCATGATTAAGAGCCTCTCTTAATTCATCATTCCTACCTTTAGATTCTCTCCCAGCTCGACTCGTACTAGGTGCACTATCACCATGTTCCCTTGCGGGAATCACCGACTCAACTTCTTCCTCCACTTCAGTCGTCCTAAAAATTGGGGGTCTATCACGTCCCCTCTGATTTTGAACTCTACCTCTAGCTCTCGCACGACCACGTGTCATACTCAGACTCTGCATTTAAAATATAGTTTATTTAGAATCTTTCAATTTTTAAGTTTTCATGCAGTCTACAGAATCTTAAAACCTAATGCTCTGATACCAAAATTGTAACGACCCATCTCGGGTTGGCCACCCTCGAAACGGTGTCATCACATTTTGAAAATCCCTGCACGACACATATATGCAACAATAAAGCAAAATAAAACTAACAAGAATTTTTACTATAACCCTCAACCCTCAACAGGGGAGGCACATCAATCTGATATAATTTAAACATAATATACAACTTAACATGCATGAATATTTACAAATAATTTTTTTTTTCATTTTCTCATTTGTTTGAGGATATTGACACGTACGTGGCTTACATCAAATGATTTCGTCTGACTTTCAACCCACCAGACTACTAGTCCTGTCTGCTACCTGAAATCATTGCACAATGAGGCGGTGAGCTTCACAAGCTCAGTGAATTAAATTGACTCAAAGTATTCCAATTTCGTAAATAGCCCTTTAATATTTAATCATTTATTTCTCTTATAACTGGATAATAGCAAAAAGTTTAATATTTAAATAATTCTCATATTATCATATTTCTATATCTTTTTCTCTTTTTCTCACTGTAACTGTCTCTCACTGGGAGACTCATCCATCTCTAATTATATTCACAATAATATACCACACCTCATCATTTCGATAATGCTAGCAATAATTAAAACAGATGCAATGCATGAATGATTATGATGGGAACGTCTTCCCACCTGTCGACAGGTTATTATTATCTTAGACCGACCCCTTCCCGATTCTTTATAGCTTATCTCGACTATCACAGAATTTATCTCTAGCAAATACCGGCTTTCACGATTGTTCCGTTAGACCGGCCCCTTCCCGGTTCTTTCGGTTATCTTATTTATTGCATATACATATGCTCAACGATATGAAATATGCCTATGAATAGTAATATAACAATAACATATATAAAAATATTTAAATTAACTAACATGATCATTCTCAATTTATCATTGAAATAAATTCCTCAAAATTTCTCTCCTCATATATCACATTTACTAATTAAATATAACTCATCAATAATTTCACTTATCTATTTTATTATTAAATCAGCTTATTATTTCATTAATTTCTTCTCTTCATATATCACATAAATTTATTTACCCAGACTCGTACCGAATTTTATTTATTCCCTTTACTATTAAATTAACTCATTATTCTAATAATATTTCTTTTTACATAATAATTTTCTACGTGTCCAATATTTATATCATACCTATCAACCAAATATTTATCTACCACTAAAGCATATGCTTATAATTAAATTTAATATTATCACTAGATATTTGATTTTTATTTAGACTACTTAAAGTAAATCCAACTCACCACGTAGCACTTAAAGCTACCCGTGGATCATGTTCTTGCCTTTATCGTTCTTCTCCGAAACTTCCCCCGATTGCTAATCGCCAACACTTGACATCATATTTGTATTCAATTTCTAATTATTTCTTCATTTCTTCATAAATCATACCTTTTGAAAATTCCCACTTTGATTTCAAAAAAAATTCAGAAAATGCTAAAAATTCAAAAATAAACACTACATTATTACCTTCTGCTTTTCTGATAGCAATTCGTGATTCCCTATAAAATTTCACCGTAAGCTCCTTCAAAAATTTGCTATTTTAACTTTTCTTTGGGTCCCCAAGTGTTCAAGGAAAACAAGTAATTTGAAAGAAAAACAAACAAACTTGAAAAGCACATGGAAGCAATTTAACAAAACTTGGCAGTAGGTGCTGCCACCTGCTGCCATGTTTTGGTTAGTTTTTTTTTAACTTTAACTTCTTTTGTTTTTTATTATTTTTTCCTTCTTCTCTCTACTGTCACTCCCCATGTTCTGGATGAAATTTGTTTTTTGGTCTTTTTCTATTTGGGACTTAAACATCCTTTTTTTGGGACATAAACGTCTTTTTTGTAATACATGTAGTATTTGAACTCTATGCCTTATTTATTAAATTACTTCTTTACCCTTATTTTACAGATATGGGTATTACATTTTTTTATGAGCTATTGGTTAAAATAGTTCAAATTTTATATAGTCTCATAACTTTGGTTTTCCTGAGGAAAATTCCCCGTGGGGACCTGATTCCTTGTGGAGAACCAAGATGGGAGAAAAAATTTTCCCCACCCTTATCTTCGAAGGCGGGGATGGGGAATTTTTTTTCGGGAATCCAACCCCACCCATTCCTAGCCCCGTTGCCATCCCTAGTATAAAGAGAGGTCGAGACTGAAAAGATCAATTAGCAATACTTACCATTGCTTCTGTATGATTTACAAGTACAAATAAACACATTACTATAAGAACAATGGCGCTGCTGCCATGATAAATTCTCGTCTTGATATGGCTCATGTCAAGATAAGTATACTAGGTATGAGAAGTTATGCTAGCTAATTTACAAATGAAGGACTGAAGTTTTAGTAGAAAGTAACTTGAAACTAATTTTTATATTATTATCTTTTAGGACTCTGAATTAATCTAGGTTCCAATAGATTCCTTCTGAATGTGTTCCATACAAAAAGTTTGAAAATAAATTATATTGATTACGAAACTCAGCTGGTTAAGGTCTTCATCCATTGATTTTCTGAATAACCAAGTTAATCATCTTTTTAGTAAAAGTCTTTGATTTTTCAAATATCCCTGCGTTCAGCAAAAGCAAGGAAGGAAGAAGAGTATGAGGTCTCTTCATTTCATCCACTTACTTTTCGAAGCAATTATCCTCTCATTCAACGTGTATAAGGTCTCTTCGTTCATGATATTTGTCATCACTACATTTGAAGCATCAAGAACTTGCATCTCATCATCCTCACTAGCCTTTCAATTATCACTCTACTTCATTTTACTCAACTCCTCCAAGTCCTTCATCATGACCTTACTTTGCAATTGTGTGTGTTTCGCCTCCTCGTTGTAGATGCACTCTTTATTTGAAAAATCTAGAGACTTGGATCTTGATCTTTCCTCCATATTCCTTGAAGTGCTCCACTTACTCACTTTGTTTGGCTCTTGTCTTGATATAATCACGAACAATTCTTCAATCTCGAACACACTTGGCCTCTTCAACTTATCTGTCTCTAGAGGTACCATAGTAACCTCCCCATCTATCCAAACTTCCTTGCCCACCATTAATATCGTGACTATTTCATTTTCTTCAGTCGATTTTCCATAAAATTTTGGGGTTTAAATAGTGGGTATTTAATGTTGTACTCCAAATCTTGGTAATGTTTTATGTTTGAAAGATGGAAAAGCCAAATGTTCAAATTTAGAACCCTTGTGTGGTCCTCCTTATTCCATTAATTACATAGGAATTTGTATATACCAGAATCTGGTTAATTGGGTCAAGTTTTTTTAGTTTTGTTATACATATATCTATGTGAAAAGCTTAAAAGGAAAGGCTAGATAATTCACTTAACTATTACTCTCTTTCTTCCATTTTGGCCATAGTTGTGTCCAAGTTCACTATGTAGGTAAGGCTTAATTCCCTCGTATATGCATTTTCTCTGAATAATATTGTAGAGGGGCTAGAAAGTAATTATCTAAGAATCCAATCCCAAGAGCTCACTATAAAGAGATGCTCCATTTTCCATTTCCATTCCATTCAAAACGAAACTGATCATATTGGAATTAACCCGCAAATCAGGTGTCCCCTATAGTTCCCTTGAATACTTCATTGGGGCCTCTCTCTCACTATAAAACGTTAGGGTTTGCTCTAGTACTTTACTGAAGTGTTTGGGGGAACTCCTGGAGTCACTTGATATATACTATGTGCTGTCTATTCATCAATATATTACCCATGTTCACTGTTTGGTTTAATTTTAGTTTCAGTTTTTGGATTTTAAAATGATTTTTGAAACTATTTTTGGTACAACTGTGGAGCTAAAATATGTTTATAGCATATGATATAACAGTAGTTAAACAATTTTTTTGATATAAATTTATCTTTTTACAGATTGTTTTTAAACTTTTGATTTTTCTCAAAAACTATTTTTAGGGGTCGTTGTACTAACTTATGTTTCTTAAAACAATGTAGGAAATAATCCGCAAATCAAATATCCCCTAGAGTTCTCCTGAACACTTCATTTGGGGCTCTCTCTTCTCAAATATTACGGTTTGCCCCAGTATCTTACTGAAGTGTTTGGGGAAACTCTTAGTGTCTTTGGATATATATATACTACTTATCCATAATGAGAGCAGAAACCCTAATTATGGCATCTTAAGTTTCTTATAAATACTCTCTATGTACTGAGCGCACATTAAAATGTGAGATTTTTTAGGTTGATTATAGTGAAACTTCTGGCAAGATGTAGCCCTATTCTGGGGTGAACCTGGATATATTGTGTCTTATTTTCTTTATGTTTGTAATTTGTGAGATTGATAGGTCTCGAATCATTCACACAAATGGAAGGCAGAAGGTCTTGGATCATCTTACAGTAGAAGCTAGTCCCCTGGTGGAATTACTGATTCTATAATTTTTCGTTGCTAAACAAACTCTTTTAGAATCTTCTATACTTTCTCATCTCTCAATCTGGAAAGATTCTTATCTAGACCTACTCCATGAGATTTTCTTGGATTAGCAGTTTTTTCCCGTTAGATAGAGAGAGAAAGAGAAAATTTCTCCTACCTCTGTCTCTGTCTGATTATGGAGAGTACCTTTTGTCCAGGTGTTTGCAAGATATTTTCCTAAATTTGGTGGAATATAGCATGAAAAATCTCTTATAAAGAGACAATGTATACAATAAATAGAAAGCACTACATAATTTCATAATGTATAATAAGAACAAATATTAATTCAAAGCTCTAATGCAACATGTGGTGAGGTATGAAATGAAAGAAATATAGCCTGCTGTAGACTGAGGTTCCAACCCAAGATGGGGGGTGAATTGGGCTTTTAAAACTTTTTGCTAATTAATCACAAGTTTATAAAAACAGATAAACCAACAAGCATATAAACAAGAAATGTTCTATAAGCAAAAGAGTTTAAGGAATAGAAGATGCAAACTCAGTTTATAGTGGTTCGACAATATCGGATTCGTTCCGACCCTACGTCCACTCTCTTCAAGGAACCTCATTGAAGTAATCCACTAAGAAAGTTAGTCATGCAACTTCACGGGCGTTGCACAAACCTTACAATCAATCCCTTCCTCTTGGAAGCAAACCCCTTCTTTTCGGAAGCAAACCCCTTCTTTTCGGAAGCAAACCTCTTCCTTTCGGAAGCTAATCTCTTCCTTTCGGAAACTAATCCCTTTACAATAAGAGGTGTAAAGTAAATGGTAGAGAGACAACAATGAAAGCTTATACAACTGAATAATATCTCTCTTTCAAGGTACAGCTTGAAGAATGGCTCAGCATAAATATTTCAATGCTTTTTGTGTATCAAAGAGTAAAAACTTGATTGAATATGTGATTTTTTTTAAATGATCAATAAAATGAGTTTATATTGCCTTGAAGTAATATGCCCATTATGTACTGATTTGCTATGTTTTAGTGCAAGTTGTGCTGAAATCTTGTGTCTCAACAGTCATATTTTTTGAACTACCAGTCGATTGAGTCAAGCTTTAAAAATGTGATTTTTAAGGCTATTGAAGGTGCCAATCGACTGGGTATGACTTACCAGTCGACTGGAAACCTTCTGCCCAAAGTACTAGTCGACTGGTATGTGTGACCCAGTCGACTGGGGACATACTGTCCCATATACTAGTCTTCTGGTATAAGTACCAGTCGACTGGGTTGCTTAACAACCTAGTTTTCATGTTTTGAAGTGTTTTTAATTTTAAAACGTTTGATTAAAAAGTTATGTTAAAATGCTTTTCAAAAGGAGCCATTGGACAAGCTAAATACCTCAACAAGTGAGATTTACAACTTGTTTAACTACCTTGAACCTATACTAGATCTTTTATCTTGAGTTGATGTTTGATTCGGGTTGAGTTCATGCACCTTGATCCTAGGCTAAATGATTTTCTCGCTTAATACACTTAGATAGCACTGTTAGTATAATTAAGGTTGTGTTTTGTCATCATTAAAATATAGGTGAGGGTCAACAATCTCCCCTTTTTGATGATGACAAAACAAAAGAGAGAAAACTATTTTTAAAAAACTAAGTGTTGGATTTTTTGAAAAATATTAGGCAGTCTCATCTGTTTTTTGAACAAAACCAACTTGTAAAAGGATCAAAAGTAGTTTATATGCAGCCCAACCAATCAACTCAACATTTATAAACATATACCAAGATCTTTGGAGCTATGCTCCCCCTAAATCTATGCACTCGTTTGAGTTTACAGTAGGTTTTCACATTTTCTCATTTTTCTCCCCCGTTTTGACAACAGCAGAAAAGGGGGCTATAAACCAAAAAATAAGCAATATAGTTATCATATAATTGAAAGGCATACATAAACAAACTTGTATGTGAAAATTTGGCACCATTCAGAGTTTGGAAGCCTTCCCGAGAAGAACCGAAAACTTCTCATGTATCTTGACCAGTGTGGTCATGTGTATTGCCTCGAAGGTAGGTAATACATCGAAGTTACCATAAGGAATAGAGTCAAAGTCGACAACTCTACCTGTCATGATTTTCTTATGCCTAATGATGGAAGTATACATGTCCTTCACCGCCAGGCTGGTAAACAACGAATCATCAAGCTCTGTTCTAGGCTTCTTGCTTGATGAGTCTGTCACTCCCTTCCCCCGTGACTCTGGAGCCATAGATTTGGTGGACCATGGCCTCGTAGGTGCATGTGGTCCCCCAACGGTGGTCTTTTTCCAGATTCTTTCGGATATTTTGGTAAAAATGAGAGTTTTGGGTAAAAGAGAGTTTTTGGTGGAAATGAGAGATTTTAACCACAGAAAGCTGAAATAGATGGTTTAGATGAGTAGATTGAGATGTTTAAGTAGTGTTTTGAAGGTATTTTTTTTATCAAAATAACGAGATTTTGTAGAGAGAGAAAGCTAGGGTTTTTTGAAAATGGTGTGAAAATCTTAAAAAAAAAAAAATTTGAGTAGCCTATTTATAGAATCGCGATACCAATCAACTGGGTGCTTTGCAGAGATGAAGAGTTTTGCATAGCAATCGACTGGATCAAGGTCCTAATCGACTGGATGAATTGGCAAACAGATACCAGTCGACTAGGTAGTTACTTGATTTTCAAAAAATGGCTCCAAACAAGGTCTAGTCGACTGGTATAGATTTACCAGTCGACTGGGAGATTACGCAGAGACTTACCAGTTGACTGGGATACACGTACCAGTCGACTGGACCCTTAAGAAAATTTTCAGTCTTTGAGTCTTAGCACGAAATTTGTTTATCTGTGCCATCTTGAGTGAGGGAGACATTAAATAAGGATTAATACTCTTTCACTAGATGTCAAGTATGCATAATGATGAATGATGAAGCAATCAGACATACAGTTTATCATAATCTAATAATCCCATTAATAGTCTAATTTTGCAGAAACTAGCTTTACTTAGAGGTTTTGTAAGAATGTAAGCTATTTGATCTTCTGAAGGTATGAATTCTAGTCTTATATTACCTTTTTGAGCATGGTCTCTTAAGAAATGATGTCTAATTTCTATGTGTTTAGTTCTAGATTGTTGAATAGGGTTCTTGGTTAGGTTGATAGCACTAGTATTATGACAATGTATTGGGATACTTTTAAAGTTCATGCCATAGTCTTCTAGTTGTTGTTTCATCCATAGAACTTGGGCACAACAACTTCCAGCTGCTACGTATTCCACCTTGGCGGTTAATAGTGCAATGGAGTTTTGTTTCTTGGAAAACCAAGAGGTTAACATTGCACCTAAGAATTGGCATGTTCCACTTGTGCTTTTTCTATCTATCCTACATCCAGCAAAATCAGCATCTGAATATCCTACAAGCTCAAAAGATGAATCTCTAGAATACCATAATCCTATGGTTTGAGTTCCTTGTAGATATCTAAGGATCGTTTTTACTGCAACTACATGTGATTCCTTAGGATTTGCCTGAAATCTAGCACACATTCGTACACTGAACATAATATCAGGTCTATTTGCAATCAAATAAAGTAAAGCACCTATCATGCTTCTATAATATTTAGTATCTACAAATTTACCTCCTTCATTAAGATCAAGTTTTGTAGAGGTGCTCATGGGTGTTCCAAGTGGCTTTCAACTTTCCATCCCGAACCTCTTTAGTAGGTCCTTAGTGTACTTTGATTGATTAATGAAGATGTCTCCTTTTAGTTGTTTGATTTGAAGTCCAAGGAAGTAGGTAAGCTCTCCCATCATGATCATTTCAAATTCCCCTTGCATGCACTTGGCAAACTCTTGACACATAGATTCTTTAATAGCACCAAAAATAATATCATCAACATATATTTGGACTAGTAAAGTGTCATTTTTGTGAGTCTTTGTAAAGAGAGTTGTGTCTACTTTACCTCTAATAAAATTATTGTCAATCAAAAATTTGCTTAGTCTTTCATACCATGCTCTTGGAGCTTGCTTCAACCCATATAGAGCCTTAGAAAGCTTGTAGACATGATTTGGAAGACTAGGATTCTCAAATCCAAGAGGTTGCTCAACATAAACCTCTTCTTCTATAAAGCCATTTAAGAAAGCATTTTTTACATCCATTTGAAATAATTTAAACTTATTAAATCATGCATATGCTAATAACATTCGAATAGCTTCTAATCTGGCTACAAGAGCATAGGTCTCATCAAAGTTTATTCCTTCTTCCTAATTATATCCCTTAGTAACTAGTCTAGCCTTGTTCCTAGTTACTATTCCATTTTCATCCATCTTATTTCTAAATACCCATTTAATTCCTATTATTGTATGATTCTTAGGTCTAGGAACTAGATTCCAAACATTGTTTCTTTCAAATTGATTTATTTCTTCTTGCATTGCAATGATCCAATCATTATCCTTTTCGGCTTCTATAAATGTCTTAGGTTCTATTTGAGACAAATAAGCTACATAATTGCAAATATTTCTAATAGAGGAACGAGTTCTTACCCCTTGTGAAGGATCATCAATCACTTGATCAATCGAGTGATAATTTACATACCTCCAATCTTTGGGAAGACTATCCTCTTATCAACTTGTAGATGGTTGGTCTACTTTGAGAGTTTCCATCTCTCCATTTGTTTGAGGTGGACTCTCCTTTAGGTCAACAATGGGAGTAGGTGTTTCCGTTCTTGGAATAAAATCTGCATCATCATTAAAAGAAACTTCTCTACTACTAATTAGGTTAGACTCATCAAGAGTTACATGTATGGATTCTTCCACCACTAGAGTTCTCTTGTTGAAGACTCTATAAACTTTACTGGAGGTTTAATATCCTAAAAATATCCCTTCATCGGTCTTAGAGTCAAATTTACCCAAGTTAGTTTTATTGTTATTTAGGATGAAGCATTTACAACCAAATGTACGAAAAATAGGAGATATTAGGCTTTCTACCTTTCCATAGTTCATATGGAGTTTTATCAAGCATAGGCCTAATTAAAATTCCATTTAGGATTTAGCAAGAAGTGTTTACTGCTTCAGCCCAAAAGTATTTTGGTAAACTGTTTTCACAAAGCATTGTTCTTGCAAATTCTTCTAGAACTCTATTTTTCCTCTCAACAACTCCATTTTGTTGAGGAGTTCTAGGAGTTGAAAAGTTATGATCAATTCCATTTTCATTACAAAATTTTGAAAAACTTTGGTTTTCAAATTCTTTTCCATTATCACTTCTAATGCTTGAAATACAAATCCCTTTTTTCATTTTGAACCTTTTTTGCAAAAGTTTTCAAATTCTTTGAAAGCTTCATCCTTGTAAACAATAAAAATAATAAAGGTATATCTTGAATAGTCATCAACAATAAGAAGAGCATATTGATGGCCACCTAGACTAATGGTACTTATTGGACCAAATAAGTCCATATGCAAAAGTTCCAATGGTCTAGTAGTTGAGACTACATTCTTTGATTTAAAAGAAATTGTAGTTTGTTTTTCCATTTGACAAGCATTACATACTTTGTATTTTTCAAAATTGATTTTGGAAAGTCCAATGACTAAATCTTTTCTTGAAATGATTTTAAGCAAATTCATGTTCACATGACCAAGCCTTCTATGCCATAGCCATGGATTTTCACTAAGTGCGGGAAAACATTTTTCATTTTTGGAATGCAAGGATTTTAAATCAACTATATAGACATTTTCATGTCTATGCCGAACAAATTTGATCTTGTTACTCTTGATATCTATTACTAGACAATGAGAGGTTTCAAATGTGACTTTGTTGCCTTTGTCACAAAGTTGACTAATACTAAGTGAATTTGGCTTAAGGCCTTGTACTAGCAATACATTATCTATGGTTGAGAAGTCATTACCAACATTTCCATGCCCGATGATCTTTATTTTTGTCTTGTCTTCAATGGTGACAAGTCCACCATCTCTTAGAGTTAGCTCCTTGAATATACTTTTATCACCGGTCATGTGCTTTGAGCATCAACTATCAAGGTACCAACAGTTACCTTTTTCCTTGGTGTGGAGACATATCTACATCACACAAGGATATACAATGGCATTTTTAGGTACCCAAAATTTCTTGGGTCTTTTGGGGTTAGTCCTTGGAAATATGGTTCCTTTTTGGACCCATACATTCTTAACAACATATAGAGTGCTATAGACATGATGATGCACAATCCTAGGATGATATAGTTGTACCTGTCTATAATACTTAGGATATGAGTTCTTAGGATACATGTTTCTATTGTGAGGAATATGAATATGCATGTCATTTCCAGAAAATGTATGATGATGATTTCTAGGATACATGCTTGTATGCACACTATTTCTAGGATGACCATGATGGTAACTCCTCGTATGTGCGGTGTGTAAGTTTTGATTACACATATAGTGTCTAGGATGCATATTATGATTATTCCTAGGATGTGTATAAGAATTCCTTGAATGAGCATACATATAAGCATGAGTATTTCTAGGATTCTTCATTCTTACATAAGCATTAGAATTAGTATTCTAGATATACTATCATTCATTGTGGGTGTGATTTTGACCTTTGAAGTAGAGGCTTCATTCACACACGAAGCTTTGATGAATAAGCTCTCTTTTGATATTTGCTTTCCTAATGGAGAGTATTCTAATCCGGATTTTCCTCCACTTAATCTTTGGCAAGAAAGAACTTCTTCAAGAATCTATGAAACTGTTTGGTGATTAAAGCCATCTCACCATCTTCTTCACTATTCTCCGCCTCTTCTTCCGATTCCACTTCTTTGTTGCTCGTAGAGGTTTTGAGAAAACTCAAATTTTCTTCTTCTCATCATCATTGACAGTGGAATTCATTTCTTCCATTTTATATGTCAATAATGACCCAAAGAGTGTCTCAACATCAAGTTTGTCAAGATCTTTGGCCTTCTGCATGGTTGTCTTCTTTGGTTTCCACGAAGGTGGCAGAGATCTTAAGATTTTTCTTGTTAGTTCAAACTCCTTAATGTTACTACCAAGAAGCTTCAAACCGTTAACAATAGTTGTGAAACGTGAGTGCATTTGAGAAATTGTTTCGTTAGGAAACATTCTAAAAGATTCATATTCAGATACTAGCATATAGATTTTTGATTTTTTAACCTCACTAGTTCATTCATATGTAACATGCAATTTATCCCATATTTCCTTAGCTGAAACACATGAAAAAATTTTATTATATTAAGATATATCTAAAGCACAATGTAAAATACTTGTTGCTCTACTATTGAAAGACATCATTCTACAATCCTTATCATTGTACTTAGTTTTGAGTTTAGGCATTGTATGATTGATTTCTCCAATAGTGATTTCCTTTGATGGAATTCTAGGCCCTCTTCAATGACTCTCAGATTATAATCTTGTCCTTCAACAAAGATTTTCATCATGTTTTTCCAATAGTTATAGTTGGAGCCATTGAACAAGGGAGGCCTAGTGTATGAATGTCCCTCATAATAGCTATTTGCTGCTATCGGATCAACTCAAGGATATTAAGCCTAAAATTGGGAACGAGGCTCTGATACCAATTGTAGATTGAGGTTCCAACCCAAGAGGGGGTGGGGGTGAATTGAGTTTTTAAAAATTTTTCCTAATTAATCACAAGTTTATAAAAACAGATAAACCAACAAGCATATAAACAAAAAATGTGCTATAAGCAAAAGAGTTTAAGAAATAGAAGATACAAACTCAGTTTATAGTGGTTTGACAATATTTGATTCGTTCCAACCCTATGTCCACTCTCTTCAAGGAACCTCCTTGAAGTAATCCACTAAGAAACTTAGTCGTGCAACTTCACGGGTGTTGCACAAACCTTACAATCAATACCTTTCTCTTGGAAGCAAACCCCTTCCTTTAGGAAGCAAACCCCTTCCTTTCGGAAGCAAACCCCTTCCTTTCGGAAGCTAATCTCTTCCTTTCGAAAGTTAATCCCTTTACAATAAGAGCTGTAAAGTAAATGGTAGAGAGACAACAATGAAAGCTTATACAACTGAATAGTATCTCTCTTTCAAGGTAAAGCTTGAAGAATGGCTCAGCACAAATATTTCAAAGCTTTTTGTTTATCAAAGAGTAAAAACTTGATTGAATGTGTGATCTTTTTTTTTTTTTAAATACTTAATAGAGTGGGTTTATATAGCCTTGAAGTAATATGCCCGTTCTATACTGATTTGCTATGTTTTAGTGCAAGTTGTGCTGAAATCTCGCGTCTCAATAGTCATATTTTTTGAACTACCAGTCGACTGGGTCTTAGTACCAGTCGACTAGGTTAAGCTTTAAAAATGTGATTTTTAAAGCTATTGAAGGTGCAAGTCGACTGGGTATGACTTACCAGTCGACTGGAAAGCTTCTACCCAAAGTACCAGTCGACTGGTATGTGTGACCTAGTCGACTGGGGACATACTGTCCCATATACCAGTCATCTGGTATAAGTACCAGTCGATCGGGTTGCTTAACAACCCAGTTTTCATGTTTTGAAGTGTTTTTAATTTTAAAACGTTTGATTAAAAAGTTATGTTAAAATGTTTTTCAAAATGAGCAATTGGACAAACTAAATACCTGAACAAGTGAGATTTACAACTTGTTTTACTACCTTGAACCTATACTAGATCTTCTATCTTGAGTTGATGTTTGATTCGGGTTGAGTTCATGCACCTTGATCCTTGGTTGAATGTTTTTCTCGCTTAATACACTTAGATAGCACTGTTATTATAATTAATGTTGTGTTTTGTCATAATTAAAATATAGGTGAGGGTCAACACCTGCTAAGGTGAAGAATGGTTTTAGATGCCAGGTGCCAGCCAGAGTTCCCCCAAACACTTCAGTAGGGCAGAGTTACCCTCAAGTTAAGGGGTAAGGGTCTTAGAAGAGCCCACAATGATGTGGTCAAGGGAACTCCAAGAAACAGCTGAATCTTTCGTGTTTGGCAGGTTATACCTATTTTAGGCTACATACACAGCAGTCAAACTACTCATACTTATATAGTGAAGATTATAGTTCACTCCCACTGTATGCTGTCATGGAATTTTAGGCGTCTTTCCAGTAGGGGGGACCGGTAAAAATGAGAGAAATCTAAATATGAGAAATTTACCGAAATCGAACCTAGTCAGTATTGCGGGAAAAATGAAAGATAGAGAATATTTTTTAGGCAAGTGACTGTGAGGTCTCCACACTCATCAACTTTATGTTCTCTCATCTAAAAGGCCTATGACCCTCTACTATCTTTTTCATAAAGATAAAAGTTTCATACTAAAATAGATATTTTTATTTTGGTATGTTGACGGGAGGGGATCGAACCTGAGTCTCTTATATGAATAACTTAGAGATAATACTAATAGGCATTGCTTATAACTAATAAGTGATTAACCTCGATAACATATGGTTTTAATCAGATAATCCTTAGATTAAATAGGTGGTAGTGAGAAGTTAATATTGGCTGGTTAGTTACTGCATAAAATAGCTTGGAAATATTTAAGTGCATTAGAGTTTAACAGATCAAAGAAAGGGCAAAGGATAGGTAAAAAGATGAAGAATGGCTAACCCAACTTCGGAGAAAACTTAGATTTGGAGACTCCACCAAGCAAAGGCCCATTATATGATGTTGAAGACTATACAAATGTAAAAGCATAAGCCTATGGGTTTTGGACTTCACCTTGCGAGC
Source organism: Bretschneidera sinensis (assembly GCA_023935145.1). Taxonomy (NCBI): domain Eukaryota; kingdom Viridiplantae; phylum Streptophyta; class Magnoliopsida; order Brassicales; family Akaniaceae; genus Bretschneidera; species Bretschneidera sinensis. The sequence goes on along the minus strand of CM043705.1, from coordinate 56,616,363 downwards.
ATCACCTGCTCGCTACACAAGTCACCATGTTCATGCCACTCGAGTCCCTCCAGCTCCCTTAGTTGTTCGACTAAACCACCGTGAGCATCTCGAAGTCAAACCCAAGATATTTCATGCCCAGCCAAAGTTGATATCGGCTTGATAGACATGGATATGTACCAATATGACTCAAAAGTTTAAGCACATGATTCTTAAACCCAAATAATTTATATAAGTCACTCACGTCTCATTGACAGACTCAACCATGAGGCTTGTTAAATTCAAGAATATTTCACACACGGGAGATCATACAAACTTTGACTTGATAGATATTGATTGGTACCAATATGACTTAAAAATTTATGCTCATATATTGAGTCTTGAGCTCAAACCATATATATAAATCACTCTTATTTTTATTTCTTTTAGATGTATTATAACTTATATATAAATATTCTAACTATGGCATTGTAGCTAGTGACCTCAATGTTCTTCTTTTCTTTCATCTTGCCTGCAACTCATGGGATTATGGCCAACATATATTTTTCCTGACAGATTTCCCTCAATCTTGAACATAACAAAACAAAAGGCATTGTAAATAACTGTAAGGGAGGAACTCACTCTGCAAATATTCTAATCTAATCTGGCTGATCAAATTTAAACAGAAAGAAAATTTTCTTAATTTTTAAATGTGGGATAAAGGACTAAGAGTAACACCATACAAAAAATGGTCATTTTGCAATCTAAATATCCAACAAAATCAGTTTTAATTTTGAATTAGACTTAATAAATTCAAAATTCAAATGGACATGAAAAGTTGTGTCATTTTAAAACAAACTAAAAATCTATGTATTTAAGGAGTCATAATTGCGAGAAGCTACTTGATAATTTCTTTGCATTCTATACAACAACCCATCACTGAAATAACAATAATCAACATATAAGTTGAAAAAATAACCGACACTTATAATCCGTAGGAATCAAAATTGGGACCTTTTAGTTCCGAGCTTCATTCTAGACCATATTCATAATATAGACTTAAATTGTATTTTTTTACTGAAAAAAAAAAAGCTCTAAACATTTCTCAGTTAATTCTGAACACGCTAGTGAATGCTTATTGAGGCAATATGCAGAAACCTCCTTACCACTAACCTATTTGTGGTGGGGGCACATTAAGCCGTAAGGACAATGGCTTTGTTACAACCTTAAAGTTTTCCAATACTAAACACATTCCTTTCTTTATTTATGTAATTTGTACTAATACTCTTGATCTCATGTAGGTTCATCTTACATATGATAAATATTACAGAATGTCTTATCGGACAAACTCTGTGGCTGAGTTTATTTGAATGTTATAACATTGATCATACTATCATGTCCTCGACTGAAGTATACTTGAATGTATATTCTTGTCAAGAAATAATGAAGGCTTCTTAACAATCTTGCCCAGATTGAGACTTTGCTGCTACATATATAGCTGCATTAACATCTTTTTTTGTGTACAAAATATAGCTGCGTTAACTTGATGTTGCCAATAGTTAAACATTCATTTAAGCTTCTAACCTTTTTTTTTCCTTCTCTTCTTTCTTTTGCTAATCTAAAATTATAAAAGGTGCACACAAAGCATATTTATTGAAGTTTTAAATGCTGATTGTTGATCATTATCATCTCCTGAAATGTTTATCAGAATATTTCATGTAGATCATCTCAAGGAAATCCCATCTTCCCTAAGTTGCCAGAAGTGAACCTGGTCAGAATTGTGGGAAGGATGAATATTGGTAGAGAATACTATCAACAGGAGTGGCCTTAATCCCTCCTCTCTTCTTCCCTGGGCACGTCACATCTTCAATCTTTTTCATTGCTACAAAACTAATTAATTTAAATGTATAAATGATAATTTTGAAATATGAATTGAGGTTGAAACTCAGTCTTTTAATCTAGAATGAAGATATCGATACCCCCATTTTAGACCCTTATCCCTAACAAAGGATAAGTGATGCATAGAAAAAGTGGTTCACAAAATTTTCTTTCACTCTTAGTTACCGGTGAACTTTTTTACAACTCATCAGTCGATTTTCCATAAAATTTTGGGGTTTAAATAGACGGTATTTGAGGTTGTACTCCAAATCTTGTAATTGTTTCTGTTTGTATGATGGAAAAGCCACGTGTTCAAATTTACAACCTCTGTGTGGTCCTCGTTATTCCATTAATTACATAGGAATTTGTATATACTAGAATCTGGTTAATAGGGAGCAAGTTGTTTAGTTTCGTTATACATATATCTATGTGAAAAGCTGAAAAGGAAAGGCTGGATAACTCACTTCACTATTATTCTCTTTCTTCCATTTTGGCCATAGTTGTGTCCAGGTTCAGTGTGTAAGTAAGGCTTCATTCCCTCCTATATATATTTTCTGTGCATAATATTGTAGAGGGGCTAGAAAGTAATTATATAAGAATCAAATCCTAGGAGCTCACTATAAATAGATGCTTCGTTTGCTATTTCCATTCAATTCAAAACGAAACCGATCAAGTCGGAATTAACCTCGAAAAATTCTTAAACCTCGAAAACCCTTGAAGTGCTCCACTTGCTCACTTTGTCTGGCTCTTGTCTTGATATATTCACGAACAATTCTTAAACCTCGAAAACCCTTGGCCTATTCAACTTATCTGTCTCTAGAGGTACCATAGTAACCTTCCCATCTATCCAAACTTCCTTGCCCACCATTAATATCGTGACTATATCATTTTCTTAAGTCGATTTTCCATAAAATTTTAGGGTTTAAATAGTGGGTATTTAACGTTGTACTCCAAATCTTGGTAATATTTCTGTTTGAATGATGGAAAAGCCAAGTGTTCAAATTTAGAACCCTTGTGTGGTCCTCCTTATTCCATTAATTACATAGGAATTTGTATATACCAGAATCTGGTTAATTGGGTCAAGTTTTTTAGTTTTGTTATACATATATCTATGTGAAAAGCTGAAAAGGAAAGGCTAGATAATTCACTTCACTATTATTCTCTTTCTTCCATTTTGGCCATAGTTGTGTCCAGGTTCACTGTGTAGGTAAGGCTTCAGTCCCTCGTATATGTATTTTCTCTGAATAATATTGTAGAGGGGCTAGAAAGTAATTATCTAAGAATCCAATCCTAGGAGCTCACTATAAATAGATGCTCCATTTTCTATTTCCATTCCATTCAAAACGAAACCGATCATGTCGGAATTAACCTGCAATCAGGTGTCCCCTAGAGTTCCCTTGAATACTTCATTGGGGGCTCTCTCTCACTATCAAACATTAGGGTTTGCTCTAGTACCTTACTAAAGTGTTTAGGGGAACTCCTAGAGTCACTTGATATATACTATGTACTGTCTATTCATCAATATATTACCCATGTTCACTGTTTTGTTTAATTGCAGTTTATATTTTTGGATTTTAAAATGATTTTTGAAACTATTTTTGGTACAACATTTGGAACTAAAATTTGTTTATAGCATATGATATAACAGCTATTAAAACAATTTTTTTCTATATAAATTTAGCTTTTTAGAGATTGTTTCCCAACTTTTGGTTTTTCTCAAAATCTATTTTAAGGGTCTTTGTTCTAACTTATGTTTCTTAAAACCATGTAGGAAATAATCTGCTAATCAAGTGTCCACAGAGGTCCCCTGAACACTTTATTGGGGACTCTCTTACTCAAATATTGGGGTTTGCCCCATTATCTTACTGAAGTGTTTGGGGGAACTCTTGTTGTCATTTGATATACATACTACTCATCTGTTAGTTAGAAAAATGAGAGTAAAGAATTGTTTGAAAACCCAAAAGACATTTGTTTAAATCAAATGGTTTTGATTTAAATAGAAGATATATGAGATTAAATCAAAAGACATCAGTTTAAATCAAAAGTTGTGATTTAAACAGAAAAGGTGTGAGATTTAATAATTGTTTTTCAAACAGACACGATTTGGTCCGTTAAAAACTAATAGACATGATCATAAGGCTCTCATTAAATCTGAAAAAAAATCTTATCTTTCCACCTGGAAAAACATTACTTTCCAGAATTATTTGAAGTGGTGTCTTTACACCTATAAATGCTTTGCCTCCCTCCACATTCAGAACACAATTCGTTTTATTTCTTTCGTCTCTTTTTTTCTCTCAAAATCTCTGCCATAGTATTTCAATTATTTCAAAGTAGAATAAAATCCGAAGTTCTTCAGATTTTGATGTCTGTAGACTTCGACCTAGAGACTTAGTTGTATCTTGGACGAATATTCGTCTATACCCATAACAAACTTGTTTATTTAAGTAACAACGAATAAAGCCTTAAAGACAGTGATTTAATTCACGTTTCTAAGTCTTAATTCCACATTCTGTTCCAATTTAAAAAAAAATTACAGCATCATCCATATATTAACTATGTTCACCGTTTGATTTAATTGTAGTTTTGATTTTTGGATTTCGAAATGGTTTTTGAAATACTTTTTGTTAAAACAATCATGGACCTAAAAGTTATTTAAGTATTTAGTAAAACAACAATTAAAACAGTTTTTCTTACACAAATTCAACTTTTTAGAAATTGTTTTTCAGTTTTTGATTATTCGTGTTTGGCTTAAGTTATGTTTCTTGAAACAAAAACCTCTTTAGAAACTTTACCAAACATTTTGTACAGATTATGAGATTGTCATAGATTTTTCATGCATATCTACTGGTTCATATATTCATGAAAAATATACTGCTGAAAGTAGTTGAAAACTATTCATCATAAAGATTATTATGGTTGCCAGTTAAACAGTTGTAAACTAAACGAAAATTCACTCACATCAAGAAGGTTAAGTTATTCATTTTCTTGTAAAAATGAATTCATTAAGTCTGAGTAAGTCCTGCTAGCTGGAAATATGTTCAGTTAAATGTTGAAAATTGAAAGTTGTAACTGATTCACAGGAGTAATGTCCTGTAGTTCATGAAAGTATATATGTTGCAACTGTTCACAGCAGTAATTTCTACCAAAGTAAAAAATATAAACACCATAAATAATTCAAGATATATATTACATGCATGTCTTGTGTTTCATATGAGCGACAGAAAAAGCTAAGCAATCTTTTTTCATTGTATTAATTATAATTACATGTTCTAGTTTTTATCTTTCAAATTTTGTTACTTGTCATATTGACAGTATACGTTTCCTCCTGCAGTTCATGTTAAGGCTTGAGACCAAAATCCCTTCTAACTTGATTTGTTGGAAACCCTAAAGCGAAAGAGGGACTTCTTAAAATCAAGAAATGATTAAATGGTATTTTTTTCATTAAAAAGATTTGTTTTCTAATCGATTCTGAATTTTGTAGACTATCCGCAAAAACGGCTACCTGAAATCAAATATTACATGTCTTACATCAGCAATAAAATTTATCAATATAATATTATAGAAGATTATGAAACGTCCTATGTTAAAAATTCTCTATTCACTAAATTGGGAAAGTATTATCAGCAGTTGGAATTTATACTATTGGTGCTAACAACAACGTGACATATCCCAATCACATAGGATTATCTTTTCTCCACTAAATTTCCAAAACTCATAATTGTGGGAAGGATGAATGGTAGAGAATATTATTTGTAGATTATCCGGAATTCATGTGTTATGTTTGTTCTTGAACATATATAATTTTTTGGGTACATGTGCTGGGAGAGAATTAAACCCCGATCTCTTTACTAGAGCACCAGGAGATAATAATCACTAAGCTCAAAAACCCTAGTTTTTAACATATGCTAATATTATATGTCATGGAAAAGTATAAAATAAAAAAGGTTATGATATGTAATTAGTTTAAATTCAAATGTTTAGATATGTAATCAGTTTAAATTCAAATATATTCTCCTCTGCTTTATCTTTCATGATTCAGTTGCAACAGAATATATTATAAATACATGCCTATACCTGCCTTTAAGGTAAGGCAGAAATTCTCCAAATATTTAAAAGTTTTTACATGATATCAGAGCCTAAGTGACAAACGTTTGAATCCTCATGGCCTCCTCAGTTCCCACTCCGTCCTCTGTTCTTGTCCCAACCCAACCCATCTCTCTTACTCCTCATCCCTTCATCTCCATCAAACTGAGTCGTGACAATTACCTGCTCTGGTGTGCCCAACTTGTTCCATATCTCAAAGGCACCCATTTATTTGGCTATGTTGATGGTTCCCTCCCAGCACCCTCTACTCATATCTCTTCCACCGAAAATGACCAAACACATACCATCCCAAATCCTGCCTTCCACTCCTGGCATCTTCAAGATCAACTCATCTTGAGTGCTCTTACCTCCTCCCTCAAGGAAAATTTTTTATCTCGTGTCGTTAAGTGTACTACCTCGCGTGATATGCAGCTTGCACTAGAACGAATGTTTTCCTCTACCTCTCATGCTCGGATCACCCACATCCATTTCCAAATGACCACACTCAAAAAAGCCAACCTCTCAATTACTGATTATTTCCAGCAATTTACCAATCTCACGGATACCCTTGCTGCCATTGATCAACCCTTGAACAATTATGAACTGGTCTCCTTTCTTCTTGCAGGCCTTGGACCAGATTATGACTCCTTTGTCACATTTGTTACCACTAGAGTTGAACCTCTATCCATTGAAAACCTTTACGGTTATCTCCTTGCTCATGAAAAGCGATTGGAGCAGCATCAGGCTGCAGTTGATCTAACTATCGCCAATGCTAATTTCACATCCCGCAACACCACCAATCGTGGTGGCTGTGGCAATTGTCGCGGCTCTCCAAGCCAGAATGAATGAGGAAATTATCAGAACTCATCATCTCGGAACTCCTGAGGCAGGGGGCGTGGTCGAAGTTCTCCATCCTCATCCAATAACTCTCGTCCCGTTTGCCAAGTTGCAACAAAACGGGCCATGTGGCATTGGATTGTTATTACAGATATGATGAATCTTACCAGCGGGACTCCTCTCAAGGCCTAGCATATTTCTCAGCTTCCCACAATTCGACTGATGCAAACTGGTACCCGGACTCGGGTGCTACACACCACCTCACTTCGGAACTTGCCAATCTGAATGTTAAAGCTGAAGAATATTCTGGATCCGACACAATTCGTGTCGGCAATGGTAATGGTCTTCCTATTCACCATATTAGAACCACCCAAATTACTACTTCTTCATTTAAACTTCACCTCCACAATGTTTTACATGTTCCCCATATTTGCAAAAATTTGCTTTCTGTCCAGCGCTTCACAAAAGATACTAACACATTTTTTGAATTCCACCCATCTTATTTTCTTTTGAAGGATTGAGCTACAGGGAAGCTGCTGCTGCTGCTTCAAGGCCCGAGTAACAATGGACTCTATCAAATTTCATCCACTCAAAATAAATGTGTTCCGTCCGCTTTCTCAAGTGAACACTCAACTCTCTCCTTATGGCATGCTCGCATAGGTCATCCGTCGTTTCAAATTGTTCATCGAGTCCTTCGTCAACTACAATTCCCAGTCCCTCGTCACTCCATTTCACAAAAATGCTCTGCTTGCTTGAGTTCAAAGAGTCGGCAATTACCATTTTCCACTTCTTTAGCTCAAGCTACAGAACCTTTAGCATTAATCTATACTGATGTATGGGGCCGTGCTCCTATTTGTTCAAACATTGGCCATAAATATTATGTTTCCTTTTTGGATGCATATAGCAAATATTCCTGGCTTTATCCCATTTCTCTAAAAAGTGATGTTAGTCGTATCTTTCTCAAATTTCAATCATACGCTGAACGGTACTTTAATACCAAAATCAAAGCCGTGCAATCTGATTAGGGTGGTGAATATCCCTCGCTTCATAAAAATTTTCAAGATCAAGGTATCGTTCATCGTATTCCTTGCCCTCATACGCACCAACAAAATGGTGCTATTGAGCGCAAACATCGCCACATAGTGGAGACAGGCCTTGCCTTATTATCCCAAGAAAATGTTCCTCAACAATTTTGGGACGATGCTTTCCTCACAACCTGTTACTTAATAAATCGTATGCCTACTCACACACTTCAAAATCGTAATTCAAATGAAGTTCTTTTCAAATCTCCACCTGATTACACTTTTCTAAAAATATTTGGTTGCACTTGTTGGCCTAATCTACGGCCATACAATACCAACAAATTTCAACCTCATTCTCTTCCGTGTGTCTTTCTTGGATATAGCCCTTTACACAAAGGATATAAGTGTTTCCATGTTCCCACTCGTCGTGTTTATATCTCCCGTGATGTGCAGTTTGATGAATTTACATTTCCTTTTAAAACCATCCAAGTGTGCTATTCTCCTCCATCTCAACTCTATAATGGTCATCTTCTGAGTCTATCGGATACAAGGGTCTTGGCAGCAGTAGCAACTTCTCCAAGCAGTCACTCAATCGAATCTATAGACACTCCTCTCTAAAGCCAGCCCACAAGTGAACCAGATACACCCAGTCCGAACCCATCCTTAATCTCACCACATATAACTGAACCTATTGAGCCTCCCCCCGCCAACACGATCACTTCTCTTTCGAACCCACGACCTTCCCTACACTCAGAAAATTCTCATCCTTCAAACACTGCCACTCAAACCACATCAGTACACCCAATGATCACCCGTTCCAAAAACAATATCCGAAAACCCAAACATCTTCCTGAAGACATGATCTGACATCTAATTCCACGAGTTCTCCTCACTGAATCTTCCCAACAACCTACTGAGCCTACCTGCTATTCCACAGCCATCAAAGATCCACTATGGCGTCAAGCAATGAATATTGAATTTGATGCATTGCTAAAAAATCAAACATAGACCCTTGTCCCTCCTAATTCAGCTTGTAACATCATTGGCTCGAAGTGGGTGTTTCGCATCAAACGACATGCAGATGGTAATATCGAACGCTACAAAGCGTGTCTTGTTGCCAAAGGCTATCATCAACAACTAGGTATTGATTTTGGTGAAACATTTAGCCCTGTTGTTAAGCCTACAACAGTACGCACTGTTCTTTCCTTAGCCATCTCAGCTGGTTGGCCCATTCATCAAATCGATATTCAGAATGCTTTCCTTCATGGGAATTTATCAGAGGAAGTATATATGTCTCAGCCCCCTAGTTTTCTTCATCCCCAGTACCCAAACCATGTATGTAAATTACAAAAAGCTTTGTATGGTCTTAAACAAGCCCCACAGGCTTGGTTCGATAGACTCAGCAACAAGCTTGTTGCTCTTGGCTTTAAAGGTACTCGGTCCGACACTTCCTTGTTTGCTTATACATCTTCCACAGTCAAAATATTTATGCTTATATATGTGGATGATATTCTCCTCACAAGTAATAAATGGATGGCTATCAATGATTTACTATCAGCTTTACACAAAGAATTTGCTGAAAAAATATTGGTCCTCTCCATTTCTTTCTTGGTGTCGAACTGTTTCAAAATTCCAAGGGCTTCATTTTATCTCAACATCGATATGCCCTGGATATATTGAAACACACTAATATGCTAGAAGCAAAACCGGTTCATTCTCCTATGGCCACATCCACAAAACTTTCAGATTATGAAGGTGAAACATTTTGAGATCCAACACTTTACAGAAGCACTATTGGTGCTCTTCAAAATCTCTACATCACCAGACCAGATATAGCATTCACGGTTAACAAGCTATCTCAGTTTCTTCACAAGCCGACAACATTCCATTGGCAATCAACCAAGTGCTTGCTACACTACCTCAAGCAAACCGTGGATTTTGGCCTTCAATTTCACCAGTCACACTCACGGTCACTACAAGCCTACTCCGATGCGGATTGGGCTGGTAGCAGTGATGATAGACGCTTCACAGGTGGCTACCGTGTCTTTCTTGGGGACAATCTAATTTCTTGGAGTTGCAAGAAGCAAGCTACTGTAGCCCGATCTAGCACCGAAGCTGAATATAAAGCCTTAGTAAATACCACTTCTGAGATCACAGGGTTATGCTCTCTTCTGACTAAACTCGAGTCGCTTCCTTCTACACCTCCCATTCTTTGGTGTGACAATATTGGTGCAACATATTTATCCTCAAATCGAGTTTTCCATGCTCGAACCAAACATGTCGAGATAGATTTTCTTTTTGTTCGGGATATGGTTGCTCATGGTACATTAGACATCCGCTTCATTTTTACCAAAGATCAGGTAGCTGATATCTTCACCAAATCGCTATCCTCACCTCGACTCTCTCTCCTTCGTGACAAGCTGAACATTGCCTCTGCATAGTTAAGCTTGAGGGGGCGTGTTAGAGACTTATCCACAACAACAACCAACAGCTCCTCACAAAGCAGTTATGATATGTAATCAGTTTAAATTCAAATGTTTAGATATGTTATCAGTTTAAATTCAAATATATTATCCTCTGCTTTATCTTTCATGATTCAATTGTAATAGAATATATTATAAATACATGCTTATACCTGCTTTTAAGGTAAGGCAGAAATTCTCCAAATATTTAAAAGTTTTTACATGCTTCAACCCTTATATGCGTTCTTGGCTTCTTCGACTATCCCCATCACCAAAACTTTCTTATATTTTTTTTGTGGAGAAGACCTTTTAGTAGAGATGTTTCTTCTTTTCTCGATCATATATCTAGATGTTATTCAGATTTTCTCAATTTCTATTTATTTCACTGATAATGGCCAAAACTCTAAAAAATTATCCCAAAATTGTTTTAGACTTTTATTTTGAGAGATTCAAACTCATCTTTAAGAGTTTATAGACAAACTCTTTTGACCTTGTCGATTCCCTTGTGAGAATCTTCATCCCCACCCTTGCTTGAAAGCATATATTTGCATTTGCAACCTTCTAGATTATGGCTTCATCTATAGCAGACTTATTCTTGTGGGCCAAAGTTTGTAATGGCCCCATACATGATCAAGTTTTTTTTTTATTTTTAGAAAAAAACAATTCAATATGAATCTTAATTCTTAATTAAAAGGAAATTTGAATATTAATTGTATAGGCTAGAATAGAGTTTCTTTTAAAAAAAATAATTAATAGGCTTTATTTCTTACAAGTACACTAACTAGACTAGTGAGAATTAATTCATTTTTTTGAAATAGGAAGAAACAAATTTTGTGTATAAATATAAATATAAATAGATTTTTTGGAGTTCTTAAACTTCAATTGCTATCATCCAAATAAAAATTTTGTAAGAATTAATTCTAATTCGGTCAAATTAAGTGTTGGAAATCACCTTGACAAGATGCCCAGGTGGTGATCTTCCAAACACTCAAGTCTAGAATGACTTGTAAAGATTTGGAATCGAAAACAGGAACAGAAAATCAAAGAAAGAAAGAAGACAAGCAATTTGTTACAATTACAGCAACCTTCTCCAAGAAATCTCAAGTTCTTGAAGAAACTAAGAAGAGAAGAAAGGAAGAAGATAAGAACTAACAATGCTCTCTATCTAATCTAAACTCTTCTCTCTTTACAATCAGCCTCACTATAATGAGTCCCTCTTGTGTTTGTGTCTTTGCACTCTCACACAATTCTCTCTTGTATGTCACTCTTTACAATTGATCTCAAGCAATGTCACAATGTAATTCATGATGAGAATGAAGCTAGTTGACCCTTTATATAGTGCACAAACTTCTTGTCCATTCTTGAGAGTCAATCCTTACCCTTAGATCTTGATGACCACTTAACCATGACCTTCCATCAATCCTAAGTGGTGCTGTGCATTTTAACCTTGCATCCACACACCTAAGAGGAGGTTCAAGCAAGCTGTCCAAGTGTGCTTCAGTTTGCCTAGCGCCTAGGCGCTGAACAGGGGGCGGTGCGGCGCTGGGCAAAGTCCCTATGCACACTTTCTGGGCGGTGCGGCGCTGGCCTTCTTCCAGCACCTCTCTTGCTGGAAGGCGGGGTGCTGGTGAAGGAGGGACACGGCGAACACTGATGCTGCCCTTCACACAGCAGTGCGCACACCTTTTCCAGATTGTGTGCTGAAGCGCACACACTAGTGTGCCTATCTTTACCTTGCTCCAAAGTGATGCACACACTTGTGTGCAGTCCTTTAACTTGCTGTATTTTAATCTTCCAACCTTGGTTTAGACTTTAACCATCTTTGAGCCGTGTTTAGACATGTTTAAACCTTAGACAAATACCAACATTAAGCTCAGTTTGTCGAACTTTGAATCGAGCTTGAGCCTACTAAATAGGTTCATTTACCTTGTCAAGTTGAGCTGAAATATCTGACTGTTCGGCTCGTGAGGCCTGTGAATCCATTCGATTAATATAAGTTTTTTTTACATATATTATAATATTAATATATATTATATTTTCTTATTAAAATAAAAATTTATTACAGGCTTGTTAGCATCATTAAGGCTGTTTAAGGCCAGTAAGCTCGAGCTCATTTTGGTTCGAACTCGGACTCGGATGAGCTCGTTAATTATTGAGCTCAAACCTCTTAAATTTGATTGAGCTTAAGCTCGACCTCATTTTTTGGTTCAACTCGAGCTCAAACCCCTTAGTATTCAATTTCGACTCCGCTTGAGTCGCCCCATGAAAGAAATTCAGCTTTAGATTTTGCTGAATTTATAAAGTTTCAGACTCATATTGAACTAGACTATTGCGCCATTGTCACAGTCTATAGCCCACACAAACCCACTCTTCTGCAGTACAGCCACCACCACATCATGCACTGTTCCATTAACAAAGCAATTCTCCCAGAATCAACGTTGATAGCAAGCATGGAATTGAAGTTGACATCTGGCCCAATGCACTGATCAGGATGACTTGGTTTTGCTGTTTGATTGTTTTACTTGTGTTGGCATTTCAGTACTTCAGGAAGAGCTGTGTAAAGGTTCCCTGTCGCTACATAAACACATCTCCAGATTATATCTATGCAGGACTGCTTCCTTACATAGCAGCTTCTTCGTAACCTCCCAATTTTCCTCCATTATCAGGAAGCATATAGGTTTTCCATATGATATTTGAACTGGTTCTAACATCTAGCTTTACCAGACATCCTCTGAAAGTGAGCATTGTTCAGCTGGTAATCCCTCCTATAGGGATGACACTCCTACGTAGAATGCCTTACAGGGAACAAAACAAGGATAAAAAGCAGGCAGGTAACTATTTGGCCTAGCTGCAGTTTGAGCTGTGAAGAGTTAAAAGTGATTTTAAAACAGTTTTAGGTGAAACAATTGTGGAGTGAAAAGCTGTTTAGCCTTTGGTAAAAATTTTGTTAAAAGAACCGCCGAACTCAAAATCGGCAAAAATTTATCTTTTTAAAATCTATTTTTCTCACCTTCTGATTTTTCCAAGAAATTGTTTTTTGGGTGTTTGACTTAGCTTATGTATAATGGAAACTAAAGACCCTTTAAGAAGCTAGACCAAATGCTACCTAAGTCATTCTTGAATGAGCCTACTGGATCATTGTTCAACAGAACTTGACTGTAATACCCGTGTTCTTAAAGTAAGGGTAAAGAAGTAATTTGATAGATATTACATGGAAATAAAATAATATATACATGAAAGATTTATTATTGAATAAAATAGTTCTTTTGAAAAAAAAGGGGACTAGGACATTGTTACAAAGAGAAAAAAAAAAATCTAGACGTCGTCACAAAAGGAGAAAGAAGAAAAAAAGAAGAAAGAAAAGTGGATTTTTTTTTTTTATAAAAAAAGTTGGTTGATGGATATGATAGGATTAATTGATATGTTAAAGATTTGTTATATGAGAAGTAATATTATTGAAATAATAATTTGATTAAATATATAATGAAAGGATAAATGAAATTCTTGACAAACTATGATTGATAATTTGATATGATATATGAGGAGATAATTTAATGAATATGATAAAAATATTAATTTTGAGAAAAAGCTGGATAGTTAAATTGAATGTTTGAATGTATGCTTGTTTTTATATTTGTTCATATGCATATGCATGAAATGAAAATAACAAGCAATGCAACCGATCTAAATGAAATAAAAGAACTGTGACAGCCGGTATATGCTGGAAATAATAGAACCAGGAAGGCATCCGGTCTAAATGAAACCGTGACAGCCAGTATATGCCGGAAATAAAAGAATCCGGAAGGCAGCCGGTCTAAGCTAAAACATGTCAATATATGGGAAGATATTCCCAAATAATAATATAATTTAAATTCATGATTGTATTTATTTTAAATATTGATTATTATTGCCTGTGATGCTAAAGTGTTATTCTCTATTGTAAATTTATTGATAGATGAATGAGTCTCATGGAGAGATAGATATGAAGAGAAATAAATATGAAAGTATAATATGATAAGAATTATCTGAGTGATTAATTATATGCTTTGAACCTCAGAACGAGGTAATTATGAGGTAGAATTGATAGTCTCAAGATGATTAAATATAAGAGAATAAAAGATTGGTAAATGATGAGGATTATGATATATGTAGTGATAATAGAATGCTATTATCGAATTATATGAGATATAAATGAATGAATATTGGAAGACTATTTGAACAATTGAATAATTCTAGTAAATTTAATTCATTGAAGCTCACTCCTCATTGTTAAATAATTTCAGGTAGCAGGCATGACAGATAGATTGGTGAACTGAGATTCAAATTAAGTCATTATCTGTAAGCCACGTGGTCCACATCCTCAAACTAATGGAAATTTTTTTTTATTTCTGTAAATATTCATACATAATATGTTGTACATAATGTTTCAGTTGGGATCTTAATAATGTAACTCCCCTGATGAGAGTTGAGGATTTATGTATGTAGATAATTTCAGTTGGTATTTTTATATTGTTACATATATGTGTTTTTTCTAGGATTTCAAAAAGCGACGACACGTCTCGGGGGTGGCTAACCTGGGATGGGTCATTACATTGACTTATCCCATATAAATTGTTACAAATGCAGTGATTAGAGCTCGATAATGAGGATTAATCTGAGTAGACCAAACAAGTCTCCCATTCAATCTGGAAACAACAATCACAACTGCAGCTCCATAAATTCCAACAATCAAGAGATTGTTGGCTATTATAGGGGTTGTTCTTGATACGACATTGACAATTATTAGGATTTTGGCTCAATTCCCTCAAAGAGAACTTTTAACTGGTTTGGGAAAAGTGGTTTCCTATGTTATAGTCGCTTATTCTAGTAAGAGTAGTAGTAGCAATTTACTATATTGTTGTTGTTTTTTTTCCTAATAGTTTTAGGAGAATATCCTCTATATAAAGGGGGTCTTCGAGAAAGTTTGAGACACACTCATAATTCCAATATTATAACTAGAGCTAGGTGGAGAACTTTGGGTGCATTGAGGATCTTAGTTTGTGAGGTTGTGAAGGTAATAATTTTGTTTTTTTTCTTAAATTTGTTGTTAAGGATTAATAAAATTGTTTGTTTCTTGGTGGTATAGGCAAGGAGGTTGCCAACCACATTAAATTGTTGTGTTTGGTAGTTGTTTGTTTATTTGCCTATTTTTTATTATAAGTTTGACTAGGTGGATTTTAAGGGTAAAATCCCAACAAGTGGTATCAGAGCCTAGTCACCTATTTAAAGAAGATACCTATTGCTATTTGTTACGCCTACGTCCATATGTCGACAATTATATCTAAATTTAAGATACCTTTATTTAATAGAGGAAATAATTTGACTTTTTGGCGAAGTATAATTCAAGATCTTCTAGTGCAACAAGATCTTGATCAGGATTTAGAGAAAGAAAAGCCAAAAGAGGTTACTGATAAAAAGAGGTTACTGATAGAAAGTGGCAATCGATTCATAGGAAGGCTATAAGTACAATCATGTTGGCTCTTGCTCCCGAGATCAGGTATACTTTGTGGAAGGAAACTACACCCAAGGGATTGTGGGATAAGCTCAAGAGCATCTATTTGTCAAAGTATTTGACCAACAAATTGTGTCTCAAGATGGACCACTATTCTCTAAAGATGGAAGAAGGTGCAAGTCTTCATGATCACTTGAATGAATTTAACACGTTAGTGTCTCAATTGTTGAATACAAAGAAAACATTGAAGGATAAGGAGAAGGCTTTTCTTTTGTTATCATCTTTACCAAAATATTACAAACCATTGGTGGAAACATTGTTGGTGGGCCAGTCGACATTGAGCTTAGATGATGTGACCATACTCCTGTGTGAGAATGAAAGGTCGATGGGAAGCGAGAGCTTCTCTAGTGGTAGTTAAGCGATTGCTGTGGAGAGGTCTAATCGAATGAGGAGCCAATAGAGAGCAAACAATGGCTTAAGGTGGAGATTCAAATATAGGCTTAGAGATGACAATGACAAGGAGTGCTTCTATTATGGTGAGATATGACACATACAATATTATTGTGAGGCCATGAAGGATGATTTAAAATAATTGGGAAGGATGGGTAGGAAGAAGAGTCATGATGGTAAGAGTAGTGAAAGTGATAATATTACCGAGGAAAGTGATGAAAATGTGCTAGCTATTGAGAACTTTGAAGAAAGATTTGATGAGAGTAATATGGTGCTACTTGATTTGGCGTCCTCCATTCACATATTCAATAAGAAGAAGTACTTTGATTGTATGAAGGAAACTACCCATGTCAAAGTTGCTACCGTATGTGGGAAACACAAAACAATTGATGGTGAAGGAAGCTTAAGGTTGAAGCTCCATAATAGAAGTATGAAGACACTTGAGAAGGTAAAGTTTGCTTCTTCTCTCACTACAAATATCATCACTTTGGGGGAGCTTGATAAGATGTGATACACATGGACTACGAGCAATGGAGAGCTGCAAGTTCTTAATGGAACAAATGTAGTGTTTAAGGCTACTATGAACAAGAAGGTATTGTACATCCTAAATGAAAATATTTTGCTTGGAAAATTAGGTGGAGGAGATATGGAAGGACCAAAAGGAAGGATCGCACCAACCAAGAAGAAAATTAGATTTTTTGATGAGGTGTGGAGAATTTGAGCCAAAGTGGAGATTTGTTAGGATTTTGGCTCAATTCTCCACAAGGAGAACTTCTAATTGGTTTGGAAAAAGTAATTTCCTATTTTATAGTTGCTCATTCTAGTAGGAATAGTAGTAGCAGTTTATTATATTGTTGTTGTTCTTTTCCTCATAGTATTAGGAAAATATCTTTTATATAAATGGGGTCTTAGAGAAGGTTTGAAACACAATCATAATTTCAGTATTATAATTAGAGCGAGGTGGAGAGCTTTGGGTGTATTAGGATTTTGGGTTGTGAGGGTAATAATTTTGTTTTTTCCTTAAGTTGTTGTTAAGGATTAATAAAATTGTGAGTTTATTGGTGGTATATGTAAGGAGGTTGCCAAACCATATTAATTTGTTGTACTTGATATTTGTTTGTTTATTTGCCTATTTATTATTGTAGATTTGAATATAGGTGGATTTTAAAGGTAAAATCCTAACAACAACGATCCTTGTTCCAGTTAGTCCTGTTAAATGAGGTTCTGCTTCCATATAAGTGCTCCGCTGTGTGCACTAACTGCATATAAGAAACCGTTCCATGATGGGAAGTAGACTAACCCATTGGCTATAGCTGGAAATGCATATATGTCTTTTCCAGCGTAGAATGCCCATCTTAAGAGCTAGTTCCTCACAGTTAACGGGTTGTGCAACACTTCTCCAACAGCATACCTCCTGTTGGTTAATCGATCCGTGATTTAGTCACTGAAACATGTAAAACAACATTTCATTGATAAAAATCACTTTGGTTTATGAGTGTCAATAGATGCAGATAAGTATAAAGAGAGGCCGAGACTGAGAAGATTAATTATTAATACTTACAACTGCTTTTGTATGATTTACAAGTACAAATAAACACATAACCATGAGAACAATGGCGCTGATGCCATGATAAATTCGCTTCTTGATATGGCCCATGTCAAGATAACTATACCAGGTATTAGAAGTTATGCTAGCTAATTTGTAAATGAAGGACTGGAGTTTTCGTAGAAAGTAACTTGAAACCATTTTTTCCTGTTTATTTAAATATTTTCAGTATGTCATGTTTGGAACTTTTGATTTGTTAATACAAATGTAGCATATGATTCTTTCAAAAAAGCTTTACCACCTTGGATGATCAGGAAGTTATGTGTCGGAGTGACTGATTTGCAGCTCCTTATCAGGTCAGAGCAGTTACATAGTTGAAATTGGTCAAAAGTAACTGACGCAGGAGGATCCAAGTTAGATGATGCAGAGTTGGCAGATCAGCGCAGAACTGACAGATGGACTGCCTAGAACGGGCCACGGGCTCAGATCAGGTCCAAAAGACCTTAGTCTGATTGGAAACGAGCCAATGAACAAAACCTAATTATTAGATAATTAGCCTAGACATTTTTAAGCCAAAAAATGATGTTTAGGCCCTCAAATTGGCAGTTTAATGTTTTTAGGAAACTTTTTATTTTAGTTATTTTAATTTCAGCTTTAATTTAATTTTTCTATTTTGTTTTGACCTTATAAATAAGGTCTTAGGGTTTCATAAATATTATTATTGAATTTGCATAATTTTAAATAAACATCAGAGCTATTTCTCTGCATTGTTTTTTAGGGTTTTTCTTGTGTTACTCCCTATGAACGATCTGTTCGACTAGTCTGCAGAATAATCGCTATTCTGCTCGGCGTCAGTTGGTATCAGAGCTTCAGCATTTTCCTATGGCAAGATTTCATCAGTTCCATGTTTGGTGGTCGTGGTCGTGGTCGTCGCTGGCAGATTCCGAACGAGGAAGCCCCACGCCGTGATCGTAACGTTCAGGATGCGATGATTGAGAATTTACAGCGGCAAGTTGCAGAGTTAACCCAGCGTCTAACGGTGCAAAATTTTGGAGATCGTGAGATTGAAGATCACGATTCCGATTCCAGTTCCAGTTCCGAAAAACCACATCACAATCCTGCTCGATTCTGGGAGCACAGTGGTCAGGAAGAACGTTATGGAGACCTCGAATTCAGAGTGGATCTGCCTGAGTTTTCTGGTACGTTACAGGCCGAGGGATTCGTTGATTGGTTGAATGAAGTGAAGCGTATTTTCGAGTACAAGGAAGTCCCAGATCGAGTGAAGGTGAAATTGGTAGCCATCAAACTGAAAGGCAGAGCATCTGCGTAGTGGGAGCAGTTAAGGCGTTCGCGTGATCGGCAGGGCAAGGCCAAGATTACAGATTGGGAGAAGATGAAGAAGAAGATGAAGGGTCACTTTCTCCCTTTCGGTTACACTCAGACCTTGTTTCAGCGTCTTCATTCGTTGAGGCAAGGCACGAGATCGGTGGATGATTACACGGAGGAATTCTATCAATTGATTGCCCGGAACGACTCATCTAAAACAGAAGAGTAGATGGTGGCACGATATTTGGGGCGATTACAGTAGCCCCTACAAGATGTCCTCAGCCTTCACTCGCTGTGGACAGTTTCAGAGGCATATCAGCGTGCACTTGCGGTGGAGAAAAACAAGAATAGGAGGCCATTGAAGAGAGGCGATCAAAACAATCGGCCAGTTCACCCTCAGGAATCCCGTCCTGTCCAGCAACCACCTCAAGGTAACCCTAACCAGAATATTAGATGTTTCAGATGTGGTGAACATGGGCATAAATCACCTGAGTGCAGGAAGCCTGCTAGTAATAAAGGTAAAAATCTACTGATTGAGCACGATGGAGGAGACGAAACTGAGGAGATTGGGGAGCCTATGTGTGACGATGATGAGTATGGAGATGTATTGTATGGGGATGGCCATGAGACCTTGGTCGTTCGTAAGAGCCTACTGACCCCTAAGGGCGATTCAGGGGACGATTGGTTGAGGACCAATATTTTTCACACAACCTGTACAGTTGCCGATAAAGTCTGCAAGATGATCATAGATAGTGGCAGTTGTGAGAATGTGGTGTCTAAAGAGGCTGTAAAGAAAATGCAGTTGAAAACAGATCGTCATCCTAAGCCGTACAAATTGTCTTGGCTGAATAAAGACAGTGAGATAACGGTAGATAGGCGTTGCCTAATTTCTTTTTCGATTGGTAAGAGATATTTCGATAATGCTTGGTGTGATGTTGTATGTATGGATGCTTGTCATGTATTGTTAGGCAGGCCTTGGTAGTATGATCGTAATGTTATTCATGATGGGCGATATACTCCCTTAGCATCAAAGGGAAGAAGATTGTGTTGGCACCTCGTCGGGAAGGAATCACTCCTACCCAGATTTCCAATAATACTAATCTGCTTTCGATGTCCAGGTTTTTAGCAGTGGTTGAGCATGTAGACGTGGTTTATGCTCTGCTGCCTTGTGGGAATAGCGCAGTAGATCTGAATCCAGAATTACCAGCCAAAGTGCAGCAGCTGATGACAATGTTTTCTGACCTTATGCCAGAGGATCTTCCTCCTGGGTTACCACCTATGAGGGATATTAAGCATCAGATCGACCTTGTTCCAGGGTCCAGTTTGCCTAATCGACCGGTGTATCGCCACAGCGCCAAGGAATCTGAAGAGTTGCAGTGACAAGTGGTAGAGTTATTGGAGAGAGGCTACATCCGTGAGAGTATGAGCCCATGTGCGGTTCCTGCCCTACTAGTGCCAAAGAAGGATGGTTCTTGGCGTATGTGTGTTGATAGCAGGGCCATCAACAGGATCACAGTGAAATACAAATTCCCAATTCTTCGTCTGGATGACATGTTAGACCAGCTGTCCGGTTCTAGAGTCTTCTCCAAAATTGACCTTAGGAGCGGATACCACCAAATTAGAATAAGGTCGGGGAATGGTGGAAGACAGCGTTTAAGACGCAACATGGGTTGTATGAGTGGATGGTCATGCCTTTTGGACTATCCAATGCACCCAGTACATTTATGAGGTTCATGCATCAGGTTTTACGGCCTTTCATGGGGAAGTTTATTGTAGCTTACTTCGATGACATCCTCATTTAAAGCCCGATGTGGGAGTCACATTTTGAGCACCTCCGTGCTGTTTTTAATTTGTTAAGGACAGAGTGCCTGTACATTAATCAGAAGAAGTGTTCTTTCTTCACTACTTCTGTTACTTTTCTGAGTTTTGTTGTATCCACTAATGGTGTTCAAGCAGATCAGTCAAAGGTAGATGCGGTCTTGGAATGGCCCACACCGAGGACCTTGCACGATGTAAGAAGTTTCCATGGATTGGCTTCCTTCTACCGTCGGTCCATCAGAAATTTCAGCACTATGATTGCTCCTATCACAGAGTGCCTTAAGGGGCGTGATTTTCAGTGTCCTAAGAGGCAGAAACCAGCTTTCAACTAGTCAAACAGAAGATGACAGAGGCACCAGTTTTAGCACTTCGGGATTTTAAAAAGGTGTTTGAGGTAAATTATGATGCATCTGGAGTGGGTATTGGTGGTGTTCTAAGTCAAGAAGGGCGACCATTAGCTTTTTTCAATGAGAAATTATCAGGATCAAAAAAGAATTACTCCACCTATGATCTGGAATTCTATGCCATAGTTCAGTCCCTGAAACATTGGCGTCACTACCTAGTGCAGAGGGAATTTATTCTTATCACTGATAATGAGGCCCGGAAGTACATCAATGGCCAACACAAGCTGAGTAGGCGGCATGCCAAGTGGGTGGCATACTTGTAGGAATTCATGTTTGCACTGAGGCACCAAGCAGGAAGTCTGAACCGTGTCGCAGATGCACTGAGCCGTCGTACATTACTTCTCACCACCATGAGCACCAGAATTGTGGGATTTGAGGTCTTCTCAAATATGTATGCTGCAGATCCTTCCTTCGGGAGGATAATTGAAGAGGTAACTACTGGTCAATGACATGATTTTATTTTGCATAATGGTTATCTATTTCGTGGATTGCAGTTGTATGTTCCAGATGGTTCACTAAGGCAGCAGATTATTAGTGAACTTCATAATGAAGGTCACTTTGGGCGAGACAAGACATTGGCCCTGATTTCCTCTAACTATTCATGGCCCAAATTGACCAGTGACGTGGCTCATCATGTGGAGCGTTGTTATGTGTGCCAGCGGTCCAAGGGAGTTCTCACTAATGCGGGTCTGTACACACCCTTACCTGTTCTTGAAGCCCCTTGGTTCGATGTTAGTATGGACTTTGTGTTGGGCTTACCCCGTACCCAACGAGGCTCAGATTCTATGTTGGTTGTGGTTGATAGATTTTCCAAGATGGCCCATTTCATACCTTGTAGAAAGACAATGGATGCTACCAGGATCGCTCATCTTTACTTCAAGGAGATTGTGCGTTTGCATGTTGTTCTCCGATCCATCACTTCAGATCATGACACCAAGTTCATGAGTCAGTTCTGGAAGAGTTTATGGGAGAAGCTAGGGACAAAGTTAAATTTTAGCAGCGCCTATCATCCTCAAACAGATGGTCAGACCGAGGTGGTGAACCGAAGTTTAGGAAACCTTTTGAGGAGCTTAGCAGGAACTAAATCGAAGCAGTAGGATCTCGCATTACCTCAAGCAGAATTTGCCTATAACAGGTCGAAAAACAGAACCACAAGAATGAGCCCATTTGAGATTGTGTATGGTCAGAATCCATCCGGAGTGCTTGACTTAGCCCCTATTCCACGAGTGGGTCGATTAAATCCCAAGGCAGATGAGATAGCAGAACATCTTCGGGATATCCATGAGCAGGTGAAGCTAGCAATTCACGACAGTAATGCCAAGTACAAGGCTCAAAGCGACAGTCACCGTCGTCAGGTACTTTTTGATGTTGGTGATTTTGTTTGGGCAGTATTAACTTGTGATCGTTTTCCCATGGGAGAGTATAATAAGCTTAAGGAGCAAAAGATTGGACCTTGTGAGATCTTGCAGAAGATCAATGATAACGCCTACAGACTACGCCTACCCAGTTATCTGAAGACTTCTGATGTATTTAATGTGAAACACCTGAATCATTGTTTTGAGGATCCCGATGAAGCTATTGTGAACTCGAGGACGAGTTCTTTCCAACTTGAGGCGACTGACGTAGGAGGATCCAAGTCAGATGATGCAGAGTTGGCAGATCAGCGTAGAACTGACAGGTGGACTGCCTAGAACGGGCTACGGGCTCAGATCAGGCCCGAAAGACTCTAGTCTGATTGGAAACGAGCCAATGAACAAAACCTGATTACTTTGTAATCAGCCTCAACATTTGTAAGCCAAAAACGATGTTTAGGCCCTCAAATTGGTAGTTTAATGTTTTTAGGGAACTTTTTATTTTAGTTATTTTAATTTCAGTCTTAATTTAATTTTCCTATTTTGTTTCGACCTTATAAATAAGGTCTTAGGGTTTCACAAACATTATTATTGAATTTGCATAATTTTAAATAAACATCAGAGCTGTTTCTCTGTATTGTTTTTTAGGGTTTTTCTTGTGTTACTCCCTGTGAACGATCTGTTCGACTAGTCTGTAGAATAATCGCTATTCTGCCCGGCGTCAGTAACTCGTTCAAGAATTTGCTCAGTTCTATGATGTCTACCCTGCCTTCACATTTTTTATATTATATTTTAGGCCTCTAAAATTAATCTGGGTTCCCACAGATTCCTTCTGAATGTGTTCCACACAAAAGGTTTGAAAAACGAAAATATATATATTACAAAACTCAGCTGGTTAAGGTCTTCATCCATTGATTTTCTGAATAACCAAGTTAATCATCATGTTATTAAATTTCTTTGATCTGTCACATATCCCTGCGTTCAAACAAAAGCAAGGAAAGAAGAAAAATTTAACCTAGCCATAAATATTACGACTTGCATATGTAGACAGAACCCATCACGAAGGGAGAAGAACCATGAAATCTATAACTTATTTTGGTACTGTTTGATTTACTTTCCAAAACAATTTTTGCTTCCAAGAAACAGAAGTTAAGTCAAAGTATCACACCCAAAACAAACTTAATGAAAAATACACACTAAAAAACTAAATTTGTGTAAGATGTCGTAGTTGCACAATTGTATTAGTAAAAACTGTTTCAAAAACTCCTAACAGCTATTGGTTAGGCACTGTTAAATTTGATGATGTAAAACTATTAACTTCTTGACTCATTATGCTTAAAAAATATGCATATGATATTTCACACTAAAATGTGCAGAACCAACTAAGACTAAATAGGAATTGAAGGAAATTGCTAGGATATCCTCTGCAAATCTGGTGCAACTAGATTAAACAGTACGTGCTAGTTGTTCATTTGGGTAATCTATAAAAAAATATGGATTAAATTTTTCGGCCCTTATAAGAGTAATAGTATTACTTAATCTTCCTAAATTATATCTCATCTACTCAGCTCATTACCAATAAGACAAACCATAGTCTTTGATAGTATCATATCGTTCATTTCTTCATCACTCTTCCCCTAAAGACTATTTTGTTGGGATACTTTTCAAATTCCACATCGGATAAAAGTGTTATTGTAAGTAGTTCTAGTCCCACATCGTCTATGTTCAAAAGGATGTGGGTACTATTATGATAAATATAGGCATCAAGATGTAGTTTCTCACCCCTATTCCTTAACAAGGAATAATTGATCAGATGAGAGTGTAGCAACTAAACACCAATATAGGGATCCAATGGTTGAGTGAACATTAGGTGTATTGGGTAGTGAGATTGGGGAGAGTTTTCACACAATTTTGTATAGAAAAATTGTGTATTATGGTGTAGTGAGTTTTAACAGTTTTTCTCCATCCAAAAGTTGCAAAAGTTGTGGAATAATGATTGGCTCGTGGATGCAGGCAAGATGTTTCGAACCACATTAAAAATTCGTGTGTTTTTTTTTCTCTTTATTTTTGCTATTGTGATTGCGTAGTTGTTTTGGACTGTCAGAATTCCTGATACTGTAGTCATACTCTGTTTGCTTTAAATTATGGTGTCATAGCCTATAATTTGTAGCTCTAAAGAGATTAGAGCGAAGATAGAATGGAAACTAAATATAAAAGTTACATACAAGATGAAGATCGAATTAGCTAACTTCCTAACAGTATTCTAGGCACCATCTTATCATGTCTAACGATGAGAGAAGCCCTACGGAATTGTATTATCCCTATAGACTTGTATTCTCTCAACTAGATGGAGGTACTTTTGGACTACATCTCTATCAAACCTCAACTTTCACTACAAGAAAATGAATTTTTAGCAACGAGAATTAGCAACGACAAAAAAGTAATTGCTAAAGATCATTCGTTTTGCACTGACTTCAAAAAGTCGTTACGAAATCCCGCTGCCAAAACAAAAAATATATATGCTAATTTTTTTATTATTAAATTATCAATTAGCAATGACAAAATGTCATTGCGAATTCGTAAAATTTATTTGGCAATGACATTTACTATTGCAATAGGTTAATAACATTTAATTATGCTATTTTTTAACAATTTAGTTTTGGCAACGAAAATTTATCGTTGCAGTTTAGTGAAAAGAGCAAGCATGAAATTTTTGCTATATTATTTTGTAAATTTATATTTGGCAATGACATGCAAAATGTTTTTTCGAAACATTTTTGTCAACGACAAAGCTTCATGAATTTTTTTGCTTTATCACTTTGCAAAGTTCGTTTTGGCAACGATAACTTGTCATTGCGAAAATATTGCAGGGGAGGAACTCACCCTTGCATATAAGGGATCAGTGACCTAAACTAGCTGATGAAATTTAACAACTTATACTTTGGGTGTTACTTAATAAATCATTTATTGATCTTCATTGTATCCTTGAAGATATTTACAAAAACCCCTTGTGAACAGTAATATGTTTATGGTGGGAGCCAGTTGAACTTTAAGGAAAGTGAATTTATTGCATGCCATGATGTTTTCCAAAACTAAACACAGTTCTTTCCTGGTTTCTGTATTTTTCTCTAATTGATTCCATTACCTTTGAACCTGAAGAAGAAAAGGTACGTATGATCCGAAAAGCAACCACAGAGGATCTCCCATCAAAGAGAGAGA
Source organism: Bretschneidera sinensis (assembly GCA_023935145.1). NCBI lineage: Eukaryota > Viridiplantae > Streptophyta > Magnoliopsida > Brassicales > Akaniaceae > Bretschneidera > Bretschneidera sinensis. The sequence goes on along the minus strand of CM043705.1, from coordinate 56,590,517 downwards.
TGATTAAACAAAATAGTTTCAGACAATATCTCTTAATTACAATTATGGCCTCTTACCTTAGTGGTTATCGGTTCTGTATGTAGGAAAATTGGGTTTGATCCCCTTCTTTGTGATGCAGGTGGACTACGTAGAACGGGCCACGGGCTCAGATTGGGCCACGGAGACCCTAGTCTGATTGAGGACGACGGGGTAGACGAAACTGAGGAGATTGGAGAGCCTGTGTATGATGATGATAAAGATGGAGATGTGTTGTATGGAGATGGCCATGAGACTCTAGTCGTTCGTAAGAGTCTACTGACCCCTAAGGACGATTCAGGGGACGATTGGTTGAGGACCAATATTTTCCACACGACCTGTACAGTTGCAGATAAAGTCTGCAAGATGATTATAGATAGTGGCAGTTGTGAGAATGTGGTGTTTGAAAAGGCTGTCCAGAAATTGTAGTTGAAAACAGATCGTCATCCTAAGCCGTACAGATTGTCTTGGCTGAATAAAGGCAGTGAGGTAACAGTGGATAGGCGTTGCCTAGTTTCTTTTTCGATTGGTAAGAAATATTTCGATAATGCTTGGTGTGATGTTATGTCTATGGATGCTTGCCATGTATTGTTAGGCAGGCCTTGGCAGTATGATCGTAGTGTTATTCATGACGGGCGAAAAAACACATACTCCCTTAGCATCAAAGGGAAGAAGATTGTGTTGGCACCTCGTCGGGAAGGAATCACTCCTACCCTGATTCCCAATAATACTAATCGGCTTTCGATGTCCAGGTTTATAGTGGAGGTTGAGCATGTAGACGTGGTCTATGCTCTGCTACCTTGTGGGAATAGTGCAGCTGATCTGAATCCAGAATTACCAGCTAAAGTGCAGCAGCTGATGGTAGAGTTTTCTGACCTGATGCTGGAGGATCTTCCTCTTGGGTTGCCGCCTATGAGGGACATTCAGCATCAGATCGACCTTGTTTCAGGGTCCAATTAGCCTAATCGACTGGCATATCACCTTAGCCCCAAGAAATCTGAAGAGTTACAGCTACAGGTGGTAGAGTTGTTGGAGAGGGGCTACGTCCGTGAGAGTATGAGCCCATGCGCGATTCCTGCCCTACTAGTGCCGAAGAAGGATGGTTCTTAGCGTATGTGTGTTGATAGCAGAGCCATCAACAGGATCACAGTGAAATACCGGTTCCCAATTCCCCGCCTAGATGATATGTTAGACCAGCTGTCCGGTTCTAGGGTCTTCTCCAAAATTGACCTTAGAAGTGGATACCACCTGATCAGAATAAGGCCTGGAGATGAGTGGAAGACAGCGTTTAAGATGTAGCATAGGTTGTATGAGTGGATGGTCATGCCCTTTGGGTTATCCAATGCGCCCAGCACATTTATAAGGTTTATGCATCAGGCTTTACGGCCTTTCATGGGGAAGTTTGTTGTAGTTTACTTTGATGACATCCTCATTTATAGTCCGACATGGGAGTCACATTTTGATCACCTCCGTGCTGTTTTTAATATGTTGAGGACAGAGCGCCTGTACGTCAATCAGAAGAAATTTTCTTTCTTCACTACTCTGTTACTTTTTTGGTTTTTGTTGTATCTACTAATGATGTTCAAGCAGATCAGTCGAAGGTAGATGCAGCCTTGGAATGGCCCACACCGAGGACCCTGCACGATGTAAGAAGTTTCCATTGATTGGCATCCTTCTACCGTCGGTTCATTAGAAATTTCAGCACTTTGATTGCTCCTATCACAGAGTGCCTTAAGGGGCGTGATTTCCAGTGGTCCGAGGAGGTAGAAACCAGCTTTCAACTGGTCAAACAAAAGATGACATAGGCACCAGTTTTGGCACTTCCTGATTTCAAAAAGGTGTTTGAGGTAAATTATGATGCACCTGGGGTGGGTATTGGTGGTGTTCTAAGTTAAGAGGGGCGACCGTTAGCTTTTTTCAGTGAGAAGTTATCAGGATCAAAGAAGAATTACTCCACCTATGATCTGGAGTTCTATGCCATAGTTCAGTCCCTGAAACATTAGCGTCACTACCCAGTGTAGAGGGAGTTCATTCTTATCACTGATCATGAGGCCCTGAAGTACATCAATGGCCAACACAAGCTGAGTAGGCGGCATGCCAAGTGGGTGGCGTACTTGCAGGAATTCACGTTTGCACTGAGACACCAAGCAGGTAGTCTAAACCGTGTCGCAAATGCACTGAGCCGTCGTACATTACTCCTCACCACCATGAGCACCAGAATTGTGGGATTTGAGGTCTTCACGGATATGTATGCTGCAGATCCTTCCTTCGGGAGGATAATTGAGGAGGTAACTAATGGTCAATGACATGATTTTATTTTGCATAATGGTTATCTATTTCTGGATTGCAGTTGTGCGTTCCAGATTGTTCACTAAGGCAGCAGATTATTAGTGAACTTTATAACGAGGGTCACTTTGGGAGAGACAAGACGTTGGCCCTGATTTCCTCTAACTATTATTGGCCCAAATTGACTAGTGACGTGGCTCATCATGTGGAGCGTTGTTATGTGTGCCAGCAGTCCAAGGGAGTTCTCACTAATGCGGGCCTGTACACACCCTTACCTGTACCTGAAGCCCCTTGGTTCGATGTTAGTATGGACTTTTTATTGGGCTTACCCTGTACCCAACGGGGCATGGATTCTATTTTGGTGGTGGTTGACAGATTTTCCAAGATGGCCCATTTCATACCTTGCAGGAAGACAATGGATGCTACCTGGATCGCTCATCTTTACTTCAAGGAGATTGTGCATTTGCATGGTGTTCCCCAATTCATCACTTCAGATCGTGACACCAAGTTCATGAGTCAGTTCTGGAAGAGTTTATGGGAGAAGCTGGGGACGAAATTAAATTTTAGCATCGCCTATCATCCTCAAACATATGGCCAGACCAAGGTAGTGAACCGGAGTTTGGGAAACCTTTTGAGGAGCTTAGCAGGAACTAAACCGAAGCAGTGGGATATGGCATTACCTCAAGCAGAATTTGCCTATAACAGGTCGAAAAACATAACCACCGGAATGAGCCTATTTGAGATTGTGTATGGTCAGAATCCATCCGGGGTGCTTGACTAAGCCCCTATTCCACGAGTGGGTCGTTTGAATCCCAAGGCAGATGAGATGGCAGAACATCTTCAGAGTATCCATGAGCAGGCGAAGCTGGCCATTCATGAGAGTAATGCCAAGTACAAGGCTCAGAGTGATAGTCATCGTCGTCAGGTACTCTTTGATGTTGGTGATTTTGTTTGGGCAGTATTAACTCGTGATCGTTTTCCCGTGGGAGAGTATAGTAAGCTTAAGGAGTGGAAGATTGGACCCTGTGAGATCTTGCAGAAGATCAATGATAATGCTTACAGACTACACCTCCCCAGTCATCTGAGAACTTCTGATGTATTTAATGTGAAACAACTTAGTCCTTGTTTTGTGGATTTCGTTGAAGCTATTGTGAACCTGAGGATGAGTTCTTTCCAACCCGAGGCGACTGATGCAGGTGGACTACCTAGAACGAGCCACGGGCTTAGATTGGGCCCCTAAGACCTTAGTCTGATTGAAAACCGGCCAACGAACAAAACAGAGGACTATGTCCTCAGTGTAGTGGGATTTTAGCCAAAAAACGACGTTTAGGCCCTCAAATTGGCAGTTTACAGTTTTTAGGAAACTTTTTATTTTATTTAATTTAAATTCAGCCTTAATTTAAATTTCTTATTTTAGTTTCGACCTTATAAATAAGGTCTTAGGGTTTCGTTATCATTATTATTGATTTGCATAATTTTGAATAAAATTCAAAGTTGTTCTTCTGTTTTTTCTAGGGTTTTTCTCTTGTGTTACTTTCTTCCCTTTGAATTATCTGTTGAAAACTAGCCTGCAGAATAATCACTATTCTGCCCCGCGTCACCTTGCCAATATATTTTTAAAAAAATAATCTCTTAATCTAACTATTACTTATATTTCAGGTTTTCTCTTAACATTCCAGGGCTGGGTTCACGCCAGAGAGGCTATTGACTTTTCCTCAATTTAAACAATTATGTGTACTGAATTGTGTCTTCATCTCAAACATTCATTTAATCATCTCACCATCTTTTTTTTTCTTTGTTAATCGAAAGTAAATGATCTCTATATCACTTTCTTTGAATCTCAACAATTCGCTTCAAATTTCATTGATATATATTATGTGAGAAAGATATTTCCTATATAAAATTTATTGAAGGTGCACACACAAAAGTCAATCAAAAGAAATATTTTTTGAAGTTTTAAGGTCGATAATTTTAATGTGATCAAAAGTTTAATTAAAAGTCCTGATCAAGCAAATGTGACCACTTTTCTCTATATAAAATACTTTGATTATTGAAATCTGAAAGTTATTAACTCTTTCCATCTTAAGTTTGTATGATTTTATAGGTTCTTTTTTTTTCTAATGTCGTGACAGTAACTTGAGTAAAACTTGGGAAATTGCTTCCAGAAGGTCACGAAGAGGGAGATGTAACCGATGGGCCAACCCCACAGTTACAATGTTATAGCCTTTTGAAAGCATTTAAACTCAACACTAATGATAAATGAACCACACCAATCAAATATTCTTTAGTTCTTTTTTTTTCTTTGCTAAATAAATAAACATTGAGAAGGACAAGGTGTGTGACCGTCTCAACACATGGGTTAGAGCTGTGTGGTTATCTAGTTCACTCCAAAAGCGACACATATTTTAAATACCCCCAAATAATGAAACACTTCACTGGTTTTCTTGTCCTGAAATATTTATTAGAACTATTTCCATGATAAGTTAAATTTCAGTCCTCTCAAAGGATTGCTAGGCCAGTGTACTTATCATAATATTGGTAACTTTTCTTAGATACCTAGAGAATTAGTAATGTCCATGCCATATTGCAAGGATAAAGAATTGATTCCGGAAGCTGAGATTTTCACTTAAATAGTACAAAAAATATCCAATAAAAATTTGTACAAAAACTATGGCAGTGCTAGGGAGGCATGCCTTGAATTAATTTAAATTCTAGCATTGTATATTGACAATCAACAAGGCTGACAATTGATTCGTTGTGACCATGCCAAAAATTTTGATTAGTTGGGAAGCCTCCAGATAACATTTTTAAGGTCTTATCAACCAAAAGTGTTACCTCAAGCTGTTTTTAAATCATAGCGCGATCTTATTACCAATATTACACTGTCGATATAAGATATGAGTTATCACATTATCTCTCTTAAAGTATAACAAGAAGATAGGTTCTTTAAGCATCAATCTAGATGTATACTCAGTTACTTTTTGATTAAACTCCATGTTTAAGACACTAATAATTTCTACATTGCTGATAAAAAACTGGAGGCATCAGAACATGAAGAAACCGTAACTCCATGTTTGAATTGAAGATGGACTAAAATTGTGAGGCAGAAGGTCTTGGATTATCTTACAGCAGAAGCTGTTCAATACCCTGTTGGAATTGTTGATCCTGTAACTTACCATTGGTAAACAAACTCTTTTTACGTAATTTTTATGCACGCAAGCTGATTTAACATAGCATGAATTGAACACGATAAAATAACTGTGTTACAATAAATAGAAAGCAGTACATAATATATAATAAAAATATATACTGCAAAAATTCAAAGCCTTAAAATGCAAAATGTGGTGAGGCATTAAATGTTAAAAATATAGTTGGTTAAGGTGAAGACTGATAAGATTATTCACTCACTGACTTTTGGTGTCAGGTGCCACCCAAAGTTCCCCCAAACACTTCAGTAGGGGTCACCCTCAAGTTAAGAGCCCACAATGAAGTGGTCAAGGGAACTCCAGGGGACTGCTGACTCTTTATTGTTCTGCAGGTTGTACTTATTTTAGGCTATATAAACATTAAACAAACTACTCATACTTATATAGTGAAGGTTGTACTCCCATGTATGCTGTCAAGGAATTTTGGATGCTTTTCCAGTAGGGGGGACCATTAGAAATGAGAGAAATCTAAATGTGGGAAATTTATCGAAATTGAACCTAGTCAGTATTGTGGGAAAGATGAAAGATAGAGAATATTTTTGAGGCAAATGGCAGTGAGGTCTCCATAATCGATCTGCTTTCTGTTCTCTCATCTCAAATGCCTATGACCCTCTGCTATCATTTTTATAAAGACAAAAGTTTCATATTAAAATAGACATTTTTATTTTACTATGTTCATAGGAGGAGATAGAACCTGAGTCTCTTATATGAAAAATTTAAAGATAATACTAATAGGCATTGCTTATAACTAATACGTGATTAACCTCGGTAACAAGCTTTTAATCAGCTAATCCTTGGATTAAATAGATGGTAGTGAGAAATGAATAGTTACTGCATACAATAGCTTGGAAAAAAGGAAGGACAAATGATAGGTGCAAATATGACTCAAAAGTTTAAGCTCATAAGCCTTGGGCCCAAACCATGTATATAAGTCACTCTTATTTTTATTTCTTTTAGATACGGGATAATTCACATGTCAATATCTCAACAATCGCATTGTGGCTAGTGACCTCAATGATCTTTGTTGGAAGTCACCTTGGAGATGCCCAGGTGGTGATCTTCCAAACATTGAAGTCTAGAATGACTTGTAAAGATGAATTGGAAACAGAAACAAAAATCAAAGAAAGGAAAGGACACAACAATTGTTATCGAGGTTCGACAATAGCCTGCGTCCCCGTGAGTTCCTCTGAACTCTCTGCACTAAATCAATGGTTCTTTACAAATACAACAACCCTCTCCAAGAAACTCAAGTTCTTGAAGAACCAAAGAAGAAGAAGTAAAAGAAAGTGATAAGAACTAACCCTGGAATTTTCCCAAGAAAATTCCCCTTACAAGCCCTTGAATCCCCTTTCTATTCTACTCTCTCTTTCTAAACAACCAGCCTTTACAATGAGTCTCTCTTGTTTTGTTTCTTTGCACTCTTACAATTGATCTCACTTTCAATCACAAGTTATGTCTCTTTGAAGCTAGGTGATCCTTTATATAGTGCACCATCTTCTTGACCTATCTTGAGGATCAATATCCACCCTTTGATCTTGAGAACCAATCAACCTTAGCCCTAAATCAATTCTAAGTGATCTTGTTCATTTTGAACATGCCTCACGCACTTAACAAACGGCTAAACCAAAAGGCATCAGTGTGCCTTCAGGCCGCGGCCTAGAATAGGGCATGGTGCCGCCTTGGAGTGTGCTGAAACTTCACCATGTTGCATCCATTCTGGGCGCTGCAGCCTGGGGGAGGCTGGGCCACGGCGCACACCTACTCCAGGTCTTCTCCCTTGCTGGGTGCCACACCTTTGAAGAACCAGGCCGCGGCGCACACTGGTGTGCACTTGATGCTGATTTTTCCTTGTTTAAACCTTAGACAAACACCAACAATCTCTACCTTTGTCTAAGCGTTTAAACCGGAACCCATTGTGTAGAGAACTCAGGATCCAAACTCATCTTGAGTCATCATATCAACTGACTCCAATCCTAAGTAGTCCAAGGCAATGATTGAACGTACTTAGAAGTAGAACCTTGGCGCCTAAATCTGTAGGATTTTCCTCCGTGGCTACCTTGTCCACATGAATGCATCCTTCCGTAACATTTTCCCGAATGAAATGATACCGAATATCCATGTGCTTTGTCCTCTTAAGGAACACCAGATTCTTACACAAGTGCAATGCACTTTGACTATCCGAATAAACCACCACCTGCCCTTTTAGGACCTTCAACTCTTCCAACTACCCTTTGCACCACATAGCCTCCTTAATGGCTTCCGTTGCCGCTATGTACTCAGCCTCAGTTGTTAAGAGTGCTACCATCGGTTGCAACTGAGCCTTCCAACTTATACAGTATCCGTTTAAGTTGAAGAAGTAGAAGGTAATCGATCTTCTTTTATCCGAGTCTACTCCATAGTCCGAATCCGCATAACCTCAAGACAGATGGACTTACACCTCTTCTCATAAATCAGCTCTACTTTTGGGCTTCCCTTCAAGTACCTCAGTAACCACTTCCTCCCAAGCCAATGCTCATTTCCGGGATTACTCATAAACCTACTGAGGACACTTATTGCATGAGCAATATCAGGTCTAGTGCTTACCATGGCGAACATAACTGAACCAACTGCACTAGAGTAAGGGGCCTTTTCCATTTTCTTCTTCTTCGCCTCCGACCTCGGACATTGATCGCTGAAGAACTTGAAATGGCCAGTAAAGGGAATCTTCACTAGTTTGCTATCTTCCATAGAGAACTTAGATATCATCTTCTCTATGTAGGAAGTCTAAGAAATCTTTAATCTGTTTCATTCCCTTTCCCAGATTATATTCATCCGAAGGATCTTCTGTGCATGGCCAAGAACCTTCATCTCAAACTCCGAACCGAGTTGAGAGTTCAATTCTTCTATCCTCTCCCTGCTGTTCCCAACCAATAACATATCATCGACATAGATGAGGATGATCACCTCTTCCTCCACCTTGTGCCCCTTGTAATACAAGCACGAATCATAATAGCTCCTTATGAAACCCAGGCTGGTTACAAAGGAATCAAACTTCTTATTCCATTGCTGAGGTGATTGCTTCAGGCCATAGAGAGATTTCTTCAATTTGCACACCAACTCTCCCTACCTTCCTTCCTCATAGCCTTCGGGTTGCCTCATGTAGATGGTCTCATCAAGCTCTCCATGCAAGAACGTTGTCTTCACATCTATTTGCTCGATCTCCCAATCAAATTAGACCACCATAGCCAATACTATCCGTATCGTCTTGTATTTCACAACCAGTGAGAATATTTTGGTGAAATCTATGCCTTCTCTTTATGTGAACCCCTTCGCCACCAGCCTAGCTTTATACCGAACTTCATCCCCTGGAGTGTTTCCTTCTTTGATATTGTAGATCCACTTACAATCCACAACTCTCTGTTTTTCTGGTTTAGGCACCAATTCCCAAGAGATGTTCTTCCTCAAAGAATCCATTTCTTCTTCCATAGCTAGCTGCCACTTTGGCAACTCCTTACATTCCATGGCTTCCATAAAAGATTTTTGGTTCAACCTCTCCTTCTGTCCAAGGAGCTGCTACATTAGCATCCGCAAACCTATATCTCAAAGATGGTCTGACCATCCTCCTTTCCCGGTCTCTTGTGAGCTGGTAGTCATTCTGACTTGCTGCATCAACCTCTTCTAGTTCAGCCTCCTCTTGAGTATCATAAGCATGGCCTTCATTAATGGGCTCTACCTGGTTCGAACCCTCTTATCTTCCTTGCTCTATCTGAACTGAATTTTCCTTAATGCAATGCTCCATAAATTATAGATTGGTTCACTCACTAGCCCCTGCAGGGTTAGTTTTCTCTAAATAGGGAAATAACAATTCATTAAAAATAACATCCCTACTTATTATGAGTTTTATTCCTTTTGGTTCTAAAGACCACAACCTATACCCCTTAACCCCATCACCATACCATAGAAATACACATTTTCTAGACACTGGGTTAAGTTTATCATCCTTTTAATGTGCAAATGCAGCACACCCAAAAGTCCTAAGGTTGCTCAACTCAGGAGGTTTCCTACTCACCATCTCTATGGGAGTCCTGAGCTCTAAATCTCTTGAGGGTGATATATTTACCAAGTATATAGCAGTAGACATAGCTTCCTCCCAAAAATATTTTGGTAAACCGGACCCAATTAATATGCACCTAACCTTTTCCATAAGGGTTCTATTCATCCTCTCAGCAACTCCATTTTGCTGAGGTGTTTTTACAATCGTTCTATGTCTTAGAATGCTATTTAACTCACAGAATTTATCCAAATCCTTATTGCAAAATTCTAAGCCATTATCGGTTCGTAAAGCCTTAACTACCCTACCCGTTTGAGTCTCCAGCAAGTTTTTCCACACCACAAATTTATTCAAAGCATCTGAATTATTTTTAAGCAAATAAACCCAAAAAATTTCTTGAATAGTCATCAATTAAAGAAAGAAAGTAAAATTTACCTCATTGTGTTGGTGTTCTTGTTGGTCCCTAAAGGTCCGAATGAATGTAGTCAAGAATGCCCTTAGACTTATGCACTCCGGTGTTGAAGCTGACCCGGTGTTGCTTCCCAAGAACGCAACACTCGCAGAAATCCAATTTCTCAACTTTGTCACCATCAAGTACACCATTCTTGCTAATAACTTGCAGGCTCTTTTCACTCATATGTCCCAAGCGAGTGTGCCAAAGGGCTGCCTTATCCATCTCAGCCATCAAGCTTGCTGCTTGATCCTTGATTTCTGTCTCACCGATCATCTCATAGAATCCATCTTTTATTGCTGCTTTGATCACTATCAAAGATCCCTTGGTCACCTTGATCTTTCCTCCCTCTGCTTTGTATGAATACCCCATGGAATCCAGCTGCCCCAATGAGATCAAATTCCTCTTCAAATCCAGAAGATACCTCACATTCCGTAGCAGCCTTGTGACTCCATCAAACATCCTTAACTGGATGTCTCATATCCCCCTCACTTGGCAAGAAGTGTCATTCCCCAAGAAAACCCTTCCATCATTGATTTCCTTAAAATTCTTGAACCAATCCTTGTGAGGGCACATGTGATAAGTACACCCGGTATCCAAGATCCATTTCTCACTGCCTTGCCTCCTGCTCACATTTGAGCACACAATAAGAACATCATCTTGCTGTCCTCCCTTGGCAATCGAAGCGTCTCCATTCTTGGTATGGCTTCCTCCTCTCTCATCCCACATCTTCTTCTTGCAATCTTTCTTAAAATAACCCTCATTATTATGATAGAAGCATCACTTCCCTCTAAACTTTGATTTGGAATGCGATCTCCCACGGCTCTGCCCTCTACCTCTTGATTTCTCCCAGTAGTTTCCATGAATGCTACAGCCATTCTAAGTTGCTGGCCTTCCTCTAACGAACAACCCTTCTCCACTTGATGCTTCCCTCATCTTGGCTTTGAAATCATGAGCCATTATAGCATTAGTCACGATTTCCTTGGTTAGTGTATCTCTTCCAAATTCAATTGCATTAATTAAACTTTTAAAACAATCTGGAAGAGAATTTAACCAAATCTTGAACTAGTTTGTTAAACACATCAAGATTATCTTACAACTCTTTATTAGAATCAATTTTAAAAGCAAAGATTCTTTTAAGAAGATAAATTTTATTAAGGAGAGTTTTGGTAAGAAACAACTCATCTAGTTTCTTCCATATGACAGCTGGATCTTCCGAGTCTTCACACTCCCTTGTGACACTATCCGACATGTGCAAGAAAATGGTGTTGTATGCCATCTTCTTCATCTTAATCCGTTGGTCCTCTGTGATACTTGCTGGAAAAGCATCATCTTCTCCAAAATCCAAGTCCACCTTCTGTTGCATAAGAACATCCTTGATCTTCCGCTTCCAAAGGGCAAAGTCTCCCTTTCCATCAAACTTCTCAACAATGAAATTTGAAGCCATCTTGCAGAGAAAATCCCAGATTTATGCAGCACCCACAATTGCTTTCCAACTTCTTCTAAACCTCAAGAACATAATCGAAGATTGATCTCAATACCATTATTGAATCACTCTCAAGAACACGATCTGATCTTAATCTTTACTCCGTTCTTGAATCACCCAATAAGTTGATCTTTGATTCTTGGAGTCTTGACTCCGTCACCTTCTGTTCCAGCTTCGATACCACTGTCCAAATCTCCTCTGGCTCTGATACCACTGTTGGAAATCATCTTAGAGATGTCCAGGTGGTGATCTTCTAAACACCCAAGTCTAGAATGACTTGTAAAGATGAATTAGAAACAGAAACATAAATCAAAGAAAGGAAAGGACACAACACTTGTTCTCGAGGTTCGGCAATAGTCTACGTCCCCGTGAGTTCCTCTAAACTCTCTGCACTAAATCAATGGTTCTTTACAAATACAACAACCCTCTTCAAGAAACTCAAGTTCTTAAAGAACCAAAGAAGAAGAAGTAAAAGAAAGTGATAAGAACTAACCTTAGAATTTTCCTAAGAAAATTCTCCTTACAAGCCCTTGAATCCCCTTTCTATTCTACTTTCTCCTTCTAAATAACCAGTCTTTACAATGAGTCTCTCTTTTTTTTGTGTCTTTGCACTCTTACAATTGATCTCACTTTCAATCACAAGTTATGTCTCCTTGAAGCTAGGTGACCCTTTATATAGTGCACCATCTTCTTGACCCATCTTGAGGATCAATATCCACCCATAGATCTTGAGGACCAATCAACCTTAGACCTTAATCAATTCTAAGTGATCCTGTGCATTTTGAACATGCCACGCACTTAACAAAAGGCTAAACCTGTTGGAGTTTGTCAAAGGATTAAACGGGAGAAGAAGAATGAAGCTAGCATGTTAAAAGAGTCAGCACCAGGTCAGGCCGTGGCCCAGCTCTTCCCAGGCTACAAGGCCCAGCATGGAGGCAGCCTGGAGGAGGTGTACACTGTGGGTTAGCCTCCCCCAGGCCGCGGTGCCTAGAAAGGTGAAAAAAGAGATGTTTCAGCCCTGCTTCAGGTCGCAGCTTGCCCTGTTTTAAGCCGTAGCTTAATGGCACACTAATGCACACTGATTTAGCAATTCAAAGCGTGTGCGAGACATATTTAAAATGCACAACTTTAGTAAAGATTGATGAAGGGCTATGGATGATTAGTCTTCTAGATCTAAGGGTGGATATTGACCCTCAAGATTGGACAAGAAGTTGGTGCACTATATAAAGAGTCACCTAGCTTCATTGTGAAAAAACTTGTGAACAACAATGTGATAGAAACACAAGTGTGAGTGTGACAGAACATGTGAATGAGAGAATTGTGTGAGAGTGCAAAGACACAGACATACAAGAGGGACTCCTTAGAGAGGCTGGTTGTAAAGAGAGAGATTAGTATAGAAAGGGGATTCAAGGGACTTGTAAGTGGAATTTCCAAGGGGGAAAGTTCCAAGGTAACTCAAGACCTTATCACTTTCTTGTTATCTTCTTTGCTCCTTCAAGAACTTGTTGATTCTTAGAGAGGTGTTGTTGATTGTAAAGAACTCCATTGATTTAGTGCAGAGAGTTTGGAGGAACTCATGAGGACGTAGGCTATTGCCGAATTTCGATAACAATTGTTATGTCTTTCTTTCTTGCTTCGTGTGTTGTTTCTTTTTTTTAAAAGTCATTCTAGACTTAGGTGTTTAGAAGACCATCACCTAAGCATCATTAAGGTGGTTTCCCAATAGTGGTATCAGAGCTTGCACAGCTGGGTATCAGAGCAAGAACAGAAGGTGACGGAGTCCAGACTCTAAGAATTAAAATAACAAACTTCTTGGGTGATTCAAGAACGGAGTAAAGATCAAGATCAGATCGTGTTCTTGAGGGTGATTCAAGAACGGTGTTAAGAATAATCTTCGATCATGTTCTTGATGTTTAGAAGAAGTTGGAAAGTATTTGTGGGTGCTGCACAAATCTGGGATCATCTCCGCCAGATGGGTTCAAATTTCATTGTTGAGAAGTTTGATGGAAAAAGAGATTTTGCCCTTTGGAAGCGGAAGATCAAGGCTGTTTTTATGCAACAGAAAGTGGACTTGGCGATTGGAGAAGATGATGCTTTTCCAGCAAGTACCACGAAGGTCCAGCGGAATGAGATGAAGAAGATGGCATACAGCACCATCTTCTTGCACATGTCGGATAATGTCACAAAGGGAGTGCGGAGACTCGGAAGGTCCAGCTGTCATATGGAAGAAACTAGATGAGTTATTTCTTGCCAAGACTCTCCCTAATAAGAAGTATTTTCATAAATGAATCTTTGCTTTTAAATTTGATCCTAATAAAGAGTTGCAAGATGATCTTGATGCCAAGATAAGAAGTGTATCAAGTGGAGAAGGGCCGTTCATTAGAAGAAGGCCAGCAACTCGGTATGGCAGCAACATCCATGGCTACTACTGGGACAGAGGTAGAGGAGAGAGCCATAGGAGAGTGCACAGTTACATACATGGCTACTACTGGTACAGAGGTAGAGTAGAGAGCCATGGGAGAGTGCATAACAACATACATGGCTACTACCGAGACAGAGGTAGACGAGAGAGCTATGGGAGAGTGCACAGCAACATACATGGCTACTACCGGGATAGAGGTAGAGGAGAGAGCCATGGGAGAGTGCTTAGTAACATACATGGCTACTACCGGGACAAAGGTAGAGGAGAGAGCCATGGGAGAGCCACAGTAATAGACATGGCTACTACCAAGACAGAGGTAGAGGAGAAAGCCATGGGAGAGTGCATTCCAAACTGAGGTACTTGAAGGGAAGCCCAGATGTGGGGCTGGTTTATAAGAAGAGAGGTAAGTCCATCTGCCTTGAGGGTTATGCTGATTCAGACTATGAAGCAGAACGGGATAAAAGAAGCCATACCAAGAATAGAGAGGCTTCAGTTGCCAAGACAGAATAGTAAGATGATGATGTTCTTGTTGTGTACTTAAGTGTGAGCAAGGGGCAATAAGGCAGAGGAAAATGGATCTTGGATACCGGGTGCACTCATCACATGTGCCCTCACCGGGATTGGTTCAAGAATTTCAAGGAAACCAATGATGAAAGGGTTTTCCTGGGGAATGAAACTTCTTACCAAGTGAGGGGGATAGGTGACATCCAGTTGAGGAAGTTTGATGGAGTCACAAGACTGCTAGGAAAGGTAAGGTATCTCCTAGATTTAAGGAGGAATTTGATCTCATTGGGGCCGCTGGATTCCATGGGGTATACATACAAAACTGAGGGAGGAAAGATCAAGGTAACCAAGGGTTCTTTGATAGTGATCAAAGCAGCAATCAAAGATGGACTTTATGAGATGATCGGTGAGACAGAGATCAAGGATCAAGCAGCAAGCTTGATGGCTGAGATGGATAAGACAGTACTTTGGCACAATCGCTTGGGACATATAAGCGAAAAGGGGCTGCAAGTTCTTAGCAAAGAGGGTCTACTTGGTGGTGACAAAGTAGAGAAACTTGATTTCTACGAAAGTTGCATTCTTGGGAAGCAACATCGAGTCAGCTTCAACACTGGAGTGCATATGTCTAAGGGGATTCTTGACTACATCCATGCGGATCTTTGGGGACCAGTAAGGACACTAACACAAGGAGTGAGCAAACCAGTCCGAAATTTGTGGAGCATCACATCAAGGAGAATTTGGTTCAAGTAGAGTAAGTAAGGCAAAAGGGTTCGGACCAGGTAGAGCCCATTATTGAAGGCCATGCTCAGGATACTCAAGAGGAGGCTGAACTAGAAGAGGTTGATGCAGCAAGTCAGAATGACTACTAGCTCACAAGGGACTGAGAAATGAGGGTGGTTAGACCACCTTTGAGATATGGTTTTACGGATGCTAATGTAGCAGCTCCTTGGACAGAAGGAGGGATAGTTGAACCAGAAACTTAAATAGATGCCATTGAGTGTAAGGATTCGTCAGTGACAGCTAGCTATGGAAGAAGAAATGGAATCTTTGAGGTAGAACAACTCTTGGGTATTGGTGGCCAAACTAGAAAAATAGAGAGTTGTGGATTGTAGATAGATCTACAAGATCAAAGAAGGGTGCCTTACAGTGGATGTAGTCCGAAATAAAGCTAAGCTAGTGGCGAAGGGGTTCACGCAAAGGGAAGACATAGATTTCACAGAAAACTTTCTCATTTGGACGGTGGAGAAAATGGTGAGTATCCTCATCTATGTCGTTGATATGGTATTGGTTTGAAACAGTAGGGAGAGGATGGAAAGGTTTACATCTCAACTCAGTGAGGAGTTCGAGAGGAGGGATCTTAGCCTTACACAAAAGATCATTGAGATGAGAAGAATTTAGGAAAGGGAGAGAAACAGGTTGAAGGTTTCTCGGTCTTCCGGCATAGAAAAGGTATTGTACAAGTTTTCTATGGAAGATGGTAAACCAGTGAAGATTCCCCTTGCTGGTCATTTCAAGTTCTCCGGTAAACAATGTCCTAGAATTGATGAGGAGAAGAAGGAAATGGATATGGTCCCTTACTCTAGTGCGGGTAGATCAGTCATGTCCATGATAGTAAGCACTAGACCCGATATTTCTCAAGCAATGGATGTTCTCAGCAGATTTGTGAGTAATCCCGGAAAGGAGCTTTGGCTTGGGATGAAGTGGTTGCTGAGGTACGTGAAGGCTCAATGGCAACCAGTGGTAGCACTCTTAACAACCGAGGCTGAGTACATAGTGGCTACGAAAGTCATCAAGGAGGCTATGTGGTGTAAAGGGTTGTTGGAAGAGTGGGAGGCCCTAAAAGAGCAGGTGGTGGTGTATTCGGATAGTCGAAGTACGTGGCACTTATGTAGGAATCTGGTGTTCCATGAGGGGATAAAGCACATGGATGTTTGGTATCATTTTATTCGGGAAAATGTTATGGAAGGATGCATTCATGTGGACAAGGTCACCATAGAGGAAAGTCCTGCAGATTTAGGTACTAAAATTCTACCTCTAAGAAGGTCCAATCATTGCTTTGGACTTCTTAGAATTGGAGTCGGTTGAATGATGACTCAAGATGAGTTTGGATCCTCAATTCTCTACACAGTTGGTTTGGGTTTACTCACTTAGACATAGGTAGAGATTATTGGAGTTTGTCAAAGGATTAAACGGGAGAAGAAGAATGAAGCTAGCATGTTAAAAGAGTCAGCACCAGGTCAGGCCGTGGCGCCCAGCATGGAAGCAGCTTGGAGGAGGTGTGCGCCGCGGTTCAACCTCCCCCAGGGCACAACGCCCAGAAAGGTGACAAGAGGAGATGTTTCAGCCCTGCTTCAGGCCGCGACTTGCCCTGTTTTAGGCCGCGGCTTGAAGGCACACTAATGCACACTAATTCAGAAATTCAAAGGTTCGTGAGGCATGTTTAAAATGCATAGCTTTACTAAGGATTAATGAAGGGCTATGGATGATTAGTATTCTAGATCTAAGGGTGGATATTAACCCTCAAAATTAGACAAGAAGTTGGTGCACTCTATAAAGGGTCACCTAGCTTCATTGTGAAAAAACCTGTGAACAACAATTTGATAGAAACACAAGTGTGTGTGTGTGATAGAACATTTGAATGAGAGAATTGTGTGAGAGTGGAAAGACACAAACATACAAGAGAGACTCATTAGAGAGGCTGGTTGTAAAGAGAGAGATTAGTATTGAAAGAGGATTCAAGGGGACTTGTAAGTGGAATTTCCAAGGGGGAAAGTTCCAGGGTAACTCAAGACCTTATCACTTTTTTGTTATCTTCTTTGTTCCTTCAAGAACTTGTGGATTCTTGGAGAGGTGTTTTTGATTATAAAGAACTCCATTAATTTAGTGCAGAGAGTTTGGAGGAACTCACGAGGACGTAGGCTATTGCCGAACCTTGATAACAATTGCTCTGTCTTTCTTTCTTGCGTCGTGTGCTGTTTCTTTTCTTTACAAGTCTTTCTAGACTTGGGTGTTTGGAAGACCATAACTTGGGCGTCGTTGAGGTGGTTTCCTAACAAAACCAAAAGGCATCAGTGTGCCTTCAAGCCACGGCCTGGAGTGTGCTGAAACTTCACCATGTTGCATCCATTATAGGCGTCGCAGACTGGAGGAGGCTGAGCCGCCATGCCCACCTCCTCCAGGTCCTCTCCCTTGTTGGGTGTCGCACCTTGGAAGAGCCAGGCCGTGGTGCACACTGGTGTGCACTTGATGCTGATTTTTTCTTGTTTAAACCGTAGACAAACACCAACAATCTTCTTTTCTTTCATTTTGCCTGAAACTCATGGGATTATGACCAAAATATATATTTTCTTAACAGATTTCCCTCAATCTTGAACAAAACAAACAAAACAAAACACATTCTAAATAATTGTAAGGGAGGAACTCACTCTGAGAATATGGGAGTACTAATCTAATTTGGCTGATCAAATTTAAACACAAAAAATTTCTTTAATTTTTCAATATGGGATAAAGGACTAAGAGTAATACCACACAAAAAATGGTCATTTTACAATTTAAATTTC
The DNA here is from genome assembly GCA_023935145.1 of Bretschneidera sinensis. Classification (NCBI taxonomy): domain Eukaryota; kingdom Viridiplantae; phylum Streptophyta; class Magnoliopsida; order Brassicales; family Akaniaceae; genus Bretschneidera; species Bretschneidera sinensis. Next base: position 56,572,557 of record CM043705.1, on the reverse strand, counting down.
TAACCTCTTTACTTTTAGAATTAGACTAATTACTAAATTCAAAATTCAAAAGGACGAAGCTACGTGATAAATTCTTTACATTCAATAAGACAAACTATCACTGTATAATAACAATAACCAACATATATAAGTTGAAAAAATAACCCAAACTTGTAATCCGTAGGAATCAAACTTGGGACTTGGTAGTTCCAGGGCTTCAGTCTAGACCACTAGATCAAGGTCTCATCATTGCATCCTGTATATTCATAATATAGACTAAAATTGTGTTTTTTTACTGCGAAAAAAAAAAAAAAAAAAAAACTCTATACAATTCCCAGATAATTCTGAACATTCCAGTGAATGCTTAGTGGTTTGATTCCATTTTGTGCAAAACACAATCTTTCGCTGGACTTCGTTGTATTATTGAGGCAATATGTCGAAACCTCTATATAACAGTTAAACATTCATTTAAGCTTCTAACCTTTTTTTTCTTTCTTTTGTTAATCTAAAATTTATTAAAGGTGCACACAAAGCAGATATATATTGAAGTTTATGCTGATTATTAATCATTATCGTCTCTATTGGTATTTGTCTAAGGTTTAAACATGGTTAAGGTTTAAAAAAAAGATTGAAGAATGAATTTCAGCATGTTAAAGGAGTGCACACAAGTGTGCACCTCACTTTAGGTGTGTGCACACCTCTCCATTCAGCAAGACAAAGAAGTGCGCACAACTTTGAAGGGTCCAGCATTAGTGTGCGCCGCAACTCTACTCCTCTCAGGCCTCGGCACCCAGCAAGTGAGGATGCTGGAGGAAGGCCAAGGCCATGGCGGCCCTTACCCAAGGCCACAGCGCCCAAAATGTGGTGAAAAGATGTTTTGCCCTAAGGCCGCAGTGCGCCCTATTGGAGGCCTAGGCTCTAGGCACACTGATGCAGACATGATTAACTTGATTCAGCCTTTTGGTTAGTGCGTGGGTACAAGTCCAAAATGCACAACATCACTTAGGATTGATGGAGGGCCATGGTTGATTGGTCATCAAGATCTAAGGGTTGAGAATAACACTCAAGATTGGTCAAAAAGTTGGTGCACTATATAAAGGGTCACCTAGCTTCATTCTCAACAACAATTATGACAAAACATATGAATGAGAGAATTGTATAAGAGCGCAAAGACACAAACATGCAAGAGGTACTCATTAGAGAGGCTGGTTGTAAAGAGTGAGATTAGTATAGAAAGAGGATTCAAGGGACTTGTAAGTAGAATTTCCAAGGGGGAAAGTTCCAGGGTACCTCATGACCTTATCACTTTCTTGTTCTCTTATTTATTCCTTCAAGAACTTGTGGATTCTTGAAGAGGGTTGCTGTAACTTGTAAGAACCATTGAGATTTAGTGCAGAGAGTTCAGAGGAACTCACGGGGACGTAGGCTATTGCCGAACCTCGATAACAAATCACTTGTCTTCTTTTCTTTCTTGCTTTCGTTTGCTATTTAATTTCATTACAAGTCATTCTATACTTGGGTGTTTGGAAGATCACCACTTGGGCATCTTGTCAAGGTGATTTCCAACAGTCTCCTGAAATATTTATCATAATATTTTATAGCTGAGTCATCTACGAATACAATTAACAAAAAAAACTCGTTCTCTTAAACACCCTCATGTAGATCATCTCAAGGAAATTCCATCTTCACTAAGTTTCCAGAACTGAGCCTGGTCAGAATTGTGGGAAGGATGAATATTGGTAGAGAATGGTATCAACAGTAGTGGCCTTAATCCCTCCTCTCTTCTCCTCTTGGCACGTCACATGTTCATTGTTTTTCAATGCTACAAAACTAATTAATTCAAATTATAAATGATAATCTTGAAATATGAATTGAGGTTTAAACTCAGTCTTTTAATTTAGAATGAAGATGACTATACCCCCATTTTAGACCCTTATTCTTAACGAATGATAAGTGATACGTAGAAAAACTGATTCACAGACTTTTCTTTCACTATGAGTTACCAATGAACTTTCTTACAACTCATCAGTCGATTTTGCATAAAATTTTCAGTCTAAATAGCTGGTATTTAACATTGTACTCCAAATCTGGGTACTGTTTCTGTTTGAATGGCTATGGGAAAGCCACATGTTCAAATTGACAACCTTTGTGTGGTCCTCGTTACACCTATGACTATGAACTCAACTGTGTTTAACTTCCATTAATTACATAAGAATTTGAATATACCGAATTTTAGTTAATTGGGAGCAAGCTGTTTAGTTTTGTTATACACATATCTATGTGAAAAGCTGAAAAGGAAAGGCTGGATAACTCACTTCACAATTATTCTCTTTCTTCCATTTTGGCCATATATAGTTGCGTCCAGGTTCACTGTGTAAGTAAGGCTTCATTCTCTCATATATATTTTTTCTTTGCTTACTATTGAAAAGGGGCTAGAAAGTAATTATACAAGAATCAAATCCCAGGAACTTACTATAATTGGATGCTCCGTTTGCCATTTCCATTCCATTCAAAACGAAACCGATTAAGTCAGAATTAACCCACAAATCAGGTGTCCCCTAGAGTTCCCCTGAATACTTCATTGGGGGCTCTTTCTCGCTCTCAAACATTAGGGTTTGCTCCAATACCTTACCGAAGTGTTTGGGGGAACTCCTGGTGTCACTTGATACACACTACTGTCTATTCATCAATATATATATTTCCCATGTTCACCGTTTGGTTTAACTGCAGTTTCAATTTTTGGATTTTAAAATGATTTTTAAACTATTTTTGATACAACTATGGAACTAAAATCTGTTTATAGCATATATGGTATAATAACTATTAACACAACTTTTTTGATATAAATTTAGCTTTTAGAGATTCTTTTTCAACTTTTGATTTTTCTGAGAAACTATTTTTAAGGGTTTTTGTACTAACTTATGTTTCTTGAGACCAAGTAGGAAATAATCCTCAGGTGTCCCCTAGAGCTCCCCTGAACATGTCACTGGGGGATCTCTCTTACTCAAATATTAGGTTTTGCTCCAATATCTTACTAAAGTGTTTCGGTGAACTCTTGGTGTCATTTGATATATATACTACTCATCCATTGATTAACCAATATGTTTACCATTTGGTTTAATTATAGTTTTGGTTTTTGGATTTCAAAATGGATTTTGAAATACTTTTTCCTAAAATAGCTGTGACCCTAAAAGTTATTTAGTATTTGGTAAAACTGTTACTAAAATATATTTTTTTACACAACTTCACCTTTTTAAAAATTGTTTTTCAGCTTTTAATTATCTTCATAAACTGTTGGGGTATTTGGCTTAACTTATGTTTCTTGAAACAAAATCCTTTTTAGAAACTTTTACCAAATGTTTTGTTCAGCTTATGAGATTGTCATAGATTTTTCATGTATATCTGCTGGTTCATATATTCATTAAAAATACTGCTGAAAGTAGTTTAAAAGTATTCATCATTAAGATTATTATGGTTGCAAGTTAAACTGTTGTAAACTAAACGAAAATTCACTCTCACATCAAGAAAGTTTAGTTATTCATTTTCTTTTAAAAATGAATCAATCAAGTCTGATTCGTAAGTCCTGCTAGCGGGAAATATGTTCAGTTAAATGTTGTAAATTTAAAGTTGTAACTGTTTCACTGGAGTAATTCGTAAGTCCTGTAGTTCATGCAAGTATATATGTTGCAACGGATTCACAGCACTGATTTCTACCTAAGTAAAAAAATATAAACACCATAAATAATTCAAGATATATATTACATGCATGTCTTGTGTTTCATAGGAGCGACAACAACTTATTTTCATCATATTAATAATTACATGTTCCAATATTTATTTTTAATGTATATGGATCTTAGAAAATTCAAAAGAAATGGAGATTAAAATTGAAAATAATATAAAATAAAAAAGGAAATTTAAAAAAAAGAATTTTTTCCTTTGTTTTATGTTTGGATGTAAAAGGAAAGTTAAGAGGAAAAATAACACAATTTAACAAAACTAATACGAAAAAATGGGTGTCCAATGAAACTTTTATTTTCATTTTCCTTAATATGTTAATTTTTTTTGTGTTAAAGAGGAAAAACCTTAAAAGTATACATTGACATTATAAGGAAGGTGCTGTTGACATTGTTTGTTGATGGAAGGATTAAATTTTGAGGTTTGTCAAGGTAAATGAACGTTCTAGGAATAGCTTTGAAATTTTGTTACTTGTCCTATTGACAATATATGTTTCCTCTTGCAGCTCATGTTAAGGTTTGGGACCAAAATCCCTTCGAACTTTATTTGTTGGAAACTCTAGAGCGAAATAGGGACTTTTAAAAACCGAGAAATGATTAAATGGTATTTTTTTTCATTAAAAGATTTGTTTTCTAATTGAATATGTATTATTTGTAGATTATCCAGAATTTACATGTTATGTTTGTTCTTGAACATATATATATATATTGACTACACTTATAGGAGGGAATCAAACCTAGGTCTCATATATTAAGGACCAGGAGGTAATGACCAGTTAATTACTAAGCCAAAAAACCCGAGTTTTTAACATATTTTAATTTTATACGTAACTAAAAAATAAAAAATAAAAAAGGTTTTCACTTTTCACTTTTTTTTCTTTCTCTTTATAGTGAGCCACAACAAAGTAATCTCAATTTCATCTTTCATTTCGAAGCTTTCTCATTCATATTGTTCTATAGTACTTCTTTAAGAGCACAATTGTAAAATTTATTACAATTATAACAATTTAACTTTGTTCTCATACCTTAATTCATTTTTGTTGCCTCTTCTTGACCTCTTATAGAGAAAGAGTTCTGACCTTTTTTCTTCTTCCTTTGATGAGTTGTTGTTGTCTCTACCACCTTTTCTTCAACCAAGAGCTCATATGCGTTCTTGGCTTCTTTGACTTTTCTCATCTCCAAAATTCTCTTCTCTTTCTTTGGAAAAGAGCTTCTAGTAGAGATCTTTCCTCTTTTCTCAATCATGTATCCAGATGTCATTCAAATTTTCTCAATTTCTATTTATTTCATTGACAATGGCCAAAACTCTTGAAAGTTGTTCCGAAATTGTTTCAAACTCTTTTATATGGAGAGATTCAAACTCACCTCTAAGACTTTGTAGATAAACTCTTTTGACCTTATCGATTCCTTTGGGAGAATCTTCGTCGCCACCCTTGCTTGAAAGCATATATCCACATTTACATTGGACCTATATTTGTGGGCAAAGATTGTAATGGCCCCATAAGTTTTCAAGATTTTTTTAATTGAATATGAGTCTTCATTCTTAATTAAAAGAAAATTTAGTGGATTGGAGATTTCTACATCAAGATTTTGTGGGTTCTTTCCAGACTCTTATTTTGGTAAAATTTTCATATTTTCTGCTCCTTTAAATTTTTGGGTTGTTTTCTAGGCTATTTTTCAGCTAGAATTTGAGGTAGTTTTGAGTTCCAACCTTTTCTAGGTTAAAGTAAACTTCGTAAACTTGATTCTAGAATGATGAAAATTTGGAAATATTTTGTTGAAAAATTAGGATGTTGGAGTTTGATTTGAGTTGTGGGTATTGTAAAATATTAAAATTATGGATTTGACTGGATTTGATTTAATTTCATAAATTGGAGAATTTCTTTGTAAGAATTATAAATTTTCGTGAAAATTGTTGAGATAAGAATGTTTAGAAGGAAATAAGAAAAGTTTGTGTTGGGTATTGTTAAGAGTATAAGTTTACAATTATGGAAGTACAAAGTTTGATGGATTCATTAATTAGTGAAGTTGGAATGTGAATTTATGGTGGAACTTTGAATACTCTTGAACTATAGCATGAAAGAAACTAAAATTTGCAATTTGAAATAGCTTTAAAAAAGTAAGCTTTGGGTTTGAAGTATAATAATTTTTTGAACTAAAGGAATTCCTTATGTTAAAAGGATTTTTAGTTAGAAAACTAAAGGTTGCGAAGAATTCTATTAAATCAATATTTTGGAGGTTATGAGAATTAATCTAAGTTAGTGTTTGAAAATGTAAATATTGTGGGTTAAAATCTTGGTGGTATAAAGATTATTGGATTGGTATGATTCCTTACAAAAATGGAAGAAATAGTAAGTAAATTTAATATCATTGTCTTGAGTTATGAATCACAATTTTGTTAAGGAAAGGACAGAAAGAATGACGAAAGGTAAACAAAGAAAAGGAAACTGTGGGATTGTAGTCTTTTGATTAATTCTTGTAATTTCTTGATAGATAATTATTAATTACCTGTATACTTCTTGGATTTCAAAACTAGATGGTATGTTCTTTAGGTGTGGTGGAAGAGCAAAGCAAAGGTAAGGAAAAAGTCCAATAATAGCACTCGGTGCTATTAAGATGAGTTTCAATTTACTCTTAGTAAGCCTAATGTAATAAATGATTATGAAAATGTATTGATAATTAGATAATAAATTTTATTGCTATATGGATGTATAAGGAAATAATGATATGAATATCTTGATATTTTTGTAATTGTTGTGGATGGAATGATTGTAATATGATTGGTTGTGGATTTTGTGTTGAAACTAGAGATATTATTAATGCATTGTATGGACAACACCTATAAGGATAGTATGGAAAAGAATGATATTGGAAAGGATATGATTCCACCTAGTGCAGGTTGTTACCTAGGTGGAGGGTATGTTTGGATCTCACTTAGTGTAGGTTGTTCCCTAGGTGGAAGGTATGTATGGATCTCGCCTAATTTAGGTTGTTACCTAGATGGAGGGTATGTATGACCTTGCCTAGTTTAGGTTGTTACCTAGGTGGAGGGAATGATAGGATCCCGCCTAGAGTAGGTTGTTACATAGGTGGAGGGAATGATACGATCCCGTAGGCTGTTACCTAGGTGGAGGGGATCCGAAGTTTTGAAAAAAAATACAATATGTACCGGTACATGGGGAGGTGTCCCCGTTGTGTTATAATTAACCCAAGGAAGGGAAAATAATTTAAAATGGGAAATGAATGGTCAGTTTTTTACATTTGTATTGCATGGCATTTTATTTGGAATGCTTATTTTGATTTATAGAAGGTGTATGATTGTATTTACCTAATGAAGGGTATATATAATTTATGGATGAGATGAGATGTATTTTGTGAGTTTATAATTATTTTGATATACTTTGTAGTGAAGATTAATTATTTTGTGTACTTATACTTTTAAATTGTAAAAGTTGGAAAATATGTAAGGATAATGTTTGAGGTATTTGGCCCACGATGGGTATGTGGTGTAATTGGCCCGTGAGAGGCATGTTTTGAATTTGTCCTATGAATGGCTTTAAATTTTGATTGCTGTAAATTAAAAACTATTGTGATTGATGTTGTTTATAAAGGGTTAATGTTATGTTGTGTAAGAAGGAGTTTTCAACTAACAGTTTGAGAACTAATTAAGTTTATTAGTGTTGTTGTAGTGATTACTTCTTTTATGATAAATAAAATAAGAAACATAAATCAGAAGTGTAAAGCAAAGTCCTACAAAATTTATGTTTATAAAAAGTGATTATATTACAAGATTTGAAAATAAAGAGCTTAAATCCTAATACAATTACTTTTAGTAAGATGTTTTCTCATTAAGCTTTATAGCTCACCCCATTTTATTAACTTTTAAGGAAAGCAACGAAAGACTTGATTTCAAGTTGAAATAAGTTCCTTGTAAGGTCTTAGTTCACGGCATCCTCGTCTCTTGAACCCTTCTAAGAGTTTAAATTTTGGTCTTGGTTTCATCTTTGAAAAAGTGTACAAATTAGTTGTAATTGAAGAAGATTTTCCCTTATTTACTTGTGTCATTTGTAAGCCTTAAAAAGTTACTTACTTGCATTTGAATAATTCCATGTATGTAAAGATGTGTGTTTGTATAAATTGTGATGTTTGGGAAAAGAATGTTGTTTGATGGGTAATTTATATAGGTTGCATCTTGAGTCAAGGTGCTCAATACTGAAAAGAGCCGTTCTGAGTAGGACCCACTTGGGATAGGCCGTTATATATATATCTTCTCATTTCTTTTCTTTTTTCTTCTTAAAAACTTCCAAAAAAAATACTAGTTTCCATCAAAAAGGCCAATTATAATTTAAATGTGTATAGAATATTTCTTTTTAATACTTTTTAGTTGAAGAAGATCGTTTATTCTCATAAATCTAAATCTTTTGGACTTTTAATATGCTTTCCAAAAGCTTATTGAATTGATTTGCTTATATAATGTTCATACTTTTTTTATATATTTTGTATGATGGGACTTGATTATGGATATTCTAGGACCAAGCCTACACTAGTATTGAAGTTTTGAAGAATTTGATCGATCAAACATTGTTAAAATCTAGTTTTTATTTACTTTTGTATGGTTTGCCTTAAATTAAGATTGTTTGAACTTTGTACGAAGTGATTTTAGGTACTTAATTTGTAGATGATGGTTTGTAAGATTTAGTAAATTCTTGTAAGGATTTGATTTTGGATCTAATGAACTATGAATAATTGTAGTGAAATAGTTTTTACATAATATGTTTGCATTAATTTTTAAGTGAAAAAATAAACAAAACCGGTAATCCAAACCGATTTAAATGGGTTGTGTTGGGCTAGGGTTGGATGGGTTAATGGGTTGAGTTGAGATTTTTTCAACCCGGTATAATTGGGTTGGGTTAATTTTTTAGGCAAACCCGACCCAAACCGACTCATGCTCATCCCTAAACTAGACTAGTAAGAATTAATTCATTTATTTGGAGTAGGAAAAAACAAATTTTGTATATAAATATAAATAAAATTTATGGAGTTCTTAAACTTCAATTGCTATCATCCAAATAAAAATTTTGTAAGAATTAATTTGAATTTGGTCAGATTAAGCTTGGTTTGTCAAACTTCGAATCGAGCTTGAGTCTATTAAATTGGCTCATTTACCTTGTCGAGTTGAGCTCAAACATCCAACTGTTTGACTCGTCAGGCTAGTGAATCTGTTCGATTAATATAAACATTTTTTACATATATTATAATATTAATATGTATTATGTTTTTCTATTTATTAAAATAAAACATTATTACAGGCTCGTTTAGGCTCGTTAGCCTCATTAAGGCCTTTTAAGGCTGGTGAGCTCGAGCTCATAGGTTTGCCATATGATTGACCCGGTTCTAATATCTAGCTTTACGAGGCTTCCTCTGAAAGAGCAGCATTGTTCAGCTGGTAATCCTTCCTCTAGGGATGACACTCCTATGTAGAATGCTTATCTGGGAACAAAATAGGAAAAAAAGCAAGTACGCAACTATTTGGCCTAATTGCAGTTTGAGCTGTCGAGAGTCAAAAGTGATTTGTGGATACAGAATCTCTAAGCAGTATAGAATTTATGGTGACTTTGAGACACGTATCAAAGCAGTCTTTAATGCTTTGTTTGTCTCCATTAGATTACTCTGGGTTCTGACAAATATTCCTCTAGGATACTCGAAGTCTCTAAGAATCTCTAAGAGCAAAATCAAAGATTATTCCTTAAGTTCTCTTTTGAAATAATGAAGAAAATTTATTGTATATTTTCAGAAGTAAATGTAGAAGAAGAAGAAAAATAAATTTTATAACAGAAAATGTGGTTAATTTGGAAGTTATTAGAAGTATTTATAGATTTTGTTTCAACTTACAACCATCATAAAATGAAGAGTACCGATTTTTAAAACATATTTCTTGACAAAAAGACAAGACTTCTCTGAAAGTTATAGCTGTTGGAATTCAAATTTTAAAATAACGAACATTCAGTCAACTAAATATTTTATTCAGTTGACTAAATCAATATTTCAAAAGAAAAAGTATAAGGTGTCAGGTATTCAGTTGACTGAATCCTTATCCCGTTGACAATAGAAACTTTATGTCCTTCATTGACTGAATAAATCATTCATGAATCATGTTTTTCCAACAAAACTCCAACACTAACTGCATATAAGAAACCGTTCCAGCTGGATGTAGAATGCCCATCTTAACAGCTAGCTCCTCATAGTTAATAGGGTTGTGCAGCACTTCTCCAACAACATACCTCCTGTTGGTTAAATCGACCCGTGATTTTGCCACTGAAAACCATATAAAAAAACATTTCATTGACAAAAATCACTTTGGTTTATGAGTGTCAATAGATGCAGATAAGTATGAAGTAGGGATGGCAATTTTGTTCAAATTGGCCCCACCCCAATTTGGGGAAAAATCCCTGCCTCGTTGGGGGACGAAGACGAGGATGGGGAAAAACATTTTTCCCGTTGCCTTGGTGGGGACGGGGAGGAGATATAGGTCCCCGCCCCAAATTTCTCGGGCCCTTTAAATAATATATTATATTTTCCATCATAAATTCATGTTTTTTTATTAAATGAATTTGTTGAATTCCCACTTCAAATTTACACGATTTTGACTTAAATGATAATTCATATCTTAATGATGATTTATTAAATTCATGTCTTATAAATACTACTTGCACTTTCTCTTTTATGACATTTTTTCTTAATGGCCATAAGACCAACTTAGGCTTTAACAAGTAAAAGGGTTACAAATTTCGGCCTTACTTAACTTGGGCCTTTAAAGTCCTCTATTTATGGGCTTACCTAACTTGGACCATCTCCACACATTGGTTAGAGCTGCGTGGTTCTATAGTTTCACACCATATTCGACACATATTGTGAATACCCCCAAATAATAACACACTTAACTTGTTTTCCTATTCTAAACTATTTATTAGAATTATTTCCATGATAAGTTCAGTCCTTTCAAGTGATGGCTAGGGCAGTCTGCTTATCATAATATTCGTAACTTTGCTTAGGAACCTAAAGAATTAGTAATGTGCATGGCATTTTAATAGCAAGGATGAAGAATTGATTCTAGAATTGAGATTTCCACCTAAATAGTACAAAAACTATTGATGTTTGTCCAAGGTTTGAACAAGGTTGGAAGAGGTTCAACATTTGTCCTTGAAGCCTCAGCATACTAGGTGTGCGCCTCAGCACACAACAAGAAAATGGTCGAGCATCAGGTCAAGCCGTGACCCCACCTTGTCCAAGCCGCGGCGCATAGCAAAGAGGAGTGTAAGGAGGAGGGGCATGCCACGGTGCAACGTCCCCCAGGCTACGACGCATAGAGTGGAAGCAAATGTGCCCTACTCCAAGCCGCAGCACACCCTGTTTCAGGCCACAGCCTGAAGGCACATTGATGCACATTGGTTTAGCCTTTATTAAGTGCATGGATGCATGTTCAAAACGCACATGTTGGGAAACCACCTTAGATGATGCCCAAGAGGTGATCTTCCAAACACCCAAGTCTAAAGTGACTTGTATAAAGAAAAGAGACAGCAATCAATCAAAGCAAGAAAGAAAAGAGCACAAGAAATTTGTTGATGAGGTTTGGAAATATGCCTACATCCTCGTGAGCTCTTTCGAACTCTCTACACTATCTTATCAATGGAGTTCTTTACAATCAACAACACCTCTCCAAGAACTCACAGGTTCTTAAAGAACAAAAGAAGAAGAAGTACAAGAAAGTGATCAGAACTAACCCTGGAATTTTCCCAAGAAAATTCCACTTACAAGCCCTTGAATCCCCTTTCTATTCTACTCTCTCTTTCTAAACAACCAGCCTTTACAACGAGTCTCTTTTGTTTTGGGTCTTTGCACTCTTACAATTGATCTCACTTTAAATCACAAGTTATATTATGTTATGGCTTTTGAAGATAGGTAACCCTTTATATAGTGCACCAACTTCTTGTCCTATCTTGAGGGTCAATATCCACCCTTAGATCTTGAGGAACAATCAACCATAGCCCTTCATCAATCCTTAGTAAATCTGGGAATTTTAAACATGCCTCACGCACCCTTTGAATTTTTGAATCAGTATGCATTAGTGTGCCTTCAAGCCGCGGCCCAGAATAGGGTAGGCCGCAGCCTAAAGCAGGGCTGAACATCCTCCACTTGCATCCATTCTTGGTGCCGCGGCCTGGGGAAGGTTAAGCCGCGGCGAACACCTCCTCCAGGACTCCTCCCCTGGTGGGCGCCGCACCCTGGAAGATCTGGGCCGCTGCACACACTGGTGTGCACTTGATGCTAATTTTTCCTTGTTTAAACTTTAGACAAATACCAACAGAACAGGATCACTAAGAATTGATGAAGGGCTATGGATGATTAGTCCTCAAGATCTAAGGGTGGATATTGACCTTCAAGAATGGTCAAGAAGTTGGTGCACTATATAAAGGGTCACCTAGCTTCAATCTCAACACATTATGACATACAAGTGATCATCGTACAAGAGAGTTAAAGTGCAAGTGTGAGAGTGCAAAGACATAAAACACAGGAAAGGCACAAAAATAGATCTCAAAAGAAAGGCTGGTTGTAAAGAGAGAAGTAGTATAGATTGTGGGTAGAATACTTTTGTAATAGTTCAATCACTTTCTTTCTTCTCTTCTTGGTTCTTCAAGAACTTGAGTTTCTTGGAGTGGAGTTGCTGTAACTTGTAAGAACTCATTGATTTAGTGCAGAGAGTTCAGAGGAACTCATGGGGACGTAGGCTGTTGCCGAACCTCGATAACAATTGCTGTGTTATTTCTTTCTTGCTTTGGTTGTTGTATTTGTTTGTACAAGTCATTCTAGACTTGAGTGTTTGGAAGATCACCACCTAGGCATTCTTGAGAGGTGGTTTCCCAATAGTGGTATTAGAGCTGGAGGAGCTATGGACAGTGGGTATCGGAGCAAGAACAAAAGATGATGGAGTCAAGACTCCAAGAATCAAATATCAGCTTCTTGGGCGATTCAAGAATGGAGTAAAGATCAAGATCAGATCGTGTAATTGAGGGTGATTCAAGAATGGTATTAAGATCCATCTTCAATCATGTTCTTGAGGTTTAGAAGAAGTTAGAAAGCAATTGTGGGTGCTGCATAAATCTGGGATTTTCTCAGCAAGATGGCTTCAAATTTCTGTGTTGAGAAGTTTGATGGAAAGGGAGACTTTGCCCTTTGGAAGCGGACGATCAAGGCTGTTCTTATGCAATAGAAAGTGGACTTGGCGATTGGAGAAGATGACACTTTTCCAGCAAGTATCATGGAAGTCCAGCGGATTGAGATGAAGAAAATGGCATACAACACCATTTTCTTACACATGTGGGATAGTGTCACAAGGGAGTGCAGAGACTCGGAAGATCCTGCTGTCATATGGAAGAAACTAGATGAGTTATTTCTTACCAAAACTCTCCCTAATAAGATTTATCTTCTTAAAAGAATCTTTGCTTTTAAAATGGATCCTCATAAAGAGTTGCAAGATAATCTTGACTAGTTCAAGATTTGAATAGTTGTAGCATTACATTCCCAGATGAACAATTGGCTGTTATTTTGTTGAATTCTTGTCTTGATTGTTTTGATAACTTGATTAATGCTATTGAGTATGGAAGATATACTTTAACCAAGGAACTTCTGATCAGGGCTCATGATTTCAAAGACAAGATGAGAGAAGCATCAAGTGGAGAAGGGTTGTTGATTAGAGGAAGACCATCAACTCGGAATGGCAATAGCATTCATGGCAACTACTGGGAGAAATTAAGAGGTAGAGGGTAGAGCCATAGGAGATCTCATTCCAAAACAAGATTTGGAGGAAAAAGATGCTTCTACTACAACAAGGAGGGTCACTTCAGGAAAGATTGCAAGAAGAAAATGTGGGATGAGAGAGGAATAAGCCATACCAACAATGTAGAGGCTTCGATTACCAAAAGAGAACAGCAAGATGATGTTCTTATTGTGTGCTCAAATGTGAGCAGGAGGCAAGGCAGCGAGAAATGGATCCTGGATTCCGAGTGCACTTATCACATGTGCCCTCACAAGGAATGGTTCAAGAATTTCCAGGAAACCAATGATGGAAAAGTTTTCTTAGGGAATGATACTTCATGCCAAGTGAGGGGGATAAGAGACATTCAGTTGAGGATGTTGATGGAGTCACAAGGCTGCTGAGGAATGTGAGGTATCTTCCAAATTTGAAGAGGAATTTGATCTCATTGGGGCAGATGGATTCCTTTGGGTATTCATACAAAGTAGAGGGAGGAAAGATCAAAGTGACCAATGGATCTTTGGTAGTGATCAAAGCAGCTAAAAAGGATGGACTCTATAAGATAATCGGAGAGACAGAAATCAAGGATCAAGCAGCAAGCTTGATGGCTGAGATGGATAAGGCAGCCCTTTGGCACACTCTCTTGGGACATATGAGCGAAAAAGGCTTGTAAGTTCTTAGCAAGGATGGTCTACTTGGAGGAGAAAAAGTAGAGAAACTTGATTTCTGCGAGTGTTGCGTTCTTGGGAAGCAACACCGGGTCAACTTTCAACACCGGAGTGCACAAGTCTAAGGGGATTCTTAACTACGTTCATTCGAAAATTTGGGGACCAGTAAGAACACCAACACAGGGAGGTAACTTTTACTTTCTGTCTTTAATTGATGATTATTCAAGAAAGGTTTGGGTTTATTTGCTTAAAAATAAATCATATGCTTTGAATAAATTTGTGGGGTGGAAAAAGTTGCTGGAGACTCAAACGGGTAGAGTAGTTAAGGCTTTACAAACCGATAATGGCTTAGAATTTTGTAATAAGGATTTTGATAAATTCTGTGAATTAAATGGCATTCTAAGACATAGAACAGTTGTAAAAACACCTCAACAAAATGGAGTTGCTGAGAGGATGAATAGAACCCTTATGGAAAAGGTTAGGTGCATGTTAATAGGATCCGGATTACCAAAATATTTTTGGGGGGACGTTGTGTCTACTGCTGTATACTTGGTAAATAGATCACCCTCTAGAGCTTTAGACCTCAAGACTCCTATGGAAATGTGGAGTGGAAAACCCCCTGAGTTGAGCAACCTTAGGACTTTTGGGTGTGCTGCATTTGCACATCAAAAGGATGATAAACTTAACCCAATGTCTAGAAAATGTGTATTTCTAGGGTATGGTGATGGGGTTAAGGGGTATAGGTTGCGGTCCTTAGAACCAAAAGGAATTAAACTCATTATAAGTAGGGATGTTATTTTTAATGAATTGTTATTTTCCTATTTGGAGAAAACTAACCCTACAGGGGCTAGTGAGCAAACCAGTTCGAAATTTGTGGAGCATCGCATCAAGGAGAATTCAGTTCAGGTAGAGCAAGGAAGGCAAGAGGGTTCGGGCCAGGTAGAGCCCATTAATGAAGGCCATGCTTAGGATACTCAAGAGGAGGCTGAACTAGAAGGGGATGATGCAGCAAGTCAGAATGACTACCAGCTCATAAGGGACCGGAAAAGAAGGGTGGTTAGACCAGCTTTCAGATATGGGTTTGCGGATGCTAATGTAGCAGCTCTTTGGACAGAAAGAGGAATGGTTGAATCAGAAACTTACATGGAAGCCATAGAATGTAAGGATTCGTCAAAGTGGCAGCTAGCTATGGAGGAAGAAATGGATTCTTTGAGGAAGAACAACTCTTGGGAATTAGTGCCCAAACCAGAAAAACAGAGAGTTATGGATTATAGATGGATCTACAAGATCAAAGAAGGGAACACTCCAGGGGATGAAGTCCAGTATAAAGCTAGGCTAGTGGCGAAGGGGTTCACACAAAGAGAAGGCATAGATTTCATCGAAATATTCTCACCGGTTATGAAGTACAAGACGATACGGATAGTATTGGCAATGGTGGTCCAATTCAATTGGGAAATCGTGCAAATGGATGTGAAGACAACGTTCTTACATGGAGGGCTTGATGAGACCATCTACATGAGGTAATCCGAAGGCTGTGAGGAAGGAAGGTAGGGAGAGTTGGTGTGCAAATTGAAGAAATCTCTCTATGGCCTGAAGCAATCACCTCAGCAATAGAACAAGAGGTTTGATTCCTTTGTAACAAGCTTGGGTTTCATGAGGAGCTACTGTGATTCGTGCTTGTACTATAAGGGGCACAAGGTAGAGGAAATGGTGATCATCCTCATCTATGTTGATGATATGTTGCTGGTTGGGAGCCACATAGAAGGGATAAAAGAATTGAAATCTTAACTCAGTGAGGAGTTTGAGATGAAGGATCTTGGCCATGCACAAAAGATCCTTGGGATGAACATAATCTGGGAAAGGGAGAGAAATAGATTGAAGATCTCTCAAACTTCCTACATAGAGAAGATGATGTCTAAGTTCTCTATGGGAGATAGCAAACCAGTGAAGGTTCCCTTTACTGGTCATTTCAAGTTCTCCAGCGATCAACGTCCAAGATCAGAGGTAGAGAAGAAGGAAATGGAAAAATGTCCCTTACTCTAGTGCGGTTGGTTCAGTTATGTGTACTATGGTAAGCACTAGACCTGATATTGCTCATGTAATAAGTGTTGTCAGCAGGTTTTTGAGTAATCCCGGAAAGGAATATTTGCTTGGGGTGAAGTGGTTGCTGAGGTACTTGAAGGGAAGCCCAGAAGTAGGGCTGATTTATGAGAAGAGGGATAAGTCCATCTGTCTTGAGGGTTATGTGGATTCGGACTATGGAGTAGACCGGGATAAAAGAAGATCGATTACCTCCAACTTTTTTAACTTAAATGGATGTTGTATAAGTTGGAAAACTCAGTTGCAGCCTGTGGTAGCACTCTCAACATCCGAGGCTGAGTACATAGCGGCAACGGAAGCCATTAAGGAGGCTATATGGCGCAAAGGGTTATTGGAAGAGTTGAAGGTCCTGAAAGAGCAGGTGGTGGTGTATTCGGATAGTCAAAGTGCGTTGCACTTGTGTAAGAATCCGGTGTTCCATGAGAGGACAAAGCATATGGATGTTTGGTTTCATTTCATTCGGGAAAATGTTACGGAAGGATGTATTCATGTGGACAAGGTATCCACGGAGGAAAATCCTGCAGATTTAGGCACTAAGGTTCTACCTCTAAGTAAGTTCAATCGTTGCTTTGGACTTATCACCCAAAAGTGTATTGACAATCATGGGAAAATTGTGTAAAATATATGGCAGTGCCAGGGAGGTATGCCTTGAATTAATTTAAATGAAAACATTGTATTGACAATCAACAAGGCTGACAATTGACTTGTTGTGACAAAGCCAACAATTTCGATTAATAGGGAAGCATCCGCATAACTTTTTTAAGGACTTATCACCCAAAAGTGTTACCTCAAGCTGTTTCTAAATCATGGTCCGGTTTTATTTCCATTACACTATCGATTTAAGATATGAGTTGTAACATTATCCCTCATGGAGTATAACAGGAAGATAGGTTCTTTGAGCAATAATTCGGAGAAGCTAGTAAGTGAGTGGAATTGTGGAAGCTTATTAACTTTTTCATTAAACACCTTGTTTAAGACATAGATAATTACTGCGTTACGCATAAAAAAACCGGATGCAGCAAATCATGAAGAATCCTTAACTCCAATTTTGGATTGAAGATGGACCACAATTGGAAGGCAGAAGGACTTGGATCATCTTACAGCAGAAGCTGGTGGATCCCTTGCTGGAATTGTTGATCAGTAAACAAACTCTTTTTACATGCTTTCTCTACTTGCAAGATGATTTAACATAGCATTAATTAAACATGATAAAATGACTGTGTTACATTGTTGTTATTTGTCTAAGGTTCAAACAGGTCCAACCATGGCTTAAAAATGGTTAAAGTCTAAACCAAAGGTGGAGTATCAAAGTTCAGCAAGTTAGAGGATTGTACACATGTGTGTGTATCAATTTAGAGCAAGGGAAGGCCATGCGCACTAGTGTGCGCACTTCTGCACACAATCAGGGAAGTGTGCGCACAGCAGCAGCATCATCAGCACTATGGCGCCCAGCAACCAGCACCATGGCGTCCAGAATGGTGTGCTATAGGATCGCTTCAGCACCATGGCGCCCAGTACCAGCACCATGGCATCCAGAATGATGTGTTGAAGGACCGCATCAGCGCCATGGCGCCCAGCACCAGCACCATGGCGTCCAAAAGGTGTGCAAAGGTGCCCTGCCCAGCACCATGATGCCCCCTATTAAGCACCTAGGCGCTAGGCAATGGGCTGCACACATGGACAGCCTATTTTAAGACCCTTTTAAGTGCATGAGTGCAAGGTTAAAATGCATAGTACCACTTGGGAAGTGATGAAAGGCTATGATTAAGTGGAGATCATGATCAAAGGGTGGAAATTGATTCACAAGAATGTCCAAGAAGTGAAAGGCTCTAAAAGGGGTTCTCAAGCCTCATTTTTACAAGAGGAGAAACACATAAGTTTGTGACATTATGAGATCAATTGTAATACAGGAGAGAATTTTGTGAGAGACATAAACACAAGAGGGACTCTTTGTAGTGAGGGCTGGTTGTAAAGAAGAGAGAGTAGTATAGAGAGAGAGCATTGTAATCTTCTTTCTTCTCTTCTTGGTTTCTTCAAGAACTTGAGCTTCTTGAAGGGGATTTTTGTAACTTGTAAGAACCATTTGAGATAGTGCAGAGAGTTTAGAGGAACTCATGGGGACGTAGGCACATTACTGAACCTCGATAACAAATTGCTTGTCTTCTTTCTTTCTTTGATTTTATGTTTTTGTGTTCGATTGCTAAAATTCTTTCTACAAGTCATTCTAGACTTAGGTGTTTGGAAGATCACCAATTGGGCATCTTGTCAAGGTGATTTCCAACAGTGGTATCAGAGCTACATTGCTGGTTATCGGAGCAAGAAGTAGAAGGTCACGGAGCCAAGACTCCAAGAATCAAAGATCAACTTCTTGGCTGATTCAAGAACGGTGTAAAGATCAAGATCCGGTCGTGTTCTTGAAGGTTCATTCAAGAACGGTGTTAAGATCCATCTTCAATCTGTGTTTTGAGGTTGAAGAAAGCATTTGTGGGTAGTGCATAAATCTGAGATCTTGTCCGCAAAAGATGGCTTCAAATTTCTGTGTAGAGAAGTTTGATGGAAAGGGAGACTTTGCCCTTTGGAAGCGGAAGATCAAGGCGGTTCTAATGCAAATGAAAGTGGACTTGGCTATTAGAGAAGATGATGCTTTTCCAGCAAGTGTTACGGAGGACCAGTGGACCGAGATGAAGAAGATGGCTTATAGCACCATTTTCTTACACATGTTGGATAGTGTCACAAGCGAGTGCGGAGACTCGGAGGATCCGACTGTTATATGGAAGAAACTAGATGAGTTGTTTCTTACCAAAACTCTTCCTAACAAGATTTATCTTCTTAAAATAATCTTTGCTTTTAAAATGGATCCTAGTAAAAAGTTGCAAGATAATCTTGATGTTTTTAATAAGCTAGTTCAAGATTTGAATAGCTGTAGCATTATTTTTCCAGATGAACAATTGGCTGTCATTTTGTTATATTCTCTTCCTGATTGCTTTGATAACTTGATTAATTCCAAGACAAGACTTGGAGGAGAAAGGAGATGCTTCTACTGCAACAAAGAGGGCCACTTCAAGAAAGATTGCAATAAGAGGTTATGGGATGAGAGGAGAAGCCATACAAACAATAGAGAGGCTTCGGTTGCCATGGAAGAACATCAAGGTGATGATGTTCTTGTTGTGTGCTTGGATATGAGCAAGGGGCAAGAAAGCAGCAGGAAATGGATCTTGGATACCGGGTGCACTTATCATATGTGCCCTCACAAGGAATGGTTCAAGAATTTCAAAGAGATTAATGATGGAAGGGTCTTCTTGGTGAATGAGAATTCTTGCCAAGTGAGAGGGATTGGAGACATCCAATTGAGGATGTTTGATAGAGTCACAAGGCTACTGGAAAATGTGAGGTATCTCTCAGATTTGAGGAGGAATTTGATCTCATTGGGGCAGCTGGATTACATGGGGTACACATGCAAGATAGAGGGAGGAAAGATCAAGGTGGCCAAGGGATCTTTGGTAGTGATCAAGACAGCAAGAAACAATGGACTCTATGAGATGATCGGAGAGACAGAAATCAATGATCAAGCAGCAAGCTTGATGGCTGAGATTGACAAGGCAGCGCTTTGGCATACTCGCTTGGGACATATGAGCGAAGAGGGCCTGCAAGTTCTCAGTAATGATGGCCTACTTGGTGGAGACAAAGTAGAGGAACTTGATTTCTATGAGAGTTGCATTCTTGGGAAGCAACACCGGGTCAGCTTCAACACCGGAATGCACAAATCTAAGGGGATTCTTGACTACATTCATGCAGACCTTTGGGGACTAGCAAGGACACCAACACAGGGAGGTAACTTTTACTTTCTGTCTTTAATTGATGATTATTCAAGAAGAGTGTGGGTTTATTTGCTTAGAAATAAATCAGATGCCTTGAATAAGTTAGTGGTGTGGAAACAGCTAGTTGAGACTCAAATGGGTAGAGTAGTTAAGGAGATAAGAACCGATAATGGCTTAGAAATTTTTAACCAAGAACTTGATCAATTCTGTAGGTTAAATGGGATTCTAAAACATAGGACGGTTGTGGAAACCCCTCAGCAAAGTGGAGTTGCTGAGTGGATGAATAAGACCCTTATAGAAAAGGTTAGGTGTATGTTAAATGGATCTAGTTTACCAAAATATTTTTTGGGGAGAAGCTGTAGCTACAGCTGTATACTTGGTAAATAGATAACCCTCTAGAGCTTTAGAGCTCAAGACTCCCATGGAGATGTGGAGTGGAAAACCCCCTGAATTAAACAACTTTAGGACTTT
Source organism: Bretschneidera sinensis (assembly GCA_023935145.1). Classification (NCBI taxonomy): domain Eukaryota; kingdom Viridiplantae; phylum Streptophyta; class Magnoliopsida; order Brassicales; family Akaniaceae; genus Bretschneidera; species Bretschneidera sinensis. The sequence goes on along the minus strand of CM043705.1, from coordinate 56,551,973 downwards.
TGGTTGTGCTGCATATGCACATCAAAAGGAGGATAAACTTAGCCCAAGATCTAGAAAATGTGTATTTCTGGGATATGGTGATGGGGTCAAGGGATATAGGTTATGATCCTTAGAAAATAAGGGCATGAAACTGATTATAAGTAGGGATGTTATTTTTAATGAATTGTTATTTCCCTACTTGGAGAAAACTAACCTTGCAGGGGCTAGTGAGCAAACCAAACCAAAAGTTGTGGAGCATTGCATCAAGGAGAACTCGGTTCAGGTAGAGCAGAGGAGGCAAGAGGGTTCAGACCAGGTAGAGCCCTTGGATGAAGGCCAAGAAGCTCAAGAAACTCAAGAAGAGGCTGAACAAGAAGAGGTTGATGCAGTAAATAACTACCAGCTCACAAGAGACCGGGGAAGGAGAATGGTTAGACCTCCCTTGAGATATGGGTTTGCGGATGCTAATGTAGCAGCTCCTTGGATAAAAGGAGAAGTTGAACCAGAAACTTACACGGATGCCATAGAGTGTAAGGATTCGTCAAAGTGGCAGCTGGCTATGGATGAAGAAATGGACTCTTTGATGAAGAACAACTTCTGGGAATTGGTGAAAATTCTAAGAAAGCAGAAAGTTGTAGAATGTAAGTGCACTTACAAGATCAAAGAAGGGTACCCTCCAAGGGATGAGGTCCGGAACAAAGCTAGGATGGTGGCGAATGGGTTCACAAGAAGAGAAGACATAGGTGTCACATAAACTTTCTCACCTGGACACAAGGTGGAGAAGATGGTGAGTATCCTCACCTATGTCATTGATGGGCTATTGGTTTAGAACAGCAGGAAGAGGATGAAAAGGTTTATATCTCAACTCAGTGAGGAGTTCGAGAGGAAGGATCTCAGCCTTACACAAAAGATCCTTAGGATGTGTAGAATCCAAGAAAAGGAGAGAAACCGGTTGAGGGTTTCTTGGGCAATGGGTGTTCTCAGCAAATTTGTGAGTAATCCCGAAAAGAAGTATTGGCTTGGGATGAAGAGGTTGCTGAGGTATTTGAAGGCTCAGTGGCAGCCGGTGGTAGCACTCATAACAACCGGGGCAGAATGCATAGCGGCTACGGAAGCCATAAAAGAGGCTATGGGGTGCAAAGGGTTGTTGGACGAGTGAGAGGTCCTAAAAGAGCAGGTTGTGGTGTCTTTGGATAGCCAAAGTATGTGGCACTTGTGGAGGAATCCGGTGTTACATGAGGGGATGAGGCATATGAATGTTCGGTATCATTACATTCCGGAAAATGGTACGAAAGGATGCATTCATGTTGACAAGAAGACCATGGAGGAAAGTCCTGCGGATTTGGGTACTAAAGTTCTACCTCTAAGTAAGTTCAATCATTGCCTTGAATTACTTAGGATTGGAGTTGGTTAATTTGTGACTCAAGATGAGTTTGGATTCCGAAGCTTTCTGCACAATGGTTCAGGTTTTTTGAACACTTAGACAAAGGTAGAGATTGTTGTTATTTTTCTAAGGTTCAAACAGATCCAACCATGGTTTAAAAATGGTTAAAGTCCAAACCAAAGGTGGAGTATCAAAGTTCAGCAAGTTAGAAGACTGCACACATGTGTGTGCATCAATTTGGAGCAAGGGAAGGCCATGCGCACTAGTGTGCGCACTTCTGCACACAATCAGGGAAGTGTGCGGACAATAGCACCATGACGCCCAGCAACCAGCACCATGGCGTCCAGAATGGTGTGCTGTAGGACCGCATCAGCACCATGGCACCCAGCACCAGCACCATGGCATCCAGAATGATGTGCTGAAGGACCGCATCAACGCCATGGCGCCCAGCACCAGCACCATGGCGTCTAGAAGGTGTGCAAAGGTGCCCTGCCCAGCACCATGGCGCCCCCTGTTGAGCGCCTAGACGCTAGGAAAAAGGCTGCACACATGGAAAGCCTGTTTTAAGACCCTTTTAAGTGCGTGAGTGCAAGGTTAAAATGCACAGCACCACTTGGGAAGTGATGAAGGGCTATGATTAAGTGGAGATCATGATCAAAGGGTGGAAATTGATTCACAAGAATGTCCAAGAAGTGAAAGACTATAAAAGGGGTTCTCAAGCCTCATTTTTACAAGAGGAGAAACACACAAGTTTGTGACATTGTGAGATCAATTGTAATACAAGAGAGAATTGAGTGAGAGACATAAACACAAGAGGGACTCTTTGTAGTGAGGGCTGGTTGTAAAGAAGAGAGAGTAGTATAGAGAGAGAGCATTGTAATCTTCTTTCTTCTCCTCTTGGTTTCTTCAAGAACTTGAGCTTCTTAAAGGGGATTGCTATAACTTGTAAGAACCATTTGAGATAGCGCAGAGAGTTCAGAGGAACTCCCGGAGACGTAGGCACATTGCCGAACCTCGATAACAAATTTCTTGTGTTCGATTGCTGAAATTCTTTCTACAAATCATTCTAGACTTGGGTGTTTAGAAGATCACCACCTGGGCATCTTGTCAAGGTGATTTCCAACATACAATAAATAGAAAGCAGCACATAATGTATGATAAAAATATATATTGCAATAATTCAAAGCTCTAAAATGCAAAATGTGGTGAGGCATGAAATGTTAAAAACATAGCCTGTTAAGGTGAAGACTGATAAGATTATTCACTCACTGACTTTAGGTGTCAGGTGCCATCCAGAGATCCCCCAATCACTTTAAGAGGGCAGGGTTACCCTCAAGTTAAGAGCCCACAATGAGAGTATTAAACAAAAGGGTTTCATTTGCAAACAAAATGGTTTCAGACAACATCTCTTAATTACAACCGTGGCCTCTTACCTTAGTTGCTATCGGTTCAGTATATAGGAAAATTGGGTTTGATCCCCCTCCTTGCCAATATATTTTTAAAAAAATAATCTCTTAATCTTACTACTACTTATATTTATGTTTTTCTCTTAACATTCCAGGGCCGGGGTCACGCCAGAGAGGCTATTGACTTTTCCTGAATTTAAACAATTATGTGTACTGGATTGTGTCTTCATCTCAAACATTCATTTAAGCATCTCACCATCTTTTTTTTTCTTCGTTAATCGAAAGTAAATGATCTTTATATCACTTTCTTTGAATGTCAACAATTCGCTTCAAATTTCATTGATATATATTATGTGAAGAGAAAAATATTTCCTATCTAAAATTTATTGAAGGTGCACACACAAAAGTCAATTAAAAGAAATATTTTTTGTCGTTTTAAGGTCGATAATATTAATGTGATCAAAAGTTTAATTAAAAGTCTTGATCAAGCAAATGTGACCACTTTTCTCTATATAAAGTACTTTGATTATCGAAATCTGAAAGTTATCAACTCTTTCCATCTTAAGTTTATATGATTTTATAGGTTCTTTTTTTTTTTATAATGTCGTGACAGTAACTTGAGTAAAACTTGGGAAATTGCATCCAGAAGGTCTCGAAGAGGGAGACGTAACCGATGGGCTAACCCTACAGTTACAATGTTATAGCCTTTTGAAAGCATTTAAACTCAACACTAATGATAAATGAACCACACCAATCAAATATCCTTTAGTTCTTTTTTCTCTTTGCTAAATAAATAAACATTGAGAAGGACAGGGTGTGTGACCGTCTCAACACATGGGTCAGAGCTGTGTGGTTATCTAGTTCACTCCAAAAGCGACACATATTTTAAATACCCCCAAATAATGAAACACTTCACTGGTTTTCTTGTCCTGAAATATTTATTAGAACTATTTCCATGATAAGTTAAATTTCAGTCCTCTCAAGGGAATTGCTAGGGCAGTTTACTAATCATAATATTGGTAACTTTTCTTAGAAACCTAGAGAATTAGTAATGTCCATGCCATATTGCAAGGATGAAGAATTGATTCCGGAAGTTGAGATTTCCACTTAAATAGTACAAAAACTATGGCAGTGCTAGGGAGGCATGCCTTGAATTAATTTAAATTCTAGCATTGTATATTGACAATCAACAAGGCTGACAATTGATTCGTTGTGACCACGCCAACAATTTTGATTAGTTGGGAAGCCTCCAGATAACATTTTTAAGGACTCATCAACCAAAAGTGTTACCTCAAGCTGTTTTTAAATCATAGCGCGATCTTATTACCAATATTAAACTGTCGATATAAGATATGAGTTATCACATTATCTCTCTTAGAGTATAACCGGAAGATAGGTTCTTTAAGCATCAATCCAGATGTATAATCAGTCACATTTTGATTAAACTCCATGTTTAAGACACTGACAATTTCTACATTGCTGATAAAAAACTGGAGGCATCAGAACATGAAGAAACCGTAACTCCTTGTTTCGATTGAAGATGGACCAAAATTGTAAGGCAGAAGGTCTTGAATTATCTTACAGCGGAAGCTGTTCAATACCCTGTTGGAATTGTTGATCCTGTAACTTACCATTGGTAAACAAACTCTTTTTATGTAATTTTTCAGCACGCAAGCTGATTTAACATAGCATGAATTGAACACGATAAAATGACTGTGTTACAATAAATAGAAAGCAGTACATAATGTATAATAAAAATATATACTGCAAAAATTCAAAGCTCTAAAATGCAAAATGTGCTGAGGCATGAAATGTTAAAAATATAGCCTGTTAAGGTGAAGACTGAAAAGATTATTCACTCACGGACTTTAGGTGTCAGGTACCACCCAGAGTTCCCCCAAACACTTCAGTAGGGGTCACTCTCAAGTTAAGAGCCCACAATGAAGTGGTCAAGGGAACTTCAGGGGACAGCTAACTCTTTCTTGTTCTGCAGGTTATACTTATTTTAGGCTATATAAACATTAAACAAACTACTCATTCTTATATAGTGAAGGTTGTACTCCCATGTATGCTGTCAAGGAATTTTGGACATCTTTCCAGTAGGGGGGACCATTAGAAATGAGAGAAATCTAAATGTGGGAAATTTATCGAAATTGAACCTAGTCAGTATTGTGGGAAAGATGAAAGATAGAGAATATTTTTGAGGCATGTGGCAGTAAGGTCTCTATAATCGATCAGCTTTCTGTTCTCTCATCTCAAATGCCTAAGACCCTCTGCTACCTCTTTCATAAAGACAAAAGTTTCATGCTAAAATAGACATTTTTATTTTGCTATGTTCACAGGAGGAGATAGAACCTGAGTCTCTTATATGAAAAACTTAAAGATAATACTAATAGGCATTGCTTATAACTAATACGTGATTACCCTCGGTAACAAGGTTTTAATCAGGTAATCCTTCGATTAAATAGACTGTAGTGAGAAATGAAGGTTTTAATCAGGTAATCCTTTGATTAAATAGACTGTAGTGAGAAATGAATAGTTGCTGCATACATTAGCTTGGAAGAAAGGAAGGACAAATGATAGGTGAAAATATGACTCAAAAGTTTAAGCTCATGAGCCTTGGGCCCAAACCATGTATATAACTCACTCTAATTTTTATTTCTTTTAGATATGGGATAACTCACATGTGAATATCCCAACAATCACATTGTGGCTAGTGACCTCAATGATCTTCTTTTCTTTCATCTTGCCTGCAACTCATGGGATTATGACCAAAATATATTTTTCCTGACAGATTTCCCTCAATCTTGAACAAAACAAACAAAACAAAACACATTGTAAATAATTGCAAGGTAGGAACTCACTCTGAGAATATGGGAGTACTAATCTAATTTGGCTGATCAAATTTAAACACAGAAAATTTCTTTAATTTTTCAGTATGGGATAAAGGACTAAGAGTAATACCACACAAAAAATGGTCATTTTACAATTTAAATTTCCAACAAAATCATTTTAGAATTAGACTAATTAATAAATTCCAAATTCAAAAGGACGAAGCTATATGATAAATTCTTTGCATTCTATACAACAACCCATCACTGTATAATAACAATAACCAACATATATAAGTAGAAAAAATAACCCAAACTTATAATCCGTAGGAATCAAACTTGGGACTTGGTAGTTCCAGGGCTTCAGTCTAGACCACTAGATCAAGGTCTCATCACTGCATCCTGCATATTCATAATATAGACTTAAATTACATTTTTTTACTGCAAAAAAAAAAAAAAAAAAAACTTTATACAATTCCCAGATAATTCTGAACACTCCAGTGAATGCTTAGTGGTTTGATTCCATTTTGTGCAAAACGCAATCTTTCGCCGGACTTCATTGTATTATTGAGGCAATATGCCGAAACCTCTATATAATAGTTAAACATTCATTTAAGCTTCTAACCTTTTTTTTTTTTTTCCTATTTCTGCTTTCTTTTCTTAATCTAAAATTTATTAAAGGTGCACACAAAGCAGATATATATTGAAGCTTACGCTGATTATTAATCATTATCGTCTCCTGAAATATTTATCAGAATATTTTACAGCTGAGTCATCTACGAATACAATTAATAGAAAAAACTCGTTCTCTTAGACACCCTCATGTAGATCATCTCAAGGAAATTCCATCTTCACTAAGTTTCCAGAACTGAACCTGATCAGAATTGTGGGAAAGATGAATATTGGTAGAGAATAGTATCAACAGTAGTGGCTTTAATCCCTCCTCTCTTCTCCGCTTGGCATGTCACAATTATTTCTTTTTCATTGCTACAAAATTAATTAATTCAAATTATAAATGATAATTTTGAAATATGAATTGAGGTTTAAACTCAGTCTTTTAATTTAGAATGAAGATAACTATACCCCCATTTTAGACCCTTATCCTTAACGAATGATAAGTGATATGTAGAAAAACTGATTCACAGACTTTTCTTTCACTATGAGTTACCAATGAACTTTCTTACAACTTATCAGTCGATTTTGCATAAAATTTTGGGTCCAAATAGTGGGTATTTAACATTATACTCCAAATCTTGGTACTGTTTCTGTTGAATGACTATGGGAAAGCCACATGTTCAAATTTACAACTTTTGTGTGTGGTCCTCGTTATACCTATGACTATCAACTCAACCGTGTTCAACTTCCATTAATAACATAGGAATTTGTATATGCCGGAATCTTGGGAATTGGGAGCAAGCTGTTTAGTTTTGTTATACACATATCTATGTGAAAAGCCGAAAAGGAAAGGCTGGATAACTCACTTCACAATTATTCTCTTTCATCCATTTTGGCCATAGTTGCGTCCAGGTTCACTGTGTAAGTAAGGCTTCATTCCCACATATATATTTTTTCTTTGCCTAATATTGAAAAGGGGCTAGAAAGTAATTATACAAGAATCAAATCCCAGGAAATCACTATAAATAGATGCTCCATTTGCCATTTCCATTCCATTCAAAACGAAACTGATTAAGTTGGAATTAACCCACAAATCAGGTGTCCCCTAGAGTTCCCCTGAATACTTCATTGGGAGCTCTTTCTAGCTCTCAAACATTAGGGTTTGCTCCAATACCTTACTGAAGTGTTTGGGGGAACTCCTGGTGTCACTATACACACTACTGTCTATTCATCAATATATATATTTCCCATGTTCACCGTTTGGTTTAACTGCAGTTTCAATTTTTGGATTTTAAAATGATTTTTAAACTATTTTTGATACAACTATGGAACTAAAATCTGTTTATAGCATAGATGGTATAATAACTATTAACACAACTTTTCTGATATAAATTTAGCTTTTTAGAGATTCTTTTTCAATGATTTTTCTGAAAAACTATTTTTAAGGGTTTTTGTACTAACTTATGTTTCTTGAAACCAAGTAGGAAATAATCCTAGGGTGTCCCCTAGAGCTCCCCTGAACACTTCATTGGGGGATCTCTCATACTCAAATATTAGGGTTTGCTCCAGTATCTTACTAAACTGTTTGGGGGAACTCTTGGTGTCATTTAATATATATACTACTCATCCATTGATTAACCAATATGTTTACCATTTTGTTTAATTATAGTTTTGGTTTCTGGATTGCAAAATGGATTTTGAAATACTTTTTCCTAAAATAGCTGTGAACCTAAAAGTTATTTAGTATTTGGTAAAACAGTTATTAAAATATATTTTTTTTACACAAATTCAAATTTTTAAAAATTGTTTTTCGGCTTTTAATTCTTTTCATAAACCGCTGGGGTATTTGGTTTAATTTATGTTTCTTGAAACAAAAGCCTTTTTAGAAACTTTTACCAATTGTTTTGTTCAGATTATGAGATTGGCATAGATTTTTCATGTATATCTGCTGGTTCATATATTCATGAAAAAATACTGCTGAAAGTAGTTTAAAAGTGTTCATCATTAAGATTATTATGGTTGCAAGTTAAACAGTTGTAAACTAAACGAAAATTCACTCTCACATCAAGAAAGTTTAGTTACTCGTTTTCTTGTGAAAATGAATCAATTAAGTCTGATTCGTAAGTCCTGATAGCCGGAAATATGTTCAGCTAAATGTTGTAAATTGAAAGTTATAACTGATTCACAGGAGTAATTCGTAAGTGTCAGGGTAGTGGGCGGCACCTAACTTTCTTTTGGGTCAAAGAAAACAGGGAGGGGGGTGCCTAACTCAGGCTTTGTCAAAGCTCCATAAATTTTGCCCATAACTTCCACCAACCAATTTGTCTTATTGAAGCCTATAAATACTCTTTGGCTTTCATTTGTAATATACACCAATTAGAGTATTAAAGAAAGCTTAAGAGAAAAGCTTAAGAGAAAAATACATTTGGGTGTTGTAAGTGTTGTAAACACTTTGTAAAAATGATCTGCAGCAAGTCCGGAGACGTAGGCATATTTGGCCGAACTCCGTTATCAAATTTGTGTGTTATTTCCGCTATTATTTTCGCATTCTCACTAATCTGGTTTATAGAGAAATTTGCATAATTTTCCCTGGTATCAGAGCATTTGGTGGTGAATTCTGTTAGTTTTCTATGAGGTTACTATTCACATAAATAGTGAAATTTTGTTGACGGTACCTGTTCTTCGGCAACGGTGTTATAATACATGGAGGTTCATAGGAATAGTCAGAAACGATCCAGAGAAAGTCAGATTCGAGTGGGAGCGATGGCCGCAGACGAAGGGAAGATGAAACTCGAGAAGTTCGATAGCGCAGATTTCGGGTTCTGGAAAATGCAGATAGAGGATTATCTGGATCAAAGAAATTTGTTTCAACCTCTCTCAGGAAAGAAGCCTGAAACAATGAAGGATGAAGACTGGGCTTTTCTCGACAGACAAGCCCTCGGAGTTATTCGATTGACGTTATCCAGCAATGTTGCTTTCAACATATCAAAGGAAAAGACCACGGCGGGTCTTATGGTTGCTCTCTCCAGTATGTATGAGAAACCATTGGCCTCTAATAAAGTTCACTTGATGAGGCAGTTATTCAATTTACGGATGACAGAAGGCGCATCGGTAGCTCAACATCTCAATGAACTCAATACAGTCACAACCCAGTTGAGTTCAGTTGAAATTGAATTTGATGAAGAAGTACTCGCATTGATACTTTTGTCTTTTCTACCAGAAAGTTGGAATGCTACTGTCACAGCTGTGAGTAGCTCGTCGAGAAGTAATTGATGATGTTCGTGATCTGGCTCGCAGTGAAGAGATCCGATGGAGAGAGTCAGGTGAATCGTCAACCTCTTCAATTTTGCATACAGAGTCAAGAGGAAGAAATTCAACTAGATGGAATGGACGTGGCAGATCGAACTATGGAGGCAGATCAAAGGACAGGAGGTCCAAATCCAGAAATCCTAATAATTCCCATAGCTCGAAGACCATCGAGTGTTGGAACTGCGGGAAGACCGGGCACTATAAAAATCAGTGCAAGAGTGCACCGAAGGACCAGGAGGCGAAAGTAGAAGCAAATGTTACTTCCACCTCAGGAGGAGATGATGCGTTGATATGCTCTTTGGAGAGCAATGAGGAGTCTTAGGTGTTAGACTCTAGAGCATCATTCCACACTACTTCGCAGAAAGAATTCTTCGAGATGTATGTCCCTGGAAACCTTGGAAAGGTATACCTTGGTGATGATCAACCTTGTGCTATTGCTGGTAAAGGAGTAGTGAAGATTAAGTTGAACGGGTCTGTTTGGGAGCTAAAGGATGTCAGGCATATTCCCGACCTGAGAAAGAACTTAATCTCAGTAGGGTAGTTGGCTAAGGCTACACTACGATCTTTCATGGTGATGACTGGAAGATTTTAAAGGGCGAAATGACGGTTACTTGAGATAAAAATAGTGGTACTCTTTACATGACAACAGGGGTGTGCTGTTCAATTGTAGTTGCAGCAGGAAACGAAAATCTCAATATGTGGCACCAGAGACTCGGCCACATGAGTGAGAAGGGGATGAAAATTATGCACTCAAAAGGCAAACTTCCAGGTCTCCAGTCAGTTGAGATAGACATGTGTGAAGATTGCATACTTGGAAAGTAGAAGAGAGCCAGCTTCAGACCAGTGGCAGGAGCCCATAGAAGGAAAGGCTAGAGCTCGTTCACTCTGATGTTTGGGGACCAACGACCAGTTCATCCATTGGTGGGAAACACTACTTCGTGACTTTCATAGATGATCACTCTCGGAAGGTATGGGTTTACTTTCTAAAGCATAAGTTTGAAGTGTTTGAGGCTTTTAGGAGATGGAAAGCTATGGTTGAAAATGAGACAGGTCTGAAGATTAAAAAGCTCAGAATTGACAATGGTGGTGAATATGAAGAGACCGGATTCAAGAAGTTCTGCTATAAGCACGGGATCCGAATGGAGAGAACCATGCCGGGTACGCCTCAACACAATGGTGTAGCTCAGTGTGTGAACTAAACGTTGACAGAAAGAGCCAGAAGCATTCATATACAGTCAGGTCTACCAAAGCAGTTATGGGCAGAAGCAGTCAACACAACAACTTACTTGATAAACAGAGGCCCATCGGTTCCACTGGAGCATAGAATACCAAAGGAGGTATGGAGCGGAAAAGAGGTAAAACTATCACATCTAAAAGTTTTCGGTTGTGTAGCATATGTGCATATTAGTGATCAAGGCAGGAATAAGCTTGATCCCAAATCCAAGAAATACACCTTCATCGGCTATGGCGAGGATGAGTTTGGCTAATGCATTTGGGATGACGAAAAAAAGAAGGTGATCAACAACATAGATGTGATTTTCAACGAAAGAGTGATGTACAAGGATAGGCATAAAACTGACGCTAGCAACTCAGAGTAGAGTGGACTAGTATTTGCAGATGCAGATGTAGATGATGTCCCAAATAGTCCCGTGACGGAGTCGCTTATATCAAGTCCTCAGCCAGAGGAACTCGTTGGACAGAGCAGTTCGCAACAGTCCGACACACCGTAGCCTCCTACTCCAGCTCTTGTATTGAGAAGGTCTTCTTGGCCTCATGTGCCTAACAGGAGATACATGAATTATTTGTTGCTGACTGATGGAGGGGAGCTTGAATGCTATGATGAAGCTAGTCAGACTCGAGATGCTAACGAGTGGGAGCTTGCCATGAAAGATGAGATGAATTCTCTGATCTCCAACCAGACATGGGAACTAGCTGAGTTACCTGTGGGGAAGAAGGCACTTCACAACAAATGGGTGTACCAGGTGAAAGAGGAACATGATGGTTCTAAGAGATACAAAGCCCGACTAGTTGTCAAAGGATTTCAGCAGAAGGAAGGAGTTGACTACACCGACATTTTTGCTCCCATTGTGAAGCTCAATACTATCAGATCGGTGTTGAGTATTGTTGCCGTTGAAGATCTTTATCTTGAACAGTTAGAAGTGAAGACCGCATTTCTTCACAGAGACTTGGATGAGGAGATGTACATGCACTAGCCAGAAGGTTTCTCAGAAAGAGGGAAGGAGAACATGGTGTGCAGACTTAAAAAGAGTTTGTATGGCTTGAAACAAGCCCCAAGATAGTGGTATAGGAAGTTTGACGGCTTCATTACCACTCCTAGCAAAGAACCATCAGATCTTGATTTTCTAATAGCCATTAGGAACGGAATCTGAACTTGCAAAAAAAATCCTAAATATCCCATTACCTAATATCTTTCCTATGCAAAACTTTCTCATACCCATAGGGAATTTACTTCCAAAATCTCACACTTGTTTGTTCCGAGAAACATTCAAGAAGCTCTAGATGATCCGAATTGGAAATTAGCAATGATAGAAGAGATGAATGCTCTTAGACGAAGTGTTACTTAGGAGATAGTAAATTTACCTAAGGAGGAGAAAACAGTTGGCTGCAAGTGGGTCTTTACAGTGAAGTGTAAAGCTGATGGTAGCATAGAGAGATACAAGGCTAGACTAGTTGCAAAAGGGTTCAGTCAGACATATAGGATCGATTATCAGGAAACTTTTGCCCCTGTAGCCAAGATAAACTCAATCAGAATCTTGTTATCTTTGGCTGTGAATTTCAACTGGCCCTTACACCAATTAGATGTTAAAAATGCTTTTTTAAATGGAGATCTTCAGGAAGAGGTCTTTATGAGCCTACCACCCGAGTTTGAGGGAAAGTTAGGACCAAACAAAGTTTGTAAACTAAAGAAGTCGTTATATGGTCTCAAACAATCCCCTAGAGCCTGGTTTGAGAGATTTGGGAAAGCTGTAAAGAGTTATGGCTATTGTTAAAGCCAAGCTGACCATACTATGTTTTACAAACACAGTAAAGAAGGCAAAATTGCAATCTTAATTGTCTATGTGGATGATATAGGCTTGACAGGTGATGACAATGAAGAATTGGAGAGATTAAAAAAGAGACTTGCAGTTGACTTCGAGATCTAGGATTTGGGTGCTTTGAAATACTTTCTTGGGATGGAGTTTACTAGATCCAAAGAAGGTATATTTGTGAATCAACATAAATATGTTCTCGATCTACTTGAAGAAACAAGTCTACTAGGATGTAGACCAGCTAAGACATCGATTGAACCCAACCTTAAGCTACAGCCTTCTAAAACTGAAGAAGAAGTTGTGAAGATAAAGCAATATCAAAGGCTTGTTGGAAGACTAATCTACTTGTCATATACACGTCCAGATATCGCATTCGCAGTTAGTATGGTTAGCCAGTTCATGCATTCACCAGAACAAGAACACTTTGATGCAGTCTATAGAATTCTCAGATACCTGAAGGGAACTCCAGGGAAAGGTTTCATGTTCAAGAACCGTGGACATTTGCAAGTTGAAGCCTATACTGATGCAGATTGGGCTGGGAGTGCCATTGATAGACGATCAACTTCTGGCTACTGCACATTTGTTGGAGGCAACCTTGTTACTTGGCAAAGTAAAAAGCAGAATGTGTTAGCAAGAAGTAGTGCAGAGACTGAATTTAGATCAGTTGCTAATAGGATTTGTGAAGAGTTGTGGATAAAAAGACTATTAGAAGAACTGAAGATCTCTAGCACGTTACCTATGAAGTTATATTGTGACAATAAAGCTGCTATTTCAATAGCTCATAATCCAATACTTTATGACAGAACAAAGCATGTGGAGGTTGACAAACATTTCATCAAGGAAAAGATCGAAAACGGTGTGATCTGCATGCCATACATTCCTACTACCGAACAAATTGCAGATGTATTCACAAAGGGACTTCCTACAAAACAGTTTGATAAAATCATTGGCAAGCTGGCTATGGAAGATATCTTTAAACCAGCTTGAGGGGGAGTGTTGAAAAAGGAAGATTCGGTCATAATATTACCAAATATTAAGAGTTTTATTAATTGAATTTTTATTTCTGTAAATAGCTTTTTAGTCAACTTTGTAATTAATTAGGACAGCTAGCCATTTTAGATTGTTTTCTTATTTTGTACTTGTATTCTCTTATACAAAGAAAATCTGTGTAAACCATTTAAGATCGAATAATATAGAAAAAAATTATTCCATTTTCTGTCTTTCGTTCAAATTCACAACAAATGATAGGTGCAAATATGACTCAAAAGTTTAAGCTCATGAGCCTTGGGCCCAAACCATGTATATAAGTCACTCTTATTTTTATTTCTTTTAGATATGGGATAACTCATGGGATTATGACCAAAATATATTTTTCCTGACAGATTTCCCTCAATCTTGAACAAAACAAACAAAACAAAACACATTGTAAATAATTGCAAGGGAGGAACTCACTCTGAGAATATGGGAGTACTAATCTAATCTGGCTGATCAAATTTAAAGACAGAAAATTTCTTTAATTTTTAAATATGGGATAAAGGACTAAGAGTAATACCACACAAAAAATGGTCATTTTACAATTTGAATTTCCAACAAAATCATTTTAGAATTAGACTAATTAATAAATTCAAAATTCAAAAGGACGAAGCTCCATGATAAATTCTTTGCATTCTATACAACATCCCATCACTGTATAATAACAATAACCAACATATATAAGTTGAAAAAATAACCCAAACTTATAATCCGTAGGAATTAAACTTGGGACTTGGTAGATCCAGGGGTTCGGTCTAGACCACTAGATCAAGGTCTCATCACTGCATCCTGCATATTCATAATATAGACTTAAATTATATTTTTTTACTGCAAAAAAAAAAAAAAAAAAAAGAAACTCTATACAATTCCCAGATAATTCTGAACACTCCAGTGAATGCTTAGTGGTTTGATTCCATTTTTGTGCAAAACGCAATCTTTCGCTGGACTTCATTGTATTATTGAGGCAATATGCCGAAACCTCTATATAATAGTTAAACATTCATTTAAGCTTTTTAAGCTTTTTTTTTTCTTTTTCTGCTTTCTTTTGTTAATCTAAAATTTATTAAAGGTGCACACAAAGCAGATATATATTGAAGTTTACACTGATTATTAATCATTATCATCGCCTGAAATATTTATCAGAATATTTTACAGCTGAGTCATCTACGAATACAATTAATAGAAAAAACTCGTTCTGTTAGACACCCTTATGTAGATCCTCTCAAGGAAATTCCATCTTCACTAAGTTTCCAGAAGTGAACCTGGTCAGAATTGTGGGAAGGACGAATATTGGTAGAGAATAGTATCAACATTAGTGGCCTTAATCCCTCCTCTCTTCTCCTCTTGGCACGTCACATCTTCATTCTTTTTCATTGCTACAAAACTAATTAATTCAAATTATAAATGATAATTTTGAAATATGAATTGAGGTTTAAACTCAGTCTTTTAATTTAGAATGAAGATAACTATACCCCCATTTTAGACCCTTATCCTTAACGAATGATAAGTGATACGTAGAAAAACTGATTCACAGACTTTTCTTTCACTATGAGTTACCAATGAACTTTCTTACAACTCATCAGTCGATTTTGCATAAAATTTTGGGTCTAAATAGTGGGTATTTAACATTATACTCCCAATCTTGGTACTGTTTCTGTTTGAATGACTATGGGAAAGCCACATGTTCAAATTTACAACTTTTGTGTGTGGTCCTCGTTATACCTATGACTATCAACTCAACCGTGTTCAACTTCCATTAATTACATAGGAATTTTTATATGCCGGAATCTTGGGAATTGGGAGCAAGCTGTTTAGTTTTGTTATACACATATCTATGTGAAAAGCTGAAAAGGAAAGGCTGGATAACTCACTTCACAATTATTCTCTTTCATCCATTTTGGCCATAGTTGCGTCCAGGTTCACTGTGTAAGTAAGGCTTCATTCCCACATATATATTTTTTCTTTGCCTAATATTGAAAAGGGGCTAGAAATTAATTATACAAGAATCAAATCCCAGGAAATCACTATAAATAGATGCTCCATTTGCCATTTCCATTCCATTCAAAACGAAACTGATTAAGTTGGAATTAACCCACAAATCAGGTGTCCCCTAGAGTTCCCCTGAATACTTCATTGGGAGCTCTTTCTAGCTCTCAAACATTAGGGTTTGCTCCAATACCTTACTGAAGTGTTTGGGGGAACTCCTGGTGTCACTATACACACTACTGTCTATTCATCAATATATATATTTCCCATGTTCACCGTTTAACTGCAGTTTCAATTTTTGGATTTTAAAATGATTTTTAAACTATATTTGATACAACTATGGAACTAAAATCTGTTTATAGCATAGATGGTATAATAACTATTAACACAACTTTTCTGATATAAATTTAGCTTTTTAGAGATTCTTTTTCAATGATTTTTCTGAAAAACTATTTTTAAGGGTTTTTGTACTAACTTATGTTTCTTGAAACCAAGTGGGAAATAATCCTAGGGTGTCCCCTAGAGCTCCCCTGAACACTTCATTGGGGGATCTCTCATACTCAAATATTAGGGTTTGCTCCAGTATCTTACTAAACTGTTTGCGGGAACTCTTGGTGTCATTTAATATATATACTACTCATCCATTGATTAACCAATATGTTTACCATTTTGTTTAATTATAGTTTTGGTTTCTGGATTGCAAAATGGATTTTGAAATACTTTTTCCTAAAATAGCTGTGAACCTAAAAGTTATTTAGTATTTGGTAAAATAGTTATTAAAATATACTTTTTTTACACAAATTCAGCTTTTTAAAAATTGTTTTTCGGCTTTTAATTATTTTCATAAACCGTTGGGGTATTTGGCTTAACTTATGTTTCTTGAAACAAAAGCCTTTTTAGAAACTTTTACCAAATGTTTTGTTCAGATTATGAGATTGTCATAGATTTTTCATGTATATCTGCTGGTTCATATATTCATGAAAAAATACTGCTGAAAGTAGTTTAAAAGTATTCATCATTAAGATTATTATGGTTGCAAGTTAAACAGTTGTAAACTAAACGAAAATTCACTCTCACATCAAGAAAGTTTAGTTATTCATTTTCCTGTAAAAATGAATCAATTAAGTCTGATTCCTAAGTCCTGATAGCCAGAAATATGTTCAGTTAAATGTTGTAAATTGAAAGTTGTAACTGATTCAGAGGAGTAATTCATTAGTCCTGTAGTTCATGCCAGTATATATGTTGCAACTGATTCACAGCACTAATTTGTACCTAAGTAAAAAAATATAAACACCATAAATAATTCAAGATATATATTACATGCATGTCTTGTGTTTCAAAAGAGCGACAACAACTTTTTTTCATCATATTAATAACGACGTGTTGCAATATTTATTTTAAATGTATATGGATCTTAGAAAATTCAAAAGAATAGGAAATTAAAATTTAAAATAATATAAAATAAAAATGGAAGTAAAAAAAAGAACTTTTTCCTTTGTTTTATGTTTGGATGTAAAAGGAAAGTTAAGAGGAAAAATAACACAATATAACAAAACTAATAGGAAAAAATGGGTGTCCAAGGAAACTTCTATTTTCATTTTCCTTAATATGTTAATTTGTTTTGTGTTAAAGAGGAAAAACCTAAAAGTGTATGTTGACATTATAAGGAATGTACTGTTGACATTGTTTGTTGATGGAAGGATTAAATTTTGAGGTTTTTCAAGGTAAATGAACGTTCTAGGAATATCATTGAAATTTTGTTACTTGTCCTATTGACAATATATGTTTCCTCTTGCAGTTCATGTTAAGGTTTGGGACCAAAATCCCTTCGAACATGATTTGTTGGAAACCCTAAAGCAAAATAGGGACTTTTAAAAACTGAGAAATAATTAAATGGTATTTTTTTTCATTAAAGAGATTTGTTTTCTAATTGAATATGTATTATTTGTAGATTATCCAGAATTTACATGTTATGTTTGTTCTTGACCATATATATATATATATATATATATATATATATATATATATATATATATATATTGAGTACACATACAAGAGGGAATCAAACCTAGGCCTCATATATAAAGGATCAGGAGGTAATGACCAGCTAATCACTAAGCCAAAAAACACAAGAGTTTTTAACACATTGTAATTTTATACGTAACTAAAAAAATAAAAAAGGTTTTCACTTTTCTTTTTTTTTTTCTTTCTCTTTATAGTGAGCCACAACGAGTAATTTCAATTTCACCTTTCATTTCTACGCTTTCTCATTCACATTGTTCTATAGTATTTCTTTAGGAGCACATTGGTAAAATTTATTACAATTATAACAATTTAACTTTAGAGTTGTCATACCTTATTTCATTTTTGTTGCCTCTTCTTGACCTCTTATAGAGAAAGAGTTCTGACCTTTTTTCTTCTTGCTTTGATGAGTTGTTGTTGTCTCTACCACCTTTTACTCAACCAAGAGCTCATATGCGTTCTTGGCTTCTGTGACTTTTCCCATCTCCAAAATTCTCGTCTCTTTCTTTGGAAAAGAGCTTCTAGTAGAGATCTTTCCTCTTTTCTCAATCATGTATCCAGATGTTATTCAAATTTTCTCAATTTCTATTTATTTCATTGACAATGGCCAAAACTTTTGAAAGTTGTTTCGAAATTGTTTCAAACTCTTTTATATGGAGAGATTCAAACTCATCTCTAAGACTTTGTAGATAAACTCTTTTGACCTTGTCGATTCCCTTGGGAGAATCTTCGTCGCCACCCTTGCTTGAAAGCATATATCCGCATTTGCAACTTTCTCGAACATGGCATCATCTACATTGGACCTATATTTGTGGGCCAAAGTTTGTAATGGCCCCATAAGTTTTCAAGCTTCTTTTTAATTGAATATGAGTCTTAATTCTTAATTAGAAGAAAATTTTGTGGATTGGAGATTTCTACATCAAGATTTTGTAGCTTCTTTTCAGACTTCTGTTTTGGTAAAATTTTCATATTTTCTACTCCTTTAAAGTTTTAGGTTGTTTTCTAGGCTATTTTTCAGCAAGAATTTGAGATAGTTTTGAGTTCTAACCTTTTCTATGTTAAAGTAAACTTCTTAAACTTGATTTTAGAACTTTGTTTGACATGATTTGATTTTAAATTGATGGATTTATAAGTTGTTGAAATTGGGAGAAATTATGAAGAAAATTTGGAAATTTTATGTTGAAAAATTAGGATGTTGGAGTTTGATTTGAGTTGTGGGTATTGTAAAATATTAAAGTTATGATTTGAGGATTTGATTTAATTTCATAAATTGGAGAATTTCTTTGTAAGAGTTATAAATTTTCACGGAAATTGTTAAGATAAGAAAATTTAGAAGGAAATAAGAAAAGTTTGTGTTGGGTATTGTTAAGAGTGTAAGTTTACAATTATGGAAGTACAAAGTTTGATGGATTCATTAATTAGTGAAGTTGGAATGTGAATTTATGGTGGAACTTTGAATACTCTTGAACTGTAGCTTGAAAGAAACTAAAATTTGCAATTTGAAATAGCTTTAAAAAAGTAAGCTTTGGGTTTGAAGTATAATAATTTTTGGAACTAAAGGAATTCCTTAAGTTAAAAGAATTTTTAGTGAGAAAACTAAAGGTTGAGAAGAATTATATTAAATCGATATTTTGGTGGTTATGAGAATTAATCTAAGT
Source organism: Bretschneidera sinensis (assembly GCA_023935145.1). Classification (NCBI taxonomy): domain Eukaryota; kingdom Viridiplantae; phylum Streptophyta; class Magnoliopsida; order Brassicales; family Akaniaceae; genus Bretschneidera; species Bretschneidera sinensis. The sequence goes on along the minus strand of CM043705.1, from coordinate 56,532,701 downwards.
TAGTGTTTGAAAATGTAAATATTGTGGGTTTAAAATCTTGGTGGTATAAAGATTATTGGATTGGTATGATTCCTTAGAAAAATGGAAGAAGTAGTAAGTAAATTTAATATCATTGTCTTGAGTTATAAATCACAATTTTGTTAAGGAAAGGAAAGAAAGAACGAGGAAAGGTAAACAAAGAAAAGGAAACTTGTGGGATTGTAGTCTTTTGATTAATTCTTGTAATTTCATGATTGATAATTTTAATTACTTGTATACTTCTTGGATTTTAAAACTAGAAGGTATGTTCTTTAGATGTGGTGGAAGAACGAAGTAAAGGTAAGGAAAAAGTCCAAGAATTGCACTCGGTGCTATTAAGATGAGTTTCAATTTACTCTTAGTAAACCTAATGTAATAAATGATTATGAAAATACATTGATAGTTAGATAATAATTTTTATTGGTATATGGATGTATAAGGAAATAATGATATGAATTTCTTGATATTTTTGTAATTGTTGTGGATGGAATGATTGTAATAGATGGGTTGTGGATTTTATGCTGAAACTAGAGATATTATTAATGCATTCTATGGACATGACTTGTAAGGATAGTATGGAAAAGAATCATATTGGAAAGGATATGATTCCACCTAGTGCAGGTTGTTACCTAGGTGAAGGGTATGTATGGATCTTGCCTTGTGTAGGTTGTTCCCTAGGTGGATGGTAAGTACGGACCTCGCCTAGTTAAGGTTGTTACCTAGGTGGAGGGTACGTATGGACCTTTCTTAGTTTAGGTTGTTACCTAGGTGGAGGGAATGATAGGATCCCGCCTAGAGTAGGTTGTTACATAGGTGGAGGGAATGATAGGATCCCATAGGTTGTTACCTAGGTGGAGGGGATCCAAAGTTGTGAAAAAAATTACAATATGTACCGGTACATGGGGAGGTGTCTCCGTTGTGTTATAATTAACCCAAGGAAGGGAAAGGAATTTAAAAAGGGAAATGAATGGTCAGTTTTTTACATTTGCATAGCATGTCATTTTATTTAGAATGCTTATGTTGATTTATGGAAGGTGTATGATTGTATTTACCCAATGAAGGGTATATATAATTAATGGATGAGATGAGATGTATTTTGTGAGTTTATAATTATTTTGATATACTTTGTAGTGAAGATTAATTATTTTGTGTACTTACACTTTTAAATTGTAAAAGTTGGAAAGTATGTAAGGATATTGTTTGAGGTATTTAGCCCACAATGGGTATGTGATGTAATTGGCCCGTGAGAGGCATGTTTCGAATTTGTCCTATGAATGCTTTGAAACATTGATTGCTGTAAATTAAAAACTATTTTGATTGATGTTGTTTATAAAAGGTTAATGTTATATTGTGTAAGAAGGAGTTTTCGACTAAGAGTTTTATAACTAATTAAGTTTATTAGTGTTGTTGTAGTGATTACTTCTTTTATGATAAATAATTTACGAAACATAAATCAAAAGTGTAATGCAAATTCCTACTAAATTTATGTTTATAAAAAGTGATTATATTCCAAGATTTGAAAATAAAGAGCTTAAATCCCAATACAATTACTTTTAGTACGATGTTTTCTCACTGAGCTTTATAGCTCACCCCATTTTATTAACTTTTCAGGAAAGCACCGAAAGACTTGATTTCTAGTTGAAGTAAGTTCCTTGTAAGGTCTCAGTTCACGGCATCCTCGTCTCTTGAACCTTTCTAAGAGTTTAAATTTTGGTCTTGGTTTCATCTTTGAAAAAGTGTACAAATTAGTTGTAATTGAAGAAGATTTTCCCTTTTTTACTTTCTTTTGTAAACCTTAAAAACTTACTTGCATTTGAATAATCCCATGTATATAAAGATATGTGTTTGTATAAATTGTGATGTTTGGGAAAAGAATGTTGTTTGATTGGTAATTTATATAGGTTGCATCTTGAGTCAAGGTGCTCAGTACTGAAATGAGCCGTTCTGAGTAGGACGCACTCGGGATGGGCCGTTACATATTTATATCTTCTCATTTCCTTTCTTTTTTCTTCTTAAAAACCTCCAACAAAAAATGCTAGTTTCCATCAAAAAGGTCAACTATAATTTAAATGTCTATAGGATGTTTCTTTTTAATACTTTTTAGTTGAAGAAGATCATTTATTCTCGTAAAAGTAATTCATTTGGACATTTAATATGCTTTCCAAAAGCTTATTGAATTGATTTGCTTATATAATGTTCATACTTTTTTATATCTTCGGTATGATGGGACTTGATTATGAAGATTCTAGGACCAAGCCTATACTAGTATTGAAGTTTTGAAGACTTTGATCGATCAAACACTGTTAAAATATAGTTTTTATTTACTTTTGTATGGTTTGTCTTAAATTAAGATAGTTTCAACTTTGTACGAAGTGATTTTAGGTACTTAATTTGTAAATGATGGTTTGTAAGATTTAGTAAATTCTTGTATGGATTTGATTTTGTATCTAATGAACTATGAATAATTGAAGTAAAATATTTTTTAGATAACATGTTTGCATTAATTTTTAAGTGAAAAAAAAACTAAACCAGTGATCCAAACCGATTTAAATGGGTTGTGTTGGGCTAGGGTTGGATGGGTTTATCGGTTGAGTTGAGATTGTTTCAACCCAGTATAATTAGGTTGGGTTAATTTTTTAGGCAAACCCGACCCAAACCAACTCATGCTCACCCCTAAACTAGACTAGTAAGAATTAATTCATTTCTTTGGAGTAGGAAAAAACAAATTTTGTATATAAATATAAATAAAATTTATGGAGTTCTTAAACTTCAATTGCTATCATCCAAATAAAAATTTTGTAAGAATTAATTTGAATTTGGTCCGATTAAGCTTGGTTTGTCAAACTTCGAATCGAGCTCGAGTCTATTAAATCGGGTCATTTACCTTGTCGAGTCGAGCTCAAATATCCAACTGTTTGACTCATCAGGCTAGTTAATCTTTTCGATTAATATAAACTTTTTTTTACATGTATTATAATATTAATATGCATTATGTTTTTTTATTTATTAAAATAAAAATTTATTCCACGCTCAGTTAGGCTCGTTAGCCTCATTAAGGCCTTTTAAGGCTGGTGAGCTTGAGCTTATAGGTTTTCCATATGATTGAACCGGTTCTAACATCTAGCTTTACCAGGCTTCCTCTGAAAGGGAAGCATTGCTCAGCCGGTAATCCCTCCTCTAGGGATGACACTCCTACTTAGAATGCCCAACTGGGAACAAAACAGGAAAAAAAGCAAGTACACAACTATTTGGCCTAACTGCAGTTTGAGCTGTCGAGAGTCAAAAGTGATTTGTGGATACAGAATCCCTAAGTAGTTTAGAATTTATGGTGACCTTAAGACACGTAGCAGAGCTGTCGTTAAGGTTTTGTTTGTCTCCATTGATTGCTCTGGGTTCTGACAAATATTCCTCCAGGATACTCGAAGTCTCTAAGAATCTCTAAGAGCAAAATCAAAGATTATTCTTTAAGTTCTCTTTTGAAACAATGAAGAAAATTTATTGTATATTTTCAGAAGTAAATGTAAAAGAAGAAGAAAAATAAATACTAAACAAGGAAATGTGGTTAATTTGGAAGTTATTAAAAATATTTATAGATTTCGTTTCAACTTACAACCATCAGAAAATGAAGAGTACCAATTTTAAGAACATATTTCTTGACAAAAAGACATGACTTCTCTGAAAATTATAGCTGTTGGAATTCAAATTTCAAAATAACCAACATTCAGTCAACTAAATGTTTTATTCAGTCGACTAAATCAATATTTCAAAAGAAAACGTATAAGGTGTCAGGTATTTAGTTGACTGAATCCTAATCCCGTCGATGACCGAAATTTTATGTCCTTCATCGACTGAATAAATCATTCTGTCAACTGAATTGTGTTTTTCCAACAAACCTCCAACACTAACTGCATACAAGAAACTGTTCCAGCTGGAAGTAGAATGCCCATCTTAACAGCTAGTTCCTCATAGTTAATAGGGTTGTGCAGCACTTCTCCAACAACATACTTCCTGTTGGTTAAATCGACCCGTGATTTAGCCACTGAAAACCAAGTAAAACAACATTTCATTGACAAAAATTACTTTGGTTTATGAGTGTCAATAGATGCAGATAAGAATAAAGTAGGGATTTCAATTTTGTTCAAATTGGCCCCACCCCAATTTGGGGAAAAATCCCCTCCCCGTTGGGGGACGAAGACAAGGATGGGGAAAAAAATTGTCCTGTTGCCTTGGTGGGGACTTTGCTAAAATGACAGTGCTACAATAAATAGAAAGCAGTACATAACGTATAATAAAAATATATACTGCAAAAATTCAAAGCTCCAAAATGCAAAATGTGGTGGGGCATGAAATGTATAAAATATAGCCTGTTAAGGTGAAGACTGATAAGATTATTCACTCACTGACTTTAGGTGTCAGGTGCCACCCAGAGTTCCCCTAAACACTTCAGTAGAGGTCACCCTCAAGTTAAGAGCCCACAATGAAGTGGTCAAGGGAACTCCAGGGGACATCTGACTCTTTCTTGTTCTGCAGTTTATACTTATTTTAGGCTATATAAACATTAAACAAACTACTCATATTTAGTGAAGGTTGTACTCCCATGTATGCTGTCAAGGAATTTTGGATGTCTTTCCAGTAGGGGGGGACCATTAGAAATGAGAGAAATCTAAATGTAGGAAATTTATCGAAATTGAACCTGGTCAGTATTGTGGGAAAGATGAAAGAGAGAAAATTTTTGAGGCAAGTGGCTGTGAGGTCTCCATAATCAATCAGCTTTCTGTTCTCTCATCTCAAATGCCTATCACCCTCTGCTATCTTTTTCACAAAGATAAAAGTTTCATAGAACCTGAGTCCCTTATGTGAAAAGCTTAAGTGTAATACTAATAGGTATTGCTTATATGAAAAGCTTAAAGATAATACCAATAGGTACAGCTAGTTCCTCATAGTTAATAGGGTTGTGCAGCACTTCTCTAAAAACATACCTCCTGTTGGTTAAATCAACCCATGATTTAGCCACTGAAAACCATGTAAAACAACATTTCATTGACCAAAATCACTTTGGTTTATGAGTGTCAATAGATGCAGATAAGTATAAAGTAGGGATGGCAATTTTGTTCAAATTGGCCCCACCCCAATTTGGGGAAACATCCCCGCCCCGTTGGGGGACGAAGACGAGGATGGGGAAAAAAATTTTCCCGTTGCCTTGGTGGGGATGGGGAGGAGATATAGGTCCCTGCTCCGAATTTCTCGAACCCTATAAATAATATATTATATTTTTCATCATAAATTCATTTTTTTTATTAAATGAATTTGTTCAATTCCCACTTCAAATTTACACGATTTTAACTTAAATGATAATTCATATCTTAATAATGATTTATTAAATTCATGTCTTATAAATACCACTTGCACTTTCTCTTTTATAACACTATTTCTTAATGGCCATAAGACCAACTTAGGCTTTAACAAGTAAAAATATTAAAATTTTCGACCTTACCTAACTTGGGCCTTTAAAAGTCCTCTATTTATGGGCTTACCTAACTTGGACAGTCTCCACACATTGGTTAGAGCTGCGTGGTTCTGTAGTTTCACACCATATGCGACACATATTGTGAATACCCCCAAATAATAACACACTTCACTGGTTTCCCTGTCCTGAACTATTTATTAGAATTATTTCCATGATAAGTTCAGTCCTCTCAAGTGATGGCTAGGGCAGTCTGCTTATCATAATATTGGTAACTTTGCTTAGGAACCTAATGAATTAGTAATGTGCATGGCATTTTAATAGCAAGGATGAAGAATTGATTCCACAATTTTGATTTCCACCTAAATAGTACAAAAACTATACAATAAAAAATTGTATAAAATATATAGCAGTGCTAGGAAGGTATGCCTTGAATTAATTTAAATGAAAACATTGTATTGACAATCAACAAGGTTGACAATTGACTTGTTGTGACAAAGCCAACAATTTTGATTAGTAGGGAAGCATCCGCATAACTTTTTTAAGGACTTATCACCCAAAAGTGTTACCTCAACCTGTTTCTAATTCATGGGCCGGTTTTATTACCATTACACTGTTGATTTAAGATATGAGTTGTAACATTATCCCTCAAGGAGTATAACAGGAAGATAGGTTCTTTGAGCAATAATCCGGAGAAGCTAGTAAGTGAGTGGAAGTTTGGATACTCATTAACTTTTTCATTAAACACCTTGTTTAAGACACAGATAATTTCTACGTTACGCATAAAAAAACTGGAGGCAGCAAACCATGAAGAAACTGTAACTCCAATTTTTGATTGAAGATGGACCACAATTGGAAGGCAGAAGGTCCTGGATAATCTTACAGCAGAAGCTGGTGGATCCCCTGCTGGAATTGTTGATTGGTAAACAAACTCTTTTTACATGCTTTCTCTGCTTGCAAGCTGATTTAACATAGCATGAAGTAAACACGATAAAATGACAGTGTTACAATAAATAGAAAGCAGTACATAATGTATGCTAAAAATATGTACTGCAATAATTCAAAGCTCTAAAATGCAAAGTTTGGTGAGGCATGAAATGTTAAAAACATAGCCTGTTAAGGTGAAGACTGATAAGATTATTCACTCACTGACTTTAGGTGTCAGGTGCCACCCAGAGTTCCCCCAAACACTTCAGTAGGGCAGGGTTACCCTCAAGTTAAGAGCCCACAATGAGAGGATTAAACAAAATGGTTTCAGACAATATCTCTTAATTACAACCATGGCCTCTTACCTTAGTGGTTATCGGTTCTGTATATAGGAAAATTGGGTTTGATCCCCCTCCTTGCCAATATATTTTTAAAAAAATAATCTCTTAATCTAACTTTTACTTATATTTCAGTTTTTCTCTTAACATTCCAGGGCTGGGTTCACGCCAGATAGGCTATTGACTTTTCCTCAATTTAAACAATTTTGTGTACTGGATTGTGTCTTCATCTCAAACATTTATTTAAGCATCTACAATCTTTTGTTTTTCTTTGTTAATCAAAAGTAAATGATCTCTATATCACTTTCTTTGAATCTCAACAATTCGCTTCAAATTTCATTGATATATATTATGTGAAGAGAAAGATGTTTCCTATATAAAATTTATTGAAGGTGCACACATAAAAGTCAATCAAAAGAAATATTTTTTGAAGTTTTAAGGTTGATAATTTTAATGTGATCAAAAGTTTAATTAAAAGTCCTGATCAAGCAAATGTGACCACTTTTCTCTATATAAAGTACTTTGATTACCGAAATCTGAAAGTTATGAGCTCTTTCCATCTTAATTTTATATGATTTTATTGGTTCTTCTTTTTCTAATGTCGTGACAGTAACTTGAGTAAAACTTGGGAAATTGCTTCCAGAAGGTCACGAAGAGGGAGATGCATGTAACCGATGGGCTAACCCCACGGTTACAATGTTATAGCCTTTTGAAAGCATTTAAACTCAACACTAATGATAAATGAACCACACCAATCAAATATTCTTTAGTTCTTTTTTTTTTTGAGAAGGAGAGGGTGTGTGACCGTCTCAACACATGGGTTAGAGCTGTGTGGTTGTCTAGTTCACTCCAAAAGTGACACATATTGCAAATACCCCCAAATAATGAAACACTTCACCGGTTTTCTTGTCCTGAAATATTTACTAGAACTATTTCCATGATAAGTTAAATTTCAGTCCTCTCAAGGGATGGCTAGGGCAGTTTACTTATCACAATATTGTTAACGTTTCATAGAAACCTAGAGAATTAGTACTGTCCATGCCATATTGCAAGGATGAAGAATTGATTCCGGAAGTTGAGATTTCCACTTAAATAGTACAAAAAATATCCAATAAAAATTTGAATAAAAACTATGGCAGTGCTAGGAAGGCATGCCTTGAATTAATTTAAAATCTAGCATTGTATATTGACAGTCAACAAGGCTGACAATTGATTCGTTGTGACCACGCCAAAAAATTTGATTAGTTGGGAAGCCTCCAGATAACATTTTTAAGGACTCATCAACCAAAAGTGTTACCTCAAACTGTTTTTAAATCATAGAACAATCTTATTACCAATATTACACTGTCGATATAAGATTTGAGCTATCACATTATCTCTCTTAGAGTATGACAGGAAGATAGGTTCTTTAAGCATCAATCCAGATGTATACTCAGTTACTTTTTGATTAAACTCCATGTTTAAGACACTGATAATTTCTACATTGCTGATAAAAAACTGGAGGCATCAGAACATGAAGAAACCATAACTCCTTGTTTGGATTGAAGATGGACCAAAATTGTAAGGCAGAAAGTCTTGGATTATCTTACAGCGGAAGCTGTTCAATACCCTGTTGGAATTGTTCATCCTGTAACTTACCATTGGTAAACAAACTCTTTTTACGTACTTTTTCTGCGTGCAAGCTGATTTAACATAGCATGAATTGAATTGAACACGATTAAATGACTGTGTTACAATAAATAGAAAGCAGTACATAATGTATAATAAAAATATATACTGCAAAAGTTCAAAGCTCAAAAATTAAAAATGTAGTGAGACATGAAATGTTAAAAATATAGCCTGTTAAGGTGAAGACTGATAAGATTATTCGCTCACTGACTTTAGGTGTCTGGTGCCACCTAGAGTTCCCACAAACACTTAAGTAGGGGTCACCCTCAAGTTAAGAGCCCACAATGAAGTGGTCAAGGGAACTCCAGGGGACAGCTGACTCTTTCTTGTTCTGCAGGTTATTGACGCCGGGTAGAATAGCGATTATTCTGCAGGCTAGTCGAATAGATCGTTCACAGGGAGTAACACAAGAAAAACCCTAAAAAACAATACAGAGAAACAGCTCTGATGTTTTATTTAAAATTATGCAAATTAAATAATAATCCCCCCTACTATTACACGGCCTCCTTATTTATAAGGTTAAAGTAAAAAAAAAGGAAAATTGAAATTAGGCAAGTACGAAATAGGAAATTTCCCAAAAAAAACTGAAAACTACTAAATTGGAGGCCTAAATGTCGTTTTTTGGCTAAAATCTTGCCATGCTGATTGCAAAGAAACCAGGTTTTATTCGTTGGCCCGTTTCCAATCAGATTAGGGTCTTTTGGGCCCGATCTGAGCTTGTGGCCCGTTCTAGGTAGTCTACTTGACAGTTCTGCGCTGATCTGCCAACTCTGCATCATCTGACTTGGATCCTCCTGCGTCAGTTATACTTATTTTTGGCTATATAAACATTAAACAAACTACTCATACTTATGTAGTGAAGGTTGTACTCCCATGTATGCTGTCAAGGAATTTTGGACGTCTTTCCAGTAGGGGGGACCATTAGAAATGAGAGAAATCTAAATGTGGAAAATTTATCGAAATGAACCTAGTCAGTATTGTGGGAAAGATGAAAGATAGAGAAAATTTTTGAGGCAAGTGGCAGTGAGGTCTCCATAATCGATCAGCTTTCTGTTCTCTCATCTCAAATGCCTATGACACTCTGCTATCTTTTTCATAAAGGCAAAAGTTTCATACTAAAATAGACATTTTTATTTTGCTATGTTCACAGAAGGAGATAGAATCTTAGTCTCTTATTTGAAAAACTTAAAGATAATACTAATAGGCATTGCTTATAACTAATACGTGATTAACCTCGGTAACAAGGTTTTAATCAGGTAATCCTTGGATTAAATAGATTGTAGTGAGAAATGAATAGTTACTGCATACAATAGCTTGGAAAAAATGAAGGACAAATGATAGGTGCAAATATAACTCAAAAGTTTAAGTTCATGAGCCTTAGGCCCAAACCATGTATATAAGTCACTCTTATTTTTATTTCTTTTAGATATGGGATAACTCACATATGAATATCCCAACAATCTCATTGTGGCTAGTGATCTCAATGATCTTCTCTTTCATCTTGCCTGCAACTCATGGCATTATGACCAAAATATATTTTTCCTGACAGATTTCCCTCAATCTTGAACAAAACAAGCAAAAAAAACACATTGTAAATAATTGCAAGGGAGGAACTCACTCTGAGAATATGGGAGTACTAATCTAATCTGGCTGATCAAATTTAAACACAGAAAATTTCTTTAATTTTTCAATTTGGGATAAAGGACTAAGAGTAATACCACACAAAAAATAGTCATTTTACAATTTAAATTTCCAACAAAATCATTTTAGAATTAGACTAATTAATAAATTCAAAAGGACGAAGCTACATGATAAATTCTTTGCATTGTATACAACAAACCATCACTGTATAATAACAATAACCAAGATATATAAGTTGAAAAAATAACCCAAACTTATAATCCGTAGGAATTAAACTTGGGACTTGGTAGTTCCAGGGTTTCAGTCTAGACCACTAGATCAAGGTCTCATCACTGTATCCTGCATATTCATAATATTGACTTAAATTGTATTTTTTTACTGCAAAAAAAAAAAAAAAACTCTGTACAATTCCCAGATAATTCTGAACACTCCAGTGAATGCTTAGTGGTTTGATTCCATTTTGTGCAAAACGCAATCTTTCGCTGGACTTCATTGTATTATTGAGGCAATATGCCGAAATCGCTATATAATAGTTAAACATTCATTTAAGCTTCTAACCTTTTATTTTTTATTTTTTCTTTCTTTTGTTAATCTAAAATTTATTAAAGGTGCACACAGAGCAGATATATGTTGAAGTTTACACTGATTATTAATCATTATCGTCTCCTGAAATATTTATCAGAATATTTTACATCTGAGTCATCTACGAATACAATTAATAGAAAAAACTCGTTCTCTTAGACACCCACATGTAGATCATCTCAAGGAAATTCCATCTTCACTAAGTTTCAAGAAGTGAACCTGGACAGAATTGTGGGAAGGATGAATATTAGTAGAGAATAGTATCAACAGTAGTGGCCTTAATCCCTCCTCTCTTCTCCTCTTGGCACGTCACGTCTTCATTCTTTTTCATTGCTACAAAACTAATTAATTCAAATTATAAATGAGAATTTTGAAATATGACTTGAGGTTTAAACTCAGTCTTTTAATTTAGAATGAAGATAACTATGCCCCCATTTTAGACCCTTATCCTTAATGATTGATAAGTGATATGTAGAAAAACTGATTCACAGACTTTTCTTTCACTATGAGTTACCAATGAACTTTCTTACAACTCATCAGTCGATTTTGCATAAAATTTTGGGTCTAAATAGTGGGTATTTAACATTGTACTCCAAATCTTGGTACTGTTTCTGTTTGAATGACTATGGGAAAGCCACATGTTCAAATTTACAACTTTTGTGTGGTCCTCGTTATACCTATGACTATGACCTCAACCGTGTTCAACTTCCATTAATTACATAGGAATTTGTATATGCCGGAATCTGGTTAATTGGGAACAATCTGTTTAGTTTTGTTATACACATATCTATGTGAAAAGATGAAAAGGAAAGGCTGGATAACTCACTTCACAATTATTCTCTTTCTTCCATTTTGGCCATAGTTTCGTCCAGGTTCACTGTGTAAGTAATTATACAAGAATCAAATCCCAGGAAATCACTATAAATAGATGTTTCGTTTGCCATTTCTATTCCATTCAAAACGAAACCGATTAAGTTGGAATTAACCCACAAATCAGGTGTCCCCTAGAGTTCCCTTGAATACTTCATTGGGGGCTCTTTCTAGCTCTCAAACATTAGGGTTTGCTCCAATACCTTACTGAAGTGTTTGGGGGAACTCCTGGTGTCACTTGATACACACTACTGTCTATTCATCAATATATATATTTCCTATGTTCACCGTTTGGTTTAACTGCAGTTTCAATTTTTGGATTTTAAAATGATTTTTAAACTATTTTTGATACAACTATGGAACTAAAATCTGTTTATAGCATATATGGTATAATAACAATTAACACAACTTTTCTGATATAAATTTAACTTTTTAGAGATTGTTTTCAACTTTTGATTTTTCGGAAAAACTATTTTTAAGGGTGCTTGTACTAACTTATTGATGCCGGGTAGAATAGCGATTATTCTGCAGGCTAGTCGTAACGGATATTTCACAGGGAGAAACACAAGAAAAACCCTAAAAACACAGAGAAACAGCTCTGATGCTTTATTTAAAATTATGCAAATACCAATAATTATGATAATCTGCCTTTTCCGTATGTGGCCTCCTTATTTATATGGTCAAAGCAAAAAAAGGAAAAAATCACTGAAAATATAATCTTGGGGAAAACTAAGGAAATTACTAAAATTAAGAGATTGTATTAAGGCAGAATCAACGACAGTCCATTTTGACTCGAATACAAAAGGAAATTGCAAATGGAAAGTTTCCTAAAACTGGAAACTGCAAATTTGAAGGCCTAAAACAGAATCAACGGCAGTCAACCATTCTAGGTAGTCCACCTGCCATTTTTGCACTGATCTGCCAACTCAAGGTATCTCAGCACCAACAACCTGTTATCTGACAACTCAGCATCATCTGACTCGGATCCTCCTGCATCACTTATGTTTCTTGAAATCAAATAGGAAATAATCCTCAAGTGTCCCCTATAGCTCTCCTGAACACTTCATTGGGGGATCTCTCATACTAAAATATTAGGGTTTGCTCTAGTATCTTACTAAAGTGTTTGGGGGAACTCTTGGTATCATTTGATATATATACTACTCATCCATTGATTAATCAATATGTTTACCATTTGGTTTAGTTATAGTTTTGGTTTTTGGATTTCAAAATGGATTTTGAAATACTTTTTCCTAAAATAGCTGTGAACCTAAAAGTTATTTAGTATTTGGTAAAACAGTTTTTAAAATATATTTTTTACACAAATTCAGCTTTTTAAAAATTGTTTTTCAGCTTTTAATTATTTTCATAAACCGTTGGGGTATTTGGCTTAACTTATGTTTCTTGAAACAAAAGCCTTTCTAGAAACTTTTACCAAACGTTTTGTTCAGATTATGAGATTGTCATAGATTTTTCATGTATATCTGCTGGTTCATATATTCATGAAAAAATACTGCTGAAAGTAGTTTAAAAGTATTCATCATTAAGATTATTATGGTTGCAAGTTAAACAGTTGTAAACTAAACGAAAATTCACTCTCACATCAAGAAAGTTTGGTTATTCATTTTCTTTTAAAAATGAATCAATTAAGTCTTATTCGTAAGTCCTGAGAGCCAAAAATATGTTCAGTTAAATGTTGTAAATTGAAAGTTGTAACTGATTCAGAGGAGTAATTCGTTAGTCTTGTAGTTCATGCCAGTATATATGTTGCAACTGATTCACAGCACTAATTTCTACCTAAGTAAAAAAATATAAACACCATAAATAATTCAAGATATATATTACATGCATGTCTTGTGTTTCAAAGGAGCGACAACAACTTTTTTTCATCATATTAATAATGACATGTTCCAATATTTATTTTTAATGTATATGGATCTTAGAAAATTCAAAAGAATAAGAAATTAAAATTGAAAATATTATAAAATAAAAATGGAACTCAACAAAAGAACTTTTTCCTTTGTTTTATGTTCGGATGTAAAAGGAAAGTTAGGAGGAAAAATAACACAATATAACAAAACTAATAGGAAAAAATGGGTGTCCAAGGAAACTTCTATTCTCATTTTCCTTAATATGTTAATTTGTTTTGTGTTAAAGAGGAAAAACCTAAAAGTGTATGTTGGCATTATAAGGAAGGTACTGATGACATTGTTTGTTGATGGAAGGATTAAATTTTGAGGTTTGTCAAGGTAAATGAACGTTCTAGGAATATCATTGAAATTTTGTCACTTGTCTTATTGACAATATATGTTTCCTTTTGAAGTTCATGTTAAGGTTTGGGACCAAAATCCCTTCGAACATGATTTGTTGGAAACCCTAGAGCGAAATAGGGACTTTTAAAAACCGAGAAATGGTTAAATGGTATTTTTTTCATTAAAAGATTTGTTTTCTAATTGAATATGTATTATTTGTAGATTACCCAGAATTTACATGTTATGTTTGTTCTTGAACATATATATATATATATATATATATATATATATATATATATATATATATATATTTTGAGTACACGTATAGGAGGGAATCAAACCTAGGTCTCATATATAAAGGACCAGGAGGTAATGACCAGCTAATCACTAAGCCAAAAAAACAAGAGTTTTTAACACATTTTAATTTTATACGTAACTAAAAAATATAAAATAAAAAAGGTTTTCACTTTTCTTTTTTTTTTTTCTTTCTCTTTATAGTGAGCCACAACAAAGTCATTTCAATTTCACCTTCCATTACTAAGATTTCTCATTCACATTGTTCTATAGTACTTCTTTAGGAGCACAATGGTAAAATTTATTACAATTATAACAATTTAACTTTAGAGTTGTCATACCTTATTTCATTTTTGTTGCCTCTTCTTTACCTCTTATAGATAAAGTGTTCTGACCTATTTTCTTCTTGCTTTGATGAGTTGTTGTTGTCTCTACCACCTTTTCTCCAACCAAGAGCTCATATGCGTTCTTGGCTTCTTTGACTTTTCCCATCTCCAAAATTCTCGTCTCTTTCTTTGGAAAAGAGCTTCTAGTAGAGATCTTTCCTCTTTTCTCAATCATGTATCCAGATGTCATTCAAATTTTCTCAACTTCTATTTATTTCATTGACAATGGCCAAAACTCTTGAAAGTTGTTCCGAAATTGTTTCAAACTCTTTTATATGGAGAGATTCAAACTCATCTCTAAGACTTTGTAGATAAACTCTTTTGACCTTGTTGATTCCCTTGGGAGAATCTTCGTTGCCACCCTTGCTTGAAAGCATATATCCGCATTTGCAACTTTCTTGAACATGGCATCATCTACATTGGACCTATATTTGTGGGCCAAAGTTTGTAATGGCCCCATAAGTTTTCAAGTTTTTTTTTTTAATTGAATATGAGTTTTAATTCTTAATTAGAAGAAAATTTTATGGATCGGAGATTTCTACATCAAGATTTTGTGGGTTCATTTCATACTCCAGTTTTGGTAAAATTTTCATATTTTCTACTCCTTTAAATTTTTAGGTTGTTTTCTAGGCTATTTTTCAGCAAGAATTTGAGATAGTTTTGAGTTCTAACCTTTTCTAGGTTAGAGTAAATTGCTTAAACTTGATTTTAGAACTTTTTTTGACATGGTTTGATTTTAAATTGATGGATTTATAAGTTGTTGAAATTGGGAGAAATTATGAAGAAAATTTGGAAATTTTATGTTGAAAATTTAGGATGTTGGAGTTTGATTTGAGTTATGGGTATTGTAAAATATTAAAGTTATGATTTGATTGGATTTGATTTAATTTCATAAATTGGAGAATTTCTTTGTAAGAATTATAAATTTTCACGGAAATTGTTAAGATAAGAAAATTTAGAAGGAAATAAGAAAAGTTTGTGTTGGGTATTGTTAAGAGTGTAAGTTTACAATTATTGAAGTACAAAGTTTGATGGATTCATTAATTAGTGAAGTCGGAATGTGAATTTATGGTGGAACTTTGAATACTTTTGAACTATAGCATGAAAGAAACTAAAATTTGCAATTTGAAATAGCTCTAAAAAAGTAAGCTTTGGGTTTGAAGTATAATAATTTTTGGAACTAAAGGAATTCCTTATGTTAAAAGGATTTTTAGTGAGAAAACTAAAGGTTGAGAAGAATTATATTAAATCGATATTTTGGTGGTTATGAGAATTAATCTAAGTTAGTTTTTGAAAATGTAAATATTGTGGGTTTAAAATCTTGGTGGTATAAAGATTATTGGATTGGTATGATTCCTTTGAAAAATGGAAGAAGTAGTAAGTAAATTTAATATCATTGTCTTGAGTTATGAATCACAATTTTGTTAAGGAAAGGAAAGAAAGAATGAGGAAAGGTAAACAAAGAAAAGGAAACTTGTGGGATTGCAGTCTTTTGATTAATTCTTGTAATTTCTTGATAGATAAAATTTAATTACTTGTATACTTCTTGGATTTGAAAGCTAGATGGTATGTTCTTTAGATATGGTGGAAGAACGATGTAAAAGTAAGGAAAAAGTCCAAGAATAGCACTCGGTGCTATTAAGGTGAGTTTTAATTTACTCTTAGTAAGCCTAATGTAATAAATGTGTTGGAAATCACTTTGGAGATGCCCAGGTGATGATCTTCCAAACACCAAAGTCTAGAATGACTTGTAAAGATGAATCGGAAATAGAAATAGAAATCAATGAAAGGAAAGGACACAACAATTGTTATTGAGGTTCGGCAATAGCGTACATCCCCGTGAGTTCCTCTGAACTCTCTATACTAAATCAATGGTTCTTTACAAATACAGTAACCCTCTCCAAGAAACTCGAGTTCTTGAAGAACCAAGAAGAGAAGAAAGAAAGTGACAAGAACTATTACAAAGCCCTCTATCAAATCTATGCTACTCTCTCGTTTCACAATTGTCCTCTTGAGATTGAAGGTAGGTGACCCTTTATCTAGTGCACCACTTCTTGAACCAATCTTTGAAGTCAATCTCCACCCTTAGATCTTGAGGACCATTCAATCATAGCCCTTCATCAATCCTTAGTGATCCTGTGCGTTTGGTACATGTATCAACGCACCTCTCAAAAGCTGAAGATCCTAGTCTTAGTGTGCTTGGCGCCGCGGCCCAGAACAGGGCTGGCCGTGGAGCAAGGCAGGGCTGCACTTCTCCATCTTTTGGGCGCCACTTCCTTGGGGAGGCTGAGCCGCGGCGCGGCCCTCCATGGTCTTCCTCCTTTGCTGGGCACCGCGGCCTGACCTGATGCTGCACTCCTTTGGCATGCTGTGCGCTGAGGCGCACACTTTGTGCTGAGGTACCAAGACCTGATGAAGCTCCAATTTTTGACCCGTTTAATCCTTAGAAAAATACCAACAATCTCTACCTTTGTCTAAGCGATTAAACCCAAACCCATTGTGCAGAGAACTCAGGATCCAAACTCATCTTGAGTCATCACATCAACCGACTACAATCCTAAGTAGTCCAAGGCAATGATTGAACTTACTTAGAGGTAGAACCTTGGTACCTAAATCTGCATGATTTTCCTCCATGGCTACCTTGTCCACATGAATGCATCCTTTCGTAAAATTTTCCTGAATGAAATGATACCAAACATCAATGTGCTTTGTCCTCTCATGGAACACCGGATTCTTACACAAGTGCAACGCACTTTGACTATCCGAATACACCACCACCTGCTCTTTCAGGACCTTCAACTCTTCCAACAACCCTTTGCACCACATAGCCTCCTTAATGTCTTCCGTTGCCACTATGTACTCAACCTTGGTTGTTGAGAGTGCTACCACCGGCTGCAACTGAGCCTTCCAACTTATACAACATCCGTTTAAGTTGAAGAAGTAGGAGGTAATGGATCTTCTTTTATCCTGGTCTGCTCCATAGTCTGAATCCACATAACCCTCAAGACAGTTGGACTTACCCCTCTTCTCATAAATCAGCCCCACTTATGGGCTTCCCTTCAAGTACCTCAGCAACCACTTCATCCCAAGCCAATGCTCGTTTCCAGGATTACTCATAAACCTACTGAGAACACTTATTGTATGAGCAATATCAAGTCTAGTGCTTACCATAGTGAACATAACTGAACCAACCGCACTAGAGTAAGGGACCTTTTCCATTTCCTTCTTCTCTGCCTCTGATCTTGAGCATTGATCTCTAGAGAACTTGAAATGACTAGCAAGGGGAACCTTCACTTGTTTGCTATCTTCCATAGAGAACCTAGATCTCGAGCATTGATCTATGTAGGAAGTCTAAGAAATCTTCAATCAGTTTCTCTCCTTTTCCCAGATTATACACATCCCAAGGATCTGCTGTGCATGGCCAAGATCCTTCATCTCAATCTCCGAACTGAGTTGAGACTTCAATTCTTCTATCCTCTCTATGCTGCTCCCAACCAGTAATATATCATCAACATAGATAAGGATGATCACCGTTTCCTCTACCTTTTTCCCCTTGTAATACAAGCACGAATCATAGTAGCTCCTCATGAAACCCAAGCTAGTTACAAAGGAATCAAACCTCTTATTCCATTGCCGAGGTGATTGCTTCAGACCATAGAGAGAATTCTTCAATTTGCACACCAACTCTCCCTACCTTCCTTCCTCATAGCCTTCAGGTTACCTCATGTAGATGGTCTCATCAAGCCCTCCATGTAAGAATGCCGTCTTCACACCCATTTGCTCGATTTCCCAATTGAATTGGACCACCATTGCCAATGCTATCTGTATCGTCTTGTACTTCACAACTAATGAGAATATTTCGGTGAAATCTATGCCTTCTCTTTGTGTGAACCCCTTCGCCACCAACCTAGCTTTATACCAGACTTCATCCCCTAGAGTGTTCCCTTCTTTGATATTTTAGATCCACCTACAATCTACAACTCTCTGTTTTTCTGGTTTGGGCACCAATTCCCAAGAGTTGTTCTTCCTCAAAGGATCCATTTCTTCTTCCATTGCTAGCTACCACTTTGACGACTCCTTACATTCCATGGCTTCTATGTAAGTTTTTGGTTCAACCATCCCTTCTATCCAAGGAGATGCTACATTAGCATTCGCAAACCCATATCTCAAAGGTGGTCTGACCACCCTCTTTTCCTGGTCCCTTGTGAACTGGTAGTCATTCTGACTTGGTGCATCATCCCCTTCTAGTTCAGCCTCCTCTTGAGTATCCTGAGCATGGCCTTCATTAATGGGCTCTACTTGGTCTGAACCCTCTTGCCTTCCTTGCTTTACCTGAACTAAAATCTCCTTGATACGATGCTCCACAAATTTCGGATAGGTTTACTCACTAGCCCCTGCAAGGTTAGTTTTCTCAAAATAGGGAAAAAAATTCATTAAAAACAACATCCCTACTTATTATGAGTTTTATTCCTTTTGGTTCTAAGGACCACAACTTATACCCCTTAACCCCATCACCATACCCTAGAAACACACATTTTCTAGACCTTGGGTTAAGTTTATCATCCTTTTGATGTGCAAATGCAGCACACCCAAAAGTCCTAATGTTGCTCAACTCAGAGGGTTTCCCACTCCACATCTCGATGGGAGTCTTGAGCTCTAAAGCTCTAGAGGGTGATATATTTACCAAGTTTGCAGCAGTAGACACATCTTCCCCCCAAAAATATTTTGTAAATCGGGATCCTATTAACATACACCTAACCTTTTCCATAAGGGTCCTATTCATCCTCTCAGCAACTCCATTTTGCTGAGTTGTTTTTACAACCATTCTATGTCTTAGAATGTCATTTAACTCACAGAATTTATCAAAATCGTTATTGCAAAATTCTAAGCCATTATCGGTTCGTAAAGCCTTAACTACCCTACCCGTTTGAGTCTCCAGCAACTTTTTTCACACCACAAATTTATTCAAAGCATCTGATATATTTTTAAGCAAATAAATCCAAACCTTTCTTGAATAATCATCAATTGAAGACAGAAGTTACCTCCCTGCGCTGGTGTTCTTGCTGGTCCCCAAAGGTTCGAATGAATGTAGTCAAGAATGCCCTTAGACTTGTGCACTCCAGTGTTGAAGCTAACCTGGTGTTGCTTCCCAAGAACACAACACTCACAGAAATCCAATTTCTCTACTTTGTCACCACCAAGTAGACCATTCTTGTTGAGAACTTGTAGGCCCTTTTCGCTCATATGTCCCAAGTGAGTGTGCCAAAGGGCTGCCTTATCCATCTCAGCCATCAAGCTTACTACTTGATCCTTGATTTCTGTCTCTCAGATCATCTCATAGAGTCCATCTTTTATTGCTGCTTTGATCACTATCAAAGATCCCTTGGTCACCTTGATTTTTCCTCCCTTTGCTTTGTATGTGTACCCTATGGAATCCAGCTACCCCAATGAGATCAAATTCCTCTTCAAATCTGGAAGATACCTCACATTCCGCAACATTCTTGTGACTCCATCAAACATCCTCAACTGGATGTCTCCTATCCCCCTCACTTGGCAAGAAGTGTCATTCCCCAAGAAAACCTTTCCGTCATTGGTTTCCTGGAAATTCTTGAACCAATCCTTGTGAAGGCACATGTGATAAGTGCACCCGAAATCCAGAATCCACTTCTCGTTGCCTTGCCTCCAGCTCACATTTGAGTACACAACAAGAATATCATCTTACTGTTATTTGGCAACTGAAGCCTCTACGTTGTTGGTATGGATTCCTCCTCTCTCATCCCACATGTTCTTCTTGCAATCTTTCTTGAAATGACCCTCCTTGTTGCAATAAAAACATCACTTTCCTCCAAATCTCGGTTTGAAATGAGATCTCCCATGACTCTGCCCTATACCTCTTGATTTCTCCTGGTAGTTGCCATGAATGCTACTGCCATTCTGAGTTGCTGGCCTTCCTCTAACGAATTACCCTTCTCCACTTGATGCTTCCCTAATCTTGGCTTCAAAATTATGAGCCCTTATGGCATTGATCACAATCTCCTTAGTTAAAGTATCTCTTCCATATTCAATTGCATTAATCAAATTATCAAAACAATCAGGGAATGTTATGCTATAGCTATTCAAATCTTGAACTAGCTTATTAAACACATCAAGATTGTCTTGCAACTCTTTACTAGGATCCATTTTAAAAGCAAAGATTCTTTTAAGATGATAAATCTTATTAGGGAGAGTT
The DNA here is from genome assembly GCA_023935145.1 of Bretschneidera sinensis. Taxonomy (NCBI): domain Eukaryota; kingdom Viridiplantae; phylum Streptophyta; class Magnoliopsida; order Brassicales; family Akaniaceae; genus Bretschneidera; species Bretschneidera sinensis. The sequence goes on along the minus strand of CM043705.1, from coordinate 56,512,035 downwards.
TTAGTAAGAAACAACTCATCTAGTTTCTTCCATATGACAGTAGGATCTTCCGAGTCTCCGCACTCCCTTATGACACTATCTGACATGTGCAAGAAAATGGTGTTGTATGCCATCTTCTTCATCTTAATCCGTTGGTCCTTCGTGATACTTGCTGGAAAAGCATCATCTTCTCCAATAGCCAAGTCCACCTTCTTTTGCATAAGAACTGCCTTGATCTTCTACTTCCAAAGGGCAAAGTCTCCCTTTCCATCAAATTTCTCAACAATTAAATTTGAAGCCATCTTGCGGAGAAAATCCCAGATTTATGCAGCACCCAAAATTGCTTTCCAACTTCTTCTAAACCTCATGAACATGATCGAGGATGGATCTCAATACCCTTCTTGAATCACCCTCAAGAACATGATTTGATCTTGATCTTTATTCCATTCTTGAATCACTCAAGAAGTTGATCTTTGATTCTTAGAGTCTTGACTCCGTCACCTTCTGTTCTAGCTCCGATACCCGCTGTCCAAAGCTCTGATACCACTGTTGGTGGTATCTCTTCCAGCTCTGATACCACTGTTGGAAATCACCTTGGAGATGCCTAGGTGGTGATCTTCCAAACATCCAAGTCTAGAATGACTTATAAAGATGAATTGAAAATAGAAACAGAAATCAAAGAAAGGAAATGACACAACAATTGTTATCAAGGTTCGGAAATAGCCTACGTCCCTGTGAGTTCCGCTGAACTCTCTGTACTAAATCAATGGTTCTTTACAAATACAACAACCCTCTCCAAGAAACTCAAGTTCTTCAAGAACCAATAAGAGAAGAAAGAAAGTGATAAGAACTATTACAAAGCCCTCTATCAAATCTATGCTACTCTCTCTTTACAACCAGCCTCTCTTTTGAGATCTATTCTAGTGCCTCTCTTGTGTTTTGTGTCTTTGCACTCTCACACTTGATCTTGAATTCTCTTGTATAATGATCGCTTGTATGTCTTGTGTTTCACAATTGTCCTCTTGAGATTGAAGCTAGGTGATCCTTTATATAGTGCACCACTTCTTGAGCCAATCTTTGAAGTCAATCTCCACCCTTAGATCTTGAGGACCATTCAATCATAGCCGTTCATCAATCCTTAGTGATCCTGTGCATTTTGTACATGCATCCACGCACCTCTTAAAAGCTGAAGAGACTAGTCTTAGTGTGCTTGGCGCCACAGCCTAGAACAGGGCTGCACATCTCCATCTTCTAGGTGCCACAGCCTGGGGGAGGCTGAGCCGCGGAACGCCCTCCATTGTCTTCCTCTTTTGCTAGGTGCCGCGGCCTGACCTGATGCTGCACTCTTTTGGTATGCTGTGCGGTGAGGCGCACACTTTGTCCTGAGGTGCCAAGACTTTATGAAGCTCTAATTTTTTACCCGTTTAATTCTTAGACAAATACCAACAATATGATTATGAAAATGCATTGATAATTAGATAATAATTTTTATTGGTATATGGACGTATAAGGAAATAATGATATGAATTTCTTGATATTTTTGTAATTGTTGTGGATGGAATGATTGTAATATGATTGGTTATGGATTTTGTGTTGAAACTAGAGATATTATTAATGCATTCTATGGACATGACTTGTAAGGATAGTGTTGGAAATCACCTTGAAAATATACACAAGTGGGAATCTTCCAAACACCCAAGTCTAGAATGACTTGTAAAGATCAGGAATCAGGAACAGAAATAGAAATGAAAGAAAGAAAGAAGACAAGCGATTTGTTATCAAGGTTCTGCAATAGCCTACTTTCCCGTGAGTTCACCTGAACTCTCTGCACTAATTAATGGTTCTTTTACAATCACAACAACCCCTCTCCAAGAAGCCTAAGTTCTTGAAGAAACAAAGAAGAAGAAGACACAGAAAGTGATGAGAACTAACCTTGGAATTTTCCCAAGAAAATTCCTTTTACAAGCCCGTCAATCCCCTTTCTATTCTACTCACTCTTCTAAAAAACCAGCCTTACAAATGAGTCTCTCTTGTTTTGTGTCTTTGCACTCTTTACAATTCTCTCACTTTTGATCACAAGTTATGTCACATTGTTGTTGAGAATGAAGCTAGGTGACCCTTTATATAGTGCACCAACTTCTTATCCAATCTTGAGTGTCATTCTCCACCCTTAGATCTTGATGACCAATTAACTATAGCCTTTGATCATTCCTTAGTCAAGCTATTCATTTTGGACATTTCTCATTAACCATAGAAGAGGTTTACACATGTGTGCATCAGTGTGCCTAGCGTCGCGGCCTAGAACAGGGGGCATCGTAGCCTAGGGCAGATCACACTTCCTCAAGGTTCTGGGCCCCTAAATCCAATTTCTCTACTTTGTCTTCTCCAAGTAGACCATCCTTGCAAATTCTTTGCTAAGAACTTGCAAGCCCTTTTCGCTTATATGTCCCAAGTGAGTGTGCCAAAAGGCTGCCCTATCCATCTCAGCCATCAAGCTTGCTATTTGATCCTTGATTCTGTCTCTCTGATCATCTCATAGAGTCCATCTTTTATTGCTGCTTTGATCACTACCAAAGATCCCTTGGTCACCTTGATCTTTCCTCCCTCTGCTTTGAATGTATACCCCATGGAATCTAGCTGCCCCAATGAGATCAAATTCCTCTTCAAATCTGGAAGATACCTCACATTCTGCAGCAGCCTTGTGACTCCATCAAATATCCTCAACTGGATGTCTCCAAACGCCCTCACTTGGCAAGAATTATCATTACTCAAGAAGACCCTTCCATCATTGATCTCCTTGAAATTCTTGAACCATTCCTTGTGAGGGCACATGTGATAAGTGCACCCGGAATCCAGAATCCACTTTTTGCTGCCTTGCCTCCTGCTCACATTTGAGCACACAACAAGAACATCATCTTGCTGTTCTCCTTTGGCAACTGAAGCCTCTCCATTGTTAGTATGGCTTCTCCCTCTCTCATCCCATAACCTCTTTTTGCAATCTTTCTTGAAGTGACCATCCTTGTTACAGTAGAAGCACATCTTTCCTCCAAATCTTGGTTTGGAATGTGCTCTCCCATGGCTCTGCCCTCCACCTCTTGATTTCTCCTAGTAGTTGCTATGGTTGCTACTGTCGTTCCGAGTTGCTAGCCTTCCTCTTACGAATTTGCCCTTCCCAACTTAATGCCTCCCTACTCTTGGCTTTGAAATCATGAGCCTTTATAGCATTGACCACAAATTCTTTAGTTAGTGTATCTCTTCCATATTCAATTGTATTAAATAAACTATCAAAACAATCAGGAAGAGAATTTAATAACATAACAGCCAATTGTTCATCCAGGAATTTAATACGACAACTAGCCAAATCTTGAACTAGCTTATTAAAGACATCAAGATTATCTTCAACTCTTTATTAGGATTCATTTTAAAAGCAAAGATTCTTTTAAGAAGATAAATCTTGCTAGGGAGAGTTTTGGTAAGAAACAACTCATCTAGTTTCTTCCATATGACAGCAGGATCTTCCGAGTCTCCCCACTCCCTTGTGACACTATCTGACATGTGTAGGAAGATGGTGATGTATGCCATCTTCTTCATCTCAATCTGTTGGTCCTCTGTGATACTTGTTGGAAAAGCATCATCTTCTCCAATAGCCAAATCCACCTTCTATTGTATAAGAATAGCCTTGATCTTCCACTTCCATAGGGAAAAATCTCCATTTCCATCAAACTTCTCAACAACGAAATTTGAACCCATCTTGCGGAGATGATCCCAGATTTGTGCAGCACCCACAAATGCTTTCCAACTTCTTCTAAACCTCAAGAACATGATCGAAGATTAATCTCAACACTGTTCTTGAATCAACCTCAAGAACACGATCTGATCTTGATCTTTTCTCCGTTCTTGAATCACCCCAGAAGTTTGTTCTTTGATTCTTGGAGTCTTGCTCCGATACCTTCTATTCTTGCTCTGATATCTTCTATTCTTGCTCCGACACCTAGCTGTACTAGCTCCTCCGGCTCTGATACCACTGTTGGAAATCACCTTGACAAGATGCCTAGGTGGTGATCTTCCAAACACCTAAGTCTAGAATGACTTGTAAAGATTAGGAATCGAAAACAGAAATAGAAATGAAAGAAAGAAAGAAGACAAGCGATTTGTTATCGAGGTTCGACAATAGCCTACGTCCCTGTCTGCACTAATCAATGGTTCTTTTACAATCACAGCAACCCCTCTCCAAGAAGCCTAAGTTCTTGAAGAAACAAAGAAGAAGAAGAAACAGAAAGTGATGAGAACTAACCCTGAAATTTTCCCAAGAAAATTCCCTTTACAAGCCCTTCAATCCCCTTTCTATTCTACTCACTCTTCTAAGCAACCAGCCTTACAAATGAGTCTCTCTTGTTTTGTGTCTTTGCACTCTTTACAATTCTCTCACTTTTGATCACAAGTTAAGTCACATTGTTGTTGAGAATGAAGCTAGGTGACCCTTTATATAGTGCACCAACTTCTTGTCCAATCTTGAGTGTCATTCTCCACCCTTAGATCTTGATGACCAATCAACCATAGCCTTTGATCATTCCTTAGTCAAGCTGTGCGTTTTGGACATGTCTCACAAACCATGGGAGAGGTTTACACATGTGTGCATCAGTGTGCTTATCGCTGCGACCTAGAACAGGGGGTGCCGTGGCCCTGGGCAGATCACACTTCCTCAAGGTTCTGGGTGCCACGGCCTTGGGTAGGGGGCACCGTGGCCTGGCCTCCTCCTCCAGCACTCCACCTTCTAGGCACCGCGGCCTGGGGTGAGAAGAGGTGCGGTGCTGCCTGATGCTGGACCTTCACTCATTTGGCTGCTTTGTGCTGAGGCACACTCCAAGTGTGCTGAGGCTAATGACTTAATGCTTGACCTCTTCCAACCTTTTTTAAACCTTGACCATGTTTAAACCTTAACCATGTTTAAACCTTAACCATGTTTAAACCATAACCATGTTTAAACCTTAGACAAAAACTAACAGATAGTATGTAAAAGAATCATATTAGAAAGGATATGATTCCACCTAGTGTAGGTTGTTATCTAGGTAGAGGGTATGTATGGATCTCGCCTTACATAGGTTGTTCCCTAGGTGGAGAGTTTGTATGAACCTCGCCTAGTTTAGGTTATTACCTAGGTGGAGGGTACATACGGACCTTGCCTAGTTTAGGTTGTTACCTAGGTGGAGGGAATGATAGGATCCCCCCTAGAGTAGGTTGTTACATAGGTGGAGGGAATGATAGGATCCCGTAGGTTGTTACCTAGGAGGAGGGGATCCAAAGTTTTAAAAAAAAATACAATATGTACCGGTACATGGGGAGGTGTCCCCGTTGTGTTATAATTAACCCAATGAAGGGAAAGGAATTTAATATAGGAAATGAATGGTCAGTTTTTTACATTTGCATAGCATGGCATTTTATTTAGAATGCTTATGTTGATTTATGGAAAATGCATGATTGTATTTACCCAATGAAGGGTATATATAATTTATGGATGAGATGAGATGTATTTTGTGAGTTTATAATTATTTTGATATACTTTGCAGTGAAGATTAATTATTTTGGGTACTTATACTTTTAAATTGTAAAAGTTGGAAAATATGTAAGGATATTGTTTGAGGTATTTGGCCCACAATGGGTATGTGGTGTAATTGGCCCGTGAGAGGCATGTTTTGAATTCGTCCTATGAATGCTTTGAAATGTTGATTGCTGTAAATTAAAACCTATTTTGATTGATGTTGTTTATAAAAGGTTAATGTTATATTGTGTAAAATGCGTTTTGGACTAAGAGTTTAATAACTAATTAAGTTTATTAGTGTTGTTGTAGTGATTACTTCTTTTATGATAAATAAAATACGAAACATAAATCATAAGTGTAATGCAAAGTCCTTCTAAATTTATGTTTATAAAAAGTGATTATATTACAAGATTTGAAAATGAAGAGCATAAATCCCAATACAATTACTTTTAGTAAGATGTTTTCTCACTGAGCTTTATAGCTCACTCCATTTTATTAACTTTTCAGGAAAGCACCGAAAGACTTGATTTCAAGTTGAAGTAAGTTCCTTGTAAGGTCTTAGTTCACGGCATCCTCATCTCTTGAACCTTTCTAAGAGTTTAAATTTTGGTCTTGGTTTCATCTTTGAAAAAGTGTACAAATTAGTTGTAATTGAAGAAGATTTTCCCTTTTTTACTTTCTTTTGTAAACCTTAAAAAGTTACTTACTTGCATTTGAATAATTCCATGTATGTAAAGATATGTGTTTGTATAAATTGTGATGTTTGGGAAAAGAATGTTGTTTGATTGGTAATTTATATAGGTTGCATCTTGAGTCAAGGTGCTCAGTACCGAAAGGAGCCGTTCTGAGTAGGACGCACTCAGGATGGGCCGTTACATATATATATCTTCTCATTTCTCTTCTTTTTCTTCTTAAAAACCTCCAACAAAAAATACAAGTTTCCATCAAAAAGGCCAATAATAATTTAAATGTCTATAGGATGTTTCTTTTTAATACTCTTTAGTTGAAGAAGACCGTTTATTCTCGTAAAAGTAATTCTTTTGGACTTTTAATATGTTTTCCAAAAGCTTATTGAATTGATTTGCTTATATAATGTTCATACATTTTTATATCTTTGGTATGATGGGACTTGATTAGGAATATTCTAGGACCAAGCCTATACTAGTATTAAAGTTTTGAAGAATTTGATCGATCAAACACGGTTAAAATCTAGTTTTTATTTACTTTTGTATGGTTTGCCTTAAATTAAAATTGTTTTAACTTTGTACGTAGTGATTTTAGGTACTTAATTTGTAAATGTTGGTTTGTAAGATTTAGTAAATTCTTGTATGGATTTGATTTTGGATCTAATAAACTATAAATAATTGAAGTAAAATATTTTTTAGATAATATGTTTGCATCAATTTTTAAGTGAAAAAAAAAACTAAATCGGTGATCCAAACCGATTTAAATGGGTTATGTCGGGCTAGGGTTGGATGGGTTTATCGGTTAAGTTGAGATTTTTTCAACCTGGTATAATTGGGTTGGGTTAATTTTTTAGGCAAACCCGACCCAAACCGACTCATACTCACCCCTAAACTAGACTAGTAAGAATTAATTCATTTCTTTGGAGTAGGAAAAAACAAATTTTGTATATAAATATAAATAAAATTTATGGAGTTCTTAAACTTCATATGCTATCATCCAAATAAAAATTTTGTAAGAATTAATTTGAAATTGGTCAGATTAAGCTTGGTTTGTCAAACTTCGAATCGAGCTCAAGTCTATTAAATTGGCTCATTTACCTTGTCGAGTTGAGCTCAAATATCCAACAGTTTGACTCGTCAGGCTAGTTAATCTTTTCGATTAATATAAACTTTTTTTTACATGTATTATGCTTTTTTTATTTATTAAAATAAAAATTTATTACAGGCTCGTTAGCCTCATTAAGGCCTTTTAAGGCTGCTGAGCTTGAGCTTATAGGTTTTCCATATGATTGAACCGGTTCTAACATCTAGCTTTACTAGGCTTCCTCTGAAAGGGCAGCATTGTTCAGCCGGTAATCCCTCCTCTAGGGATGACACTCCTACGTAGAATGCCCAACTAGGAACAAAACAGGAAAAAAAGCAAGTACGCAACTATTTGGCCTAACTGCAGTTTGAGCTGTCGAGAGTCAAAAGTAATTTGTGGATACAGAATCCCTAAGTAGTATAGAATTTATGGTGACTTTGAGACATGTATCAAAGCTGTCGTTAAGGCTTTGTTTGTCTCCATTAGATTGCTCTGGGTTCTGACAAATATTCCTCCAGGATACTCGAAGTCTCTAAGAATCTCTAAGAGCAAAATCAAAGATTATTCCATAAGTTCTCTTTAGAAACAATGAAGAAAATTTATTGTATATTTTCAGAAGTAAATGTAGAAGAAGAAGGAAAATAAATTCTAAAAAAGGAAATGTGGTTAATTTGGAAGTTTTTAGAAATATTTATAGATTTCGTTTCTACTTATAACCATCAGAAAATGAAGAGTACCGATTTTAAAAACGTATTTCTTGACAAAAAGACATGACTTCCCTGAAAATTATAGTTGTTGGAATTCAAATTTCAAAATAACCAACATTCAGTCAACTAAATGTTTTATTCAGTCGACTAAATCAATATTTCAAAAAAAAACGTATAAGGTGTCATGTATTCAGTTGACTGAATCCTAATCCGGTCAATGACCAAAATTTTATGTCCTTCATCGACTGAGTAAATCATTCTGTCAATTGAATCGTGTTTTTCCAACAAACCTCCAGCACTAACTGCATACAAGAAACTGTTCCAGCTGGAAGTAGAATGCCCATCTTAACAGCTAGTTCCTCATAGTTAATAGGGTTGTGCAGCACTTCTCCAACAACAAACCTCCTGTTGGTTAAATTGACCCGTGATTTAGCCACTGAAAACCATGTAAAAAAACATTTCATTGACAAAAATCACTTTGGTTTATGAGTGTCAATAGATGCAGAAAAGAATAAAGTAGGGATTGCAATTTTGTTCAAATTGGCCCCACCCCAATTTGGAGAAAAATCCCCGCACAGTTGGGGGACAAAGACGAGGATGGGGAAAAAAAATTTCCTGTTGCCTTGGTGGGGACTTTGCTTAAATGACAGTACTACAATAAATAGAAATATATACTGCAAAAATTCAAAGCTCCAAAATGCAAAATGTTGTGAGGCATGAAATGTATAAAATATAGCCGGTTAAGGGGAAGACTGATAAGATTATTCACTCACTGCCTTTAGGTGTCAGGTGCCACCCAGAGTTCCCCTAAACACTTCAGTAGGGGTCACCCTCAAGTTAAGAGCCCACAATGAAGTGGTAAAGGGAACTCCAGGGGACAGCTGACTCTTTCTTGTTCTGCAGGTTATACTTATTTTAGGCTATATAAACTTTAAACAAACTACTCATACTTATATAGTGAAGGCTGTACTCCCATGTATGCTGTCAAGGAATTTTGGACGTCTTTCCAGTAGGGGGGACCATTAGGAATGAGAGAAATCTAAATGTGGGAAATTTATCGAAATTGAACCTAGTCAGTATTGTGGGAAAGATGAAAGATAGAGAATATATTTGAGGCAAGTGGCTGTAAGGTCTCCATAATCGATCAGCTTTCTGTTCTCTCATTTCAAATTCCTATGACCCTCTGCATCTTTTTCACAAAGATAAAAGTTTCATAGAACCTGAGTCTCTTATATGAAAAGCTTAAGGATAATACTAATAGGTATTGCTTATATGAAAAGCTTAAAGATAATACTAATAGGTACAGCTAGTTCCACATAGTTAATAGGGTTGTGCAGCACTTCTCCAAAAACATACCTCCTGTTGGTTAAATCTACCCGTGATTTAGCCACTGAAAACCATGTAAAACAACATTTCATTGACAAAAATCACTTTGATTTATGACTGTCAATAGACGCAGATAAGTATATAGTAGGGATGGCAATTTTGTTCAAATTGACCCCACCCCAATTTGGGGAAAAATCCCAGCCCCGTTGGGGGACGAAGACGAGGATGGGGAAAAAATTTTCCTGTTGCCTTGGTGGGGACGGGGAGGAGATATAGGTCCCTGCCCCGAATTTCTTGAACCCTATAAATAATATATTATATTTTCCATCATAAATTCATGTTTTTTTATTAAATGATTTTGTTGAATTCCCACTTCAAATTTACACGATTTTAACTTAAATAATAATTCATGTCTTAATGATGATTTATTAAATTCATGTCTTATAAATACCACTTGCACTTTCTCTTTTATAACACTGTTTCTTAATGGCCATAAGACCAACTTAGGTTTTAATAAGTAAAAGTGTTAAAATTTTCGGTCTTACCTAACATGAGCCTTTAAAAGTCCTCTATTTATGGGCTTAGCTAACTTGGACCATCTCCACACATTGGTTAGAGCTGCGTGGTTCTGTAATTTCACACCATATGCGACAAATATTGTGAATACCCCCAAATAATAACACGCTTCACTGATTTTCCTGTCCTGAACTATTTATTAGAATTATTTCCATGATAAGGGCAGTCTGCTTATCATAATATTGGTAACTTTGCTTAGGAACCTAAAGAATTAGTAATGTGCATGGCATTTTAATAGCAAGGATGAAGAATTGATTCCAGAATTTTGATTTCCACCTAAATAGTACAAAACTATACAATAAAAAATTATATAGAATATATGGCAGTGCTAGGCAGGTATGCCTTGAATTAATTTAAATGAAAACATTGTATTGACAATCAACAAGGCTGACAATTGACTTGTTGTGACAAAGCCAACAATTTCGATTAGTAGAGAAGCATCCGCATAACTTTTTTAAGGACTTATCACCCAAAAGTGTTACCTCAAGCTGTTTCTAAATCATGGGCTGGTTTTATTGCCATTACATTGTTGATTTAAGATATGAGTTGTAACATTATCCCTCAAGGAGTATAACAGGAAGATAGGTTCTTTGAGCAATAATCCGGAGAGGCTAGTAAGTGAGTGGAATTTTGGATACCCATTAACTTTTTCATTAAACACCTTGTTTAAGACACAGATAATTTCTGCGTTACACATAAAAAAACTGGAGGCAGCAAATCATGAAGAAACCGTAACTCCAATTTTGGATGGAAGATGGACCACAATTGGAAGGCAGAAGGTCTTAGATCATCTTACAGCAGAAGCTGGTGGATCCCCTGCTGGAATTGTTGATCGGTAAACAAACTCTTTTTACATGCTTTCTCCGCTTGCAATCTGATTTAACATCGCATGAATTAAACACGATAAAACGACAGTGTTACAATAAATAGAAAGCAGTACATAATGTATGATAAAAATATATACTGCAATAATTCAAAGCTGTAAAATGCAAAGTTTGGTGAGGCATGAATTGTTAAAAACATAGCCTGTTAAAGTGAAGACTGATAAGATTATTCACTCACTGACTTTGGTTGTCAGGTGCCACCCAGAGTTCCCCCAAACACTTCAGTAGGGCAGGGTTACCCTCAAGTTAAGAGCCCACAATGAGAGGATTAAACAAAATGGTTTCAGACAATATCTTTTAATTACAACCATGGCCTCTTACCTTAGTGGTCATCAGTTCTGTATATCGGAAAATTGGGTTTGATCCCCCACCTTGCCAATATATTTTAAAAAAATAATCTCTTAATCTAACTATTAGTTATATTTCAGTTTCTCTCTTAACATTCCAGGGCTGGGTTCACACCAGAGAGGCTATTGACTTTTCCTCAATTTAAACAATTATGTGTACTGGACTGTGTCTTCATCTCAAACTTTCATTTAAGCATCTCACCATCTTTTTTTTTTCTTTGTTAATCGAAAGTAAATGATCTCTATACCTCTTTCTTTGAATCTCAAAAATTCGCTTCAAATTTCATTGATATATATTATGTGAAGAGAAAGATATTTCCTATATAAAATTTATTGAAGGTGCACACACAAAAATCAATCAAAAGAAATATTTTTTGAAGTTTTAAGGTCGATAATTTTAATGTGATCAAAAGTTTAATTAAAAGTTCTGATCAAGCAAATGTGACCACTTTTCTCTATATAAAGTACTTTGATTATCGAAATCTGAAAGTTATCAACTCTTTCCATCTTAAGTTTATATGATTTTATAGGTTCTTTTTTTTTTCTATTGTCGTGACAGTAAGTTTAGTAAAACTTGGGAAATTGCTTCCAGAAGGTCACGAAGAGGGAGATGTAACCGACGGCCTAACCCCACAGTTACAATGTTATAGCCTTTTGAAAGCATTTAAACTCAACACTAATGATAAAAGAACCACACCAATCAAATATTCTTTAGTTCTTTTTTTTCTTTGCAAAATAAATAAACATTGAGAAGGAGAGGGTGTGTGACCGTCTCAACACATGGGTTAGAGCTATGTGGTTATCTAGTTCACTCCAAAAGCGACACATATTGTAAATACCCCCAAATAATGAAACACTTCACTGGTTTTCTTGTCCTGAAATATTTATTAGAACTATTTCCATGATAAGTTAAATTTCAGTCCTCTCAATGGATGGCTAGGGCAGTTTACTTATCATAATATTGTTAACTTTTCTTAGAAACCTAGAGAACTAGTAATGTCCATGCCAGATTGCAAGGATGAAGAATTGATTCCGGAAGTTGTGATTTCCACTTAAATAGTACAAAAAATATCCAAAAAAAATTTGTACAAAAACTATGGCAGTGCTAGGGAGGCATGCCTTGAATTAATTTAAATGCTAGCATTGTATATTGACAATCAACAAGGCTGACAATTGATTCGTTGTGACCACGCCATCAATTTTGATTTGTTGGGAAGCCTCCAGATAACATTTTTAAGGACTTATCAACCAAAAGTGTTACCTCAAGCAGTTTTTAAATCATAGCACGATCTTATTACCAATATTACACCGTCGATATAAGATTTGAGTTATCACATTATCTCTCTTAGAATATAACAGGAAGATAGGTTCTTGAAGCATCAATCCAGATGTATACTCAGTTACTTTTTGATTAAACTCCATGTTTAAGACACTGATAATTTCTACATTGCTGATAAAAAACTGGAGGCATCAGAACATGAAGAAACCATAACTCCTTGATTGGATTGAAGATGGACCAAAATTGTAAGGCAGAAGGTCTTGGATTATCTTACACCGGAAGCTGTTCAGTACCCTGTTGGAATTGTTGATCCTGTAACTTACCATTGGTAAACAAACTCTTTTGACGTACTTTTTCTGCACGCAGGCTGATTTAACATAGCATGAATTGAACACGATAAAATGACTGTGTTACAATAAATAGAAAGCAGTACATAATGTATAATAAAAATATATACTGCAAAAATTCAAAGCTCTAAAATGCAAAATCTGGTGAGGCATGAATTGTTAAAAATATAGCCTGTTAAGGTGAAGACTGATAAGATTATTCACTCACTGACTTTAGGTGGCAGGTGCCACCCAGAGTTCCCCCAAACACTTAAGTAGGGGTCACCCTCAAGTTAAGAGCCCACAATGAAGTGGTCAAGGGAACTCCAGGGGACAGCTGACTCTTTCTTGTTCTGCAGGTTATACTTATTTTAGGCTATATAAACATTAAACAAACTACTCATACTTATATAGTGAAGGTTGTACTCCCATGTATGCTGTCAAGGAATTTTGGATGTCTTTCCAGTAGGGGGGACCATTAGAAATGAGAGAAATCTAAATGTGGGAAATTTATCGAAATTGAACCTAGTCAGTATTGTGGGAAAGATGAAAGATAGAGAATATTTTTGAGGCAAGTGGCAGTGAGGTCTCCATAATCGATTAGCTTTCTGTTCTCTCATCTCAAATGCCTATGACCCTCTGCTATCTTTTTCATCAAGACAAAAGTTTCATACTAAAATAGACATTTTTATTTTGATATGTTCACAGAAGGAGATAGAACCTGAGTCTCTTATATGAAAACTTAAAGATAACACTAATAGGCATTGCTTATAACTAATACGTGATTAACCTTGGTAACAAGGTTTTAATATAGACTTAAATTGTATTTTATCACTAGATCAAGGTCTCATCACTGCATCCTGCATATTCATAATATAGACTTAAATTGTATTTTATTACAGCAAAAAAAAAAAAAAAAAAAAAAATCTCTATACAACTCCCAGATAATTCTGAACACTCCAGTGAATGCTTAGTGGTTTCATTCCATTTTGTGCAAAACGCAATCTTTCGCTGGACTTCATTGTATTATTGAGGCAATATGCCGAAACCTCTATATAATAGTTAAACATTCATTTAAGCTTCTAACCTTCTTTTTTTCATTTTCTGCTTTCTTTTGTTAATCTCAAATTTATTAAAGGTGCACACAAAGCAGATATATATTGAAGTTTACGCTGATTATTAATCATTATCGTCTCCTTAAATATTTATCAGAATATTTTACAGCTGAGTCATCTACGAATACAATTAATAGAAAAAACTCGTTCTCTTAGACACCCTCATGTAGATCATCTCAAGGAAATTCCATCTTCACTAAGTTTCCAGAAGTGAACCTGGTCAGAATTGTGGGAAGGATGAATATTGGTTGGTTGAGAATAGTATCAACAGTAGTGGCCTTAATCCCTCCTCTCTTCTCCTCTTGGCACGTCACATCTTCATTCTTTTTCATTGCTACAAGACTAATTAATTCAAATTATAAATGATAATTTTGAAATATGAATTGAGGTTTAAACTCAGTCTTTTAATTTAGAATGAAGATAACTATACCCCCATTTTAGACCCTTATCCTTAACGAATGATAAGGTAGAAAAACTGATTCACACACTTTTCTTTCACTATGAGTTACCAATGAACTTTCTTACAACTCATCAGTCGATTTTGCATAAAATTTTCGGTCTAAATAGTGGGTATTTAACATTGTACTCCAAATCTTGGTACAGTTTCTGTTAGAATGACTATGGGAAAGCCACGTGTTCAAATTTACAACTTTTGTGTGTTCCTCGTTATACCTATGACTATGAACTCAACTGTGTTCAACTTCCATTAATTATATAGGAATTTGTATATGCCGAAATCTGGTGAATTGGGAGCAAGCTGTTTAGTTTTGTTATACACATATCTACGAGAAAAGCTGAAAAGGAAAGGCTGGAGAACTCACTTCACAATTATTCTCTTTCTTCCATTTTGGCCATAGTTGCGTCCAGGTTCACTGTGTAAGTAGGGCTTCATTCCCTCATATATATTTTTTCTTTGCTTAATATTGAAAAGGGGCTAGAAAGTAATTATACAAGAATCAAATCCCAGGAAATCACTATAAATAGATGCTCCGTTTGTGTTAGTATTTGTCTAACGTTTAAACATGGTTAAGGTTTAAACATGTCCAAACATGGTTCAAAGATGGTTAAAGTCTAAACCAATGTTGGAGGATTAGTTTCAGCAAGTTAAAGGTCTGCACACATGTGTGTGCATCACTTTGGAGCAAGGTAAGGGTAGGCACACTAGTGTGCACACTTCTGCACACAAGCTGAAGGAGTGTTCGCACAGCTGGGTGAAGGGGCAGCATCAGTGTGCGTCACACCGCTCCTTGACCAACGGTGCACCACACAGAATGAAGGCTCCAGAAATGCACCAGCACCGCACCGCCCATCTGTCAGCACCGCACCGTCTAGAAGGTGTGCTGCTTGATGTGCACCAGCACCATACTGCACCGCTCCCCACCAGCACCGCACCGCCCGGAGAGTGTGCAAAGGGACTCTGCCCAGCACCGCACAGTGCCCTGTTGAGCACCTAGGCACTAGGCAAAGTAAAGCACACATGGACTTCCTGTTTTAACCCTCTCTTAGGTGCATGGGTGCAAGGTTAAAACGCACAGTACCACTTAGGAGTGATGGAGGGCCATGATTAAGTGGTAATCATGATCAAAGGGTGAGGATTGAATCTCAAGAATGACCAAGAAGTGGGTGGCTATAAAAGGGGTTCACTAGCCTCATTTTCAAAGAGAGAAGATAACACAAGAGTGTGATGTAATGTAACTTGTGAGACATGTGTGTGAATAAAAGAAATGTGTAAGGGTGCAAAGACACAAACACAAGAGGGACTCATTGTTGTGAGGCTGGTTGTAAAGAGAGAGAAGTCTAAATTAGATAGAGAGCATTGTTAGTTCCTATCTACTTCCTTTCTTCTCTTCTTGGTTTCTTCAAGAACTTGAGCTTCCTGAATAGGGTTACTGTATTTGTAAAGAACCATTGATTTAGTGCAGAGAGTTCGGAGGAACTCACAGGGATTTAGGCACATTGCCAAACCTCGATAACAAATTGCTTATCTTCTTTCTTTCTTTGATTTTCCGTTCCTGTTTTTGATTCCAAATCTTTACAAGTCATTCTAGACTTGGTTGTTTGGAAGGTCACCACCTGGGCATCTTGTCAAGGTGATTTCCAACAGTGGTATCAGAGCTTTGGATAGTGGAATCAGAGCTGCACAACTGAGTATCGGAGCAAGAACAAGAAGGTGACAGAGCTAAGACTCCAAGAATCAAAGATCAACTTCTTGGGTGATTTAAGAACGAAGTTAAGATCTATATCTAATCGTGTTCTTGAGGTGAATCAAGGATGGAGTTAAGATCAATATCTAATCGTGTTCATGAGGGTGATTCAAGAATGGTGTAAAGATCAAGATCTGATCGTGTTCTTGTGGTAGATTCCAGAACGGTGTTAAGATCCATCTTCAATCTGTGTTCTTGAGGTTGAAGAAAGTATTTGTGGGTATTGCATAAATCTGGGAACTTGTCCGCAAAGATGGGTTCAAATTTCGGTATTGAGAAGTTTGATGGAAAGGAAGATTTTTCCTTGTGGAAGCGAAAGATCAAGGAGGTTCTTGTGCAACAGAAAGTGGACTTGGCTATTGAAAAAGATGATGCTTTTCCAGCAAGTGTCACGGAGGACCAGTAGAATGAAATGAAGAAGATGGCATACAACACTATTTTTTTACACATGTCGGATAATATCACAAGGGAGTGCGGAGACTCGAAAGATCCAGCTGTCATATGGAAGAAACTAGATGAGATGTTTCTTGCCAAGACTCTCCCGGATAAGAGGTATCTTCGTAAACGAATCTTTGTTTTTAAATTTGATCCTAATAAAGAGTTGCAAGATGATCTTGATGACAAGATAAGGACTGCATCAAGTGGTAAATGGCTGTTCTTTAAAAGAAGGCCAGCAACTCGGTATGGCAGCAACCATTGCTATTACCAGGACAGAGATAGAGGAGAGAGCCATGGGAGAGTGCACAGCAGCATGCATGGCTACTACCGGGACAGAGGTAGAGGAGAGAGCCATGGGAGAGTGCACAACAGCATGCATGGCTACTACTGGGACGGAGGTAGAGGAGAGAGCCATGGGAGAGTGCACAATAGCATGCATGGCTACTACCGGAACAGAGGTAGAGGAGAGAGCCATGGGAGAGTGCACGGCAGCATGCATAGCTACTACCGGGACAGAGGTAGAGGAGAAAGCCATGGGAGAATGCATTCCAAACTGAGATTTGGAGGGAAGAGTTGCTACTACTGCCATAAAGAGGGTCATGTCAAGAAAGTCTGCAAGAAGATGACAAGCGATAGAGGAGGAAGCCATACCAAGAATGGTGAGGCTTCGGTTGCCAAAATAGAATAGCAAGATGATGATGTTCTTGTTGTGTGCTCGGGTGTGAGCAAGGGGCAAGAAAGCAGCAGGAAATGGATCTTGGATTTCGGGTGCACTCATCACATGTGCCCTCACCGGAGTTGGTTCAAGAATTTCAGAGAAACCAATGATGAAAGGGTTTTCTTAGGGAATGATATTTCTTACCAAGTGAGGGGCACGGGAGACAATCAGGTGAGGATGTTTGATGGAATGACAAGGCTGCTGGAAAATGTGAGGTATCTTCCAGATTTTAAGAGAAATTTGATCTCATTGGGGCAGCTGGATTCCATGGGGTATACATGCAAAGTAGAGGGAGGAAAGATCAAGGTAGCCAAGGGATCTTTGGTAGTGATCAAGGCAGCAAGAAACGATGGACTCTATGAGATGATCGGAGACATAGAAATCAAGGATCAAGAAGCAAGCTTGATGGCTGAGACGAATAGGGCAGCCCTTTGGCACACTCACTTGGGACATATAAGTGAAGAGGGCCTACAAGTTCTCAGCAAGGATGGCCTACTTGGTGGAGACAAAGTAGAGAAACTTGATTTCTGCGAGTGTTGTGTTCTTGAGAAACAACACCGGGTCAGCTTCAACACCGGAGTGCACAAGTCTAAGGGCAATCTTGACTACATTCATGCGGATCTTTGGGGACTAACAAGGACACCAACACAGGGAGGTAACTTTTACTTTCTATCTTTAATTGATGATTATTCAAGAAAAGTTTGGGTTTATTTGGTTAAAAATAAATCAGATGCTTTGAATAAATTAGTGGTGTGGAAAGGGCTAGTAGAGACTCAAATGGCTAGAGTAGTAAAGGGATAAGAACCGATAATGGCTTAACAATTTTTAACCAAGAACTTGATCAATTCTGTAGGTTGAATGGCATTCTAAAACATAGGACAGTTGTGGAAACCCCACAGCAAAGTGGAGTTGCTGAGTGGATGAATATGACCCTTATGGAAAAGGTTAGGTGCATGTTAATAGGATCCGGTTTACCGAAATATTTTTGGGGAGAAGCTGTGGCTACAGCTGCATACTTGGTAAATAGATAACCCTCTAGAGCTTTAGAGCTCAAGACTCCCATGGAGATGTGGAGTGGAAAACCCCCCGAATTAAATAACCTTATGACTTTTGGGTGTGCTGTGTATGCACAACAAAAGGATGATTGTTGTGCGAAAATATACCTAAATAAATAAGCAGATAATCATACTAGTTTTCCTTGCAAGTGCACAAGGTCAATAGTGTAGTGTGGTGTGCGAAAGCAAGATCATCTCCACAAGGATTGATAAAGTTCAGTTTTTAGAATTAGTTTCTTTAAAGTAAAAAGAAATAAAATAACTGTTGAATGTGAGTGATAATAATAAAGACATAGGGCTTTGATATCCACCACTAGTCATACTTTCCCAATTGTATAATGTATCAGTGCACTAGCCTTATCATGTATACCTACTAGTTGCCAACCTAAGGGCATGGTGTCTACTCCTTAAGCTATTGATCTCCCTAAGCAATGAGTTAGGCATGGTATCTACTCTAACTCTTTTCTTCCTTAAGGGATTCAGCATGGTATCTGCTTGAGTTGTTCCTTAAGAAAGCATAAGTACTATGGAAATCAATAACCACATGAGACCTAGGGCATGGTATCTACTCCCGGTTTCCCATGTTGATTAATCAAAGAATCCGGTGTGGATATCTTTTGTTACTAATGTTAGACCCAAGACTCGGTCATCCAAATTGATCTAACTAACAGGTCCATACCACATGCATACACTGGCTATACAGATATATATGAGGAATTTAAATAGGTACAGACATTAATCAAGTTAAGCAACATAATAAAGACTATTGACAAAGATTTATCAATGAATAAATATATGAGAAAGCATAACTAGGGCTTCAATCGAGCCCTATAAGAAAGTAGGTTACACATGCTGTCTAAAATAAACAACATATATAAACTAAGTATGAAATATAAAACCCGAAGAATAATAGGGAGACGGGTTGTCAATCCTCTCCAAAGCCTAAAACTCCGAGCTTAAGCAAAAGATAAAAGTGATCTCTAAGAGGTGATGAATTGTGTGTGCTTTACAAGTGTATTTATATGGCTTTAGTAGTCTTAGAAGGTGCAGGAAACCCTAAACTTCCTAAACCGTCAAAACTCTCTTATTTCCAAAATAGGATTTTGTAGTTTACTGTTCACGCCCGTACATGTGCGCTCGATCACATGCGTCTTGCGCTTGATCGCAGTGTGTGCTTGATCTTTCTTGTGTACGCACGATTGCAATGTGCGCTCGATCGCAATGCATGGTGCGATCGATCACAGCTTGACCAGAGACTCCTCCAGGATTTCGAGGCTTCTTCCTTTAAGTGCCAAAACTACTTCTTTTCTTCCAAGACCCTATAAACACATGTAAAACATACAAATGAAGTAAAATGAACTAAAATAACATAACTAAGGACCTAATAAATGTAAATAAGGGGGCTTAAATATGAATATTTAAGCACCTATCACACCCCCAAACTTACATATTGCTAGTCCTTTAGCAATACTAAACAAAACTAAAATGAAAAATAACAACACCCAGATAGATCCAATGTTCATAGTGTCCACAAAAGTTTTAAGTCTTAACACAAAACTATGATGTGCATTCATGAGCAAGCTTAACAGATATAAACATATTTTTGCAATGAATAAGAGTTTTGAACGCAAATCACTTTCATAAGGCAATTTAAGACACCACAAGTTCGACTTTGGTGTGTGGTGAACTAGCACATAAAAGATTGGGTTTCCAAGTAATTCAAATGTGTAGTGTTTCAATGACTCAAGATTCACCAAACTTCCTATTAGAGTCAACAAAGATGGCATAGATTTTTTTCTTTTATTTTATTTGTGAGATTTTTGCCAAGTTAGTTCCCTTAAGCTTTCTTTTTGACTCGTGTAATGAGCGTTTAGCCAATGACTCCCAAACCAGATGGTTTTAGGGAATTAGGTGTAAAGACACCCCTAAAGACTTACTAGCTCGAGTCAAAAAGGCTACGAAACTAACTAGTCTTAATGCTACCAATCAGAATTTTTCACCTTTTGACGTGACACTCAATGCTTACTGAGGCAAGAGGGCCAGTTACTCAGCAGAAAATAAGTTTTATTGATCATTAGGAGTATTTATTTCTTCTTTTGAGTGCTAATCAATCTTTTCTATTTTTATATGCCAAAATGTCAATCTAATAAGTCATCTAGTTCACAGTTAAGCAAAAGAAACATAAAAATCCAAATAACATGTCATACCCCACACAATTATGTGCTAGTGTGCTTGTGATAGTTTAGGTCAAACTTGTGAATCCTTAAATGTCTAAAAGGCAGTGATCTAGGTTCAAAACTTGATTATTGGCCTATATGTTCAAAGTGTTAAGCTTGCTAATGAAGTCGAATCATAAAGTTTTGTTTAGATCACAAAAAAAAGTTTATTGGACAGAATGAACATGCATTTATCTATGAAAATAGCAACAAAACAGAAAAATGTGAGACATAGTGAGTGTGTGAATGTGTCCTCATACCCCCAAACTTAAATTGCACATTGTCCCCAATGTGTGAATAGCATGGAAGGAGCTGACCTGGGAGATTGAGAACTGATGGCTGGCATGGCTAGTAGCACGCCCCCAAACTTCAACTGGATGCACTTACGCTGTCCTTGAAAAAGAAAGAGAAAAAAATATAAAATGGAAAACAAGTAATAATAAATAGATAGAAAAATAAACTAGGAAATACGAATAATAAAAAGAAATAAATTAAGAAAAATGATATGCTTTGGGGTGCCTCCCATGAGCGCTAAGTTTAACGTCTTCAGCCAGACGTGGTACCCTCTCACTACTGATCATCAAGTGGTACAGTCGGAGAGGTACCGAGTGCCAGAGGTAGGCGATCAAGAATAGCCTGCAGCATAGCCTCCTGTCGTGCAAATCGTGCCTCCAAACTATCAATGCGCTGATGCACGAGTGTGGTGACGGCAGAGACCTCTCCTCGGAAAGAGGAAGGCTCAGCTAGAAAGTCCTGGGACTCAGTGGGTCCCATGTCCGAATGGTCCTCCTCTCGTACTGGGCTAATGACAGGGGACTCGATCTCTATACGATCCTCCTCAACTCGCTTAGCTGCTGGAGCAGGTGCTGGGAGTCCTCGAGGCATGTGCAAGAGGCTGTGTGTCCACTGAGCCTTCCCGAATAGGGGATGCTCTCGCACTGGTCCTTCGCTAGAGGTCCTCTTTATCCCTTTCTTCTTGAGTATGTAAGAGAGTAGGAACGGGAAAAGGAGGCCCCATGCATTGGCCGTGGTAGTCTGACGGCCATGAACATGATCCCAAAACTTGTGTAGCTGACTCCAAATGACAGCTGGAATAGAGTACCAGTGGCCTCTGTGGAAGGTATATAAGGACTGGAGAAACTCATCTCGTCGCTGTGTCTTATGCCCCAATGGACACACATTGCGCTGTAGGATTGTGTCGACGAGCCAAAGTCGTGGAGGCAACTTTGACTGGCTGGCTGCATTGTTATGTCTGTCGACATACTGGCCAGTGCACATGTCTATAATGATCTCAGCCAGGGCAAAGTTCTCCGGCTGTTCCTCAATATCGGTGTCCTCAAGAGGGGACTTGTCGATGCAATGAAGAGCAGCGGCTATATCGGCACTAGTTACCTCAATGGGTGTGCCCCAGACTGAAGAAGTGAGTACTCCTTGTCTGCTGCAGTCAAATGATAGGCTTGCATAAAACTGGACTACGAGCTGGGAGTAAGCAGAGAAGCAAACTGGCTTAAACAACCTCTTCAACCCTCGGTGTCTAAATGCTTGGATAGCCCATTGAGTGGCATCTATGTGCTTGAATACTTCATCGATGGCAAAGGCAGTCTCAAACAAGAGCTCCCGTTGCTAGATGCTGGGCTGGGATGACGAGGCACGACTACTGGATGCACCGAAGGTAGAGGCAGAAGGTTTGGTCATGTTTTTATTTGCTTCTGCCTAATTTGTGATCGATCTTAAATAGGTGCGCTCGATCGCACACTGGCTATGCACTCGATCGCAAGTACCGTGCGCTCAATCGCACACGGTCAGGCTTTTCCTCGAACAGGTCATGTGCACCAAAAGACTAAGTGATGAGTCTTAAATATTGCATATTTTAGACCCTTAACTTACATTTGTTATGCTCTTAGTTAGTAGTATTTTACTTCATTTTACGTTTTTCTTGTGTTTTAGGTGTTTTTACAGCTTTGTGGAGAAAATGAAGCATTTCAGGAGATTTGAAGCTTCTGGAGACATTGCGATCGATCGCACGAGATATGCGATCGAGCGCACCTGCCTATGATTGAGCGCATTGTCAACATCCCACATCGAAATAATTTAAGTTCAGTGCATCTGCGATCGATCGCAACAGACATGCGATCGAGCGCACATGAGATCGTGCGCACAAGACATGCGATCGATCGCATCTGCGATCGATCGCACCACACTGCGATCGAGCGCACACGGGCAGTTTCCCACATCGAATCTGCAACCCATTTTGCTCTGGGTCTCCCCCTATATAAACACCACCTAACTTCATAATTCAGTGTACAATTCCTGAGCCACTTTGGTGTTTACCGGTGGACATCCGTCAGCATTCTGGTGGATCTCGAAGGCATTGCTACCACGAGGGGAAGCGCCGCCCGTCAGCGAGTGGAATTTCTCCCATGTAAAGTTGTTTATTTATTTCTTTATATTCAGTTGTTTTAGTTTAAATGTTTAGCACTTTTTATTATAGTTTTATAGTTATGAGTGGCTAGACTCTTCAGCTAAGGTTGAAGATGAAGCCCCGCCGTTGTTTGGCGTAGTAGTTCAGATTTGCTTGTACAAATCTGACAATTTTTAGTATAAATGTTCTGTCAATTATTTGAGTTAATCTTATAATTGATTGAGTTTAAATTGTCTGTTGGATTTTCTTTGTGTTTCATCTTATGGATACATTGAATGCTTTTCGATTAAATTGGATTCCCTTTGTGATTTGTTAAGAGCGGATACATTGGGTGCTTTTGGTTTAGTTGGGATATTCTTTGTTTTTTGTCTTATAGTTGGATTCATTGAAAGTTTTGATAGGCTATATTTTTAGAACATGTATGCTTAACTTCGGTGGGGTGGGTTCGGAAACCTTAGTGCTTTTTATTATTAGTTTTAAAATCAATTTAATTTAGTTTTAATTTATTTTGCAATATCATCTGAAATTCGGAACTAGGTTAAGATAGAGTTAATTTAGATTAAAAATTATATTTTCACAACGCAATTCCCTGTGGATTCGACCTCGCACTTGCACAACGCTATACTGCAAACGACTCGTGCGCTTGCGAGTAATTTAAAACTCACAACAAGTTTTTGGCGCCGTTGCCGGGGAATTGTTTGGTTTGTGAAAATTTTTGGTCTAAAATGATTTTATTTTTCTACTAGTTAGTTATCAATTTTTTTTTTAAAAAAAAAAATTAATTAATCAATTTAATTAAAAAAAAAATGTGGATGAATCCAGCGCCGGTTTCACAGTCTTTAGAGGACGCCCTCAAGGATTTCATTAAAATGTCCAGCTCGTCCCTCAATGCTGCCAACACTTTCAATGTTGAAAGCTGTTCCATTTGTGCTAGTCCCATGCATCTAGTACAGAATTGCCCATCAATGCCGGCTTGTGCCGAGTATCCTATGGAACAAATGAATGCTTTCAATGACTTTTGTTGGCAATCAAATGGATCTTGCTCCGAAACATACAATCCAAGGTGGTGGGACCACTCTAATTTTTCATGGGAGCAGAACCAACCAATGAATCTGGGATGAGCCCCTTACCATGCTCACAATCAATACACTCCCGAATTTCCTCCACCAATTCCAAATTATGGTCACTCAGCTTATCCAGCACCATCACCCGCTTACCAAGCTCCCATTCAAGCGCCAGCGTCGGTTTCACAGTCATTGGAGGACGCTCTCAATGATTTCATGAAAACGACTAGCCAATTTATGAGTGAAATGATGAGTGCAACAATAGAAAACACCCAAGCGATTGCCACACTAGAGAGTCAAATTGATCAGATCGCAAGTTATGTGGGTGAAGGAGAGGAAGGAGAGTTCCCCAGTCAATCTGAGACTAACCCAAAGGAACAGTTTGAGGTGGGAAATTCTTCAACTCCAATGCATTGGCAGAAACAAGTGCAATCAAATGTCCCATACTTGTCTGGGAGACAAGTGGACAATCAAGTGGCAACAATGAGAAGAGAGATGCTGAGCCATCTACAGCCACTCGTATTATTAAGGATCTCTCTAGGTCGTTTTTACCTAAAGCGCCTTACCCTGAGAGACTACAAGTGCCCAAGAAAGAAGGGAAGTCTGAGGACATTATGGAGGCATGCTTTGCTCAGTTTGAAGAGGATTTGGACTTAGATAAGTTACTTGAGCAAGCAAATACTATCGTGGAGTCTGCTCCTCGGGAGAGTAGTAGGACAGAGGAGACTATGGATGAATCCCGTATTGAGGATCCCTTGGAGGCATGCTTTGCTCACTTTGGAGAGGACTTAGGCTTAGATAAGTTACTCGATGAAGTAAATGTCATTTTGGAGTCTGATCCTCGAGAAAGCAGTGAGACGGAGGAAACCACAACACCTGAACCTCACAAGAAGGAACTTAAGCCTTTACTGGATAATCTTGAGTATAAGTTCCCAGGTCCAGCAGATTCTTTGCCTATAATGATAGC
The DNA here is from genome assembly GCA_023935145.1 of Bretschneidera sinensis. Taxonomy (NCBI): domain Eukaryota; kingdom Viridiplantae; phylum Streptophyta; class Magnoliopsida; order Brassicales; family Akaniaceae; genus Bretschneidera; species Bretschneidera sinensis. The sequence goes on along the minus strand of CM043705.1, from coordinate 56,487,103 downwards.
TTTAGATTTGGGTGATGCTCCAGAGGAGAAATTATTGGACGTCTTAAGAGAGCATCACGAAGCTATAGGTTGGACTATTGAGGATGTCAAAGGAATCAACCCCTCGTTGGTGATACACATGATACAGTTGGAGGAGAATGCCAAGCCATCGAGGGAGCCACAAAGAAGGCTCCACCCTGCTTTGCAAGAGGTTGTGAGGGCGAAAGATATTAAGCTGTTAGAGGCAGGGATCATTTATCTCATCTCTGATAGCAAGTGGGTGAGCCAGATTCCAGTCGTGCCCAAACGTGCTGAATTTACGGTAGTAAATAAAGACAACGAGTTGGTTCCAACTCGAGTACAGTCAAGATGGAGAAAGAGTCTAGACTACCGTAAATTGAATGCTGCCACCAGACCTGATCATTTTCCATTCCCATTTATTGATCAGATGGTGGAGCATTTAGTTGGGCATGTTTACTAATGTTGGGTCTGGCTGAAGACGTTAAACTTAGCGCTCATGGGAGGCACCCCACAGCTTATCTTTTCTTTTGTTTATCTATTATTTCGCATTTTTATGATTAATATTTGTTTCCAGTATTTTTTATTTTCCAGTTTTTATTTTTCAGGGACAAAGCGTACTTCAATTCAAGTTTGGGGGTATGCTATGAGCCATACCAGTCCAGATAGTTCTCCATATCTCAGGTCAGCTCTTTCCATATTAGTCACACATTGGGGTCAATGTGTAATTTAAGTTTGGGGGTATGGGAGACACATCACACACTTTGTCCTAATTTGTTGTCTTTTCGTCATAGAGATAAATGCATGCTCATGTTATCGTGAAATTTTGGTTGATCTAAACATTTTCTGTGATGTGATGTCATTGGTGAGCTTAACATTTTGAACACATGATCTGGTGATAAATTTTTTAAAATTTAGTTACTTACTTTAGGCATTTTGAGAATTCACATGTTTGATCTAATCTAACACGAGCACATTAGCACAAATTATGTGAGGTATAACACGTGATTTTAATGTGTATTTTTCCTTATCTTAACTAAAACTGGATGACTTGTTGGATGAACTCTTGGGCATAGGAAAATATTACAAAAAAAAATTATCAATAAACTTTTCGCTGAGTAACTAGACCTCTTGCCTCAGTAAGCAGTGAGTGTTCACGTCAAAAGGTGAAATTTTGCTTGGTAATATTAAGGTCGGTTTAATTTCGTAGCCTTTTTGACTCGAGTTAGTAAGTCCTTAGGGGTGTCTTTACACCTAATGCCCTAAAACCACCTGGTTTGGGAGTCATTGACTTAACACTCGCTACATGGGTTAATTAGAAAGCTCAAGGGAACTAAATATAGCCGTGCCTTAATAATAAAATAAATAAAAGAAAAACTATGCCTTTTTGTTCATTTTTGATGGGAAATTCGGTGAATCTTGAGACATGGAGACCTTACACATTAGAGTTACTTGGAAGCTTCATTTTTATATGCTAATTCATCTTACACTGATTCAAGCTTGTGATGCCTTATCCTGCCTTTTGCAAGTAATTAGATTTTAACATTTCTATTCATTGCGAAGATGGGTTCACCTTTTTAAGCTTGCTTATGAATGAATATCATGGTGATGTGTGCTCCTTAAATTTTTGGATACCATGAGTGATGATTTTATCTTTATGTTCTTTGTTTTTCATTGAGTCTTTTATTTTGTTTTGCTAAGGGACTAGCAAAAATATAAGTTTGGGGGTATTTGATGAGTCTTAAATATTGCATATTTTAGACCCTTAACTTACATTTGTTATGCTCTTAGTTAGTAGTATTTTACTTGATTTTACGTTTTTCTTGTGTTTTGTGTGTTTTTACAGCTTTGTGGAGAAAATGAAGCATTTCAGGAGATTTGAAGCTTCTGGAGACATTGAGATCGATCGCACGAGATATGCGATCGAGCGCACCTGCTTATGATCGAGCGCATTGTCAACATCCCACATCGAAATAATTTAAGTTCAGTGCATCTACGATCGATCGCAGCAGACATGCGATCGAGCGCACATGAGATCGTGCGCACAAGACATGCGATCGATCGCATCTGCGATCGATCGCACCACACTGCGATCGAGCGCACACGGGCAGTTTCCCACATCGAATCTGCAACCCATTTTGCTCTGGGTCTCCCCCTATATAAACACCACCTGACTTCATAATTCAGTGTACAATTCCTGAGCCACTTTGGTGTTTACCGGTGGACATCCGTCAGCATTCTGGTGGATCTCGAAGGCATTGCTACCACGAGGGGAAGCGCCGCCCGTCAGCGAGTGGAATTTCTCCCATGTAAAGTTGTTTATTTATTTCTTTATATTCAGTTGTTTTAGTTTAAATGTTTAGCACTTTTTATTATAGTTTTATAGTTATGAGTGGCTAGACTCTTCAGCTAAGGTTGAAGATGAAGCCCCGCCGTTGTTTGGCGTAGTAGTTCAGATTTGCTTGTACAAATCTGACAATTTTTAGTATAAATGTTCTGTCAATTATTTGAGTTAATCTTATAATTGATTGAGTTTAAATTGTCTGTTGGATTTTCTTTGTGTTTCATCTTATGGATACATTGAATGCTTTTCGATTAAATTGGATTCCCTTTGTGATTTGTTAAGAGCGGATACATTGGGTGCTTTTGGTTTAGTTGGGATATTCTTTGTTTTTTGTCTTATAGTTGGATTCATTGAAAGTTTTGATAGGCTATATTTTTAGAACATGTATGCTTAACTTCGGTGGGGTGGGTTCGGAAACCTTAGTGCTTTTTATTATTAGTTTTAAAATCAATTTAATTTAGTTTTAATTTATTTTGCAATATCATCTGAAATTCGGAACTAGGTTAAGATAGAGTTAATTTAGATTAAAAATTATATTTTCACAATGCAATTCCCTGTGGATTCGACCTCGCACTTGCACAACGCTATACTGCAAACGACTCGTGCGCTTGCGAGTAATTTAAAACTCACAACACTAAGCTATGGTCTTGAGGATTTGAATATGATCCCAACCTCCTGGAAACAGACAAGCACCCAATCATTCACAAGATACATATATTTATACTTGAAAAGTAATTAAAACGGATCAAAAATTCGTGTGTGTGTGAATCGAAATGGGTACCTTGTGTATGGACGGAATGGGTAATGGGGAGGGTGTATGTGGAAGAAATGGCTGATGATGGTGGTGATAGTGGATGTCAGTGGTGATGGGGAGTGATGATGGAGGTGATTGTGAAGTGGAGAGTGTGAGTGAGAACGGCTGAGTGTGAGAGTGTGAGTCTTGTGCGAGAGGGAGTAAGTGAACAGTGAGATAGTGAGTGAGTGTGAATGAAAGTGTTTAGACTTTATATCTGAACCTTCTGCCATGAGTGTGCTTGATCGCACACGGGTTGCGCTCGATCGCACTTGTGTGCTCGAGCACATTGACTGGCGAACTCGATCGCACTCTTACGCTCGATCGCATGGAATGCTGAGATCGATCAGTGTGCATGTGCAAAAAGAAAAACTTACCTTAGCTGAAAAATGATAAATTTGGAACAGTACAACCTTACCATTGGTTAGGGGCCTCAGTACCATTAACCTTAGTAGAGGCGCTTGAGCTGTATAAGTAATCAAATATGAGCTGCTCAAGTTCTCTCGTGCCATAGTACTAGTTGGTTGGGAGGAAGCACGTAGAGTCCATCCCTTGTGGCTCCAGTGCTTGTGTTTCAGCTGTATACTGTACTGATTCAAGTGTCAAGTCTTCATCTCTTGGAGGAAAGTTAATGTCTAGGTAAGGCTTGGCTCTGTGTCCATTTATTGTAAAGGGCTGATTTTCGTTTGGACTACAGACTTCTAATGCACCATGAGTGAAGACCTTGGTAACCATGTACGGACCGTACCATCTGGACTTGAGATTGCCTGGGAATAGTTTTAATCGTGAGTCATAGAGCAACATTGTTTGTCCTACATGGAACTCCTTCTGTACGAGTTGTTTGTCATGATAAGCCTTTGTCCATTCCTTGTACAACTTGGCATTCTCATAGGCATCATATCTCAATTCTTCAAGTTCATTTACATGTAGCTTTCTTTTCTCCCCCGCTTGTTTCATGTCGAAGGTAAATTGCTTTATGGCCCAATATACTCGATGTTCTAATTCCACCGGGAGATGGTACGCTTTTCCAAAGACTAGGCGGTAGGGAGACATGCAAATTAGAGTCTTATAAGTAGTCCGATATGCCCATAGAGCATCATTTAAACGTAGAGACCAATCCTTTCGATTAGGCTTCACTATCCTTTCTAAGATTCCCTTGATCTCTCGGTTGATTATCTCTACTTGGCCACTAGTTTGAGGATGATATGGAGTGCCTACTCTATGAGTGATCCCATATTTCCGGAGTATTTCGGCAAAAGAGCGAGGATGAAAGTGGCTGCCTCCATCACTGATGATCGCTCTTGGAGTCCCAAATCGTGTAAAGATGTTAGCCTGCAGAAACATTACAACTACTTTGTGATCGTTAGTTTTTGAGGGGACAGCCTCGACCCATTTGGACACATAATCCACACCCACAAGAATATATAAATAACCAAAGGAGTTAGGAAAGGGTCCCATGAAATCAATGCCCCATACATCAAAAAGTTCTACTATATGAATATTCTGTAAGGGCATCTGATTTCGGGAAGAGATGTTACCTGTCCGCTGGCATCTATCACATGAGCTGCAAAATGAGAAAGCATCTTTAAACAGATTAGGCCAATAAAAACCAGATTGTAGTACCTTAACAGCTGTTCATTTTGCCCCAAAGTGTCCTCCATAAGCAAACTGGTGGCAGTGTTGCAATAAGCTCGAGTGCTCCTCTTCTGGGATACATCGTTTGATGATTTGATTGGGGTAGACCTTGAAGAGGTAAGGATCATCCCAATGGTAGTGTCTTGACAGAGATTTTAGCCATTTCTTTTCTTGAGTGGTCATGCCTGGGGGAAAAACTTTAACAGTTAGATAATTCACTATATCAGCATGCCATGGAAGTTTTACCTCTAATGCGAATAGTTGTTCATCAGGGAAGTTCCCATTCAAAGGCAACTCTTTATTATCATTTTCATAGGGAAGCCTTGACAAATGATCCGCAACGACATTCTCATTGCCTTTCTTGTCTTTGATTTTTAAATCGAATTCTTGTAGTAGGAGTACCCATCTGATTAGCCTAGGCTTCGCATCTTTCTTAGAAAACAAATATCTCAAAGCAACATGGTCAGTGAATACTATAACTTTAGAACCAATAAGATATGATCTAAACTTCTCTAAAGCAAAAATAACAGCTAACAATTCTTTTTCAGTAGTAGAATAGTTAAGCTGAGCCTCTTTTAAAGTTCTAGAAACATAGTAAATAGCATGAGGTACCTTATTTATTCTTTGACCTAAGACAGCTCCTAAGGCGAAGTCACTGGCATCACTCATTAATTCGAGAGGGAGATTCCAATCTGGTGTCATCATTATTGGGGTAGAGGTGAGAACATTCTTCAAGGTGTTGAAAGCTTGCATACAATCATCATTCCATTCAAACTTGGTATCTTTAGCCAATAATGCACAAAGAGGTCTTGAGATTTTGGAGAAATCCTTGATGAATCTTTTATAGAAACCGGCATGTCCAAGGAAACTTCTAATGACTTTGACTGTGAGAGGGGGAGGTAGCTTTGAAATAATGTCTATCTTAGCCTTGTCTACCTCGATACCTTTGTTTGAGATGGAGTGCCCCAACACAATACCTTGTTGAACCATGAAGTGACATTTCTCCCAATTTAGTACTAAATTACTCTCTTCGCATCTTTTTAGGACATTTTCTAAATGATTTAGGCACTCATCGAAATTAGAACCAAAGACGCTAAAATCATCCATGAACACCTCAATGTATTTCTCTACCATATCGGAAAAAATGCTATCATACATCTTTGAAAAGTAGCTGGTGCGTTGCATAAACCGAATGGCATTCTTCTATAAGCAAATGTACCGAAAGGACATGTGAAGGTAGTCTTTTCTTGATCCTCAGGTGCTATGGCAATTTGATTGTATCCACTATACCCATCCAAGAAGCAGTAATAACTGTGGCCGGGTAACCTCTCTAGCATTTGATCAATAAATGGCAGGGGGAAATGATCTATTCTAGTTACTTTGTTCAGTTTCCGGTAATCAATGCATACTCTCCAACCCGTTGTTTTTCTAGTAGGTATGAGCTCCTCATTTTCATTTTTTACAACGGGTAATCCCACTCTTTTTAGGAACAACTTGGACCGGACTCACCCATTTGCTATCCGATATAGGGTAGATGATGCCAACATCTAGTAGCTTCAATACCTCGGCCTTTACTACCTCTTTCATATGTGGGTTAAGTCTTCTTTGAGCATCTCGAGTGGGCCTTGCTTCTTCTTCAAGGTAAATACTATGCATGCATTTTGCTGGACTTATCCCCTTAATGTCAGCAATGGTCATCCAATGGCAGATCTATGCTCCCTAAGAACTCTTAACAGCTTCTCTTCTTCTCCACTACTCAAGTTAGCAGCTACAATAAGGTCTTCTTTTCTCCCAAGTAGGTAAATGTTAAATGCTCTGGTAGCTGCTTTAGTTTCAATGCTGGTGCCTGGACAATGGATGGAAGAAGAGTAGTATTAGTGGGTATGAGAGATTCAAATGGAGGAGGATACTTACTGGAGTATTTTGGAGAGGTCTCAAGGAGGTGCACAGCTGTGATGATGTCACTGTTAGCATCTTCATATTCTTGCTCAATATCCACCTCTGTGATGCTATGGGTGATGGTAGTCTCCAATGGATTAAGTTGTTGGACCTGAAAAGCTTGCTCAACAAAGTTTTGTATCATGCAAACATTAAAGCATTCCAAGTCATCTTGAGGAAGTTTCATTGCATCCGATATTTTAAACTCTATTTTTTCACCATTGATTTTTATACTCACTATACCCTTCTTCACACAAATCTTAGTGTCGACAGTTCTCATGAAGGGTCTCCCTAATATGATAGGCAAAGACAATGGCATAGGGCATTCCTCCATGTCTAATACAATGAAATCAGCAGGTAAGATGAACTCGCCAACCTTTACTAAGACGTCCTCAAGAATACCCTTAGGTCTTTTAATACTCCTATCTGCTAATTATAAGGTAATAGAAGTCGGGTGTAGCTCCCCCAAACCTAGGGTTTCGAATACCATGTAAGGTAGTAAGTTTAACCCCGCTCCTAAGTCTAGTAATGCTTTGTCAAATAGCTGATCACATATTCTACAGGGAATAGTAAAACTACCCGGATCTTTTAGTTTTGGTGGGAGTTTTCTTAGTAGGACAGCACTTACTTCTTCTGTTAATGCTACAGTCTCATGTTCTTGAAATTTTCTTTTATGAGTGCAACAATCTTTCAGGAACTTAGCATAGTTAGAAATTTGTTTAATGGCATCTAACAAAGGAATATTAATCTCTATTTTTCGCAAGGTTTCAAAAATATCAAGTAGTTTATTGTCTTTCTTTTGTTTTACTAACCTTTACGGGAAAGGTGGTGCATTCACCTTCTCCGTCTCACTTACCCTTGATGCCGATGGGGTTTCTTTGGATGCTGCTGCAGACTCATCAGACCCTATCACTTTGCCATTTCTCAAAATTATGACAGCCTTTAGTTGTTGATGCCCTCCAGGGTTGGGAAGTGTTTGAGCCGGGAGCTCTCCTTGCTTTCTACCACTGAGCTCTTTAGCCAGTTGTCCCATTTGTACCTCTAGTCGCTGAATTTCTTGTTCATGTGCTGTAGTGATCTGTTTTTGCTGAGTCATGAACTGTTCTTGTGACGTCATTAATTGCTACTGCTGAGTGGCCAGTTATCTCACAAGACTTTCGAGATCGTTCTTCTTTGGTTTAGGGTTGGAAGTTTCTGTGCTGCCCTTGACTGCTTTGATTGTTGCTCCACGAGAAATTTGGGTGGTTTCACCATCCAGGGTTGTAAGTGTTGGCATATGGGTTATTCTTCGGTGGATAGTTGTTAGGCCCCACGTAATTGGCTTGTTCCGGATCTGCAGATGAGTACAATGGACAAGTGTCAGTATTATGATCGTATTGGGAACATATTACACATACTTGGAGTGGGGTGGATGGTAGGCTGGATGAGGCATTTTGAGTAGTCATGGCTTTTACAATCATATCTAGCCTCGTATCTAGCTTCCTCTCCAAAGCAGCTATTTAGGCAGAGGGTCCACTATTCAGAGTAACCTCATACATACCTCTGCTCTTGACTCCTTGTCTACCTCTAGAGGAGAACTGTTGAGTGTGTTCAATGAGGGTTTTGAAGAGTTCCATCGCTTCTTTGCTGCTTTTCTCCATCAACACTCCTCCATAACCAGAATCAACAATACTTTTGTTAGTGTCATTCAAACCTTCATAAAAGGCTTGTACCAATTCATCTTGAGGCAGGTTGTGATGTGGGCATTTGAGTAGCAGCTCGTTGAAGTGTCCCCATGCTTCGAAGAAGAGGTCTCCATCTTTTTGTTAGAAGTACTGGATCTCCTTCCTCATTTGCCTCGTCTTTTGGGCTGGGAAAAACTTCCTTAGGAACTTGCTTGCCAACTTGTCCCAAGTGTGGATGGAAACTGTAGGCAAAGAATTATACCATAGTTTAGCATTATCTTTCAATGAAAAAGGGAACAGAATTAACCTTATTCCTTCTTAGTCTAGGCCTTGTATGTGCTGAAACTTGCAAAGATCAAAAAATTCTCGGAGGTGCAAGTGTGGATCTTCATTAGGAGTTCCCTAAAATGAGTTAAAGCATTCAATATTTATAGAGATATGTAATAGTTTCCCGCCGCCTCAAGTTGATATGCAATGCATGATGATTAATCAATGTTCCGTGGGATGAAGGAGTGCTTCATCGGTACTCGTGCAGGTGGTTACTGGTTTTTGAGCTGTTCCGCCATTGGTGTTTCGTTCTCGACTTCTTCTTTGTTCTCCTTGAAGTTGTTCCTAAGCCTTTGTCGGATTGTCCGTTCAAGCTCAGGATCAAGGGGAAAGAATTTTGGATGTCGGGATTGAAGTCCGTGCATAAATCAGGTTAAACTAACTTCAGTGCAGCAATTCACTCTGCTGCTCGGGTAACTCTCTATCCTATTTGTGCTCGATCGCACAGAAGGCTGCAATCGATCGCAAGTATCACAGAAAGTGTGATTTAGGGTTTGATGTACCTGAAACAAAAATGGAAATCAATTAGGGTTTAATGAAAGATGGTAACAGAAAATAAAGTAATACTAATAATGATTAAATGAAAGTAAATCTAAAAGGAACTTTAGTGCAATTCCCGGCAGCGGTGCCAAAAACTTGTTGTGCGAAAATATACCTAAATAAAGAAGCAGATAATCATACTGGTTTTACTTGCAAGTGCACAAGGTCAACAGTGTAGTGTAGTGTGCGAAAGTAAGATCATCTCCACAGGGATTGGTAAAGTTCAGTTTTTAGAATTAGTTTCTTTAAAGTAAAAAGAAATAAAATAACTGTTGAATGTGAGTGATAATAATAAAGACATAGGGCTTTGATATCCACCACTAGTCATACTTTCCCAATTGTATAATGTATCAGTGCACTAGCCTTATCATGTATACCTACTGGTTGCCAACCTAAGGGCATGGTATCTACTCCTTAAGCTATTGATCTCCCTAAGCAACGAGTTAGGCATGGTATCTACTCTAACTCTTTTCTTCCTTAAGGGATTTAGCATGATATCTACTTAGTTGTTCCTTAAGAAAGTATAAGTACTATGGAAATCGATAACCACATGAGACCTAGGGTATGGTATCTACTCTCAGTTTCCCATGTTGATTAATCCAAGAATCCGGTGTGGATATCTTTTGTTACTAATGTTAGACCCAGGACTCGGTCACCTAAATTGATCTAACTAATAGGTCCATACCACATGCATACGCTGGCCATACACATACATATGAGGAATTTAAATAGGCACAGGCATTAATTAAGTTAAGCAACATAATAAAGGCTATTGGTAAAGATTTATCAATGAATAAATATATGAGAAAGCATAACTAGGGCTTCAATCGAGCCTTATAAGAAAGTTAGTTACACGTACTGTCTAAAATAAACATCATATATAAACTAAGCATTAAATATAAAACCTGAAGAATACTAGGGAGACGGGTTGTCAATCCTCTCCAAAGCCTAAAACTCCGAGCTTAAGCAAAAGTTAAAAGTGATCTCTAAGAGGTGATGAATTGTGTGTGCTTTACAGGCGTATTTATAGGGCTTTAGTAGTCCTAGATGGTGTAGGAAACCCTTAACTTCCTAAACCGTCAAAACTGTCTTATTTCCAAAATAGGGTTCTGCATTTTACTGTTCACACCCATACATGTTCGCTCGATTGCATGCGTCTTGCGCTCGATCGCAGTGTGCGCTCAATCCTTCTTGTGTGCGCACCATCACAATGTGCGCTCGCTCGCAATGCATGGTGCGATCGATCGTAACTTGACCAGAGACTCCTCCAGGATTTCCAAGCTTCTTCCTTTAAGTGCCAAAACTACTTCTTTTCTTCTAAGACCCTATAAACACATGTGAAACACACAAATGAAGTAAAATGGACTAAAATAACATAACTAAGGACCTAATAAATGTAAATAAGGGGGCTTAAATATGAATATTTAAGCACCTATCAATGATAGACTTAGCCCAGGATCTAGAAAGTGTGTGTTTCTAGGATATAGGGAAGGGGCTAAGGGGTATAAGTTGTTGTCCTTCGAGAAAGAAGGATTGAAACTCATAATAAGTAGGGATGTTAATTTTAATGAATTGTTATTTCTCTATTTGGAGAAAACTAACCCTGCAGGGGCTAGTGAGCAAACCAGTCTGGAAGTTGTGGAGCATCGCATCAAGGAGAACTCAGTTCAGGTAGATCAAAGGAAGCAAGAGGGTTCGGACTAGGTAGAGCCCTTGGATGAAAGCCAAGTTTAAGAAACTCAAGAAGAGGTTGATGCAGCAAGTCGGAATGACTACCAGCTCACAAGAGACCTAGGAAGGAGGGTGGTTAGACCACCTTTGAGATATAGGTTTGCGGATGCTAATATAGCAGCTCCTTGGATAGAAGGAGAGGTTGAGGTTGAACCAGAACCTTACACAGATGCCATGGAGTGTAAGGATTCGTCAAAGTGGCAGCTGGCTATGGAGGAAGAAATGGATTCTTTAAGGATGAACAACTTCTGGGAATTGGTGTACATTCTGGGAAATCAGAAAGTTGTGGATTGTAAGTGGACTTACAAGGTCAAAGAAGGGTACCCTCCAGGAGATGAAGTCCGGAACAAGGCTAGGCTGGTGGCAAATGGGTTCACAAGAAGAGAAGACATAGATTTCACAAAAACTTTCTCACCTGGACACAAGGTGGAGAAGATGGTAAGTATCCTCATCTATGTCGTTGATGTGTGTTGTGAGTTTTAAATTACTCGCAAGCGCACGAGTCGTTTGCAATATAGTGTTGTGCAAGTGCGAGGTCGAATCCACAGATAATTGCGTTGTGAAAATATTTTTATCTAAACTAAGCCTATTTTAATCTAGTTCCAAGTTTTGAATTGTCTTTTGTAAAACAAATATAATCTAAAATAAATTAATTTAAAGACTAATGATAAAAACACTAGGGTTTCTGAATCCACCCCACAAAAGTAAAGCATATATCTTCATGTTCTATATAAAAATAATCTATCAAAACATTCCATGAATCCAACTTTAAACAAATCACAACAAATATCTCAATTAAACCAAAACAATCCAATGTATCCGCTTTTAACAAATCACAAAGGATATCCAATTTAATCAAAAATAATTCGATGTATCTATCAGATGAGACACATGGAATATCCAACAGAACAATTTAAACTCAATCAATCATAAGATTTTACTCAAATAATTAAACATAATATTTATACTAAAAAAACATCATAATTGTATAAACAAATCTGAAAATATTATGCCAAAGAATGGCGAGGCTTCATCTTCAACCTTAGCTGAAGATTTTAGCCACTTATAATCATGAAATTAAAGTTCACAATAACAGTGCTAAACATTAAACTTTAAAACTAACAAAAGCAGTAAATTAAAAACTGACTATACATGGGGAGAAATTCCACTCGATGTTGGGTGGCGCTTCCCCTCGTGATAGCAAAGCCTTCGGAGATCCACCAGAATGCTAGCAGAAGTCCTCCAAATTGCACCAAAATGGTACTTGGATTGCTTACTAAAGATGAAGTGAAGAGGGGCTTATATAGGGAAACATCACAAGTGTAATATGCTTCCAACCCGATGTGGGATACTGCAAATTCCAGCTTTTGCTCTTTGACCTTTGTCTACTAAAACTGCCATAACTTTCTCTAGAAAAATCATTTTATTGATCCGTAAAATTCTCTAGAAAATAGACATCGGGATCTTTCCAAGTATATATGGCTCATCTCCTAATTATTCCTGAATAAATACAGTTTAATCCTAAAAAATGGCTGATCTGTCACGCTAAAATCATGCACAGCCTGACATTTGTCTACTAAAACTGCCATAACTTTCTCTAGCAAAATTATTTTATTGATCCGTAAAATTTCTCAGAAACTAGACATTCGGATATTTCCAAGCATATATGGCTCATCTCCTGGTTCTTCCTGAATTAATACAGTTTAATCTTCAAAAATGACTGATCTGTACGAGCAATTCTGGAAATTTAGTGAAACTCCTTTCCAAGCTTGTAAACCTATAAAACAATGAAAAACAACTCAAGTTAACAAATTCTTAAGCTAACAAATGTAAATTAAGAGGCCAAAATATGCAATATTTGGCACTCATCAATGTGCTGTTGGTTTGGAATAGCAGGAAGAGGATGGAAAGGTTTACGTCTCAACTCAGTGAAGAGTTCGAGAGGAAGGATCTCAACCTTACACAAAAGATCCTTGGTATGTGTAGAATCCAAGAAAATGAGAGAAATTGGTTAAGGGTTTCTTGGGCAATGGGTGTTCTCAACAGATTTGTGAGTAATCCTGGAAAGAAGCATTGGCTTGGGATGAAGTGGTTGCTGAGGTATTTGAAGGCTCAGTGGCAGCCGGTGGTAGCACTTATAACAACCGGGGCAGAATGCATAAGGGCTACGGAAGCCATAAAGGAGGCTATGGAGTGCAAAGGGTTGTTGGACGAGTGGGAGGTCCTAAAAGAGTAGGTGGAGGTATCTTTGGATAGCCAAAGTGCATGGCACTTGTGGAGGAATCCAGTGTTCCATGAGGGGACGAAGCATATGGATGTTCGGTATCATTACATTCTGGAAAATGGTACGAAAGGTTGCATTCATGTTGACAAGAAGACCACGGAGGAAAGTCCTGCAAATTTAGGCACCAAGGTTCTACCTCTAAGAAGGTCCAATCATTGCCTTGGACTTCTTAGGAATGGAGTCAGTTGATTGATGACTCCAGATGAGTTCTGATCCTGAAGTTCTCTGCACAATGGTTCGGGTTTAAAGGCTTAGACAAAGGTAGAGATTGTTGGCATTTGTCTAAGGTTTAAACATGGTTAAGGTTTAAACATGTCCAAACATGGTTCAAAGATCAGCAAGTTAAAGGTCTGCACACATGTGTGTGCATCACTTTGGAGCAAGGTAAGGGTAGGCGCACTAGTGTGCGCACTTCTACACACAAGCTGAAGGAGTGTGCTCACAGCTGGGTGAAGGGGTAGCATCAGTGTGCGCTGCACCACCCCTTCACTAGTGGTGCACCGCACAGAATGAAGGCTCCAGAAACGCACCAGCACCACACCGCCCATCTGTTAGCACCGCACCGTCCAGAAGGTGTGCTGCTTGATGCGCACCAGCACCACACTGCTCCCCACCAGCACCGCACCGCCCAAAGAGTGTGCAAATGGACTCTGCCCAGCACCACACCATGCCCTGTTGAGCACCTAGGCGCTAGGCAAAGTAAAGCACACATGGACAGCCTGTTTTGACCCTCTCTTAGGTGCGTGGGTGCAAGGTTAAAATGCACAGCACCACTTAGGAGTGATGGAGGGCCATGATTAAGTGGTAATCATGATCAAAGGGTGAGGATTGAATCTCAAGAATAACCAAGAAGTGGGTGGCTATAAAAGAGGTTCACTAGCCTCATTTTCAAAGAGAGAAGAGAACACAAGAGTGTGATGTAATGTAACTTGTGAGATATATGTGTGAATGAGAGAATTGTGTGAGAGTGCAAAGACACAAACACAAGAGGGACTCATTATAGTGAGTCTGGTTGTAAAGAGAGAGAAGTCTAGATTAGATAGAGAGCATTGTTAGTTCCTATCTTCTTCCTTTCTTCTCTTCTTGGTTTCTTCAAGAACTTGAGCTTCTTGAAGAAGGTTGCTGTATTTGTAAAGAACCATTGATTTAGTGCAGAGAATTCGGAGGAACTCACGGGGATGTAGGCACATTGCCGAACCTCAATAACAAATTGCTTGTCTTCTTTCTTTCTTTGATTTTCTGCTCCTGTTTTCGATTCCGAATCTTTACAAGTCATTCTAGACTTGGGTATTTGGAAGATCACCACCTGGGCATCTTGTCAAGGTGATTTCCAACAGTTTGCCATTTCTATTCCATTCAAAACGAAACTGATTAAGTTAGAATTAACCCACAAATCAGGAGTCCCCTAGAGTTCCCCTGAATACTTCATTGGGGGCTCTTTCTAGCTCTCAAACATTAGGGTTTGCTCAAATACCTTACTGAAGTGTTTGGGGGGAACTCCTGGTGTCACTTGATACACACTACTGTCTATTCATCAATATATATATTTCCCATGTTCACTGTTTGGTTTAACTACAGTTTCAATTTTTGGATTTTAAAATGATTTTTAAACTATTTTTGATACAACTATGGAACTAAAATCTGTTTATAGCATATATGGTATAACAACAATTAACACAACTTTTCTGATATAAATTTAACTTTTTAGAGATTTTTTTTTGAAAAACTATTTTTAAGGGTGTTTGTCCTAACTTATGTTTCTTTAAACCAAGTAGGAAATAATCCTCATGTGTCCCCTAGAGCTCCCCTGAACACTTCATTGGGGGATCTCTCCTACTCAAATATTAGGGTTTGCTGTAGTATCTTACTAAAGTGTCTGGAGGAACTCTTGGTGTCATTTGATATATATACTACTCATCCATTGAGTAACCAATATGTTTACCATTTTGTTTAATTATAGTTTTTGTTTTTGGATTTCAAAATGGATTTTGAA
The DNA here is from genome assembly GCA_023935145.1 of Bretschneidera sinensis. Lineage (NCBI taxonomy): Eukaryota > Viridiplantae > Streptophyta > Magnoliopsida > Brassicales > Akaniaceae > Bretschneidera > Bretschneidera sinensis. The sequence goes on along the minus strand of CM043705.1, from coordinate 56,471,857 downwards.
ATACTTTTTCCTAAAATAGCTGTGAACCTGAAAGTTATTTAGTATTTGGTAAAACATTTATTAAAAAATATTTTTTACACAAATTCAGCTTTTTAAAAATTGTTTTTCAGCTTTTAATTATTTTCATAAACCGTTGGGGTATTTGGCTTAACTTATGTTTCTTGAAAGAAAAGCCGTTTTAGAAACTTTTACCAAATGTTGTTCAGATTATGAGATTGTCATAGATTTTTCATGCATATCTGCTGGTTCATATATTCATGAAAAAATACTGCTGAAAGTAGTTTAAAAGTATTCCTCATTATGATTATTATTTTTGCAAGTTAAACAGTTGTAAACTAAACAAAAATTCACTCTCACATCAAGAAAGTTTAGTTATTCATTTTCTTGTAAAAATGAATCAATTAAGTCTGATTCGTAAGTCCTACTAGCCAGAAATATGTTCAGTTAAATGTTGTAAATTGAAAATTGTAACTGATTCACAGGAGTAATTCGTTAGTCCTGTAGTTCATGCAAGTACATATGTTGCAACTGATTCACAGCACTAATTTCTACTTAAGTAAAAAAATATAAACACCATAAATAATTCAAGATATATATTACATGCATGTCTTGTGTTTCATAGGAGCGACAACAACTTTTTTTCATCATATTAATAACTACATGTTCAAATATTTATTTTTAATGTATATGGATCTTAGAAAATTCAAAAGAATAGGAAATTAAAATTTCAAATAATATAAAATAAAAATAGAAGTTAAAAAAAAAACTTTTTCCTTTGTTTTATGTTTGGATGTAAAAGGAAAGTTAAGAGGAAAAATAACGCAATATAACAAAACTAATAGGAAAAAATGGGTGTCCAAGGAAACTTTTATTTTTATTTTCCTTAAAATGTTAATTTGGTTTGTGTTAAAGGGGGAAAACCTAAAAGTGTACGTTGACATTATAAGGAAGGTACTGTCGACATTGTTTGTTGATGGAAGGATTAAATTTTGTGGTTTGTCAAGGTAAATGAACGTTCTAGGAATATCATTGAAATTTTGTTACTTGTCCTATTGACAATATATGTTTCCTCTTGCAGCTCATGTTAAGGTTTGGGACCAAAATCCCTTCGAACATGATTTGTTGGAAACCCTAGAGTGAAATAGGGACTTTTAAAAACCGAGAAATGATTAAATGGTATTTTTTTATTAAAAGATTTGTTTTCTAATTGAAAATGTATTATTTGTAGATTATCTAGAATTTACATGTTATGTTTGCTCTTGAACATATATATATATATATATATATATATATATATATATATATATATATATATATATTGAGTATACGTACAGAAGGGAATCAAACCTAGGTCTCATATATAAAGGACCAGGAGGTAATGACCAGCTAATCACTAAACGAAAAAAACAAGAGTTTTTAACACATTTTAATTTTATACGTAACTAAAAAATATAAAATAAAAAAGATTTTCACTTTTCTTTTTTTTTTCTTTCTCGTTATAGTGAGCCACAACAAAGTAATCTCAATTTCACCTTTCATTTCTAAGTTTTCTCATTCACATTGTTCTATAGTACTTCTTTAGGAGCACAATGGTAAAATTTATTACGATTATAACAATTTAACTTTAGAGTTGTCATACCTTATTTCATTTTTGTTGCCTCTTCTTGACCTCTCATAGAGAAAGAGTTCTGACCTTTTTTCTTCTTGCTTTGATGAGTTGTTGTTGTCTCTACCACCTTTTCTTCAACCATGACCTTATATGCGTTCTTGGCTTCTTTGACTTTTCCGATCTCCAAAATTCTCTTCTCTTTCTTTGGAAAAGAGCTTCTAGTAGAGATCTTTCCTCTTTTCTCAATCATGTTCGAGTTTGATTTGAGTTGTGGGTATTGTAAAATATTAAAGTTATAGATTTGATTGGATTTGATTTAATTTCATAAATTGGATAATTTCTTTGTAAGAATTATAAATTTTCACGGAAATTGTTAAGATAAGAAAGTTAAGAGGGAAATAAGAAAAGTTTGTGTTGGGTATTGTTAAGAGTATAAGTTTACAATTGTGGAAGTACAAATTTTGATGGATTCATTACTTAGTGAAGTTGGAATGTGAATTTATGGTGGAACTTTGAATACTCTTGAACTATAGCATGAAAGAACCTAAAATTTGCAATTTGAAATAGCTTTAAAAAAGTAAGCTTTGGGTTTGAAGTATAATAATTTTTGGAACTAAAGGAATACCTTATGTTAAAAGGATTTTTAGTGAGAAAACTAAAGGTTGAGAAGAATTCTATTAAATAGATATTTTGGTGGTTATGAGAATTAATCTAAGTTAGTGTTTAAAAATGTAAATATTATGGGTTTAAAATCTTGGTGGTATAAAGATTATTGGATTGGTATGATTCCTTACAAAAATGGAAGAAGTAGTAAGCTTATTTAATATCATTTTCTTGAGTTATGAATCACAATTTTGTTAAGGAAAGGAAAGAAAGAATGAGGAGAAGTAAACAAAGAAAAGGAAACTTGTGGGATTGTAGTCTTTTGATTAATTCTTGTAATTTCTTGATAGATAATTATTAATTACTTGTATACTTTGATTTTAAAACTAGATGGTACGTTCTTTAGGTGTGGTAGAAGAACGAAGTAAAGGTAAGGAAAAAGTCCAAGAATACCACTCGGTCCTATTAAGGTGAGTTTCAATTTACTCTTAGTAAGCCTAATGTAATAAATGATTATGAAAATGCATTGATAATTAGATAATAATTTTTATTGGTATATGGATGTATAAGGAATTAATGATATGAATTTCTTGATATTTTTGTAATTGTTGTGGATGGAATGATTCTAATATGATTGGTTGTGGATTTTGTGTTGAAACTAGAGATATTATTAATGCATTCTATGGACATGACTTCTAAGGATAGTATGGAAAAGAATCATATTGGAAAGGATATGATTCCACCTAGTGCACGTTGTTACCTAGGTGGAGGGTATATATGGATCTCGCCTAGTGTAGGTTGTTCCCTAGGTGGAGGGTATGTATGGACCTCGCCTAGTTTAGCTTGTTACCTAGGTGGAGGGTATGTATGGACCTTGCCTAGTTTAGGTTGTTACCTAGGTGGAGGAAATGATAGGATCCCGCCTAGAGTAGGTTGTTACATAGGTGGAGGGAATGATAGGATCCCGTAGGTTGTTACCTAGGAGGAGGGGATCTGAAGTTTTGAAAAAAATTACAATGTGTATCGGTACATGGGGAGGTGTCCCCATTGTGTTATAATTTACCCAAGGAAGGGACATGAATTTAAAATGGGAAATGAATAGTCAGATTTTTACATTTGTTTTGCATGACATTTTATTTAGAATGCTTATGTTGATTTATAGAAGGTGTATAATTGTATTTACCCAATGAAGGGTATATATAATTTATGGATGAGATGAGATGTATTTTGTGAGTTTAAAATTATTTTGATATAATTTGTTGTGAAGATTAATTATTTTGCGTACTTATACTTTTAAATTGTAAAAGTTGGAAATTATGTAAGGATATTGTTTAAGGTATTTCGCCCACGATGGGTATGTGGGGTAATTGGCCCGTGAGAGGCATGTTTTGAATTTGTCCTATGAATAGCTTGAAATGTTGATTGCTGTAAATTAAAAACTATTGTGATTGATGTTGTTTATAAAAGGTTAATGTTACATTGTGTAAGAAGGAGTTTTTGACTAAGAGTTTCATAACTAATTAAGTTTATTAGTGTTGTTGTAGTGATTACTTCTTTTATGATAAATAAAATAAGAAACATAAATCAGAAGTGTAATACAAAGTCCTACTAAATTTGTGTTTATAAAAAGTGATTATATTACAAGATTTGAAAATAAAGAGCTTTATAGCTCACCCTAATTTATTAACTTTTCAAGAAAGGAGCCGTTCTGAGTAGGACGCACTCAGGATGGGCCGTTACATATATATATACACACATATATATATATATATATATATATATCTTATCATTTTTTTTTCTTTTTTCTTCTTAAAATCCCCCAACAAAAAATTCTAGTTTCCATCAAAAAGGCCAATTAAAATTTAAATTTCTATAAGATATTTCTTTTTAGTACTTTTTAGTTGAAGAAGACCGTTTATTCTCGTAAAAGTAATTCTTTTGGACTTTTAATATGTTTCCCAAAAGCTTATTGAATTGATTTGCTTATAAAATGTTCATACTTTTTTATATCTTTGGTATGATGGGACTTGATTATGGATATTCTCGGACCAAGCCTATACTAGTATTGAAGTTTTGAAGAATTTGATCGATCAAACACTGTTAAAATCTAGTTTTTATTTACTTTTATATGGTTTGTCTTAAATTAAGATTATTTGAACTTTGTACGAAGTGATTCTAGGTACTTAATTTGTAAATGATGGTTCGTAAGATTTTGTATATTCTTGCATGGATTTGATTTTGGATCTAATGAACTATGAATAATTGTTGTAAAATATTTTTTAGATAATATGTTTGCATTAAATTTTAAGTGAAAAAAAAAACTAAACCGGTGATCCAAACCGATTTAAATGGGTTGTGTTGGGCTAGGGTTGGATGAGTTTATGGGTTGAGTTGAGATTTTTTCAACCCGGTATAATTCGGTTGGGTTAATTTTTTAGGCAAACCCACTCATGAACACCCCTAAACTAGACTAGTAAGAATTAATTCATTTCTTCGGAGCAGGAAAAAACAAATTTTGTATATAAATATAAATAAAATTTATGGAGTTCTTAAACTTCAATTACTATCATCCAAATAAAAATTTTGTAAGAATTAATTTGAATTTGGTCAGATTAAGCTTGGTTTGTCAAACTTCGAATCAAGCTCGAGTCTATTAAATTGGCTCATTTACCTTGTCGAGTTGAGCTCAAATATCCAACTGTTTGACTCATCAGGCTAGTTAATCTTTTCGATTAATATAAAATATTTTTTATATATATTATAATATCAATATGTGTAATATTTTTCTATTTATTAAAATAAAAAATTATTACAGGCTCGTTTAGGCTCGTTAGCCTCATTAAGGCCTTTTAAGGCTGGTGAGCTCGAGCTTATAGGTTTTCCATATGATTGAACCGGTTCTAACATCTAGCTTTACGCAGCATTGTTCAGCGGGTAATCCCTCCTCTAGGGATGACACTACTACGTAGAATGCCCAACTGGGAACAAAATAGGAAAAAAAGGAAGTACGCAACTATTTGGCCTAACTGCAGTTTGAGCTGTCGAGAGTGAAAAGTGATTTGTGGATACATAATCTCTAAGTAGTATAGAATTTATGGTGACTTTGAGACACGTATCAAAGCCGTCGTTAACGCTTTGTTTGTCTCCATTAGATTGCTCTGGGTTCTAAAAAATATTCCTCCAGGATAGTCGAAGTCTCTAAGAATCTCTAAGAGCAAAATCGAAGATTATTCCTTAAGTTCTCTTTTGAAACAACGAAAAAAAATTTATTGTATATTTTCATAAGTAAATGTAGAAGAACAAGAAAAATAAATTCTAAAAAAGGAAATGTGGTTAATTTGGAAGTTATTAGAAATATTTATAGATTTCGTTTCAACTTACAAGCATCAGAAAATGAAGAGTACCGATTTTAAAAACGTATTTCTTGACAAAAAGACATGACTTCTCTGAAAATTATAGCTGTTGGAATTCAAATTTCAAAATAACCAACATTCAGTCAACTAAATGTTTTATTCAGTCGACTAAATCAATATTTCAAAAGAAAACGTATAAGGTGTCAGGTATTCAGTTGACTCAATCCTAATCCCGTCGACGACAGAAATTTTATGTCCTTCATCGACTGAATAAATCATTCAGTCAACTGAATCATGTTTTTCCAACAAAACTCCAACACTAACTGCATACAAGAAACTGTTCCAGCTGGAAATAGAATGCCCATCTTAACAGCTAGTTCCTCATAGTTAATAGGGTTGTGCAGCAGTTCTCCAACAACATACCTCCTGTTGGTTAAATCGACCCTTGATTTAGCCACTGAAAACCATGTAAAACAACATTTCGTTGACAAAAATCACTTTGGTTTATGAGTGTCAATAGATGCAGATAAGAATAAAGTAGGGATTGCAATTTTGTTCAAATTGGCCCCACCCCAATTTGGGGAAAAATCCCCGCCCCGTTAGGGGACGAAGACAAGGATGGGGAAAAAACATTTCCTGTTGCCTTGGTGGGGACTTTGCTTAAATGACAGTGTTACAATAAATAGAAAGCAGTATATAATGTATAATAAAAATATATACTGCAAAAATTCAAAGCTCTAAAATGCAAAATGTGGTGAGGCATGAAATGAAAAAAATATAGCCTGTTAAGGTGAAGATTGATAAGATTATTCACTCACTGACTTTAGGTGTCATGCGCCTCCCAGAGTTCCCCCAAACACTTCAGTAGGGGTCACCCTCAAGTTAGGAGCCCAAAATGAAGTGGTCAAGGGAACTCCAGGGGACAGCTGACTCTTTCTTGTTCTGCAGGTTATACTTATTTTAGGCTATATAAACATTAAACAAAATACTCATACTTATATAGTGAAGGTTGTACTCCCATGTATGCTGTCAAGGAATTTTGGACGTCTTTCCAGTAGGGGGAACCATTAGAAATGAGAGAAATCTAATGTGGGAAATTTATCAAAATTGAACCTAGTCAGTATTGTGGGAAAGATCAAAGATAGAGAATATTTTTGAGGCTAGTGGCTGTGAGGTCTCCATAATCGATCCGCTTTCTGTTCTCTCATCTCAAATGCCTATGACCCTCTGCTAACTTTTTCACAAAGATAAAAGTTTCATAGAACCTGAGTCTCTTACATGAAAAGCTTAAAGATAATACTAATAGGTATTGCTTATAACTAATACGTGATTAACCTCGGTAACAAGGTTTTAATCAGGTAATGATTGGATTAAATAGATGGTAGTGAGAAATGAATAGTTACTGCATACAATAGCTTGGCAAAAAGAAAGGACAAATGATAGGTGCAAATATGACTCAAGAGCTTAAGCTCATGAGCCTTGGGCCCAAACCATGTATATAAGTCACTTTTATTTTTATTTCTTTTAGATATGGGATAACTCACATGTGAATATCCCAACAATCGCATTGTGGTTAGTGACCTCAATGATCTTCTTTTCTTTCTTCTTGCCTACAACTCCTGCGATTATGACCAAAACATATTTTTCCTAACAGATTTCCCTCAATCTTGAACAAAACAAACAAAACAAAACACATTGTAAATAATTGCAAGGGAGGAACTCACTCTAAGAATATGGGAGTAGTAATCTAATCTGGCTGATCAAATTTAAACACAGAAAATTTCTTTAATTTTTCAATATAGGATAAAGGACCAAGAGTAATACCACACAAAAAATGGTCATTTTACAATTTAAATTTCCAACAAAATCATTTTAGAATTAGACTAATTAATAAATTCAAAAATCAAAAGGAATCAAACTTATATAAGTTGAAAAAATAACCCATACTTATAATCCATAGGAATCAAACTTGGGACTTGGTAATTCTAGGACTTTAGTCTAGACCATAAGACCTCATCAATGCATCCTACTTATTCATAATATAGGCTTTAATTGTATTTTTTTAATGCAAAAAAAAAAAAAAAAAAAACTCTATACAATTCCAGATAATTCTGAACACTCCAGTGAATGCTTAGTGGTTTGATTCCATTTTGTGCAAAATACAATCTTTCACTGGACCTCATTGTATTATTGAGGTAATATGCTGAAACCTCTATATAATAGTTAAACATTCATTTTGAACGATTTGAGATCTGTCAATCACACGAATTATAACTGAAAGAAAAGAAGACAAGATTTACCCAGGTTCATCTAATAATAGGGCTATATTCTGCCAGAAGTTTCTTATTATCAACCTCACAAATCTCTCTTTTACAATGTATGCTCAGTACATAAAGAGTATTTATATGCAAATTAAGAAGTCCTAATTAGGGTTTAATTAGGTTTCCATTCTGGTGTAGAATTATGGCTCTTCATGGGCCCAAGCCCAAACTTCCAAGCAAAAAACTAGGCCCAACTCATGTACATGGCCCAAAAGTTTAGGGAGCACTGCCCCCTAACCCTTGCCCGCTCTCTCACTGGGGAGTGGGATCTCGTGTTCGTCCGGGGTTCTACAGATCTGGTCTCGTGAAGTATGCACCAACTCTAACACATTTAAGCTTCTAATCTTTTTGTTTTCTTTTTCTGCTTTCTTTTGTTAATCTAAAATTTATTAAAGGTGCACACAAAGCAGATATATACTGAAGTTTTAAACACTGATTATTAACCATTATCATCTCCTGAAATATTTATCAAAATATTTTATAGCTGAGTCATCTATGAATACAATTAATAGAAAAAACTTGTTCTCTTAGACACCCTCATGTAGATCATCTCAAGGAAATTCAATCTTCACTAAGTTTCCAAAAGCGAACCTGGTCAGAATTGTGGGAAGGATGAATATTGGTAGAGAATAGTATCAACAATAGTGGCTTTAATCCCTCCTCTCTTCTCCTCTTGGCACGTCACATCTACATTCTTTTTCATTGCTACAAAACTAATTAATTCAAATTATAAATGATAATTTTGAAATATGAATTGAGGTTTAAACTCAGTCTTTTAATTTAGAATGAAGATAACTACATGATGCAGGAGGATCCGAGTCAGATGATGTTGAGTTGTCAAATAGCACGTTGTTGGCACTGAAGTACCTAGAGTTGGCAGATCAGCACAAAACAGGCAGGTGGACTGCCTAGAACGGGCCACGGGCTCAGATCGGGCCCCGGAAGACCCTAGTCTAAGTGGAAATGGGCTTCCAGGCAAAACTCAAGCCCTGAACGTCGTCATTTTTAAGCCAAAAAACGACGTTTAGAGCCTTATTTTGGCAGATTTTAGTTTTTAGGAAACTTTTTATTTTTATTTGCAATTTAGGAAACTTTTTGTTTTCATTACTTTAAATTCGGCCTTAATGTAATTTTCCTATTTTAGCTTTACCTTATAAATAAGGTTTTAGGGTTTAATAAACATTATTATTGTATTTACATAATTTTAAATAAAACATCAGAGTTGTTTCTCTGTATTGTTTAGGGTTTTTTCTTGTGTTACTTCCTGTGAACTATCTGTTCGACTAGCCTGCAGAATAATCACCATTCTGCCCGGTGTCAGTTGGTATCAAAGCTTCAGCGTTTTCCTAGGGCAAGATTTCATCAGTTCCATGGCTGGTGGTCATGGTCGTCGCGGGCAGGTTCCGAACGAGGAAGCCCCACGCTGTAATCGTAACGTTCAGGATGCGATGATTGAGGATTTACAGCGGCAAGTTGCAGAGTTAACCCAGCGTCTAGCAGCGTAGAATTTCCGTGATCATGAGATTGAAGATCACGATTCCGATTCCAGCTTCGAAAACCCGCATCACAATCCTGCTCGATTCTAGGAGCACCGTGGTCGGGAAGAACGTTATGGAGACCTCGGTTTCAGAGTGGATCTGCTCGAGTTTTCTGGTACGTTACAGGCTGAGGGATTCGTCGATTGGTTGAATGAAGTGGAGCATATTTTCGAGTATAAGAAAGTCCCAGATCGTGTCAAAGTAAAACTGGTCGCCATCAAACTGAAGGGCAGAGCATCTGTGTGGTGGGAGTTGTTGAGGCGCTCACGCGACCGGTAGGGCAAGGCCAAGATCACAGATTAGGAGAAGATGAAGGGTCACTTCCTTCCTTTTGGCTACACTCAAACCTTGTTTCAACGACTTCATTCGTTCAGGCAGGGCACGAAATCTGTGGATGATTACACGGAGGAGTTCTATCAATTGATAGCTTGGAATGAATTATCCGAGACAGAGGAGTAGATGGTGGCATGGTATTTAGGGCGATTATGGCAGCCCCTGCAGGATGTCCTCAGCCTTCACTCACTATGGATCGTTTCTGAAGCATACCAGCGTGCACTTGCAGTGGAAAAACAACAGAACATGAGGCCAATGAACCGAAGCAGCGATCAAAGCAGTTGGCTAGTTCGCCCTCAAGAATTTCGTCCTGCCCAGCAGCCACCCCAAGGTAACCCTAGCTTAAATATTAGATGTTTCAGATATGGTGAACAGGGACATAAATCGACTGAGTGCAGGAAGCCTGCTAGTCATAGGGCAAAAATCTCCTAATTGAGGACGACGGGGTAGACGAAACTGAGGAGATTGGAGAACCTGTGTATGACGATGATGAAGATGGGGATGTGTTGTATGGAGATGGCCATGAGACCTTGGTTGTTCGTAAGAGTTTATTGACCCCCAAGGGCGATACTAGGGACGATTGGTTGAGGACCCATACTTTCCACACGACCTGCACAGTTGCAGATAAAGTCTGCAAGATGATCATTGACAGTGGTAGTTGTGAGAACGTAGTGTCTGAAGAGGCTGTCCAGAAATTTTAGTTGAAGACAGATCGTCATCCCAAGCCATATAAATTGTTGTGGTTAAATAAAGGCAGTGAGGTAACAGTAGATAGGCGATGCCTAGTATATTTTTCGATTGGTAGGAAATATTTTGATAATGCTTGGTGTGATGTTGTGTCTATGGATGCTTGTCATGTATTGTTAGGCAGACCTTGGCAGTATAATCGTAGTGTTTTTTATGATGGGTGGAAAAATACCTATTCCCTTAACATCAAAGGGAAGAAGATTGTATTGGCACTTCATCGGGAAGGAACCACTCCTACCCCCCCGGTAGCCAGTAACACTAATCTACTTTCAATGTCAAAGTTTTTAGCTGAGATTGAGCATGGAGAGGTGGTCTATGCTTTGCTGCCTTGTGGGGATAATGCAGTAGACATGAATCCAGAATTACCATCAGAGGTGCAGTAGCTGTTAGCAGAGTTTTCTGACCTAATGCCAGAGGATCTTCCCCTTGGGTTGCCGCCTATGAGGGATATTTAGCATCAGATAGACCTTGTTCCAGGATCCAGTTTGCCTAATCAACCGGCTTACCGCCTTAGTCCCAAGGAATCTATAGAGCTGCAGCGATAGGTGGTAGAGTTGTTGGAGAGGGGTTACGTCCGTGAGAGTATGAACCCATGCGTAGTTCCTACCCTGCTAGTGCCAAAGAAAGATGGCTCTTGGCTTATGTGTGTTGACAACAGAGCAATCAACAGGATTATAGTAAAATATAGGTTTCTAATTCCCCGCCTGGATGATATGCTAGACCAGCTATCCGGTTCTAAGGTTTTCTCAAAAATTAACCTTAAAAGCGGATACCACCAGATCAGAATAAGGCCTGGAGATGAGTGGAAGACAGCGTTTAAGACACAGCAGGGGTTGTATGAGTGGATGGTCATGCCTTTTGGGTTGTCCAATGCGCCCGGCATATTTATGAGATTTATGCATCAGATTTTACGGCCATTCATGGGGAAATTTGTAGTAGTTTACTTCGATGACATCCTTATTTATAGCCTAACGTGGTCGTCACATTTTGATCACCTCCGTGCTGTTTTTGATAAGTTGAGGACGGAGGGTCTGTTCATCAATCAGAAGAAGTGTTCTTTCTTCACCACCACTGTAACTTTTTTGGGGTTTGTTGTGTCTACTGATGGTGTTCATGCTGATCAGTCGAAGATAGAAGCGATCTTGGAGTGGTCTAAACCGAAAACCTTGCACGATATCAGAAGTTTCCATGGGTTGGCATTCTTTTATAGGTGGTTCATCAGAAATTTCAGCACTCTGATTGCTCCTATCATAGAGTGCCTGAAGGGACGTGATTTTAATTGGACCAGGGAGGCAGAAACCAGTTTCCAACTGGTCAAGCAGAAGATGACAGAGGCACCAATTTTGGCACTTCCTGATTTTGAAAAGGTGTTTGAGGTAAACTGTGATGCATCTGGGGTTGGTATTGGTTGTGTTCTGAGTCAAGAGGGGTGCCAATAGCTTTTTTTAGTGAGAAGCTATCAGGATCGAAGAAAAATTATTCCACTTATGATCTGGAGTTTTATGCCATAGTTCAGTCCTTGAAGCATTGGCGTCACTACCTAGTGCAGAGGGAGTTTATTCTTATCACTGATCATGAGGCCCTGAAGTATATCAATGGCCAACATAAGCTGAGTAGGCGGCATGCCAAGTGGGTGGCGTACTTGCAGGAGTTCATATTTGCACTAAGGCACCAAACAGGAAGTCTGAACCATGTTGCAGATGCACTAAGCCATTGTACATTACTCTTCACCACCATGAGCACCAGAATCGTTGGATTTGAGGTTTTCCCTGATATGTTTGCTGTTGATCCTTCCTTCGGGAGGATAATTCATGAGGTAACTGATGGTCAACGGCATGATTTTATTTTGCATAATGGTTATCTGTTTCGTGGATTACAGTTGTGCGTTCCAGATTGTTCACTAAGACAACAAATTATTAGTGAACTTCATAACGAAGGACACTTTAGGCGGGATAAGACGTTGGCTTTGATCTCTTGTAACTACTATTGGCCCAAATTGACCAGTGACGTGGCTCATCATGTAAAGCGTTGTTATGTGTGTCAACGGTCCAAGGGAGTTCTCACTAATGCGGGCTTGTACACACCTTTACATGTACCTGAAGCCCCTTGGTTTGATGTCAGCATGGACTTTGTGTTAGGCTTACCCCGCACCCAACGGGGCTTGGATTCTATTTTAGTGGTGGTTGACAGATTTTTCAAGATGGCCCATTTTATACCTTGCAAGAAGACAATGGATGCTACCCGGATCGCTCATCTTAACTTCAAGGAGATTATGCGTTTACATGGTGTTCCTCGATCCATCACTTCGAATCGTGACACCAAGTTCATGAGTCAGTTCTGGAAAAGTTTATGGGAGAAGCTGGGGACGAAGTTGAATTTTAGCAGTGCCTACCATCCTCAGACTGATGGTCAGACCGAAGTGGTAAATCGGAGTTTGGGAAACCTTTTGAGGAGCTTGGCAGGAACTAAACCGAAGCAGTGGGATCTGGTGTTACCTCAAGCAAAATTTTTCTATAACAGGTCGAAGAACAGAACCATGAGGCTAAGCCCATTTGAGATTGTCTACGGTCAGAATCCATCTGGGGTTCTTGACTTAGCCCTTATTCCACATGTGGGTTGTTTGAATCACAAGGCAGATGAGATGGCAGAACATCTTCGGGGTATCCATGAGCAGGTGAAGCTGGTCATTCACGAGAGTAATGCCAAGTACAAGGCTCAGAGCGACAGTCATTATCGTCAGGTAATTTTTTATGTTGGTGATTTTGTTTGGGCAGTATTAACTCGCGATTGTTTTCCCATGGGAGAGTATAATAAGTGTAAGGAGGGAAAGATTGGACCCTGTGAGATCCTACAGAAGATCAATGATAACGCCTACAGACTATGCCTACCCAGTCATTTGAAAACTTCTGATGTCTTTAATGTGAAACACTTGAATCCTTGTTTTGGGGATTCCAATGAGGCTATTGTGAACTCGAGGACGACTTCTTTCCAACCTGGGGTGACTGATGCAGGAGGATCCGAGTCAGATGATGCAGAGTTGTCAGATAGCACGTTGTTGGCACTGAAGTACCTAGAATTGGCAGATCAGCGTAAAACTGGCAGGTGGACTGCCTAGAACGGGCCACAGGCTCAGATCAGGCCCCGGAAGACCCTAGTCTGAGTGGAAACGGGCTTCCGGGCAAAACTCAGAATCTGAGCGTCGTCATTTTTAAGCCAAAAAACGGCGTTTAGGGCCTCAATATGGTAGATTTCAGTTTTTAGAAAACTTTTTATTTTTATTTGCAATTTAGGAAACTTTTTATTTTTATTACTTTAAATTCGACCTTAATTTAATTTTCCTATTTTAGCTTCACCTTATATATAAGGTTTTAGGGTTTAGTAAACATTATTATTGTATTTGCGTAATTTTAAATAAAACATCAGAGCTGTTTCTCTGTATTGTTTAGGGTTTTTTCTTGTGTTACTTCCTGTGAACTATCTGTTCGACTAGCCTGCAGAATAATCACTATTCTGCCCAACGTCACTATACCTCCATTTTAGACCCTTATCCTTAACGAATGGTAAGTGATACGTAGAAAAACTGATTCACAGACTTTTTTTTCACTATGAGTTACCCATGAACTTTCTTACAACTCATCAGTCGATTTTGCATAAAATTTTGGATCTAAATAGTTGGTATTTAATATTGTACTCAAAAAATTGGTATTGTTTCTGTTTGAATGACTATGGGAAAGCCGCATGTTCAAATTTACAACCTTTGTGTGGTCCTCGTTATACCTATGACTATGAACTCAACCGTATTCAACTTCCATTAATTACATAGGAATTTGTATATGCCGGAATTTGGTTAATCGGGAGCAAGCTGTTTAGTTTTGTTAAACATATATCTATGTGAAAAGCTGAAAAGGAAAGGCTGGATAACTCACTTCACAATTATTCTCTTTCTTCCACTTTGGCCATAGTTGCGTCCAGGTTCATTGTGTATGTAAGGCTTTATTCCCTCATATCTATTTTTTCTTTGCATAATACTAAAAAGGGGCTAGGAAGCAATTATACAAGAATCCAATCCCATGAACTCACTATAAATAGATGCTCTGTTCGCCATTTCCATTCCATTCAAAACGAAACCGATTAAGACAGAATTAACCCACAAATCAGGTGTCCCCTAGAGTTCCCCAGAATACTTCATCGGGGGCTCTTTCTCGCTCTAAATCATTAGGGTTTGCATCAGTACCTTACTGAAGTGTTTGGGGGAACTCCTGATGTCACTTGATACATACTACTGTCTATTTATCAATATATATATTTCCGATGTTCACCGTTTGGTTTAACTGCAGTTACAATTTTTGGATTTTAAAAAGATTTTTAAACTATTTTTTATACAACTATGGAACTAAAATCTGTTTATAGCATATTTGGTATAATAACTATTAAAACAACTTTTCTGATATAAATTTAGCTTTTTAGAGATCGTTTTTCAACTTTGATTTTTCTCAAAAACTACTTTTAAGGGTCTTTGTACTAACTTATGTTTCTTGAAACCATGTAGGAAATAATCCGCAAATCAGGTGTCCCCTAGAGCTTCAATGAACACTTCATTCGGGGATCTCTCTTACTCAAATATTAGGGTTTGCTCCAGTATCTTACTAAAGTGTTTTGGGGATCTCTTGGTGTCATTTGATATATATTCTACTCATCCATTGATTAACCAATATGTTTACCATTTGGTTTAATTATAGTTTTGGTTTTTGGATTTCAAAATGGATTTTGAAATACTTTTCCTAAAATAGTTGTGAACCTAAAAGTTATTTAGTATTTGGTAAAACAGTTATTAAAATATTTTTTTACACAAATTCAGCTTTTTAAAAATTGTTTTTCAGCTTTTAATTATTTTCATAAACCGTTGGGGTATTTGGCTTAACTCATGTTTCTTGAAGTAGGAAAAAATCTAATTTTGTATATAAATATAAATAAAATTTATGGAGTTCTTAAACTTCAGTTGCTATCATCAAAATAATAATTTTGCGAGAATTAATTTGAATTTGGTCAGATTAACCTTGGTTTGTCAAACTTCGAATCGAGCTCGAGCCTATTAAATTGGCTCATTTACCTTGTCGAGTTGAGCTCAAATATCCGACTTTTTGACTCGTGTGGCTAGTGAATTTGTTCGATTAATATTATGTTTTTTTTACATATATTATAATATTAATATATATTATGTTTTTTTATTTATTAAAATAAAAAATTATTACAGTCTCGTTTAGGCTCGTTAGCCTCGTTAAGTCCTTTTAAGGCTGGTGAGCTCAAGCTCATAGGTTTTCCATATGATTGAACCAGTTCAAACATCTTGCTTTACCAGGCTTCCTCTAAAAGTGCAGCATTGTTCAGCCGATAATCCCTCCACTAGGGATGACACTCCTACGTAGAATGCCCTACAGGGAACAAAACAGGAAAAAAAGCAAGTACGCAACTATTTGGCCTAACTGCAATTTGAGCTGTTGAGAGTCAAAAGTGATTTTAAAACACTTTTTGGTGAAATAGTTGTAGAGTGAAAAGCTATTTAGCCTTTGGTAAAAATTTTGTTAAAAGAACTGCCAAACTCAAAATTGGTAAAAATTGATCTTTTTAAAATCTATT
This sequence comes from Bretschneidera sinensis, assembly GCA_023935145.1. NCBI lineage: Eukaryota > Viridiplantae > Streptophyta > Magnoliopsida > Brassicales > Akaniaceae > Bretschneidera > Bretschneidera sinensis. The sequence goes on along the minus strand of CM043705.1, from coordinate 56,455,716 downwards.
TTTCGCACCTTCTGATTTTTCTAAGAAATCGTTTTTTGGGTGTTTGAGCTAGCTTATGTATTCTGGAAACTAAAGACCCTTTGAGAAGCTAGACCAAATGCTACATAAGTCATTCTTGAATCAGCGTACTAGATCATTGTTCAACAGAACTTAACTTACCCCGTATAAACTGCTCCAGATGCAGTGATCAGAGCTCGAGAACGAGGATCAAACTGAGAAGACCAAACAAGTCTCCCATTCAATCTGGAAACAACAATCACAACTACAGCTCCATATTTTCCAACAATCAAGAGACTGTAGGCTATTGTAAGGGTTGATCTTGATACCGTAACATTGACAACGATCCCTGTTCCAGTTAGTCCTGATAACTAAGGTTCCGCTTCCATATAAGAGCTCCATTGTTTGCACTAACCGTTGGTAAATTTGTGGATATAAAATCTCTAAGAAGTATAGAATTTATGGTGACTTTCAGATGCGTATCAAAGCTGTCTTTAAGGCTTTATTTGCCTCATTACATTGCTCTGGGTTCTGACAAATATTCCTCCAGGATACTCAAAGTCTCTGAGAATCTCTAAGAGCAAAATTAAAGATTCTTGTTTGAGTTATCTTTTGAAAAAAATGAAGAAAAGTTACTGTATATAAGTAAATGTAGAAGAAGAATAGATTCTGAAAAATGAAAAGTGGTTAATTTGGAAGTTATTAGAAGTATTTATAGATTTCATTTGAACTTCCAACAGTCATAAAATGAAGAGTGGCGATTTAAAAAACGTAGCTCTTGAAAAAAAAAAAAAAACATGACTTCTCTAAAAATTATAGTTGATAGAATTCAAATTTCAAAATAACGAACATTTAGTCGGCTAAATGTTTTATTCAATCGACTAAATCAATAATTCAAAAGAAAAGTATAGGGTTTCGGGTATTCAGTCTACTTGAAAAACAAACAGAAACTTTATATCCTTCATCGAATGAATAAATCATTTAGTCAACACAATAGTGTTTTTCAAACAAAACTCCAACGCTAACTGCATACAAAAAACTGTTCCAGCTGGAACTAGAATGCCAATCTTAACAGCTAGTTCCTCATAGTTAACGGGGAGCACTTCTCCAACAGCATACCTCTTGCTGGTTAAATCGATCCGTGATTTAGCCACTGAAAACCATGTAAAACAATATTTCATTGACAAAAATCACTTTGGTTTATGAGTGTCAATAAATGAACATAACTACACAATAAGGATGGCAATTTTGTTCAAAACAATGGGGGTCCACCCTGATTTGGGGAAAAATCCCCGCCCCGTTTAGGGACAGAGACTAAGATGGGGAATTGGTGGGGACAAGGACGGAGATATAGGTCCCCGCCCTGAATTTCCCGAACCCTATAAATAATATATTATATTTTCTATCATAAATTCATTTTTGTTTATTAAATGAATTTATTGAATTCCCACTTCAAATTTACAAGATTTTAACTTAAATGATAATTCATGTCTTAATGGTGATTTATTAAATTCATGTCTTATAAATACCACTTGCACTTTTTCTTTTATAACACTCTATTTCTTAATGGCCACAAGACCAACTTAGGTTTTAACAAGTAAAAGTGTTAACATTTTCGGCCTTACCCAACTTAGGCCTTTAAAAATCATCTTTTTATGGGCTATTGGTTAAAATAGTTCAAATTTTATGTAGTCTCATAATTTTAGTTTTCCTGAGGAAAATTTCCCGCGGAGACCTGATTCCCTATAGAGAACCGAGATGGGAGAAAAAATTTTCCCCGCCCTAATCCCCGAAGGTGGGGATGGGGAATTTTTTTTCCAGGAATCCAACCCCGTCCATTCCCAGCCTCGTTGCCATCCCTAGTATAAAGAGAGGTCGAGACGGAAAAGATCAATTAGCAATACTTACCGTTGCTTCTGTATGATTTACAAGTACAAATGAATACATCACCATAAGAATATTGGCGCTGCTGCCATGACAAATTCTCATCTTGATATGGCCCATGTCAAGATAAGTATACCAGGTATGAGAAGTTATGCTAGCTAATTTACAAATGATGGACTGAAGTTTTAGTAGAAAGTAACTTGAAACTAATTTTTGTTATAATTATCTTTTAGGCCTCTGAATTAATCTTGGTTCCAATAGATTCCTTCTGTTGAAAAATCACCTTAGGAATCCCCGGTGGTGACCTTTAAACCCCCAAATCCATAATGATTTGTAATAAACAAGAATCAAACCATAAAAGTGAAAACACAAGCAATTGTTATCGAGGTTCGGCAAATGCTTATGTACCCGTGAGCTCCTCTGAGCTCTCTGCACTAAATCAATGGAGTTCTTACAATTACAACAACACCTCCTCAAGAACCCCTCTTGTTCTTGATGAATGAAAGACGAGAAAAGAAAGAGATAAGAACTAAGTGTTTCCCTGGAATTTTCCCTAAGAAAACTCTAATTACAAAGCCCTTGAACCCCTAATCTTGTATACTCTCTCTCACTTGAAACACCTCTGAAAATTTGAAAGCCAATCTTTCTCAACACCAGCCACTCTTGGAATGAGACATTTTCTTGTGTTTTGTGTCTCTGCACTCTCACACTTGATGCTCATCCTATTGTTCCTAGATGATCTCTAAGAGTCTAGGTGAACCTGTGCTTTTTAATCATGTCCCACGCACCAGTTGAAGAGGCTTAAAATGAGGTGTCAGGTGTGCCTTGCGCCACGACGCACAACAGGGGAGAACTCCTCCACCTGCTAGAGGCCATAGCGCACACCACCTTGATAAACTCCTCTCTTGCTACTGGCCGCGGCGCACCAAGCCTGTGCCACAGCTCAGAGGGCTGAATCTTCATCTTCCAACAACCTTTAATTCTTAGACAAATTCCCAACAAACTCTACTTTTGTCTAAGTAATTAAACCTGAACCCACTGTGCAGAGAACTCAGGATTCAAACTCAACATGAGTCACCAAATCATCCGACTCCCATCCTAAGATGTCCAAGGCAATGATTGAACTTGCTTAGAGGTAGAACTTTAGTGCCTAAATCTGCAGGATTTTCTTCCATGGCCACTTTGTTCACATGAATGCATCATTCCGTAACATTTCCCAAATGAAATGATAGCGAACATCCATATGCTTTGTCCTCTCATGGAACAACGGATTCTTACACAAATGCAACGCACTTTGGCTATCCGAATACACCACCACCTGCTCTTTTAGGACCTTCAACTCTTCCAATAACCCTTTACACCACATAGCCTCCTTAATCGGTTACGTTGCTGCTATGTACTCAGCCTCGGATGTTGAGAGTGCTACCACCGGCTAAAACTGAGCCTTCCAACTTATACAACATCCGTTTAAGTTGAAGAAGTATGAGGTAATCGATCTTCTCTTGTCCCGGTCTGCTCCATAGTCCGAATAAGCTTAACCTTTTAACCAGATGGACTTGCCCCTCTTCTTGTAAACAAGCCCCACATCTCAGTTTCCCTTCAAACACCTCAACAACCACTTCATCCCAAGCCAATGCTCATTTTTTGGGATTACTCATAAACTTGCTGAGAACAATATTTGCATGAGCAATGTCAGGTCTAGTGCTTACCATCATGAACATGACTGATCCAACCGCACTAGAGTAAGGAACCTTTTTCATTTCCTTCTTCTCTGCATCCGAACTCGGACATTGATCGCTGGAGAACTTGAAATGACCAGCAAGGGGAATTTTTACTAGTTTACTATCTTCCATAGAAAACTTAGATATCATCTTTTCTATGTAGGAAGACTGAGAAACCTTCAACCTGTTTCTCTCCCTTTCCCGGATTATACTCATCTCAAGGACCTTTTATGCATGACCGAGATCCTTCATCTCAAACTCTGAACTGAGTTGAGATTTCAACCTTTCTATCCTCTCCTTGCAGTTACCAACCAACAGCATATCATCAACATAGATGAGGATAATCACCATTTCCTCCACCCTGTGACCTTTGTAGTACAAGCACAAATCATGCTAGCTCCTCATGAAACCCAAGCTAGTTACAAAGGAATCGAACCTCTTATTCCATTGCCGAGGTGATTGCTTCAGGCCATAGATAGATTTCTTCAATTTGCACACCAAATCTCCTTACTTTCCTTCCTCTTAGCCTTTCGGTTGCCTCATGTAGATGGTCTCATCAAGCTCTCCATGTAAGAACGCTGTCTTCACATCCATTTTCTCGATCTCCCAATTAAATTGGACCACCATAGCTAACACTATCCTTATCGTCTTGTATTTCACAACTGGTGAGAAAATTTCTGTGAAATCTGTGCCTTCTCTTTGTGTAAACCCCTTTGCCACCAGCTTAGCCTTATACCAGACTTTATCCCCTGGAGTGTTCCCTTCTTTGATCTTGTAAATCCACTTGCAATCCAGTACTCTCTGTTTTTCTGGTTAGGGCACCAATTCCCAAGAGTTGTTCTTCATCAAAGAATGAATTTCTTCCTCCATAGCTAACTTCTATCTTGACGAATCCTTACATCCCATGGCATCAATGTAAGTTTCTGGTTCACTCCCTCCTTCTGAATAAGGAGTTACTACATTAGCATCCACAAAACCATATCTCGAAGGTGGTCTGATCTACCTCCTCTCCCGGTCCCTTGTGAGTTGATGATCATTCTGATTTGCTGCATCATCCCCTTCTAGTTCAGCCTCCTTTTGAGTGGCTTGAGTTTGGCCTTCATCAATGGGCTCTACCTGGTCTGAACCCTCTTGCCTCCCTTGCTTTAACTGAACTGAATTTTCTTTGATGCTATGCGCCACAAAAACTGGATTGGTTTGCTCACTATCCCTTGCAGAGTTAGTTTTCTCTAAATAGGAAAATAATAGCTCATTAAAAATGACATCCCTACTTATTATGAGTTTAGTTCCTTTTCCATAAAGGTCTTATTTATCCTCTCAGCAACTCTATTTTGCTGAGGGGTTTTCACAACCGTTCTATGTCTTAGAATCCTATTTAACTCACAAAATTTACCAAAATCCTGATTGCAAAATTCTAAGCCATTATCGGTTCTCAAAACCTTAACTACCTTACCTGTTTGAGTTTCTAACAACTTTTTCCACACCACAAACTTTTTCAAAGCATCTGATTTATTTTTAAACAAATAAACCCAAACTTTTCTTGAATAATCATCAATTAAAGAAAGTAAAAAAGATTACCTCCTTGTGTTCGTGTTCTTGCTGGTCCCCAAAGATTGGCATGAATGTAGTCAAGAATACCTTTTGATTTGTGCACTCCGGCGTTGAAGCTGATCCGATGTTGCTTCCCAAGAACGCAACTCTCGCAGAAATCAAGTTTCTCTACCTTGTCGCCATCAAGTAAACCATCCTTGCTGAGAACTTGCAGCCCTTTTTCGCTCATATATCCCAAGCGATTGTTCCAAAGAACTACCTTATCCATCTCAGCCATCAAACTTGCTGCTTGATCCTTGATGTCCGTATATCCTATCATCTCATAGAGACCATCCTTTATTACTGGTTTGATCACTACCAAAGATCCCTTGGTTACCTTGATCTTTCCTCCCTCTGCTTTGTATGTGTACCCCATGGAATCTAGCTGCCCCAATGAGATCAAATTTCTTCCTAAATTCGAAAGATATCTCACATTCTGCAGCAGCCTGGTAATTTCATCAAACATCCTCAATTAGATGTCTCCTATCCCCCTCACTTGGCAAGAAGTATTGTTTCCCAAGAAAACCTTTCCTTCATTGGTTTCCTTGAAATTCTTAAACCAATCTCAGTGAGGACACATGTTATAAGTTCACCCAAAATCCAAGATCCATTTCTCGTTGCCCTGCCACTTGCTCACATTTGAGCACACAACAAGAACATCATCATCTTACTGTTCTCCTTTGGTAACCGAAGCCTCTCCATTGTTGGTATGGCCTCTTCCTTTCTCACCCCTCATCATCTTCTTGCAATCTCTCTTGAAATGACACTCCTTATTGTAGTAGTAGCATCGCTTTCCTCCAAACTTCGGTTTAGAATGCGATCTTCCATCGCTCTGCCCTCTACCCTTTGGTTTGTCCTGGTAGTTACCATAGATGCTGCTGCCATTCTGAGTTGCAGGCCTTCCTCTAACGATTAGACCTTCTCCAGTTTATCCTTCCCCCATCTTGGCTTTGAAATCATGAGCCCTTATAGCATTAATCACACATTCTTTGGTTAGTGTATCTCTTCCATATTCAATAGCATTAATCAAGCTTTCAAAACAATCGGGAAGAGAATTCAACAATATAACAGCCAATTGTTCATCTGGGAATGTTATACTACAACTAGTCAAATCTTGAACTAGTTTATTAAATACATCAAGATTATCTTGCAACTCTTTTTTAGGATCCATTTTAAAAGCAAAGATTCGTTTTAGAAGATAGATTTTATTAGGGAGAGTTTTGGTAAGAAATAACTCATCTAGTTTCTTCCAAATGATAGCTAGATCTTCCGAATCTCCACATTCCCTTGTCACACTATCCGAAATGTGTAGAAAGATGGTGCTATACTCCATCTTCTTCATCTCATTCCGCTGGAGCTCCGTGATACTTGCTGGAAAATTGTCATCTTCTCCAATCGCCAAGTCCACCTTTTGTTGCATAAGAACCACTTTGATTTTTTGCTTCCAAAGGGCAAAGTCTCCCTTTCCATTAAACTTCTCAACAATGAAGTTTGAATCCATCTTGCGGAGAAAATCCAAAGATTTATGCAGCACCCACAATTGCTTTCCAAACTTCTAAACCTCAAGAACCCGATCAAATCTTGATCCCAGCACCGTTCTTGAACCTCAAGAACCCGATCAGATCTTGATCCCAACACCATTCTCGAATCACCCAAGAAGTTTTCTTTGATTCTTGGAGCCTTGCTCTGATACCCACTGTTTTTGTAGCTTTGATACCACTGTTGAAAAATCACCTTAGGAATCCCAAGTGGTGACCTTCAAACCCCTAAATCCAAAATGATTTGTAATAAACAAGAATCAAACCATAAAAGTGAAAACACAAACAATTATTATCGAGGTTCGGCAAATGCCTATGTCCCTGTGAGCTCCTCCGAGCTCTCTACACTAAATCAATGGAGTTCTTACAATTACAGCAACACCTCCTCAAGAACCCTCTTGTTCTTGATGAATGAAAGACGAGAAAAGAAAGAGATAAGAACTAAGTGTTTCCCTAGAAATTTCCCCATGAAAATTCCAATTAGAAAGCCCTTGAATCCCTAATCTTGTATACTCTCTCTCACTTGAAACACCTCTGAAGATTTGGTAGCTTATCTCTCTCAACACCAACCACTCTTAGAATAAGACCTATTCTTGTATTTTGTGTCTTTGCACTCTCACACTTGATGCTCATCTTATTGCTCTTAGATGAGCCTTTATATAGTGCAATAACTTCTTTAACCAATTTTGAAGTCAATCTCAACCCTTAGATCTCAAGAACCAAAGTCTCATGGCTCTCTAAGAGTCTAAGTGAACCTGTGCATTTTAATCATGTCCCACATACCAGCTGAAGAGGCTTAAAATGAGGTGTCAGGGGTGCCTTGCATCGTGGCTCAGAATAGGGCAGGTCGCGGCGCACAACAGGGAGAACTCCTCCACCTGCTGGAGGCCACGGCGCCCAAGGGCTAGGCTGTGGTGCACACCACCTTGATGAACTCCTCCCTTGCTGCTGGCCACGATGCACCAAGCCTATACCGTAGCTCAAAGGGCTGAAGCTTCATCTTCCAACAACCTTTAATTCTTAGACAAATTCCTAACACTTTCTTAATGTGTTCCATCCAAAAAGTTTGAAAATAAATTACATTGATTACGAAACTCAGCTGGTTAAGCTCTTCATCCATTGATTTTCTGAATAACTAAGTTAATCATCTTTTTAGTAAAAGTCTTTGATCTGTCAAATATCCCTGCGTTCAGCAAAAGCAAGGAAGGAAGAAGAGTATAAGGTCTCTTCATTTCACCCACTTACTTTTTGAAGCAATCATCCTCTCATTCAATGCGTATAAGGTCTCTTCGTTCATGATATCTGTCATCACTACATTTGAAGCATAAAGAACTTGCATCTCATCATCCTCACTAGCTTTTCAATTATCACTCTACTTCATTCTACTCAACTTCTCCAAATCCTTCATCGTGACCTTACTTTGTAATTGTGTGTGTTTCGCTTCTCGTTGTAGATGCACTCTTTATTTGAAAAATCTAGAGACATGGATCTTGATCTTTCCTCTATATTCCTTGAAGTGCTCCACTTGCTCACTTTGTCTGGCTCTTGTCTTGATATATTCACGAACAATTCTTAAACCTCGAAAACCCTTGGCCTATTCAACTTATCTGTCTCTAGAGGTACTATAGTAACCTTCCCATCTATCCAAACTTCCTTGCCCACCATTAATATCGTGACTATATCATTTTCTTAAGTCGATTTTCCATAAAATTTTAGGGTTTAAATAGTGGGTATTTAACGTTGTACTCCAAATCTTGGTAATATTTCTGTTTGAATGATGGAAAAGCCAAGTGTTCAAATTTAGAACCCTTGTGTGGTCCTCCTTATTCCATTAATTACATAGGAATTTGTATATACCAGAATCTGGTTAATTGGGTCAAGTTTTTTAGTTTTGTTATACATATATCTATGTGAAAAGCTGAAAAGGAAAGGCTAGATAATTCACTTCACTATTATTCTCTTTCTTCCATTTTGGCCATAGTTGTGTCCAGGTTCACTGGGTAGGTAAGGCTTCAGTCCCTCGTATATGTATTTTCTCTGAATAATATTGTAGAGGGGCTAGAAAGTAATTATCTAAGAATCCAATCCTAGGAGCTCACTATAAATAGATGCTCCATTTTCTATTTCCATTCCATTCAAAACGAAACCGATCATGTCGGAATTAACCTGCAATCAGGTGTCCCCTAGAGTTCCCTTGAATACTTCATTAGGGGCTCTCTCTCACTATCAAACATTAGGGTTTGCTCTAGTACCTTACTAAAGTGTTTAGGGGAACTCCTAGAGTCACTTGATATATACTATGTACTGTCTATTCATCAATATATTACCCATGTTCACAGTTTGGTTTAATTGTAGTTTCAGTTTTTGGATTTTAAAATGATTTTTGAAACAATTTTTGGTACAACTGTGGAACTAAAATATGTTTATAGCATATGATATAACAGTAGTTAAACAATTTTTTTGATATAAATTTATCTTTTTACAGATTGTTTTTAAACTTTTGATTTTTCTCAAAAACTATTTTTAGGGGTCTTTGTACTAACTTATGTTTCTTAAAACAATGTAGGAAATAATCTGCAAATCAAATGTCCCCTAGAGTTCCTCTGAACACTTCATTTGGGGCTCTCTCTTACTCAAATTTTATGGTTTGCCCCAGTATCTTACTGAAGTATTTGTGGGAACTCGTAGTGTCTTTTGATATATGTAAACTACTCATCAATAATTAGGGCAGAAACCCTAATTAGGGCATCTTAAGTTTCTTATAAATAATCTCTATGTACTGAGCGAACATTAAAACGTGAGATTTGTGAGGTTGATTATAGTGAAACTTCTGGTAGAACATAGCCCTATTCTGGGGTGAACCTTGATATATTATGTCTTATTTTCTTTATGTTTGTAATTTGTGTGATTGATAGGTCTCGAATCATTCACACAAATGGAAGGCAGAAGGTCTTGGATCATCTTACGGCAGAAGCTAGTCCCCTGGTGGAATTATTGATTCTATAATTTTTCATTGTTAAACAAACTCTTTTACAATCTTCTATGCTTTCTCATCTCTCAATCTGGAAAGATTCTTATCTAGACCTACTCCATGAGATTTTCTTGGATTAGGGGTTTTCTCCCATTAGATAGAGAGAGAAAGAGAAAATTTCTCCTACCTCTGTCTCTGTCTGATTATAGAGAGTACCTATTGTCCAGGAGTTTGCAAGATATTTTCCTAAATTTGATGGAACATGCATGAAAACATGAAAAATCTTTTATAAAGAGACAGTGTATATGATTACTCCAAAGTATAACGTGGTAGTTATAGCATAGCTTTGGGGTGTCGATTCCATAGGGAAAAGCGATATATAAAGGAAAAGTGCAAGCCTTAACACGAACAATAACAATCAAGTGAGAAGATATGAATTTTAATAATGAAGTAATTGTGTAAATAGATTGAAATATATGATAAAGAAACAACAAGGTTTCAGGAATCCTCCCTAGGTTCATTGCCTTATTCCAATCTTGATTCAATTGTTTTATCTCGATTACAAGTTTCTCATCCCAAACAAGCAATCAGCAAATATTCAATTAAAGCACATATAAACTCTAATGTAATTGATATGAATTACTTTTACTTTCGATTTAAGCACACATGACCTATCCTATAGATTTATCAAGAAACGACAATATACTTTTAATAACAATATTGCAGTAATGGACAAACCTAAAGATAAATCTATCGGACTCAATCACATCCAACAATCTTGAGTAACACATAACAATATTTTGACAATAAATCCCAACTCTAACTGAATCAATAAAGGAAAATAAGAACAACTACACCTAGGGATTCATCCCTTCGCCTTGCTTTGAGATTAGTTCGCCATGAAGTTCATAGTTGAACACTTTGATGGAGGAGAGTGTGGTAGCCTTCTTGACTTTTCCAAACTTCCCAAAACTAATTAATTCCAATTATAAATGATAATTTTGAAATATGAATTGAGATTTAAACTCAGTCTTTTAATTTAGAATGAAGATAACTATACCCCCATTTTGGACCCTTATCCTTAACGAATGATAAGTGATACGTAGAAAAACTGATTCACGGACTTTTCTTTCACTATGAGTTACCAATGAACTTTCTTGCATCTCATCAGTTGATTTTGCATAAAATTTTGGGTCTAAATAGTGGGTATTTAACATTGTGCTCCAAATCTTGGTACTGTTTCTGTTTGAATGACTATGGGAAAGCCACGTGTTCAAATTTACAACTTTTGTGTGTGGTCCTCGTTATACCTATGACTATGAACTCAACCATGTTCAACTTCCATTAATTACATAGGAATTTGTATATGCCAGAATCTGGTTAATTGGGAGCAAGCTGTTTAGTTTTGTTATACACATATCTATGTGAAAAGCTGAAAAGGAAAGGCTGGATAACTCACTTCACAATTATTCTCTTTCTTCCATTTTGGCCATAGTTGCGTCCAGGTTCACTGTGTAAGTAAGGCTTCATTCCCTCATATATATCTTTTCTTTGCTTAATATTGAAAAGGGGCTAGAAAGTAATTATACAAGAAACCGATTAAGTTGGAATTAACCCACAAATCAGGTGACCCCTAGAGTTCGCCTGAATACTTCATTGGGGGCTCTTTCTAGCTCTCAAACATTAGGGTTTGCTCCAATACCTTACTGAAGTGTTTGGGGGAACTCCTGGTGTCACTTGATACACACTACTGTCTATTCATCAATATATATATTTCCCATGTTCACCGTTTGGTTTAACTGCAGTTTCAATTTTTGGATTTTAAAATGATTTTTAAACTATTTTTGATACAACTATGGAACTAAAATCTGTTTATAGCATATATAGTATAATAACTATTAACACAACTTTTCTGATATAAATTTAGCTTTTTAGAGATTGTTTTCAACTTTTGATTTTTCGGAAAAACTATTTTTAAGGGTGTTCGTACTAACTTATGTTTCTTGAAACCAAGTTGGAAATAATCCTCAGGTGTCCCCTAGAGCTCCCCTTAACACTTCATTGGGGGATCTCTCTTACTCAAATATTAGGGTAGGCTCTAGTATCTTACTAAAGTGTTTGGGGGAACTCTTGGTGTCATTTGATATATATACTACTCATCCATTGATTAACCAATATATGTTTACCATTTGGTTTAATTATAGTTTTGGTTTTTGGATTTCAAAATGGATTTTGAAATACTTTTTCCTAAAATAGCTGTGAACCTAAAAGTTATTTAGTATTTGGTAAAACAGTTATTAAAACATACTTTTTTACACAAATTTAGCTTTTAATTATTTTCATAAACCGTTGTTGTATTTGGCTTAACTTATGTTTCTTGAAACAAAAGCCTTTTTAGAAACTTTTACCAAATGTTTTGTTCAGATTATGAGATTGTCACAGATTTTTCATGTATATCTGCTGGTTCATATATTCATGAAAAAATACTGCTGAAAGTAGTTTAAAAGTATTCATCATTAAGATTATTATGGTTGCAAGTTAAACAGTTGTAAACTAAACGAAAATTCACTCTCACACGAAGAAAGTTTAGTTATTCATTTTCTTGTAAAAATGAATCAATTAAGTCTGATTCGTAAGTCCTGATAGCCAGAAATATGTTCAGTTAAAAGTTGTAAATTGAAAGTTGTAACTGATTCAGAGGAGTAATTCGTTAGTCCTGTAGTTCATGCAAGTTTATATGTTGCAACTGATTCACAGCACTAATTTCTACCTAAGTAGAAAAATATAAGCACCATAAATAATTCACGATATATATTACATGCATGTCTTGTGTTTCAAAGGAGCGACAACAACTTTTTTCATCATACTAATAATGACATGTTTCAATATTTATTTTTAATGTATATGGATCTTAGAAAATTCAAAAGAATAGGAAATTAAAATTGAAAATAATACAAAATAAAAATAGAAGTCAAAGAAAGAACTTTTTCCTTTGTTTTATGTTTGGATGTAAAAGGAAAGTTAAGAGGAAAAATAACACAATATAACAAAACTAATAGGAAAAGATAGGTGTCCAAGGAAACTTCTATTTTCATTTTCCTTAATATGTTAATTTGTTTTGTGTTAAAGAGGAAAAACCTAAATGTGTATGTTTACATTATAAGGAAGGTACTGTTGACATTGTTTGTTGATGGAAAGATTAAATTTTGAGGTTTGTCAAGGTAAATGAACGTTCTAGGAATATCATTGAAATTTTGTTACTTGTCTTATTGACAATATATGTTTCCTCTTGCAGTTCATGTTAAGGTTTGGGACCAAAATCCCTTCGAACATGATTTGTTGGAAACACTAAAGCGAAATAGGGATTTGAAAAACCGAGAAATGATTAAATGGTATTTTTTTTCATTAAAAGATTTGTTTGCTAATTGAATATGTATTATTTGTAGATTATCCAGAATTTACATGTTATGTTTGTTCTTGAACATATATATATATATATATATATATATATTTTGAGTACACGTATAGGAGGGAATCAAACCTAGGTCTCATATATAAAGGACCAGGAGGTAATGACCAGCTAATCACTAAGCCAAAAAAACAAGAGTTTTTAACACATTTTAATTTTATAAGTAACTAAAAAATATAAAATAAAAAAGGTTTTCACTTTTCTTTTTTTTTTCTTTCTCTTTATAGTGAGCCACAACGAGTAATTTCAATTTCACCTTTCATTTCTAAGCTTTCTCATTCACATTGTTCTATAGTACTTCTTTTGGAGCACAATGGTAAAATTTATTACAATTATAACAATTTAACTTTAGAGTTGTCATACCTTATTTCATTTTTGTTGCCTCTTCTTGACCTCTTATAAAGAAAGAGTTCTGACCTTTTTTCTTCTTGCTTTGATGAGTTGTTGTTGTCTCTACCACCTTTTCCTCAACCAAGAGCTCATATGCGTTCTTGGCTTCTTTGATTTTTCCCATCTCCAAAATTCTCGTCTCTTTCTTTGGAAAAGAGCTTCTAGTAGAGATCTTTCCTCTTTTCTCAATCATGTATCCAGATGTCATTCAAATTTTCTCAATTTCTATTTATTTCATTGACAATGGCCAAAACTCTTGAAAGTTGTTCCGAAATTGTTTCAAACTCTTTTATATGGAGAGATTCAAACTCATCTCTAAGACTTTGTAGATAAACTCTTTTGACCTTGTCGACTCCCTTGGGAGAATCTTGGTCGCCACCCTTGCTTGAAAGCATATATCCGCAGTTGCAACTTTCTCGAACTTGGCATCATCTTCATGGGACCTATATTTGTGGGCCAAAGTTTGTAATGGCCCCATAAGTTTTCAAGTTTCTTTTTAATTGAATACGAGTCTTAATTCTTAATTAGAAGAAAATTTTGTGGATTGGAGATTTCTACATCAAGATTTCGTGGGTTCTTTTCAGACTCCAGTTTTGGTAATATTTTCAAATTTTCTACTCCTTTAAATTTTTTAGTTTTTTTCTAGGCTATTTTTCAGCAAGAATTTGAGATAGTTTTGAGTTCTAACATTTTCTAGGTTAAAGTAAACTTCTTAAACTTTATTTTAGAACTTTGTTTGACATGATTTGATTTTAAATTGATGGATTTATAAGTTGATGAAATTGGGAGAAATTATGAAGAAAATTTGGAAATTTTATGTTAAAAAATTAGGATGTTGGAGTTTGATTTGAGTTGTGGGTATTATAAAATATTAAAGTTATGATTTGATTGGATTTGATTTAATTTCATAAATTGGAGAATTTCTTTGTAAGAATTATAAATTTTCACGGAAATTGTTAAGATAAGAAAATTTAGAAGGAAATAAGAAAAGTACAAAGTTTGATGGATTCATTAATTAGTAAGTTGGAATGTGAATTTATGGTGGAACTTTGAATACTCTTGAACTATAGCATGAAAGAAACTAAAATTTACAATTTGAAATAGCTTTAAAAAAGTAAGCTTTGGGTTTGAAGTATAATAATTTTTGGAACTCAAGGAATTCCTTATGTTAAAAGGATTTTTAGTGAGAAAACTAAAGGTTGAGAAGAATTATATTAAATCGATATTTTGGTGGTTATGAGAATTAATCTAAGTTAGTGTTTGAAAATGTAAATATTGTGGGTTTAAAATCTTGGTGGTATAAAGATTATTGGATTGGTATGATTCCTTAGAAAAATGGAAGAAGTAGTAAGTAAATTTAATATCATTGTCTTGAGCTATGAATCACAATTTTGTTAAGGAAAGAAAAGAAAGATTGAGGAAAGGTAAACAAAGAAAAGGAAACTTGTGGGATTGTAGTCTTTTGATTAATTCTTGTAATTTCTTGATAGATAATTATTAATTACTTGTATACTTCTTAGATTTTAAAACTAGATGGTATGTTCTTTAGATGTGGTGGAAGAACGAAGTAAAGGTAGGGAAAAAGTCCAAGAATAGCACTCTGTGCTATTAAGATGAGTTTCAATTTACTCTTAGTAAGCCTAATGTAATAAATGATTATGAAAATGCATTGATAGTTAGATAATAATTTTTATTGGTATATGGATGTATAAGGAAATAATGATATGAATTTCTTGATATTTTTGTAATTGTTGTGGATGGAATGATTGTAATAGATTGGTTGTGGATTTTGTGTTGAAACTAGAGATATTATTAATGCATTCTATGGACATGACTTGTAATGATAGTATGGAAAAGAATCATATTGGAAAGGATATGATTCCACCTAGTGCAGGTTGTTACCTAGGTGGAGGGTATGTATGGATCTCGCATTGTGTAGGTTGTTCCCTAGGTGGAGGGTAAGTATGGACCTCGCTTAGTTTAGGTTGTTATCTAGGTGGAGGGTACGTATAGACCTTGCCCAGTTTAGATTGTTACCTAGGTGGAGGGAATGATAGGATCCCGTAGGTTGTTACCTAGGAGGAGGGGATCCGAAGTTTTGAAAAAAAATATAATATATATGGGTACATGGGGAGGTGTCTCCATTGTGTTATAATTAACCCAGGGAAGGGAAAGGAATTTAAAATGAGAAACGAATGGTCAGTTTTTTACATTTGCATAGCATGGTATTTTATTTAGAATGCTTATGTTGATTTATGGAAGGTGTATGATTGTATTTACCCAATGAAGGGTATATATAATTTATGGATGAGATGAGATGTATTTTGTGAGTTTATAATTATTTTGATATACTTTGTAGTGAAGATTAATTATTTTGTGTACTTACACTTTTAAATTGTAAAAGTTTGAAAGTATGTAAGGATATTGTTTGAGGTATTTGGCCCACAATGGGTATGTGGTGTAATTGGCCCGTGAGAGGCATGTTTTGAATTTATCCTATGAATGATTCAGAATGTTGATTGCTGTAAATCAAAAACTATTTTGATTGATGTTGTTTATAAAAGGTTAATGTTATATTGTGTAAGAAGAAGTTTTCGACTAAGAGTTTTATAACTAATTAAGTTTATTAGTGTTGTTGTAGGGATTACTTCTTTTATGATAAATAAAATACGAAACATAAATCAGAAGTGTAATGGAAAGTCCTTCTAAATTTATGTTTATAAAAAGTTATTATATTACAAGATTTGAAAATAAAGAGCTTAAATCCCAATACAATTACTTTTAATAAGATGTTTTCTCGGTGAGCTATCACTGAGCTTTATAGCTCACCCCATTTTATAAACTTATCAGGAAAGCATCTAAAGACTTGATTTCAAGTTGAAGTAAGTTCCTTGTAAGGTCTCAGTTCACGGCATCCTCGTCTCTTGAACCTTTCTAAGCGTTTAAATTTTGGTCTTGGTTTCATCTTTGAAAAAGTGTACAAATTAGTTGTAATTGAAGAAGATTTTCCCTTTTTTACTTTCCTTTGTAAACCTTAAAAAGTTACTTACTTGCATTTGAATAATCCCATGTATGTAAAGATATGTGTTAGTATAAATTGTGATGTTTGGGAAAAGAATGTTGTTTGATTAGTAATTTATATAGGTTGCATCTTGAGTCAAGGTGCTCAGTATTGAAAGGAGCCGTTCTGAGTAGGACGCACTCGGGATGGGCCGTTACATATATATATCTTCTCATTTCCTTTCTTTTTTCTTCTTAAAAACCTCCAACAAAAATACTAGTTTCCATCAAAAAGGCCAATTATAATTTAAATGTCTATAGGATGTTTCTTTTTAATATTTTTTAGTTGAAGAAGATCATTTATTCTCGTAAAAGTAATTCTTTTGGACATTTAATATGCTTTGCAAAAGCTTATTGAATTGATTTGCTTATATAATGTTCATACTGTCTTATATCTTCGGTATGATGGGACTTGATTATGAAGATTCTAGGACCAAGCCTATACTATTATTGAAGTTTTGAAGAATTTGATCGATCAAACACTGTTAAAATCTAGTTTTTATTTACTTTTGTATGGTTTGTCTTAAATTAAGATTGTTTCAACTTTTTACAAAGTAATTTTAGGTACTTAATTTGTAAATGATGGTTTGTAAGATTTAATAAATTCTTGTATGGATTTGATTTTGGATCTAATGAACTATGAATAATTGAAGTAAAATATTTTTTAGATAATATTTTTGCATTAATTTTTAAGTGAAAAAAAAAAACTAAACTGGTGATCCAAACCGATTTAAATGGGTTATGTTGGGCTAGGGTTGGATGGGTTGATCGGTTGAGTTGAGATTTTTTCAACTCAGTATAATTGGGTTAGGTTAATTTTTTAGGCAAACCCGACCCAAACCGACTCATGCTCACCCCTAAACTAGACTAGTAAGAATTAATTCATTTCTTTGGGGTAGGAAAAAACAAATTTTGTATATAAATATAAATAAAATTTATGGAGTTCTTAAACTTCAATTGCTATCATCCAAATAAAAATTTTGTAAGAATTAATTTGAATTTGGTCAGATTAAGCTTGGTTTGTCAAACTTCGAATCTAGCTCGAGTCTATTAAATCGGCTCATTTTCCTTGTCGAGTCGAGCTCAAATATCCAACTGTTTGACTCGTCAGGCTAGTTAATCTTTTCGATTAATATAAACGTTTTTTTACATGTATTATAATATTAATATGTATTATATTTTTTATTTATTAAAATAAAAATTTATTACAGGCTTGATTAGGCTCATTAGCCTCATTAAGGCCTTTTAAGGCTGGTGAGCTTGAGCTTATAGGTTTTCCATATGATTGAACCGGTTCTAACATCTAGCTTTACCAGGCTTCCTCTGAAAGGGCATCATTGTTCAGCCAGTAATCCCTCCTCTAGGGATGACACTCCTATGTAGAATGCCCAACTGGGAACAAAACAGGTAAAAAAGCAAGTACGCAACTATTTGGCCTAACTGCAGTTTGAGCTGTCGAGAGTCAAAAGTGATTTGTGGATACAGAATCCTTAAGTAGTATAGAATTTATGGTGACTTTGAGACACGCATCAAAGCTGTCATTAAGGCTTTGTTTGTCTCCATTAGATTGCTCTGGGTTCTGACAAATATTCCTCCAAGATACTCGAAGTCTCTAAGAATCTCTAAGAGCAAAATCAAAGATTATTCCTTAAGTTCTCTTTTGAAACAATGAAGAAAATTTATTGTATATTTTCAGAAGAAAATGTAGAAGAAGAAGAAAAATAAATTCTAAAAAAGGAAATGTGGTTAATTTGGAAGTTATTAGAAATATTTATAGATTTCGTTTCAACTTACAACCAACAGAAAATGAAGAGTACTGATTTTAAAAACGTATTTCTTGACAAAAAGACATGACTTCTCTGAAAATTATAGCTGTCGGAGTTCAAATTTCAAAATAACCTACATTCAGTCAACTAAATCTTTTATTCAGTCGACTAAATCAATATTTCAAAAGAAAATGTATAAGGTATCAGGTATTCAGTTGATTGAATCCTAATCCCGTCGACGAACGAAATTTTATGTCCTTTATCGACTGAATAAATCATTCTATCAACTGAATCGTGTTTTTCCAACAAACCTTCAACACTAACAGCATACAAGAAACCATTCCCGCTGGAAGTAGATGCCCATCTTAAAAGCTAGTTCCTCATAGTTAATAGGGTTGTGCAGCACTTCTCCAACAACATACCTCCTGTTGGTTAAATCGACCCGTGATTTAGCCACTGAAAACCATGTAAAACAACATTTCATTGACAAAAATTAATTTAGTTTATGAGTGTCAATAGATGCAGATAAGAATAAAGTAGGGATTGCAATTTTGTTCAAATTGGCCCCACCCCAATTTGGGGGAAAATCCCCGCCCCGTTGGGGGACGAAGACGAGGATGGGGACAAAAATTTTCCTGTTGCCTTGGTGGGGACTTTGCTAAAATGACAATGTTACGATAAATAGAAAGCAATACATAACGTATAATAAAAATATATACTGCAAAAATTCAAAGCTCCAAAATGAAAAATGTGGTGGGGCATGAAATATATAAAATATAGCCTGTTAAGGTGAAGACTGATAAGATTATTCACTCACTGACTTTAGGTGTCGGGTGCCATCCAGAGTTCCCCTAAACACTTCAGTAGAGGTCACCCTCAAGTTAAGAGCCCACAATGAAGTGGTCAAGGGAACTCCAGGGGAAAGCTGACTCTTTCTTGTTCTGCGGGTTATACTTATTTTAGGCTATATAAACATTAAACAAACTACTCATACTTATATAGTGAAGGATGTACTCCCATGTATGCTGTCAAGGAATTTTGGACGTCTTTCCAGTAGCGGGGACCATTAGAAATGAGAGAAATCTAAATGTGGGAAGTTTATCGAAATTGAACCTAGTCAGTATTGTGGGAAAGATGAAAGATAGAGAATATTTTTGAGGGAAGTGGCTGTGAAGTCTCCATAATCGATCAGCTTTCTGTTCTCTCATCTCAAATGCCTATGACCCTCTGCTATCTTTTTCACAAAGATAAAAGTTTCATAGAACCTGAGTCTCTTATGTGAAAAGCTTAAGGATAATACTAATAGGTATTGCTTATATGAAAAGCTTAAAGATAATACTAATAGGTACAGCTAGTTCCTCATAGTTAATAGGGTTGTGCAGCACTTCTCCAAAAACATACCTCCTGTTGGTTAAATCGACCAGTGATTTGGCCACTGAAAACCATGTAAAACAAAATTTCATTGACCAAAATCACTTTGGTTCATGAGTGTCAATAGATGCAGATAAGTATAAAGTAGGGATGGCAATTTTGTTCAAATTGGCCCCACCCCAATTTGGGGAATAATCCCTGCCCCGTTGGGGGACGAAGACGAGGATGGGGAAAAAAATTTTCCCGTTGCCTTGGTGGGGACGGGGAGGAGATATAGGTCCCTGCTCCGAATTTCTCGAACCCTATAAATAATATATTATATTTTTCATCATAAATTAATGTTTTTTTATTAAATGAATTTGTCGAATTCTCACTTCAAATTTACACGATTTTAACTTAAATGATAATTCATGTCTTAATGATGATTTATCTGTTTCACCGACCTAAGAACCATTTCCTTTAGCAGCAGCGGAGGATCTTCTATAAAAGCACAGAACACACCGAAGCTCCTCAGTCCTTGCATATTAAGATTATTCTTATCCGTGCTTTACTTGCATTTTCTCTTTTATAACACTGTTTCTTCATGGCCATAAGACCAACTTAGGCTTTAACAAGTAAAAGTATTAAAATTTTCGGCCTTACCTAACTTGGGCCTTTAAAAGTCCTCTATTTATGGGCTTACCTAACTTGGACCGTCTCCACACATTGGTTAGAGCTGTGTGGTTCTGTAGTTTCACACCATATGCGACACATATTGTGAATACCCCCAAATAATAACACACTTCACTGGTTTTCCTGTCCTGAGCTATTTATTAGAATTATTTCCATGATAAGTTCAGTCCTCTCAAGTGATGGCTAGGGCAGTCTGCTTATCATAATATTGGTAACTTTGCTTAGGAACCTAAAGAATTAGTAATGTGCATGGCATTTTAATAGCAAGGATGAAGAATTGATTCCAGAATTTTGATTTCCACCTAAATAGTACAAAAACTATACAATAAAAAATTATATAAAATATATGGCAGTGCTAGGGAGGTATGCCTTGAATTAATTTGAATGAAAACATTGTATTGACAATCAACAAGGCTGACAATTGACTTGTTGTGACAAAGCCAAAAATTTCGATTAGTAGGGAAGCATCCGCATAACTTTTTTAAGGACTTATTACCCAAAAGTGTTACCTCAAGCTGTTTCTAAATCATGGGCCGGTTTTATTGCCATTACATTGTTGATTTAAGATATGAGTTGTAACATTATCCCTCAAGGAGTATAACAGGAAGATAGGTTCTTTGAGAAATAATCCGGAGAAGCTAGTTAGTGAGTGGAATTTTGGATACTCATTAACTTTTTCATTAAACAACTTGTTTAAGACACAGATAATTTCTGCGTTACGCATAAAAAAACTGAAGGCAGCAAATCATGAAGAAACCGTAACTCCAATTTTGGATTGAAGATGGACCACAATTGGAAGGCAGAAGGTCTTGGATCATCTTACAGCAGAAGCTGGTGGATCCCCTGCTGGAATTGTTGATCGGTAAACAAACTCTTTTTACATGCTTTCTTTGCTTGCAAGCTGATTTAACATAGCATGAATTAAACACGATAAAACGACAGTGTTACAATAAATAGAAAGCAGTACATAATGTATGATAAAAATATGTACTGCAATAATTCAAAGCTCTAAGATGCAAAGTTTGGTGAGGCATGAAATGTTAAAAACATAGCCTGTTAAAGTGAAGACTGATAAGCTTATTCACTCACTGACTTTAGGTGTCAGGTGCCACCCAGAGTTCCCCCAAACACTTCAGTAGGGCAGGGTTACCCTCAAGTTAAGAGCCCACAATGAGACGATTAAACAAAATGGTTTCAGACAATATCTTTTAATTACAACCATGGCCTCTTACCTTAGTGGTCATCGGTTCTGTATATCGGAAAATTAAGTTTGATCCCCCCCCTGGCCAATATATTTTAAAAAAATAATCTCTTAATCTAACTATTACTTATATTTCAGTTTCTCTCTTAACATTCCAGGGCTGGGTTCACACCAGAGAGGCTATTGACTTTTCCTCAATTTAAACAGTTATGTGTACTGGACTGTGTCTTCATCTCAAACTTTCAATTAAGCATCTCACCATCTTTTTTTTTCTTTGTTAATAGAAAGTAAATGATCTCTATATCTCTTTCTCTGAATCTCAAAAATTCGCTGCAAATTTCATTGATATATATTATGTGAAGAGAAAGATATTTCCTATATAAAATTTATTGAAGGTGCACACACAAAAGTCAATCAAAAGAAATATTTTTTGAAGTTTTAAGGTCGATAATTTAAATGTAATCAAAAGTTTAATTAAAAGTTCTGATCAAGCAAAAGTGACCACTTTTCTCTATATAAAGTACTTTGATTATCGAGATCTGAAAGTTATCAACTCTTTCCATCTTAAGTTTATATGATTGTATAGGTTCTTTTTTTTTTCTAATGTCGTGACAGTAACTTGAGTAAAACTTATGAAATTGCTTCCAGAAGGTCACGAAGAGGGAGATGTAACCGATAGGCTAACCCCACAGTTACAATGTTATAGCCTTTTGAAAGTATTTAAACTCAACACTAAAGATAAAAGAACCACACCAATCAAATATTCTTTAGTTCTTTTTTTTCTTTGCTAAATAAATAAACATTGAGAAGGAGAGGGTGTGTGACCGTCTCAACACATGGGTTAGAGCTGTGGGGTTATCTAGTTCACTCCAAAATCGACACATATTGTAAATACCCCCAAATAATGAAACACTTCACCGGTTTTCTTGTCCTGAAATATTTATTAGAACCATTTCCATGATAAGTTAAATTTCAGTCCTCTCAAGGGATGGCTAGGGCAGTTTACTTATCATAATATTGTTTACTTTTCTTAGAAACCTAGAGAATTAATAATGTCCATGCCATATTGCAAAGATGAAGAATTGATTCTGGAAGTTGTGATTTCCACTTAAATAGTACAAAAAATATCCAAAAAAAATTTGTACAGAAACTATGGCAGTGCTAGGGAGGCATGCCTTGAATTCATTTAAATTCTAGCATTGTATATTGACAATCAACAAGGCTGACAAATGATTCGTTGTGACCACGCCTTCAATTTTGATTAGTTGGGAAGCCTCCAGATAACATTTTTAAGGACTTATCAACCAAAAGTGTTACCTCAAGCAGTTTTTAAATCATAGCACGATCTTATTACCAATATTACACCGTCGATATAATATTTGAGTTATCACATTATCTCTCTTAGAATATAACAGGAAGATAGGTTCTTTAAGCATCAATCCAGATGTATACTCAGTTACCTTTTGATTAAACTCCATGTTTAAGACACTGATAATTTCTACATTGCTGATAAAAAACTGGAGGCATCAGAACATGAAGAAACCATAATTCCCTGTTTGGATTGAAGATGGACCAAAATTGTAACGCAGAAGGTCTTGGATTATCTTACACCGGAAGCTGTTCAATACCTTGTTGGAATTGTTGATCCTGTAACTTACCATTGGTAAACAAACTCTTTTGACGTACTTTTTCTGCACGCAAGCTCATTTAACCTAGCATGAATTGAACACGATAAAATGACTGTCTTACAATAAATAGAAAGCAGTACATAATGTATAATAAAAATATATACTGCAAAAATTCAAAGCTCTAAAATACAAAATGTGGTGAGGCATGAATTGTTAAAAATATAGCCTGTTAAGGTGAAGACTGATAAGATTATTCACTCACTGACTTTAGGTGTCAGGTGCCACCCAGAGTTCCCCCAAACACTTCAGTAGGGGTCAACCTTAAGTTAAGAGCCCACAATGAAGTGGTCAAGGAAACTCCAGGGGACAGCTGACTCTTTCTTGTTCTGCAGGTTATACTTATTTTAGGCTATATAAACATTAAACAAACTACTCATACGTATATAGTGAAGGTTGTACTCTCATGTATGCTGTCAAGGAATTTTGGATGTCTTTCCAGTAAGGGGGACCATTAGAAACGAGAGAAATCTAAATGTGGGAAATTTATCGAAATTAAACCTAGTCAGTATTGTGGGAAAGATGAAAGATAGAGAATATTTTTGAGGCAAGTGGCAGTGAGGTCTCCATAATCGATCAGCTTTCTGTTCTCTCATCTCAAATGCCTATGACCCTCTGCTATCTTTTTCATCAAGACAAAAGTTTCATACTAAAATAGACATTTTTATTTTGATATGTTCACAGAAGGAGATAGAACATGAGTCTCTTATATGAAAAACTTAAAGGTAATACTAATAGGCATTGCTTATAACTAATACGTGATTAACCTCGGTAACAAGGTTTTAATCACGTAATCCTTGGATT
Organism: Bretschneidera sinensis; assembly: GCA_023935145.1. Taxonomy (NCBI): domain Eukaryota; kingdom Viridiplantae; phylum Streptophyta; class Magnoliopsida; order Brassicales; family Akaniaceae; genus Bretschneidera; species Bretschneidera sinensis. The sequence continues at coordinate 56,431,597 of CM043705.1, read as the reverse complement.
AAATAGATGGTAGTCAGAAGTGAATAGTTACTGCATATAATAGCTTGGAAAAAAGGAAGGACAAATGATAGGTGCGCAAATATGACTCAAAAGTTTAAGCTCATGAGCCTTGGGACAAAAGCATGTATATAAGTCACTCTTATTTTTATTTCTTTTAGATATGGGCTAACTCACATGTGAATATCCCAACAATCGCATTGTGGCTAGTGACCTCAATGATTTTCTCTTTCATCTTGCCTGCAACTCATGGGATTATGACCAAAATATATTTTTCCTGACAGATTTCCGTCAATCTTGAACAAAACAAACAAAACAAAACACATTGTAAATAATGGCGGGGGAGGAACTCACTTTGAGAATATGGGAGTACTAATCTAATCTGGCTGATCAAATTTAAACGCAGAAAATTTCTTTAATTTTTCAATATGGGATAAAGGATTAAGAGTAATACCACACAAAAAATGGTCATTTTACAATTTAAATTTCCAACAAAATCATTTTAGAATTAGACTAATTAATAAATTCAAAATTCAAACGGACGAAGCTACATAATAAATTCTTTGCATTCTATACAACAACTCATCACTGTATAATAACAATAACCAACATATATAAGTTGAAAAAATAGCCCAAACTTATAATCCGTAGGAATCAAACTTGGGACTTGGTAGTTCCGAGGCTTCGGTCTAGATCACTAGATCAAGGTTTCATCACTGCATCCTGCATATTCATAATATAAACTTAAATTGTATTTTATTACTGCAAAAGAAAAAAAAAAAAAAAAAAAAAAAAAAAAAAAAAACTCTACACAACTCCCAGATAATTCTGAACACTCCGGTGAATGCTTAGTGGTTTGATTCCATTTTGTGCAAAACACAATCTTTCGCTGGACTTCATTGTATTATTGAGGCAATATGCCGAAACCTCTATATAATAGTTAAACATTCATTTAAGCTTCTAACCTTTTTTTTTCTTTTTCTGCTTTTTTTTGTAAATCTAAAATTTATTAAAGGTGCACACAAAGCAGATATATATTGAAGTTTACGCTGATTATTAATCAATATTGTCTCCTGAAATATTTATCAGAATATTTTACAGCTAAGTCATCTACGAGTACAATTAATAGAAAAAACTCGTTCTCTTAGACACCCTCATGTAGATCATCTCAAGGAAATTCCATCTTCACTAAGTTTCCAGAAGTGAACCTGGTCAGAATTGTGGGAAGGATGAATATTGGTAGGCAATAGTATCAACAGTAGTGGCCTTAATCCCTCCTCTCTTCTCCTCTTGGCACGTCACATCTTCATTCTTTTTCATTGCTACAAAACTAATTAATTCAAATTATAAATGATAATTTTGAAATATGAATTGAGGTTTAAACTCAGTCTTTTAATTTAGAATGAAGATAACTATACCCCCATTTTAGACCCTTATCCTTAACGAATGATAAGTGATACGTAGAAAAACTGATTCACAGACTTTTCTTTCACTATGAGTTACCAATGAACTTTCTTACAACTCATTAGTCGATTTTGCATAAAATTTTAGGTCTAAATAGTGGGTATTTAACATTGTACTCCAAATCTTGGTACAGTTTCTGTTTGAGTGACTATGGGAAAGCCACGTGTTCAAATTTACAACTTTTGTGTGGTCCTCGTTATACCTATGACTATGAACTCAACCGTGTTCAACTTCCATTAATTACATAGGAATTTGTATATGCCGGAATCTGGTTAATTGGGAGCAAGCTGTTTATTTTTGTTATACACATATCTATGAGAAAAGCTGAAAAGGAAAGGCTGGATAACTCACTGCACAATTATTCTCTTTCTTCCATTTTGGCCATAGTTGCGTCCAGGTTCACTGTGTAAGTAAGGCTTCATTCCCTCATATATATTTTTTCTTTGCTTAATATTGAAAAGGGGCTACAAAATAATTATACAAGAATCAAATCCCAGGAAATCACTATAAATAGATGCTCCGTTTAGGGGAACTCTTGGTGTCATTTAATTTATATACTACTCATCCATTGAGTAACCAATATGTTTACCACTTGGTTTAATTATTGTTTTGGTTTTTGGATTTCAAAATGGATTTTGAAATACTTTTTCCTAAAATAGCTGTGAACCTGAAAGTTATTTAGTATTTCATAAAACAGTTATTAAAATATATTTTTTTACACAAATTCAGCTTTTTAAAATTTGTTTTTCATCTTTTAATTATTTTCATAAACCGTTGGGGAATTTGGCTTAACTTATGTTTCTTGAAAGAAAAGCCCTTTTAGATACTTTTACCAAATGTTGTTCAGAAAATGAGATTGTCATAGATTTTTCATGTATATCTGCTGGTTCATAAATTCATGAAAAAATACTGCTGAAAGTAGTTTAAAAGTATTCCTCATTAAAATTATTGTTGTTGCAAGTTAAACAGTTGTAAACTAAACGAAAATTCACTCTCATATCAAAAAGTTTAGTTATTCATTTTCTTGTAAAAATGAATCAGTTAAGTCTGATTCGTAAGTCCTGCTAGCCAGAAATATGTTCAGTTAAATGTTGTAATTTGAAAGTTGTAACTGATTCACAGGAGTAATTCGTTAGTCCTGTAGTTCATGCAAGTACATATGTTGCAACTGATTCACAGCACTAATTTCTACCTAATTAAAAAAATATAAAGACCATAAATAATTCAAGATATATATTACATGCATGTCTTGTGTTTCATAGGAGCGACAACAACTTTTTTTCATCATATTAATAATTACATGTTCCAATATTTATTTTTAATGTATATGGATCTTAGAAAATTCAAAAGAATAGGAAATTAAAATTGAAAATAATATAAAATAAAAATGGAAGTTAAAAAAAGAACTTTTTCCTTTGTTTTGTGTTTGGATGTAAAAGGAAAGTTAAGAGGAAAAATAACACAATATAACAAAACTAATAGAAAAAAATGGGTGTCCAAGGAAACTTTTATTTTTATTTTCCTTAATATGTTAATTTGGTTTGTGTTAAAGAGGAAAAACCTAAAAGTGTACGTTGACATTATAAGGAAGGTACTGTTGACATTGTATGTTGATGGAAGGATTAAATTTTGTGGTTTGTCAAGGTAAATGAACGTTCTAGGAATATCATTGAAATTTTGTTACTTGTCCTATTGACAATATATGTTTCCTCTTGCAGCTCATGTTATGGTTTGGGACCAAAATCCCTTCAAACATGATTTGTTGGAAACCCTACGAAATAGGGACTTTTAAAAACCGAGAAATGATTAAATGGTATTTTTTTCGTTAAAAGATTTGTTTTCTAATTGAAAATGTGTTATTTGTAGATTATCTAGAATTTACATGTTATGTTTGTTCTTGAACATATATATATATATTGAGTACACGTACAGGAGGGAATCAAACCTAGGTCTCATATATAAAGGACCAAGAGGTAATGACCAGGTAATCACTAAGCGAAAAAAACAAGAGTTTTTAACACATTTTAATTTTATACATAACTAAAAAATATAAAATAAAAACCTTTTCACTTTTCTTTTTTTTTTTCTTTCTCTTTAAAGTGAGCCACAACAAAGTAATCTCAATTTCACCTTTCATTTCTAAGCTTTCTCATTCACATTGTTCTATAGTACTTCTTTAGGAGCACAATGGTAAAATTTATTACAATTATAACAATTTAACTTTAGAGTTGTCATACCTTATTTCATTTTGTTGCCTCTTCTTGACCTCCTATAGAGAAAGAGTTCTGACCTTTTTTCTTCTTGGTTTGATGAGTTGTTGTTGTCTCTACCACCTTTTCTTCAACCAAGACCTCATATGCATTCTTGGCTTCTTTGACTTTTCCCACCTCCAAAATTCTCTTCTCTTTCTTTGGAAAAGAGCTTCTAGTAGAGATCTTTTCTCTTTTCTCAATCATGTTGGAGTTTGATTTGAGTTGTGGGTATTGTAAAATATTAAAGTTATGGATTTGATTGGATTTGATTTGATTTCATAAATAGGATAACTTCTTTGTAAGAATTATAAATTTTCATGGAAATTGTTAAGATAAGAAAGTTTAGAAGGAAATAAGAAAAGTTTGTGTTGGGTATTGTTAAGAGTATAAGTTTACAATTGTGGAAGCACAAAGTTTGATGGATTCATTAATTAGTGAAGTTGGAATGTGAATTTATGGTGGAACTTTGAATACTCTTGAACTATTGCATGAAAGAAACTAAAATTTGCAATTTGAAATAGCTTTAAAAAAGTAAGCTTTGGGTTTGAAGTATAATAATTTTTGGAACTAAAGGAATTCCTTATGTTAAAAGGATTTTTAGTGCGAAAACTAAAGGTTGAGAAGAATTCTATTAAATCGATATTTTGGTGGTTATGATAATTAATCTAAGTTAGTGTTTGAAAATGTAAATATTGTGGGTTTAAAATCTTGGTGGTATAAAGATTATTGGATTGGTATGATTCCTTAGAAAAATGGAAGAAGTAGTAAGTAAATTTAATATCATTGTCTTGAGTTATGAATCACAATTCTGTTAAGAAAAGGAAAGAAAGAATGAGGAAAGGTAAACAAAGAAAAGGAAACTTGTGGGATTGTAGTCTTTTGATTAAATCTTGTAATTTCTTGATAGATAATTATTAATTACTTGTATACTTGGATTTTAGTATGTTCTTTAGGTGTGGTGGAAGAACGAAGTAAAGGTAAGGAAAAGTCCAAAAATAGAACTCGGTGCTATTAAGGTGAGTTTCAATTTACTCTTAGTTAGCCTAATGTAATAAATGATTATGAAAATGCATTGATAATTAGATAATAATTTTTATTGGTATATGGATGTATAAGGAAATAATGATATGAATTTTTGATATTTTTGTAATTGTTGTGGATGGAATGATTGTAAAATGATTGGTTGTGGATTTTGTGTTGAAACTAGAGATATTATTAATGCATTCTATGGACATGACTTGTAAGGATAGTATGGAAAAGAACCATATTGGAAAGGATATGGTTCCACCTAGGTGGAGGGTATGTATGGATCTTGCCTTGTGTAGGTTGTTCCCTAGGTGGAGGGTAAGTATGGACCTCACCTAGTTTAGGTTGTTACCTAGGCAGAGGGTATGTATGGACCTTGCCTAGTTTAGGTTGTTACCTAGGTGGGGGGAATGACAGGATCACGCCTAGAGTAGGTTTTTACATTGGTGGAGGGAATGATAGGATCCCGCCTAGAGTAGGTTGTTACATAGGTGGAGGGAATGATAGGATCCTGTAGGTTGTTACCTAGGAGGAGGGGATCTTATGTGTACCAGTACATGGGGAGGTGTCCCCATTGTGTTATAATTAACCCAAGGAAGGGAAAGGAATTTAAAATGGGAAATGAATGGTCAATTTTTTACATTTGCATTGCTTGGCATTTTATTTAGAATGCTTATGTTGATTTATACAGGGTGTATGATTGTATTTACCCAATGAAGGATATATATAATTTATAGATGAGATGAGATGTATTTTGTGAGTTTATAATTATATAGTTTGTTGTGAAGATTAATTATTTTGTGTACTTATACTTTTAAATTGTAAAAGTTGGAAAATATGTAAGGATATTGTTTGAAGTATTTGGCCCACGATGGGTATGTGGTGTAATTGGCCCGTGAGAGGCATGTTTTGAATTTGTCCTATGAATGGCTTGGAATGTTGATTGCTGTAAATTAAAAACTATTGTGATTGATGTTGTTTATAAAAGGTTAATGTTATATTGTGTAAGAAGGAGTTTTCGACTAAGAGTTTTATAACTAACTAAGTTTATTAGTGTTCTTGTAGTGATTACTTCTTTTATGATAAATAAAATAAGAAACATAAATCAGAAGTGTAATACAAAATCCTACTAAATTTATGTTTATAAAAAGTGATTATATTACAAGATTTGAAAATAAAGAGCTTTATAGCTCACCCCATTTTATTAACTTTTTCAGGAAAGCACCGAATGACTTGATTTTAAGTTGAAATAAGTTCCTTGTAAGGTCTCACTTCATGGCATCCTCATCTTGAACCTTTCTAAGAGTTTAAATTTTGGTCTTGGTTTCATCTTTGAAAAAGTGTACAAATTAGTTGTAATTGAAGAAGATTTTCCCTTTTTTACTTTCTTTTGCAAACCGTAAAAAGTTACTTACTTGCATTTGAATAATCCCATGTATGTAAAGATATGTGTTTGAATAAATTGTGATGTTTGGGAAAAGAATGTTGTTTGATTGGTAATTTATATAGGTTGCATCTTGAGTCAAGGTGCTCAGTACTAAAAGGAGTCGTTCTCAGTAGGACGCACTCGGGATGGGCCGTTACATATATATATATATATATATATATATATATATATATATATATATCTTATCATTTCTTTTCTTTTTTCTTCTTAAAAACTGTAATGACCCATCCCGAGCGGGCCCACTCAGGACGGTATCAATTACCTTTCGAAATCGAGCACCTGGACACACAAATATATACTACAACAGAACAACATCTAACATATATTAGTTAAGATCATACAGAGATTACAACTATAAGGTTGTAGCTTTACAAGGTGTCTAAAGAGACACAGCCAATCGGTTACAACTTCACACCTAATATACAATATAACACTAAAAAAAAAGATTGACCGAGGATGCGATGCTCGTGGACCCACCTAAAACTTCATTGAACTTCAAAACTTCACCACTTAAAATTCAAAATCACCTGAAAGGTTAGAAATAGGAAGGGGGGGGTGAGCTATAAAGCTCAGCGAGTTCTTACACTACACAAAGTAATCACTTGTTAGAAAAAGTTGAGGGCTTATTATTATTTCTTTTTCCTTTCTACTTTGTTTGTTCGTATACATAGTCATTTAGCACTTTGCAAAACAACAATCTTAGTAATCATAATGCGGTCCTATAAGACCCACAACCAACCTTCAATCGCCATTCCATAGTCCATCAAAATATCACAATTTATCCATACAACCAAACATTTCATATGCCCCTTTACGGGCCAAGTAATTCAAATTCATGTATGATATGCCAATGCAGCATGATGCAATGAAATGCATCATCTCATAATCAATCATAATCCATCGGGGACGTCTCCCCACGTACCGGTACGTTTCACAAACAATAATTTTCAGAACCCCCCTTGATCCGGGCCGGGTCCAATCATCCAAATATATTCGGTACCCTTTTTCACTCCTTGTGGGTAGGGACCTATCGTCCTCACACATCACTCCCCCCTCAATAACATACCGTAAATTTCAATGCATGATATGAAACGAAATCAAGTGATGAACATAATCAAATTCTCAACAATCCATACAATCACACAACATTCAGCACAAAGGTTTTGAAATCACTATCTCATCATTAATATATAATTTACTTATCTTACCACAAAGTTATAAATATAATTATTATATCTAAATAGCGAATTACAACTCTTATGCAACCTAATTGTTTTGGTTTCCCCACTAACATTCATGCTTACCAAGAGTAGGGTAATACTCACCTTACGCCAAACACTACTCGTGGATCACTTCTTTACCTCTACTATGATCATCCACCACACCTATTGAAAGGCCATTATAACAATTAAGGCAAACTACACAAACAAAAAAACCAATGAGCATAGTATTAAAAACTTAGATACTTAATAAGAAATCAATCATTCCATTTACTTACACATATAAATCAAAGAAAATACTACTAAAGTTCATTCTTCTCCTTAATCACCTATTTTCACTCTTTCCCTTCTTTCCTTCATTCTTTACTCCATAAAACTCTCAATTCATATGAACTTAAATTTCAAGACACTAACTTAGAGTAATTACCAACAAATCCCAACTTATAAAAATAATTCATTCTAAATATAATTTCCCAATCAAGAAAAAGTCTCTTACTTAGAGGATTTCTTTTAATTCCTAAAAGAGTTTCAAATTTACAGCCCATAGTAAAATTTTCTAACAATATCCATCTCAACAGTCATGTTATACAAGAATAAAACTTCACACTTTGTACATATAATCACCCTAAAAATCTTCAAACTTGACACACTCTTATTACTTTCTTCCGAAGTTCCATAATACAGAAATTTAAAATTTTCCCCCAACTTCAAATATTTCAAACTAAACCAATTTAAATTCAAATCACCCCAAATAAAGTTCTAGATAAAATTTAGGAAGTATACTTTAACTTAAAAAAATTTGGGACACAAAACTACCTCAAATTCTTGCTGAAACAAAACTCACAAAACTGCCCAGAACACAAATTATTTCCAGAATTTCTGCACAATTCTCCCAACTTTGACAACTCATATATCACTCAATTTAAATCCAAAATACCTCAAAAAAAATCCAAAAATCAACATCAAGAAGTCTACTTTAAGTTTGTAGTTGAACATGTTTTGAAATTACCTCAAAATCTGCACGAAAAAGCCAAGGTAACAAAACGGGATGTTCTTCCCTGGCTCGGAGCGTGGGGTCCACGCGCCACTGTAGCCCGCTCGTGGAGGCTCACCTCCCCGGCCGGAAGATAGCTGATGGTGGCAGAAGAGGGTTTCCAAAGTTTGAGGGCAAAAGGATTTTGGATGGTTGGGTTAAGGTTAGGTCAAAGGTTGGAAGAAAAAATGAGTTTTAGAGAAAGAAAAACAATCTGGTGCTTTCCTTTCTTTCCTCTCTCTTTCTGCCGAGCTCTCAAATTGCTAAATGAGAGATTTGCTGATTTAGGTTAAATTTTAGCTTATATACTCCCTCAATGACTTGGCTTTTTACCACTCTACCCTTCCCCTTCTTCTTTTATTAATTGACATGCCATTTCCTTTAATTTTTCTTCTAGTATTTAAACAACCCCAAAGTTTTAGTTTCTTACTAAGAGATCTCTAAAAAAAAATTAAATTATAAAACAAGATTATAAAAACTTAAAAGAAATATCGAGTTCTACAATTCTCCCCTCCTAAAAAAAAATTTTGTCCTCGAAATTTTCAACTAACCTGGATTGACGAACAAATAAGGGTATTGGTTCTTTATTTCCACTTCGTTTTCCCAAGTAGCTTCTTCGACTCCTCTATTTCTTCAAAGCGCTTTAACTAAGGGAATGACTTTGTTGCGAAGAACTTGATCCCTAGAGTCCAAGATTTTTACTGGCATCTCCACATATGAAAGGTTGTTTTGAACTTCTATGGATTGGAATGGAATGATGTGCGACTCATCCGGTACATATTTGCGCAAAGCTGACACATGGAAAACATCATGAAGCTGTGAAAGTTCTGGAGGTAAGGCTAATCGGTATGCTACAAGTCCAATCCTTTCAATGATCTCATAAGGTCCGATGTAACGAGGGCTTAATTTCCCATTTCGCCCAAACCTCAAAACTCCCTTCCAAGGGGAAACTTTAAGATGCACACGATCACCAACTTAGAACTCCAACGGTCTCCTCCTCTTGTCTACATAGCTTTTCTGTCTACTTTGAGCCGTCCTTAGGTGTTCTCGTATTTTCTTGATCCTCTATGTGGTTATCTCTACCAATTCTGGTCTTAAGACACTTCTTTCCCCCACTTCTTCCCAACATATCAGAGTCCTACACCTCCTACCATATAATGCTTCGAAAGATTCCATCCCAATGCTAGTCTGAAAACTATTATTATATGCAAACTCCATAAGGGGTAAGTACGCATCCCAACCAACCGAAAAGTTCATAGCACACGCTCGTAGCATATCTTCTAAGATTTGAATTGTTCTTTCTGACTGACCATCCGTTTGAGGGTGGAAAGTCGTGCTAAAATGTAACTGAGTACCCATAGCTTGCTGAAATCCCTTCCAAAATCGAGACGTAAACCGAGCATCACGATCAGATACAACATTTAATGGTACACCATGCAGTTTTACTATTTTAGCCACATACAACTCTGCTAATCTTTCAGGAGACCAAGTTATCTTGATAGGTAGAAAATGAACAGATTTAGATAATCGATCAACTATAACCCAAATGGCATCAAAACCTCTCTGAGTACAAGGAAGTCCTGTCACAAAATCCATAGTCACCCTCTCCCATGGCCACTCCGGTATAGGAAGAGGTTGCAGCAACCCTGCCAGATGTCTATGCTCAGTCTTCACCTGCTGGCATACTAAGCATCGAGAAACATAGTCTGCTACGTCTCTCTTTAAACCTGACCACCAGAAATTTTGCTTAAGCCCTCTATACATTTTATTACTCCCCGGGTGCATAGAATAAATAGTGTCGTGAGCTTCTTTTAGGATCTCCTTCCTTAACTCCACTTCACTTGGCACACAGATTCGATTTCCCATCATCACCATTCCATCATCTCTCACCACAAAATCATTCCGCCTGTTTTCTAAAACCTCATTCTTAATAGCCATTAACACTGCATCCTTACCTTGAGCATCTAGTAGGCGACCTACTATTGATGATGTTACCACCATGATAGCTACTAACCCCCCAATGGTGTTGGCCTCAAGCTTCACTTCTAAGCTTCTTAATTCCTCAATTAACCCGGAATCATAAATCTTCAAAGTTGCCAACTTGCTACTGGATTTTCGACTTAATGCATCAGCTACCACGTTAGCCTTTCCAGGATGATAACTTATGGTACATTCATAGTCACTGATCAGTTCCATCCATCACCTTTGTCTTAAGTTTAACTCCTTCTGGGTAGGCAGATACTTGAGGCTCTTGTGATCCGTAAAGATCTCACATCTTACTCCATAAAGATGATGTCTCCAAATTTTCAAGGCAAAGACTATCGCTGCCAACTCTAGGTCATGGGTGGGGTAGTTGCTTTCATCGCTCTTCAGTTGGCGTGAAGCATAAGCAACAACCTTCCCATGCTGCATTAGGACACAACCTAACCCTTGATGTGAAGCATCACTGTAAACTACAAACCCCTCATCACTCGAAGGAAGGATTAACACCGGTGCCATTGTCAGCTTTTCCTTCAACAATTGAAAACTTTGCTCACACTCTTCTGACCATATAAACTTTTCTCCTTTTCTTGTTAATTTGGTTAAAGGTACCGCAATCAATGAGAAATCTTTGATAAATCTCCGATAATATCCCGCCGATCCTAAAAAGCTCCTAATCTCAGTCACATTTGTAGGTTTCTCCCAGTTTAGAACTGCTTCATCCCCAATTCCCACTCCTTAACTTTGAGAGCATTTCCTTCATCCTCATTTGAAGGAGAAACAGAAGCCTACCCGTCCTTAATATCAGTCTACCAAGATTTAGAATGTGCAATTTAGTTCCAGAAAAACATATCGAACTTTCTGAGGGTCCACAGCCACTCCTGCTTCTGACACTACATGTCCTAAGAAGGTCACTTCTTTTAACCAAAACTCACATTTGTTAAACTTGGCATAAAGTTTCTCCTTCCTAAGAGTCTCTAGTACTATCTTCAAATGTCTGGCATGGTCTTCTTCACTCTTCGCATATACCAGAATATCATCAATGAAAACTACAAAAATTTGTCCAGGAATGGTCTAAATACTCTGTTCATTAAGTCCATGAAGGTTGCAGGGGCATTAGTCAATCTGAACAGCACAACCAGAAATTCATAGTGTCCATAACGGGTGCGGAAAGCAGTCTTTGGAACATCTGAATCTTTGATACATAGTTGATAGTAACCCGATCTCAAGTCTATTTTTGAAAACACCCGAGCTCCTTGCAACTGTTCAAACAAATCATCAATTCTTGGTAACGGGTACTTGTTACGAATTGTCATCTTGTTTAGTTGTCTATAATCCACACACAATCTCAAAGTCTCATCTTTCTTCTTGACAAATAACACTGGAGCCCCCCAAGGTGATACGCTAGGGCGAATGAGTTTCTTGTCTAACAACTCTTGAAGTTGGACCTTAAGTTCCTTTAATTCTGCCGGTGCCATTCGATAAGGGGGTATCGAAATAGGAGTAGAACCAGGTGTGAGATCAATAAGAAAATCAATTTCCCTAACAGGTGGTAAACCGGGCAACTCTTCAGGAAATACATCTGAAAATTCCCTAACTATAGGTATTCCTCCCAATTCCACACCTTCCTCAGAAGAATTGATCACATAGGCTAAATAACATTCACATCCCTTCTTCAACAATCTCTTAGCTGAAAGGGCAGAAATGAGGCATTGTGAAAGTACCTTGCGTTCTCCCTGAAAAGAAAATTCTTTTTCCCCCGGAACTCGAAACATTACCATCTTCCTGCAACAATCTACTGAGGTGTGATACTTAGCTAACCAATCCATACCTAAGATCAAGTCAAAATCCTTCATCTTCAAGGGCAATAAATCAACCTGAAGTTCTCTATCCCCAATGTTCACAACACAGTCCCGGAACATCCATTGGATTTCCACCTTCTCTCCTATAGGAGTCTCAACAATCACGATCTTATGCAAATGTGTTCTAGGTACATCAACATATATAAGAAAAGAAGTAGAAACAAAAGAATGTGTTGCACCAGGATCAATTAACATTCTAGCATTTCTACCCGAAAGAGAAATCATACCAGTCACCATGTCGGGTGTGGCTTGAGCATCCTGCTGAGTGATTGCATAAACACGACCTTGCCCTCTCTGACCTTGACTAGCATCCCCTCTGCTTGCTGTGACCCCTAAGCCGTGACTACCATTTCTACCACCTCTAGTCCCACTGCCTCGACCCACTTGGCCCCATCCGGAGCCTCTAGTTGTACTCACACTACCAGTTGGCTTAAATCTTGACCAACAGTTTGCTCCCACATGACCACCCTGACCACACACAAAGCATACCACACTTTTCAACATAGGACAGTCCCTTTGAAGATGTTCAGCTGATCCACAATGATGACAGAACTTAACATTACAATCTCTAGATAAGTGACCCATCTGACCACACCGAAAACATCCTTTAGTATTCATTCCTGACATTGTACTACTTCCTCTACCTTGTGCACTTCCTCCTCTGCCTTGATTTCTTAAAGGAAATGATTGTCCTGCAAATCTTTGAATTCCTCCCACTGAACTTTGTACTACAGATGCTGCTGGTTCACTCTGAAGACCTCGACTCATCTTCAATAACTTACCTCCCATACTTTGCCCTTCTTGGAAAACTGATCTACTCTGTTGAAAAGGATGACCACCTCGGAATTCCAACCCATAACTGCTTTCCCTAGCACTGTCTGACCTGCTCCTCTTTTGTCGATCCTGACGTCCTCTCAACTCCATTATATCTTTCTCTACAAGTAGTGCTTTATCCACTAGTCTTGCATAGTTTGAATGATCCAAATATGAAAGGAAAGTACGAATTTCATAATTTAAACCATCAAGGAATTTCTTACATTTTAGTCCTTCAGTGTTGACCAAGTCTGGTGCAAATCTAGATAGAGTAATAAATCTTGAATCATACTGAGTTACTGACATAGCACCCTGTTTCAGATAGTTAAAGTCCTTCTCCATTTGAGCCTTAACATATTCTGGGAAATGCTTGTCATAGAATACTTTCTTAAACTTCTCCCAAGTCAAAGGTTCATCAATGTCCCCCGATAATCTAGGAAGTATATCCTCCCACCAATTCGCTGCCTCTTCTTCTAACTTGAATGATGCAAACGCAACTTTTTGTCTGTCCGACACTGGTAGTACCCTAAACAGACGTTCCATCTTTTTAATCCATGCCTCGGCATCTAGAGGGTTTTCAACACTTCGAAAACTCGGTGGCATCAGCTTGATAAACCTATTAAATACATCCCCTTCCATTTCCTGCCTTAATCCATCCTCCCCTAACGTTTCATCATGTGCTACAGGAACATCTGCATGCTCATCTGGAAAATCTGGAGCTCGTCTGTTTTGTTCTTCCAATCTACGCTCTAGCTCCCCAATTCTACCCAATGCTTGGGCTAAAGCTTCCCTTAATTCATCCTTTTCTATAGCAGCATCTCTTACATTCTCACAAGCAGCACCGGTTGCACTACCAACATGTTCTACCTCAGGGACTTCAGGTTCAACATATTGTTCCACCCGATGTAATGGGGATCGTCCACGCCCCCGAGTTAGAACACTACCCCTTCCTTGGGCACGCCCTCCTCCCCGAACTCTACCTCTCTTTGGTCCACGAGGCATCCTCGAATCCTACACAAAAGAACTCATTTAGAAACAAAAACACTGGACTTCTACAGTCTACAGAACCTTAAACCTGAAGCTCTGACACCGAAATTGTAATGACCCATCCCGAGCGGGCCCACTCAGGATGGTATCAATTACCTTTCGAAATCAAGCACCTGGACACACAAATATATACTACAACAGAACAACATCTAACATATATTAGTTAAGATCATACAGAGATTACAACTATAAGGTTGTAGCTTTACAAGGTGTCTAAAGACACAGCCAATCGGTTACAACTTCACACCTAATATACAATATAACACTAAAAAAAAAAATTGACCGAGGATGCGACGCTCGTGGACCCACCTAAAACTTCATTGAACTTCAAAGCTTCACCACTTAAAATCCAAAATCACCTGAAAGGTTAGAAATAGGAAGGGGGGTGAGCTATAAAGCTCAGCGAGTTTTTACACTACACAAAGTAATCACTTGTTAGAAAAAGTTGAGGGCTTATTATTATTTCTTTTTCCTTTCTACTTTGTTTGTTTGTATACATAATCATTTAGCACTTTGAAAAACAACAATCTTAGTAATCATAATACGGTCCTATAAGACCCACAACCAACTTGCAATCGCCATTCCATAGTCCATCAAAATATTACAATTTATCCATACAACCAAACATTTCATATGCCCCCTTACGGGCCAAGTAATTCAAATTCATGTATGATATGCCAATGCAGCATGATGCAATGAAATGCATCCTCTCATAATCAATCATAATCCATCGAGGACGTCTCCCCACGTACCGGTACGTTTCACAAACAATAATTTTCAGAACCCCCCTTGATCCGGGCTGGGTCCAATCATCCAAATATATTCGGTACCCTTTTTCACCCCTTGTGGGTAGGGACCTATCGTCCTCACACATCACTCCCCCCTCAATAACATACTGTAAATTTCAGTGCATGATATCAAATGAAATCAAGTGATGAACATAATCAAATTCTCAACAATCCATACAATCACACAACATTCAGCACAAAGGTTTTGAAATCACTATCTCATCATTAATATATAATTTACTTATCTTACCACATAGTTATAAATATAATTATTATATCTAAAAAGCGAATTACAACTCTTATGCAACCTTATTGTTTTGGTTTCCCCACTAACATTCATGCTTACCAAGAGTAGGGTAATACTCACCTTACGCCAAACACTACTCGTGGATCACTTCTTTACCTTTACTACGATCATCCACCACACCTATTGAAAGGTCATTATAACAATTAAGGCAAACTACACAAACAAAAAAACCAATGAGCATAGTATTAAAAACTTAGATACTTAATAAGAAATCAATCATTCCATTTACTTACACATATAAATCAAAGAAAATACTACTAAAGTTCATTCTTCTCCTTAATCACCTATTTTCACTCTTTCCCTTCTTTCCTTCATTCTTTACTCCATAAAACTCTCAATTCATATGAACTTAAATTTCAAGACACTAACTTAGAGTAATTACCAACAAATCCCAACTTATAAAAATTATTCATTCTAAATATAATTTCTCAATCAAGAAAAAGTCTCTTACTTAGAGGAATTTCTTTTAATTCCTAAAAGAGTTTCAAATTTACAGCCCATAGTAAAATTTTCTAACAATATCCATCTCAACAGTCATGTTATACAAGAATAAAACTTCACACTTTGTACATATAATCACCCTAAAAATCTTCAAACTTGACACACTCTTATTACTTTCTTCCGAAGTTCCATAATACAGAAATTTCCAGATTTCTTTAAAATTTTCCCCCAACTTCAAATATTTCAAACTAAACCAATTTAAATTCAAATCACCCCAAATAAAGTTCTAGATAAAATTTAGGAAGTATACTTTAACTTAAAAAAATTTGGGACACAAAACTACCTCAAATTCTTGCTGAAACAAAACTCACAAAACTGCCCAGAACACAAATTATTTCCAGAATTTCTGCACAATTCTCCCAACTTTGACAACTCATATATCACTCAATTTAAACCCAAAAGACCTCAAACAAAATCCAAAAATCAACATCAAGAAGACTACTTTAAGTTTGTAGTTGAACACCTTTCGAAATTACCTCAAAATCTGCACGAAAAAGCCAAGGTAACAAAACGGGATGTTCTTCCCCTGCTCGGAGCGTGGGGTCCACGCGCCACTGTAGCCCGCTCGTGGAGGCTCACCTCCCCGGCCGAAAGATAGCTGTTGGTGGCAGAAGAGGGTTTCCAAAGTTTGAGGGCAAAATGATCTTGCATGGTTGGGTTAAGGTTAGGTCAAAGTTTGGAAGAAAAAATGAGTTTTTGAGAAAGAAAAATAATCTGGTGCTTTCCTTTCTTTCCTCTCTCTTTCTGCCGAGCTCCCAAATTGCTAAATGAGAGATTTGCTGATTTAGGTTAAATTTTAGCTTATATACTCCCTCAATGACTTGGCTTTTTACCACTCTACCCTTCCCCTTCTTATTTTATTAATTGACATGCCATTTCCTTTAATTTTTCTTCTAGTATTTAAACGACCCCAAAGTTTTAGTTTCTTACTAAGAGATCCCTAAAAAAAAAATTAAATTATAAAACAAGATTATAAAAACTTAAAAGAAATATCGGGTTCTACAAAAACCTCCAACCAAAATACTAGTTTCCATCAAAAAGGCCAATTATAATTTAAATGTCTATAGGATGTTTCTTTTTAGTACTTTTTAGTTGAAGAATACCGTTTATTCTCATAAAAGTAATTCTTTTGGACTTTTAATATGCTTTCCAAAAGCTTATTGAATTGATTTGTTTATATAATGTTCATACTTTTTTATATCTTTGGTATGATGGGACTTGATTATGGATATTCTAGGACGAAGCCTATACTAGTATTGAAGTTTTGAAGAATTTGATCGATCAAACACTGTTAAAATCTAGTTTTTATTTATTTTTATATGGTTTGTCTTAAATTAAGATTATTTGAACTTTGTACGAAGTGATTTTAGGTACTTAATTTGTAAATGATGGTTTGTAAGATTTAGTAAATTCTTGTATGGATTTGATTTTGGATCTAATGAACTATGGATAATCGTAGTAAAATAATTTTTAGATAATATGTTTGCATTAATTTTTAAGTGAAAAAAAAAACTAAACCGGTGATCCAAATCGATTTAAATGGGTTGTGTTGGGCTAGAGTTGGAAGAGTTTATAGGTTGAGTTGAGATTTTTTCAACCCGGTATAATTGGGTTGGGTTAATTTTTTAGGCAAACCCGACCCAAACCGACTCATATTCACCCGTAAACTAGACTAGTAAGAATTAATTCATTTCTTTGGAGCAGGAAAAAACAAATTTTGTATGTAAATATAAATAAAATTTATGGAGTTCTTAAACTTCAATTGCTATCATCCAAATAAAATTTTTGTAAGATTTAATTTGAATTTGGTCAGATTAAGCTTGGTTTGTCAAACTTCGAATCGAGCTTGAGTCTATTAAATTGGCTCATTTACCTTGTCGAGTTGAGCTCAAATATCATACTGTTTGACTTGTTAGGCTAGTTAATCTTTTCGATTAGTATAAAAAAAATTTTATATATATTATAATATTAATACATGTTATATTTCTCTATTTATAAAAACAAAAAAATAGAACAGGCTCGTTAGCCTCATTAAGGCCTTTTAAGGCTGGTGAGCTCGAGCGTATAGGTTTTCCATATGATTGAACCGGTTCTAACATCTAGCTTTACCAGGCTTCATCTGAAAGGGCCGCATTGTTCAGCCGGTAATCCCTCCTCTAGGGATGACACTTCTACATATAATGCCCAACTGGGAACAAAACAGGAGAAAAAGCAAGTACGCAACTATTTGGCCTAACTGCAGTTTGAGCTGTCGAGAGTCAAAAGTGATTTGTGGATACAGAATCTCTAAGTAGTATAGAATTTACGGTGACTTTGAGACACGTATCAAAGCTGTCATTAAGGCTTTGTTTGTCTCCATTAGATTGCTCTGGGTTCTAACAAATATTCCTCCAGGATACTCGAAGTCTCTAAAAGTAAAATCGAAGATTATTCCTTAAGTTCTCTTTTGAAACAATGAAGAAAATTTATTGTATATTTTCAGAAGTAAATGTAGAAAAAAAGAAAAATAAATTCTAAAAGAGGAAATGTGGTTAATTTGGAAGTTATTAGAAGTATTTATAGATTTCGTTTCAACTTACAACCATTAGAAAATGAAGAGTACCGATTTTAAAAATGTATTTCTTGACAAAAAGACATGACTTCTCTGAAAATTATAGCTGTTGGAATTCAAATTTCAAAATAACCAATATTCAATCAACTAAATGTTTTATTCAGTCGACTAAATCAATATTTCAAAAGAAAACGTATAAGGTGTCAGGTATTCAGTTGACTGAATCCTAATCCCGTCGATGACAGAAATTTTATGTCCTTCATCGACCGAATAAATCATTCAGTCAACTGAATCATGTTTTTCCAACAAAACTCCAACACTAACTGCATACAAGAAACCGTTCCAGCTGGAAATAGAATGCCCATCTTAACAGCTAGTTCCTCATAGTTAATAGGGTTGTGCAGCACTTCTCCAACAACATACCTCCAGTTGGTTAAATCGACCCTTGATTTAGCCACTGAAAACCATGTAAAACAACATTTTATTGACAATAATCACTTTGGTTTATGAGTGTCAATAGACGCAGATAAGAATAAAGTAGGGATTGCAATTTTGTTCAAATTGGCCCCAGCCCAATTTGGGGAAAAATCCCCACCCCGTTGGGGGACAAAGATGAGGATGGGGAAAAAAAATTTCCTGTTGCCTTGGTGGGTATTTGCTTAAATGACAGTGTTACAATAGATAGAAAGCAGTATATAATGTATAATAAAAGTATATACTGCAAAAATTCAAAGCTCTAAAATGCAAAATGTGGTGTGGCATGAAATGTAAAAAATATAGCCTGTTAAGGTGAAGACTGATAAGATTATTCACTCACTGACTTTAGGTGTCATGTGCCACCCAGAGTTCCCCCAAACACTTCAGTAGGGGTCACCCTCAAGTTAGGAGCCCACAATGAAGTGGTCAAGAGAACTCCAGGGGACAGCTGACTCTTTCTTGTTCTGCAGGTTATACTTATTTTAGGCTATATAAACATTAAACAAAATACTCATACTTATATAGTGAAGGTTGTACTCCCATGTATGCTGTCAAGGAATTTTGGACGTCTTTCCAGTAGGGGGGACCATTAGAAATGAGAGAAATCTAATGTGGGAAATTTATCGAAATTGAACCTAGTCAGTATTGTGGGAAAGATGAAAGATAGAGAATATTTTTGAGGCAAGTGGCTGTGAGGTCTCCATAATTGATCCACTTTCTGTTCTCTCATCCCTAATGCCTATGACCCTCTGCCAACTTTTTCACAAAGGTAAAAGTTTCATAGAACCTGAGTCTCTTATAAGAAAAGCTTAAAGATAATACTAATAGGTATTGCTTATAACTAATACGTGATTAACCTCGGTAACAAGGTTTTAATCAGGTAATGATTGGATTAAATAGATGGTAGTGAGAAATGAATAGTTACTGCATACAATAGCTTGGCAAAAAGAAAGGACAAATGATAGGTGCAAATATGACTCAAAAGCTTAAGCTTATGAGTCTTGAGCCCAAACCATGTATATAAGTCACTTTTATTTTTATTTCTTTTAGATATGGGATAACTCACATGTGAATATCCCAACAATCGCATTGCGGCTAGTGACCTCAATGATCTTCTTTTCTTTCATCTTGCCTGCAACTCCTGCGATTATGACCAAAATATATTTTTTCCTGACAGATTTCCCTCAATCTTGAACAAAACAAAACACATTGTAAATAATTGCAAGGGAGGAACTCACTCTAAGAATATGGGAGTAGTAATCTAATCTGGCTGATCAAATTTAAACACAGAAATTTTCTTTAATTTTTCAATATGGGATAAAGGACCAAGAGTAATACCACACAAAAAATGGTCATTTTACAATTTAAATTTCCAACAAAATCATTTTAGAATTAGACTAATTAATAAATTCAAAAATCAAAAGGAATCAAACTTATATAAGTTCAAAAAATAACCCATACTTATAATCCATAGGAATCAAACTTGGGACTTGGTAGTTCTAGGACTTTAGTCTAGACCATAAGACCTCATCAATGCATCCTGCTTATTCATAATATAGGCTTTAATTGTATTTTTTTAATGCAAAAAAAAAAAACTACACAATTCCAGATAATTCTGAACACTCCAGTGAATGCTTAGTGGTTTGATTCCATTTTGTACAAAATGCAATCTTTTGCTGGACTTCATTATATTATTGAGGCAATATGCCAAAACCTCTATATAATAGTTAAGCATTCATTTTGAACGATTCAAGACTTGTCAATCACACGAATTATAATTGAAAGAAAAGAAGACAAGATTTACCCAGGTTCATCTAATAATAGGACTATGTTCTGCCAGAAGTTTCTTATTATCAACCTCGCAAATCTCTCTTTTTCAATGTATGCTCAGTATATAAAGAGTATTTATATGCAAATTAAGATGTCATAATTAAGGTTTAATTAGGTTTCCGTTCTGGTTCAGAACTATGGCTCTTTATATGCCCAAGCCCAAACCGCCAAGCAAAAAACCAGGCCCAACTCATGTACATGGCCCAAAAGTTTTGGGAGTGCAGCCCCCTAAACCCTGCCCGCTCTCCGAGGAGCGGGGCCCCGCTCACTCACCAGGGAGTGGGATTCCATGTTCATCCGGGGTTCTACAGATCTGGTCTCGTGAAGTATGCACCAACTCTAACACATTTAAGCTTCTAACCTTTTTTTTCTTTCTTTTTCTGCTTTCTTTTGTTAATCTAAAATTTATTAAAGGTGCACACAAAGCAGATATATATTGAAATTTTAAACGCTGATTATTAACCATTATTGTCTCCTGAAATATTTATCAAAATAATTTACAGCTGAGTCATCTACGAATACAATTAATAGAAAAAACTTGTTCTCTTAGACACCCTCATGTAGATCATCTCAAGGAAATTCCATCTTCACTAAGTTTCCAGAAGTGAACCTGGTCAGAATTGTGGGAAGGATGAATATTGGTAGAGAATAGTATCAACAGTAGTGGCCTTAATCCCTCCTCTCTTCTCCTCTTGGCACGTCACATCTTCATTCTTTTTCATTGCTACAAAACTAATTAAATCAAATTATAAATGGTAATTTTGAAATATGAATTGAGGTTTAAACTCAGTTTTTTAATTTAGAATGAAGATAACTATACCTCCATTTTAGACCCTTATCCTTAACGAATGGTAAGTGATACGTAGAAAGACTGATTCACAGACTTTTCTTTCACTATGAGTTACCCATGAACTTTCTTACAACTCGTCAGTCGATTTTGCATAAAATTTTGGATCTAAATAGTGGGTATTTAATATTGTACTCAAAATATTGGTATCATTTCTGTTTGAATGACTATGGGAAATCCGCGTGTTCAAATTTACAACCTTTGTGTGGTCCTCGTTATACCTATGACTATGAACTCAACCGTGTTCAACTTCCATTAATTACATAGGAATTTGTATATGCCGGAATTTGGTTAATCGGGAGCAAGCTGTGTACTTTTGTTATACATATATCTATGTGAAAAGCTGAAAAGGAAAGGCTGGATAACTCACTTCACAATTATTCTCTTTCTTCCACTTTGGCCATAGTTGCGTCCAGGTTCATTGTGTATGTAAGGCTTCATTCCCTCATATCTATTTTTCTCTTTGCATAATACTAAAAAGGGGCTAGAAAGCAATTATACAAGAATCAAATCCCATGAACTCACTATAAATAGATGCTCCGTTTTCCATTTCCATTCCATTCTAAACAAAACTAATTAAGACGGAATTAACCCACAAATCAGGTGTCCCCTAGAGTTCCCCAGAATACTTCATCGGGGGCTCTTTCTCGCTCTCAATCATTAGGGTTCGCATCAGTACCTTACTGAAGTGTTTGGGGGAACTCCTGGTGTCACTTGATACATACTACTGTCTATTCATCAATATATATATTTCCCATGTTCACTGTTTGGTTTAACTGCAGTTTCAATTTTTGGATTTTAAAAAGATTTTTAAACTATTTTTTATACAACTATGGAACTAAAATCTGTTTATAGCATATATGGTATAATAACTATTAAAACATCTTTTCTGATATAAATTTAGCTTTTTAGAGATCGTTTTTCAACTTTTGATTTTTCTCAAAAACTACTTTTAAAGGTCTTTGTACTAACTTATGTTTCTTGAAACCAAGTAGGAAATAATCCTCAGGTGTCCCTTAGAGCTCCCCTGAACACTTCATTGGGGGATCTCTCTTACTCAAATATTAGGGTTTGCTCCAGTATCTTACTAAAGTGTTTGGAGGATCTCTTGGTGTCATTTGATATATATTCTACTCATCCATTGATTAACCAATATGTTTACCATTTGGTTTAATTATAGTTTTGGTTTTTGGATTTCAAAATGGATTTTGAAATACTTTTCCTAAAATAGCTGTGAACCTAAAAGTTATTTAGTATTTGGTAAAAAAGTTATTAAAATATTTTTTTTACACAAATTCAGCTTTTTAAAATTTTTTTTTCAGCTTTTAATTATTTTCATAAACCGTTGGGGTATTTGGCTTAACTTATGTTTCTTGAAGTAGGAAAAAAACTAATTTTGTATATAAATATAAATAAAATTTATGGAGTTCTTAAACTTCAATTGCTATCATCAAAATAATAATTTTGTAAGAATTAATTTGAATTTGGTCAGATTAACCTTGGTTTGTCAAACTTCGAATCAAGCTCGAGCCTATTAAATTGGCTCATTTACCTTGTTGAGTTGAGCTCAAATATCCGACTGTTTGACTCGTGTGGATAGTGAATTTGTTCGATTAATATTAAGTTTTTTTTACATATATTATAATATTAATATATATTATGTTTTTTTATTTATTAAAATAAAAAATTATTACAGGCTCGTTAGCCTCGTTAAGTCCTTTGAAGGCTGGTGAGCTCGAGCTCATAGGTTTTCCATGTGAGTGAACCAGTTCGAACATCTTGCTTTACCCGGCTTCCTCTAAAAGTGCAGCATTGTTCAGCCGATAATCCTCCACTAGGGATGACACTCTTACGTAGAATGCCCTACAGGGAACAAAACAGGAAAAAAAGCAAGTACACAACTATTTGGCCTAACTGCAATTTGAGCTGTCGAGAGTCAAAAGTGATTTTAAAACAGTTTTAGGTGAAATAATTGTAGAGTGAGAAGCTATTTAGTCTTTGGTAAAATTTTTGTTAAAAGAACTGCCGAACTCAAAATTGGTAAAAATTAATCTTTTTAAAATCTATTTTTCTCACCTTCTGATTTTTCTAAGAAATTGTTTTTGGGTGTTTGAGCTAGCTTATGTATTCTGGAAACTAAAGACCCTTTGAGAAGCTAGACCAAATGCTACATAAGTCATTCTTGAATCAGCGTACTAGATCATTGTTCAACAGAACTTAACTTACCCCATATAAACTGCTCCAGATGCAGTGATCAGAGCTCGAGAACGAGGATCAAACTGAGAAGACCAAACAAGTCTCCCATTCAATCTGGAAACAACAATCACAACTACAGCTCCATATTTTCCAACAATCAAGAGACTGTAGGCTATTGTAAGGGTTGATCTTGATACCGTAACATTGACAACGATCCCTGTTCCAATTAGTCCTGATAGCTAAGGTTCCGCTTCCATATAAGAGCTCCATTGTTTGCACTAACTATTGGTAAATTTGTGGATATAAAATCTCTAAGAAGTATAGAATTTATGGTGACTTTCAGACGCGTATCAAAGCTGTCTTGAAGGCTTTATTTGCCTCATTAGATTGCTCTGGGTTCTGACCAATATTCCTCCAGGTACTCAAAGTCTCTGAGAATCTCTAAGAGCAAAATTAAAGATTCTTCTTTGAGTTATCTTTTGAAACAATGAAGAAAAGTTACTGTATATAAGTAAATGTAGAAGAAGAAGAAGAATAAATTCTGAAAAAAGAAAAGTGGTTAATTTGGAAGTTATTAGAAGTATTTATAGATTTCATTTAAACTTCCAACAGTCATAAAATAAAGAGTGACGATTTAAAAAACGTAGCTCTTGAAAAAAAAAAATATGACTTCTCTGAAAATTATAGTTGATAGAATTCAAATTTCAAAATAACGAACATTCAGTCGGCTAAATGTTTTATTCAGTCGACTAAATCAATAATTCAAAAGAAAAGTATAGGGTTTCGGGTATTCAGTCTACTTGAAAAACAAACAGAAACTTTATATCCTTCATCGAATGAATAAATCATTTAGTCAACACAATAGTGTTTTTCAAACAAAACTCCAACACTAACTGCATACAAAAAACTGTTCCAGCTGGAACTAGAATGCCAATCTTAACAGCTAGTTCCTTATAGTTAACGGGAGCACTTCTCCAACAGCATACCTCTTGTTGGTTAAATCGATCTGTGATTTAGCCACTGAAAACCATGTAAAACAATATTTCATTGACAAAAATCACTTTGTTTATGAGTGTCAATAGATGAACATAACTACACAGTAAGGATGACAATTTTGTTCAAAACTATGGGGGTCCACCCTGATTTAGGGAAAAATCCCCGCCCCATTTAGGGACGGAGACTAGGATGGGGAATTGGTGGGGATGGGGATGTAGATATAGGTCCCTGCCCCGAATTTCCCGAACCCTATAAATAATATATTATATTTTCTATCATAAATTCATTTTTATTTATTAAATGAATTTATTGAATTCCCACTTCAAATTTACAAGATTTTAACTTAAATGATAATTCATGTCTTAATGGTGATTTATTAAATTCATGTCTTATAAATACCACTTGCACTTTCTCTTTTATAACATTCTATTTCTTAGGTTTTAACAAGTAAAAGTGTTAAAATTTTCGGCCTTACCCAACTTAGGCCTTTAAAAATCATCTTTTTATGAGCTATTGGTTAAAATAGTTCAAATTTTATATAGTCTCATAACTTTGGTTTTCCTGAGGAAAATTCCCCGCGGGGACCTGATTCCCTGTAGAGAACCCAGATGGGAGAAAAATTTTCCCCGCCATGATCCCCGAAGGCGAGGATGGGGAATTTTTTTTTCCCAGGAATCCAACCCCGTCCATTCCCAGCCTCGTTGTCATCCCTAGTATAAAGAGAGGTCGAGACGGAAAAGATCAATTAGCAATACTTACCGTTGCTTCTGTATGATTTAAAATACAAATAAACACATC
Organism: Bretschneidera sinensis; assembly: GCA_023935145.1. NCBI lineage: Eukaryota > Viridiplantae > Streptophyta > Magnoliopsida > Brassicales > Akaniaceae > Bretschneidera > Bretschneidera sinensis. Next base: position 56,406,165 of record CM043705.1, on the reverse strand, counting down.
ACCATGAGAACAATGGCGCTGTTGCCATGATAAATTCTCGTCTTGATATGGCCCATGTTAAGATAAGTATACCAGGTATGAGAAGTTATGCTAGCTAATTTACAAATGATGGACTGAAGTTTTAGTAGAAAGTTACTTGAAACTATTTTTTGTTATTATTATCTTTTAGGCCTCTGAATTAATCTTGGTTCCAATAGATTCCTTATGTTGAAAAATCACCTTAGGAATCCTAGGAGGTGACCTTTAAACCCCCAAATCCATAATGATTTGTAATAAACAAGAATCAATCCATAAAAGTGAAAACATAAGCAATTGTTATCGAGGTTCAGCAAATGCCTACGTCCCCGTGAGCTCCTCCGAGCTCTCTGCACTAAATCAATGGAGTTCTTACAATTACAGCAACACCTCCTCAAGAACCCTCTTGTTCTTGATGAATGAAAGACGAGAAAAGAAAGAGATAAGAACTAAGTCTTTCCTTGGAATTTTCCCTAAGAAAACTCCAATTACAAAGCCCTTGAACCCTTAATCTTGTATACTCTCTCTCACTTGAAACACCTCTGAAGATTTGAAAGCCTATCTTTCTCAACACCAGCCACTCTTGGAATGAGACCTCTTCTTGTGTTTTGTGTCTCTGCACTCTCACACTTGATGCTCATCTTATTGCTCCTAGATGACCCTTTATATAGTGTAATAACTTCTTTAACCAATCTTGAAGTCAATTTCAACCCTTAGATCTCAAGAACCAAAGACTCATGGCTCCATAAGAGTCTAAATGAACCTGTATGTTTTAATGATGTGCCACGCACCAGCTGAAGAGGCTTAAAATGAGGTGTTAGGTGTGCCTTGCGCCGCGGCGTATAACAGGGGAGAACTTCTCCACCTGCTAGAGGTCGCGGCACACACCACCTTGATGAACTCCTCTCTTGCTGCTGGCTGCAGTGCATCAAGCCTGTGCCACAACTCAGAGGGCTGAAGCTTCATCTTCTAACAACCTTTAATTCTTAGACAAATTCCCAACAAACTCTACCTTTGTCTAAGCAATTAAACCTGAACCCATTGTGCAAAGAACTTAGGATTCAAACTCAACATGAGTCACCAAATCATCCGACTCCAATCCTAAGATGTCCAAGGCAATGATTGAACTTGCTTAGAGGTAGAACTTTAGTGCCTAAATCTGCAGGATTTTCTTCCGTGGCCACTTTATCAACATGAATGCATCCTTCCGTAACATTTTCCCAAATGAAATGATAACGAACATCTATATGCTCTGTCCTCTCATGGAACACCAGATTCTTACACAAATGCAACGCACTTTGGCTATCCGAATACACCACCACCTGCTCTTTTAGGACCTCTTCCAATAACCCTTTACACCATATAGCCTTCTTAATCGCTTCCGTTGTTGCTATGTACTTACCCTCGGTTGTTGAGAGTGCTACCACCGGCTGCAACTAAGTCTTCCAACTTATACAACATCCATTTAAGTTGAAGAAGTATGAGGTAATCGATCTTCTCTTATCCCAGTCTGCTCCATAGTCCGAATCAACAAAACCTTCTAACCAGATGGACTTACCCCTCTTCTTGTAAACAAGCCCCACATCTGAGCTTCCCTTCAAATACCTCAGCAACCACTTCATCCCAAGCCAATGCTCCTTTTCCGGGATTACTCATAAACTTGCTGAGAACACTAATTGCATGAGCAATTTTGGGTCTAATGCTTACCATTATGAACATGGCTGATCCAACCGCACTAGAGTAAGGGATCTTTTTCATTTCCTTCTTCTCCGCATCCGATCTCGAACATTGATTGCTGGAGAACTTGAAATGACCAGCAAGGGGAATTTTTACTGGTTTACTATCTTTTATAGAAAACTTAGATATCATCTTTTCTATGTAGGAAAACTGGGAAACCTTCAACTTGTTTCTCTCCCTTTCCCGGATTATACTCATCCCAAGGATCTTTTGTGCATGATCGAGATCATTCATCTCAAACTCCGAACTGAGTTGAGATTTCAACCTTTCTATCCTCTCCTTGTTGTTACCAACCAACAGCATATCATCAACATAGATGAGAATAATCACCATTTCCTCCACCCTATGACCTTTATAGTACAAGCATAAATCATAGTAGCTCCTCATGAAACCCAAGCTAGTTACAAAGGAATCGAACCTCTTATTCCATTGCCGAGGTGATTACTTCAGGCCATAGAGAGATTTCTTCAATTTGCACACCAAATCTCCTTGCTTTCCTTCCTCATAGCCTTTGGGTTGCCTCTTGTAGATGGTCTCATCAAGCTCTCCATGTAAGAACGATGTCTTCACATCCATTTGCTCGATCTCCCAATTAAATTGGACCACCATAGCTAACAATATCCTTATCGTCTTGTATTTCACAACCGATGAGAAAATTTCTATGAAATCTATGCCTTCTCTTTGTGTGAACCCCTTCGCCACCAGCCTAGCCTTATACCAGACTTTATCACCTGGAGTGTTCCCTTCTTTGATCTTGTAAATCCACTTACAATCCATAACTCTCTGTTTTTCTCGTTAGGGCACCAATTCCTAAGAGTTGTTCTTCATCAAAGAATGCATTTCTTCCTCCATAGCTAACTTCTATCTTGATGAATCCTTACATCCCATGGCATCAATTTAAGTTTCTGGTTCACTCCCTTCTTCTGAATAAGGAGATGCTACATTAGTATCCGGAAAACCATATTTCAAATGTGGTCTGATCTGCCTCCTTTCCCGGTCCCTTGTGAGCTGATAATCATTCTGATTTGCTGCATCATCCCCTTCTAGTTCAGCCTCCTTTTGAGTGGCTTAAGCTTGGCCTTCATCAATGGGCTCTACCTGATCCGAACCCTCTTGCCTTCCTTGCTCTACCTGAACTGAATTTTCTTTGATGCTATACTCCACAAAAACTGGACTGGTTTGCTCACTATTCCCTGCAGGGTTAGTTTTCTCCAAATAGGGAAATAATAGCTCATTAAAAATGACATCCCTATTTATTATGAGTTTATTTCATTTTAGCTCTAAGGACCACAACCTATACCCCTTAACCCCTTCACCATATCCAAGAAACACACATTTTCTAGACCTTGGGCTAAGTTTATCATCCTTTTGATGTGCAAATGCAACACATCTAAAAGTCCTAAGGTTGCTTAACTCAGGGGGTTTACCACTCCACGTCTCCTCGGGAGTCTTAAGATCCAAAGCTCTAGAGGGTGATCTATTAACCAAATACGCAGTAGTAGACATAGCTTCCCCCTAAAAACATTTTGGTAACCCGGAACCAATAATCATGCACCTAACCTTTTCCATAAAGATCTCATTCATCCTCTCAGCAACTCCATTTTGCTGAGGGGTTTTCACAACCGTTCTATATCTTAGAATCCCATTTAACTCACAAAATTTGTCAAAATCCTGAGTTAACTACCTTACCCGTTTGAGTTTCCAGCAACTTTTTTCCACACCACAAACTTATTCAAAGCATCTGATTTATTTTTAAACAAATAAACCCAAACCTTTCTTGAATAATCATCAATTATAGAAAGTAAAAAAGATTACCTCCTTGTGTTGGTGTTCTTGCTGGTCCCAAAAGATCGGCATGAATGTAGTCAAGAATACCCTTTGATTTGTGCACTCCGGTGTTGAAGCTGACCCGATGTTGCTTCCCAAGAACGCAACTCTCGCAGAAATCAAGTTTCTCTACCTTGTCACCATCAAGTAAACCATCCTTGCTGAGAATTTGCAGCCTTTTTTCGCTCATATATCCCAAGCGATTGTGCCAAAGAACTGCCTTATCCATCTCAGCCGTCAAGCTTGCTGCTTGATCCTTGATGTCCATGTATCTTATCATCTCATAGAGACCATCCATTATTGCTGCTTTGATCACTACCAAAGATCTCTTGGTTACCTTGATCTTTCCTCCCTCTGCTTTGTATGTGTACCCCATGGAATCTACCTGCCCTGATGAGATCAAATTTCTTCTTAAATCCGAAAGATATCTCACATTCCATAGCAGCCTTGTAATTCAATCAAATGTCCTCAATTGGATGTCTCCTATCCCCCTCACTTGGCAAGAAGTATCTTTCCCCAAGAAAACCTTTCCTTCATTGGTTTCCTTGAAATTCTTGAACCAATCTCGGTGAGGACACATGTGATAAGTGCACCCGAAATCCAAAATTAATGCCTCGTTGCCCTGCAACTTGCTCAAATTTGAGCACACAACAAGAACATCATCATCTTGCTGTTCTCCCTTGGCAACCGAAGCCTCTCCATTATTGGTTTGGCCTCTTGTTGTGGGTTTTAAATTACTCGCAAGCGCACGAGTCGTTTGCAATATAGTGTGTGCAAGTGCGAGGTCGAATCCATAGGGAATTGTGTTGTGAAAATATATTTTTATCTAAACTAACCTTATCTTAACCTAGTTCCAAATTTTGTATTGTATTTTTTTGCAAAAGAAATATAAACTTAAACTAAATTGTTTTTAAAGCAAATGATAAAAAGACTAAGGTTTTTAAATCCACCCCGCCGAAGTTAAGCATATATCTCAATGTTCTAACATTAGCCTATCAAAACAATCTATGAATCCAACTTAAGACAAAAAAACAACGAATATCCCGATTAAACCAAAAACATCCAATGTATTCGCTTTTAACAAATCACAAAGGAAATCCAATTTAATCGAAAACGATTCGATGTATCCATCAGATGAAACACAAAGAATATCTAATAAAACAATTTAAACACAATCAATCATAAGATTCTACTCAAATAATTTACAGAACATTTATACTAAAACATCAGAAACAAAACTAAAACTAATATACCAAACAACGGTGAGGCTTCATCTTCAACCTTAGTTAAAGATTCTAGCCACTCATAGTTATGAAACTACAGTTCATAATAAAAGTGCTAAACATTTAAACTAAACAAAACGAAATGAAAAGAAATATTTACTATACAAGGGAGAAATTCCACTTGCTATTGGGTGACGCTTCCCCTTGTGGTAGCAAAGCCTTCGGGGTCCACCAGAATGCTAGCAAACGTCCACCAGATTACACCAAATGGTTCAGGAATTGCACACTGAATGATGAAGTCAGATGGTGTTTATATAGGGGGAGTCTCGAAGCACTATAGGTTTCAGAATCGATGTGGGATACTGCCCCGAGTGCCCTCGATTGCAGATTGTTGCGATCGATCACATGTGCACTCGATCGCAGGTCTTGTGCGCACGATCGCCTGTGCGCTCAATCGTGAGTCAGGTGCAATCGATTGTAAGAACACTGCACTGCAAAGATTTCGATGTAGGATATTGACCATGCGCTCGATCGCAGCACGGTGCGATCGGTCGCTAATGCTCTTGAAGCTTGACATTTCCCGAAATGCTTCATTTTCTCCACAAACCTATAAAAATACATAAAACACATAAAACACATAAAATAAAGTGAAATGATACAAATTAAGAACTTAACAAATATAAATTAAAGGGCTTAAATATGCAATATTTAAGACTCATCAAATACTCCCAAACTTATATTTTGCTAGTCCCTTAGCAAAACAAAATAAAAAACTAAATGAAAAACAAAGAACGTAAAAGATAAGTTCATCACTCATGTTATCCAAAAATTTAAGGAGCACCCAAAATCATGAAATTCGTTCATGAGCAAGCTTAAAAAATTTAACCCATTTTCACAATGAATAAGAATTTAAAACCTAATTACTTACAAGAGGCATGCTAAGACATCACAAGCTTGAATCAATGTAAAGTGAAGTAGCATATACTGATGAGGTTTCCAAATAAGTTCAATGTACAATGTTTCCACATCTCAAGATTCACAGAATTTCTCATCAAAATGAACAACGATGGCATAGTTTTATTTTATTTTATTTTATTTCTTTTTTTTTTATAAGGCTCTGCTATGTTTAGTTCGTTTAAGCTTTCTAATTGACCCATGTAACGAGTGTTGAGTCAATGACTCCCAAACCAGATGGTTTTAGGGCATTAGGTGTAAAGACACCCCTAAGAACTTACTAACTCGAGTCAGAAAGGCTACGAAACTAAACTGCCCTTAATGCTACAAAATTTCCACCTTTTGATGTGAACACTCACTGCTTACTGAGGCAAGAGGTCCAGTTACTCAGTGAAAAATTTCGCAATAATCATTATGAATAAAATTCCCACCTTTTGACGTGAACACTCACTGCTTACTGAGGCAAGAGGTCCAGTTACTCAGTGGAAAGTTTATTGATGATGATCGTAATTTTTTTTTTTTTTTTGCTTTTCTATGCCCAAGTGTTAATCCCACAAGTCATCCCATTTCAGTTAAGATAAGAAACATACACATTAACATCACATGTCATACCTCACACAAATATGTGCTAATGTGCATATGTTAGATTGGCTCAAACATTTGAATTCCTAAATGCCTAAAGTAAGTAACTAAAGTTTAAACTCTATCATCAGATCATGTGTTCAAAGTTTTAAACTCACCAATGAAATCAAATCACAATTTTTTAGATCAACCAAAATTTTCAAAAGAACATGAACATGCATTTATCTTCACGAAGAAAAATCAACAATAAATTAGGACAAAGTGTGTGTAACGTGTCTCCTATACCCCCAAACTTAAATGACACATTGACCCCAATGTGAGAATATTATGGAAAGAGCTGACCTGGGATATGGAGAACTATTTGGACTGGTATGGCTCATAGCATACCCCCAAACTTGAACTGAAGTACATGTTGTCCTTGAAAAATAAAGACTAGAAAACAAAAAATACTGGAAACACACATTAATCATAAATATGTAAAATAATAAACAAACAGAAAAGATAAGCTGTGGGGTGCCTCCCATGAGCGCTAAGTTTAAAGTCTTCAGCCAGACTCTCCCTAGTGGACGATATTCAATCTGAGTAAATAGGATCCTCCAACAATATCATCTCAATGTATGTACTCCTCAACTCCAAGAATGGTTTTAGCCTCTGTCCATTTACCTTAAAAATGTTACCAATCTTTGGATCCTCAATCCCGATGGTCCCATGAGGAAAAATTGACCGAATAATAAATGGGCCTGTCTAACGAGATTTGAGCTTGCCTGGAAAAAGATGCAAGCATGAATTGTAAAGAAGAACTTTTTGATCCGGCTCAAAAGCTCGTCTCAAAATGCGTTGGTTATGAGTCTTCTTCATTTGTGCCTTGTAGGACCGTACACAATCGTATGCATCATTCCATAGCTCCTCTAATTCATTGAGTTGGAGCTTCCTTTATGTGCCAGCCTTCGAAAGATTGAAGTTCAACTGCTTGATAGACTAATAGGATCTATGCTCTAATTCAACCGGAAGGTGATATGCCTTTCTATACACAACATGATAGGGAGACATGCCAATTGGCGTCTTGAAGGCTGTCCGATATGCCCACAGTGCATCAGTCAATCACAGAGACCAATCCTTTCTACTAGGGTTCACAGTTTTCTCTAAAATGTGTTTGATCTCGTGATTAGAAATTTTCACTTGTCCACTCGTCTGCGGGTGATATGGGGTGGCAACCTTGTGTGTGATGAAATACTTCTTCATCAACTGCTAAAAAATCTTGTTGCAAAAGTGCTTACCTCCATCACTTATGATTCCTCGAGGCGTACCAAATCGAGCAAAAATAGTGTCCTTAAAAAACTGGACCACAACTCTGTGGTCATTGGTCTTGCACGCAACAACATCCACCCACTTGGATAAATAGTCCACAACAACTAGAATTTACAAGTAGCCAAATGAGAACGGTCCCATGAAATTAATGCCCCACACGTCAAAAATCTCAACAATCAGAATATGGTTGAGGGGAATCATATTCCTCCTAGAAAGACTCCCTAGCTTTTGGCAACGCTCACAAGACACACAGTAGGTGTGAGAGTCTCGGAACAAGGTAAGCCAATAAAATCCACACTGCAAAATCTTTGCAGCAGTATTTTTAGCATTGAAATGGCCTCCACAGGCATGATCATGACAAAAGGCGATGACATTAGATTGGTCATGCTCAGGAATACACCTTCTGATGATCTGATCGGGACAATACTTGAACAGGTAAGAATCGTCCCAGAAAAAGTGTTTTACCATGGCCAAAAACTTTGATTTATCTTACCGCCCCCAATGCAAAGGCATGTGTCTGGTGACAAAATAGTTCACTAAATCAGCAAACCATGGCACGGAACTATGAGCAATGTGCATCAATTGCTCATCAGGAAAGGTCTTAGAAATGTGGGTGGCGACCTCAGTGAAATCCACAATCAATCTAGACAAATGGTCTGCCACCACATTTTCTGAACCTTTCTTATCCCGAATCTCGATGTCAAACTCTTGAAGTAGCAAGATCCATCGGATAAGATGAGATTTAGCATCTTTTTTAGAGAAAATATACTTCAAGGCTGCATGATCAGAGTAGATAATGACCTTAGATCCTAACAAGTAGGATCTGAATTTGTCTAATGCAAAAACGACTGCTAACAACTCCTTCTCAGTGGTAGAGTAATTAAGTTGTGCGTCGTTTAGAGTTCGACTTGCATAATAGATAACATAGGGAAGTTTATCAATACACTGCCCCAAAATAACTCCAACAGCATAGTCTAATGCATCACACATAATCTTAAAAGGCACACCCCAGTTGGGTGGCTGAATAATGGGTGTGGACTTCAAAATCTTCTTCAGATCCCCAAATGCTTTCTTACAGTCCTCATCAAATATAAATTGGGCATCTTTCAACAATAACTTGCACAAGGGCTTGGCGATTTTGCTGAAATTTTGGATAAATCGCCTGTAGAAACCTGCATAGCCCAGAAAAGAATGAACCTCCTTCATCGTACGTGGGGATGGAAGGTTGGAAATCAAGTCCACCTTCACTTTGTCGACCTCAATCCCTCAATGAGATATGACATGCCCCAGTACAATTCCTTGCTTAACCATAAAATGACACTTCTCCCAATTAAGCAACAGGTTCTTCTCCTTGCACCACACTAAAACCAAAGTGAGACGGTGTAGGCACTCCTCAAATGATGAACCGAAGACAGAGAAGTCATCCATGAAAATTTCTAAGATCCACTCTACAATGTCAGAGAATATGCTGACCATGCACCACTGAAAAGTAGCAGGTGCATTGCATAACCCAAAGGGCATGCGATGGAAGGCGAATGTCCCAAAAGGACATGTAAACATCGTCTTCTCCTGATCTTCGGGGTCCACGGGGACCTGGTTATATCCATAATAACCATCCAAAAAACAATAATACTCGTGCCTAGCCAAACGCTCCACCATCTAATCAATAAATGGAAGTGGAAAGTGATCCTTTCTTGTGGAAACGTTCAGTTTACGGTAGTCTATACACACTCTCCACCATGACTGAACACGAGTTGGTACCAACTCGTTGTCCTTATTCTTTACTACCGTCAATCCCGCTCGCTTGGGCACGACATGAATAGGGCTCACCCACTTGCTATCAGAGATGGGATAAATGATCCCTGCATCTAATAGCTTAATTATTTCTGCCCTCACAATCTCTTGCATAGCTGCGTTGAGCCTTCTTTGTGGCTCCCTCGATGGCTTGGCATTCTCCTCCAAATGTATCTTGTGCATCACCACCAAGGGGTTGATCCCCTTAATATCCTCTATAGTCCAGCCAATAGCTTCCTTGTGCTCTCTTAGAACATCTAATAATTTCTCCTCTTGAGCCTCACCCAAATCTAATGCTATAATTACAGGCAAACAATCGACTAGACCTAGGAACTTATACTGAAGATTATCCGGCAAAGGCTTAAGTTCCTTCTTGGGGGTTTCAGGTGCTGTGGTCTCATCCGTTTCATTGCTCTCCCAAGGATCAGACTCCAAAATGGCATTCACTTCCTCGAGTAACTTATCTAAGCCCAATTCTTCTCCAAAGTGAGCAAAGCATACCTCCAGGGGATCCTCAATACTTGATTCGTTCACAGTCTCCTCAAGAATCTACTCTATCAAGCATACATGTCTTACTTCATCATACTCCAGTGGTTCCCTAGTGATATCAAAGATGTTTAACTCCACTGTCATATTTTCGAAGGAAATCTTCATCACCCCTATCTTACAATTGATCAGGGCGTTAGCTGTGGCTAAGAATGGTCGCCCTAGAATAACTAGTATCTGAATCCCTACATTTTGAACTGGCTCTATGTCAAGCACAATAAAATCCACGAGGAAATAGAACTTATCTACTTTTATCAAAATGTCATCAACTATTCCCCATGGTATTTTCACTGACCTATCAGCCAATTGAAGCGTTGTGTTTGTGGGCTTCAATTCTCCTAACCTTAACTGCAGATAGACTGAGTAAGGCAGAAGATTCACACTTGCTCCTAGAACTAATAGAGGCCTCTCGATCTGGCTGAGTCCTATCGTGCAAGAGATGGTAGGACACCTCGGGTCCTTATACTTGATGGGTAGCTTGCACTGAAGGATTGAGCTAACCTACTCAGTCAAAAAGGCCTTCTTCGGGACATTCGTCCTCCTCTTGATAGTGACCAAGTCCTTTAAAAACTTGGCATATGACGGTACTTGATGGATGGCATTTAAAAATGGGATATTGATTTGGACTTGCTTGAATACCTCCAAAATTTCCTCATACTTTCCTCCTTTCTTAGGCGCCTGTAATCTCTCGGGGTAGGGCACTTTAGGTATTAATGACCTAGGAGGGTCTTTAACATTAGGTGTGGTTGTAGATGGCTCAGCATCTCTCTTCTCCTTATTGCCACCTTCTTCCCCTTGCTGCACAGCAGGGGTCTCTTCTACTCGATTGTCCACTTGTCTCCCAGATCTTAGTGTAACAATCGATTGCACTTGTTCCTCCCCGTGTGTAAGATGTGAAGAATTTCCAACCATAAATTGTCCTTACGGGTTGGGTACGGGTTGACTGGGGAACTCTCATTTCTCTCTCTCACCCAAATGACTAGTAATTTGCCCTATTTGACTCTCCAGCTTGGCAATTTCTTGGGTGTTTACCACTGTTTCACTCCTCACATCACTCATATTTTGGCTAGTCATCTTCATGAACTCCTTAAGGGTGTCCTCTAGCGACTGTGAAACTGGCGCTGGTGTTTGAGTGGGTGCTTGATAAGCAGGTGATAGTGCTGGATGGGCAGAACGACCATGACTAGGAATTTGTGGGGAAAATCCGAGAGGATACTAATTGTGAGCATGATGAGGGGCTCCTCCCTGATTCATTGGTTGGTTCTACTTCCATGAAAAATTTGAGTGGTTCCGCCCCCCTGGATTATACGTCTCGGAGTACGATCCATTCAACTGCCTCCGATAGTCATTGAAAACATTTGTTTCATAGGATACTCAGCAAAAGCCGGCATTGATGGACAATTCTGTGCTAGATGCATGGGACTAGTATAGATGGAACAACTATCAACATTGAATATGTTGGCAGCATTGATGGACTGGCCCACAATGAGAGCATCAATCCTCTTAGAGAGAGCATGTAACTTCATCCTCAGGTCAGTGTCCTCTTTTACCTCATAGATTCCTCCTCCCTTGGGAGCACGAGTGGATTTATCTCGACAGCTTGAAAAATCCCACTGTTGCGAGTTATCGGACAACTTGTCCAACACCTTGTATGCTTCCTCCCCCGTCAGACTCAAGAATGCCCCCCTATTCATGGACTCGATCATGCTACGGTTGGGTTGAGTCAACCCTTGGTAAAAGAACTAAACTAGTCTCCACTTTTCATATCCATGTGGAGGGCATCTGATCAATAACTCTTTGAAGCGCTCCCAGCTCTCAGAGAACTTCTCATCCTCGTCCTGAGTGAAAGAACTAATCTCCTTTCGGCACTCATTCACTCTAGACATTGGGAAAAACTTATGATAAAATTTACTAAGAAGGTTTTCCCAATATGTGATAAACCCGGGTGTGTTGAAATCCAACCACGCCCTAGCTCTATCATGCAGAGAAAAAGGGAAGAGTCGAAGATGGACAGACTCCTCAGAAAAGTTCTGGAATTTGAGTGTAGCACAAATATCTTTGAACTTCTTCACATGACTATAAGGGTTCTCAAGACCTAAGCCATGAAATGAGGGTAGGAGTTGGATGACATGTGGCTTTAAATCAAAATGGGTGGCATTGGTAGGTGGCAACACTATGCAAGAGGATGAATTAGTCGCAACGGGTGCGAACAAATCCCTAAGGGATGTAGTGGAGTCCACGTTCCAAGCTCTAGGTTGCTCTACATGTTCCGGATGATTTGCATTCTTAAAATTTTCTCCTATTTCAACTGTCTCTCTTTCAACTAGTGTTCTTTTCTGTCTCCTAAGAGTTCTTTCTAAGTCGGGATCTAAATGTACCAAATCTAAATTCAAAGATCTTCGACCAAGCATATACCGCACAGAAAGCACTAAAATCACCTAACCAGCAGAAATTTGAAAAAATGTTTTTTTTATTTAACAATGCAAATAGAAACAAATAAAATTGCAAACAGAAAAATCAAACAACAATATTGCTAACTAACTAGTAGAAAAATAAAATTAATTCAGACAAAAATTTCACCAACCAAACAACTCCTCGGTAATGGCGTCAAAAACTTGTTGTGAGTTTTAAATTACTCCCAAGCGCACGAGTCGTTTGCAATATAGTGTGTGCAAGTGCGAGGTCGAATCCACAGGGAATTGTGTTTTGAAAATATAATTTTATCTAAACTAACCTTATCTTAACCTAGTTCCAAAGTTTGTATTGTATTTTTTTGCAAAAGAAATATAAACTTAAACTAAATTGTTTTTAAAGCAAATGATAAAAAGACTAAGGTTTTTGAATCCACCCCACCGAAGTTAAGCATATATCTCAATGTTCTAACAATAGCCTATCAAAACATTTTATGAATCCAACTTAAGACAAAAAACAACGAATATCCCGATTAAACCAAAAGCATCCAATGTATCCGCTTTTAACAAATCACAAAGGAAATCCAATTTAATCGAAAACGATTCGATGTATCCATCAGACAAAACACAATGAATATCCAACAGAACAATTTAAACACAATCAATCATAAGATTCTACTCAAATAATTGACAGAACATTTATACTAAAACATCAGAAACAAAACTAAAACTAATATGCCAAACAATGGCGAGGCTTTATCTTCAACCTTAGTTAAAGATTCTAGCCACTCATAGTTATGAAACTACAGTTCATAATAAAAGTGCTAAACATTGAAACTAAACAAAAAAAAATGAAAAGAAATATTTACTATACAAGGGAGAAATTCCACTTGCTGTTGGGCGGCCCTTCCCCTTATGGTAGCAAAGCCTTCGGGGCCCACCAGAATGATAGCAGACGTCCACTGGATTACACCAAATGGCTCAAGAATTGCACACTGAATGATGAAGTTAGATGGTGTTTATATAGGGGGAGTCTCAAAGCACTATAGGTTTCAGAATCGATGTGGAATACTGCCCCAAGTGCGCTCGATCGCAGATTGTTGCGATCGATCACATGTGCGCTCGATTGCAGGTATTGTGCGCTCGATCGCAGGTATTGTGCGCACGATCGCCTATGCACTTGATCGTGAGTCAGGTGCGATCAATCGTAAGAACACTGCATTGCAAAGATTTCGATGTGGGATATTGACCATGCGCTCGATCGCAGCACGGTTCGATCGATCGCTAATGCTCTTGAAGCTTGACATTTCCCGAGATGCTTCATTTTCTCCACAAATATAAAAATACAGAAAACACATAAAATAAAGTGAAATAATACAAATTAAGAACCTAACAAATATAAATTAAAGGGTTTAAATATGCAATATTTAAGACTCATCACCTCTTTCTTTCTCATCCCTCATCATCTTCTTACAATCTCTCTTGAAATGACCCTCCTTATTGCAGTAGTAGCATCACTTTCCTCCAAACTTCGGTTTAGAATGTGATCTTCCATCTCTCTGCCCTCTACCCTTTGGTTTGTCCTGGTAGTTTCCATAGATGTTGTTGCCATTCTGAGTTGCAGGCCTTCTTCTAACGAACAAACTTTCTCCACTTGATCCTTCCCTCATCTTGACTTTGAAATCATGAGCCCTTATAGAATTAATCACAATTTCTTTGGTTAGTGTATCTCTTCCATATTCAATAGCATTAATCAAGCTTTCAAAACAATCGGGAGGAGAATTCAACAATATAACAGCCAATTGTTCATCCGGGAATGTTATACTACAACTAGTCAAATCTTGAACTAGTTTATTAAACACATCAAGATTATCTTGTAACTCTTTATTAGGATCCATTTTAAAAGCAAAGATTCGTTTTAGAAGATAGATTTTATTAGGGAGAGTTTTGTTAAGAAATAACTCATCTAGTTTCTTCTAAATGACAGTTGGATCTTCTGAATCTCCACATTCCCTTGTCACACTATCCGACATGGGTAGAAAGATGGTGCTAGACACTATCTTCTTCATCTCATTCCGCTAGAGCTCCGTGATACTTGCTGGAAAATCGTCATCTTCTCCAATCGCCAAGTCCACCTTTTGTTGCATAAGAACCGCTTTGATTTTTTGCTTCCAAAGGGTAAAGTCTCCCTTTCCATTAAACTTCTCAACAATGAAGTTTGAACCCATCTTGCGGAGAAAATCCAAAGATTTATGCAGCACCCACAATTGCTTTCCAAACTTCTAAACCTAAAGAACCCGATCAAATCTTGATCCCAACACCATTCTTGAACCTTAAGAACCTGATCAGATCTTGATCCCAACACCATTCTTGAATCACCCAAGAAGTTTTCTTTGATTCTTGGAGCCTTGCTCTGACACCTGCTGTTGTTGTAGCTCTGATACCACTGTTGAAAAATCACCTTAGGAATCCCAAGTGGTGACCTTCAAACCCCTAAATCCAGAATGATTTGTATTAAACAAGAATCAAACCATAAAAGTGAAAACACAAGCAATTGTTATCGAGGTTCGGCAAATGCCTACGTCCCTGTGAGCTCCTCCGAGCTCCCTACACTAAATCAATGGAGTTCTTATAATTACAGCAACACCTCCTCAAGAACCCTCTTGTTCTTGATGAATGAAAGACGAGAAAAGAAAGAGATAAGAACTAAGTGTTTTCCTGGAATTTCCCCATGAAAATTCCAATTACAAAGCCCTTGAACCCCTAATCTTGTATACTCTCTCTCATTTGAAACACCTCTGAAGATTTGGCAGCCTATCTCTCTCAATACCAACCACTCTTGGAATGAGAAGAGTGTTTTGTGTCTTTGCACTCTCACACTTGATGCTCATCTTATTACTCCTAGATGACCCTTTATATAGTGCAATAACTTCTTTAACCAATCTTGAAGTCAATTTCAATCCTTAAATCTCAAGAACTAAAGACTTATGGCTCTTTAAGAGTCTAAGTGATCCTGTTCATTTTAATCATGTCCCACGCACCAGCTGAAGAGGCTTAAAATGAGGTGTCAGGTGTGCCTTGCGTAGCGGCTCATAACAGAGTAGGCCGCGGCGCGCAACAGGGAAGAACTCCTCCACCTGTTGGAGGCCGCGGTGCCCAAGGGCTAGGCTGTGGCGCACACCACCTTGATGAACTCCTCCCTTGCTGCTGGCTGCAAAGCACCAAGCCTGTGCCGTAGCTCAGAGGGCTGAAGCTTCATCTTCCAATAACCTTTAATTCTTAGACAAATTCCCAACACCTTCTGAATGTGTTCCATACAAAAAGTTTGAAAATAAATTATATTGATTACTTAACTCAGCTAGTTAAGGTCTTCATCCATTGATTTTTTGAATAACCAAGTTAATCATCTTTTTAGTAAAAGTCTTTGATTTGTCAAATATCCCTGCGTCCAGCAAAAGCAAGGAAGGAAGAAGAGTATAAGGTCTCTTCATTTCACACACTTACTTTTTGAAGCAATCATCCTCTCATTCAATGCGTATAAGGTCTTTTCTTTCATGATATCTGTCATCACTACATTTGAAGCATCAAGAACTTGCATCTCATCATCCTCACTAGCTTTTCAATTATCACTCTACTTCATTCTACTCAACTCCTCCAAGTCCTTCATCGTGACCTTACTTTGTAGTTGTGTGTGTTTCACTTCCTCATTGTCGATGCACTCTTTATTTGAAAAATCTAGAGACATAGATCTTGATCTTTCCTCCATATTCCTTGAAGTGCTCCACCTGCTCAATTTGTCTGGCTCTTGTCTTGATATAATCACGAACAATTCTTCAACCTCGAACACCCTTGGCCTCTTCAACTTATCTGTCTCTAGAGTTACCATAGTAACCTTCCCATCTATCCAAACTTCCCTGCCCACCATTGATATTGTGACTAAGTCATTTTCTTTAGTCGATTTTCCATAAAATTTCGGGTTTAAATAGTGGGTATTTAACATTGTACTCCAAATCTTGGTAATATTTTTGTTTAAATGATGGAAAAGCCAAGTGTTCAAATTTAGAACCCTTGTGTATTCCTTCTTATTCCATTAATTACATAGGAATTTGTATATACCAGAATCTGGTTAATTGGTTCAAGTTTTTTAGTTTTGTTATACATATATCTATGTGGAAAGCTGAAAAGGAAAGGCTAGATAATTCACTTCACTATTATTCTCTTTCTTCCATTTTGGCCATAGTTGTGTACAGGTTCACTGTGTAGGTAAGGCTTTATTCCCTCGTAAATGTATTTTCTCTGAATAATATTGTAGAGGGGCTAGAAAGTAATTATCTAAGAATCCAATCCTAGGAGCTCACTATAAATAGATGCTCCATTTTCCATTTCCATTCCATTCAAAACGAAACCGATCATGACGGAATTAACCTGCAAATCAGGTGTCCCCTAGAGTTCCCTTGAATACTTCATTGGGGGCTCTCTCTCATTATCAAACATTAGAGTTTGCTCTAGTACCTTACTAAAGTGTTTGGGGCAACTCCTGGAGTCACTTGATATATACTACGTACTGTCTATTCATCAATATATTACCCATGTTCACAGTTCGGTTTAATTGTATTTTCAGTTTTTGGATTTTAAAATGATTTTTGAAACTATTTTTGGTACAACTGTGGAACTAAAATATGTTTATAGCATATGATATAACAATAGTTAAACAATTTTTTTGATATAAATTTATCTTTTTACAGATTGTTTTTAAACTTTTTATTTTTCTCAAAAACTATTTTTAGGGGTCTTTGTACTAACTTATGTTTCTTAAAACAATGTAGGAAATAATCAACAAATCAAATGTCCCTTACTCAGATATTAAGGTTTGCCCCAATATCTTACTGAAGTATTTAGGGGAACTCGTAGTGTCTTTTGATATATATAAACTACTCAACCATAATTAGGGCAGAAACCCTAATTAGAGCATCTTAAGTTTCTTATAAATACTCTCTATGTACTGATCGCACATTAAAACGTGAGATTTGAGAGGTTGATTATAGTAAAACTTCTGGCAGGACATAGCCCTATTATGGGGTGAACCTTGATATATTGTGTCTTATTTTCTTCATGTTTGTAATTTGTGTGATTGACAAGTCTCGAATCATTCACACAAATGGAAGGCAGAAGGTCTTCGATCATCTTACAGTAGAAGCTAGTTCCTTGGTGGAATTATTGATTCTATAATTTTTCATTGTTAAACAAACTCTTTTACAATCTTCTATGCTTTCTCATCTCTCAATCTGGAAAGATTCTTATCTAGACCTACTCCATGAGATTTTCTTGGATTAGTGATTTTTTCCCGTTAGATAGAGAGAGAAAGAGAAAATTTCTCCTACCTCTGTCTCTGTCTGATTATAGAGAGTACCTTTTGTCCAGGTGTTTGCAAGATCTTTTCCTAAATTTGATGGAACATAGCATGAAAACATGAAAAATCTCTTATAAAGAGACAGTGTATATGATTACACCCAAAGTATAACGTGGTAGTTGTAGCACAGCTTTGGGGTGTCGATTCCATAGGGAAAAGCGATCTATAAAGGAAAAGTGCAAGCCTTAACACGAACGATAACAATCAAGTGAGAAGATATGAATTTTGATAATGAAGTAATTGTGTAAATAGATTGAAATATATGATAAAGAAACAACAAAGTTTTAGGAATCCTCCCTAGATTCGTTGCCTTATTCCAATCTTGATTCAATTGTTTTATCTCGATTGCAAGTTTCTCGTCCCAAACAGGCAATCGGCAAATATTCAACTAAAGCACATATAGACCCTAATGTAATTGATATGAATTACTCCTACTTTTGATTTAAGCACACATGACCTATCCTATAGATTTATCAAGAAACGACAATATATCTTTAATGACAATATTGCAGTAATGGACAAACCTAAAGATAAATCTACTGGACTCAATCACATCCAACAATCTTGATATAAGAAGAGCACGACTAGACTTATATCAAAGATAAGGATACAACCACTGGATTAAGAGAAAATCCTTTAATTAGATTAAAGAGTAACACATAACAATATTTTGACAATAAATCCCAACTCAAACTGAATCAATAAGGGAAAATAAGAACAACTACACCTAGGGATTCATTCATTCGCCTTGCTTGGAGATTAGTTCGCCATGAAGTTCATGGTTGAACACTTTGATGGAGGAGAGTGTGGTAGCCTTCTTGACTTTTCTTGACTTCCCAAAGATGATCTCTTGTCAAACCCTAAGTGATCTATTTATAATACCATTGGTACAAGGGTATTTTATGGTTTAAATACTTATTAAAGTCCTAATTAGGTCATAACTCGAAGAAGGGAGACCGTGTGCGCACCGCGGCTCTCTCTTCCTTGCACTGCGGCCCTACCTGATCTTTGGCTGGAGGACCTTCTGGGCGCTGTGGCCCTGCCTAGTCCAGGCTGAAGCTTTGACTGATGGTCTTCTTGGCTCTTTTAGATTAGCTTCTGGAGGCTGCGACCCTCATTAGTCCAGGCCACGGCTCTCAATGGTTGGTGGAGGTTCTCTTCATTTTATCCTTCTGTAACCACTCCTTCTCCTTGATATGCATGGAATCTTAGTGCTTCAAGCAATGATAGTTTTTCCATCTCTTTTAAACTTAAAGTACCTGAAAATGCACCGAAATAGATCAATGATCCAAGAATGACACTTTAGAGTTGTTAACGTATAAAAGTGCAATTAAAACCTAGATCAACCCTCAAATGCCAATAATTAAGTGCTGTTAAGATGCATTTTATGACTCTCATCAGTGTACAATAAATAGAAAGCATTACATAATTTCATAATGTATAATAAGAACAAATATTAATTCAAAGCTCTAATGCAAAATGTGGTGAGGTATGAAATGAAAGAAATATAGCATGCTAAGGTGAAGAATGGTTTTAGATGTCAGGTGCCAGCCAGAGCTCCCCCAAACACTTCAGTAGGGCAGAGTTACCCTCAAGTTAAGGGGTAAGGGTCTTCAAAGAGCCCACAATGATGTGGTCAAGGGAACTCCAGGAAACAACTGAATCTTTCATGTTTGGCAAGTTATACCTATTTTAGGCTACATGCACAGCAATCAAACTACTTATACTTATATAGTGAAGATTATAGTTCACTCCCACTGCATACTGTCATGGAATTTTAGGCGTCTTTCCAGTAGGGGCGACCGGTAGAAATGAGAGAAATCTAAATGTGGGAAATTTACCGAAATCGAACCTAGTCAGTATTGCGGGAAAGATGAAAGATAGAGAATATTTTTTAGGCAAGTGGTTGTGAGGTCTCCACACTCATCAGCTTTCTGTTCTCTCATCTGAAATGCCTATGACCTTCTGCTATCTTTTTCATAGAGATAAAAGTTTCACACTAAAATTGATATTTTCATTTTGGTATGTTAACAGGAGGGGATCGAACCTGAGTCTCTTATATGAATAACTTAGAGATAATACTAATAGGCATTGCTTATAACTAATAAGTGATTTACCTCGGTAACATATTGTTTTAATCAAATAATCCTTAGATTAAATAGATGGTAATGAGAAATTAATGTTGGCTGGTTAGTTAATATTTAAAATAGCTTGGAAGTATTTAAGTGCATTAGATTTTAATAGATAAAAAAAAGGACAAAAGATAGGTGAAAAGATAGAGAATGGCTGACCCAACTTCGAAGAAAACTTGGATTTGGAGAGTCCACCAAGCAAAGGACCATTATATGATGTTGAAGACTATACAAACATAAAAGCATAAGCCTATGGGTTTTGGACTTCACCTTGTGAGCATCACCTGCTCGCTACACAAGTCACCATGTTCGTGCCACTTGAGTCCCTCTAGCTTCCCTTGTTGTTCGACTAAACCACCGTGAGCATCTTGAAGTCAAACCCAAGATATTTCATACCCAGTCAAAGTCGATATCGGCTTGATAGACATGGATAGGTACCAATATGACTCAAAAGTTTAAGCTCATGAGTCTTGAACCCAAATAATTTATATAAGTCACTCACATCTCATTCACAAACTCAACCACAAGGCTTGTTAAATTCGAGAATATTTCACACATGGGAGATCATATAAACTTTGACATGATAGACATTGATAGGTACTAAGATGACTTAAAAAATTGTGCTAATATATTGAGTCTTGAGCTCAAACCATGTATATAAATCACTCTTATTTTTATTTCTTTTAGATGTATGATAACTTATATATGAATATCCTAACTATGGCATTGTGGCTAGTGACCTCAATGTTTTTCTTTTCTTTCATTTTTCCTGCAACTCATGGGATTATGACCAACATATATTTTTCCTGACAGATTTCCCTCAATCTTGAACATAACAAAACAAAAGGTATTGTAAATAACTTGTTGGAAAACCACCTTGGATGATGCCCAGGAGGTGATCTTCCAAACACCCAAGTCTAGAGTGACTTGTATAAGAAAAGAAACACCAACCAATCAAAGCAAGAAAGAAAAGAACACAAGAAATTTGTTGACGAGGTTCGACAATGTGCCTGTGTCCTCGTGAGCTCCTCCGAGCTCTCTGCACTATTTTATCAATGGAGTTCTTTACAATCAGCAACACCCTCCCAAGACCTCACAAGTTCTTGAAGAATAAGAAAAGAAGAAAGAAAGTGATAGAACTACTACAAAAGCACTCTACCCACAATCTATACTACTTCTCTTATTACAACCAACCTTTCTTTTGAGATCTATTCTAGTGCCTCTCTGTGTTTTTGTGTCTTTGTACTCTCACACTTGCGCTTTAACTCTCTTGTACAATGATCACTTGTATGTCACAATGAAGCTAGGTGACCCTTTATATAGTGCACCAACTTCTTGACCAATCTTGAGGGTCAATATCCACCCTCAGATCTTGAGGATCAATCAACTTTAGCCCTCCATCAATCACAAGTGATCCTGTGCATTTTGGACATGCATCTACGCACTTAACAAGGCTGGGCCGTAGCCTGACCTAGTGCGCACTCCTTGCTGAACTTCATTCTTCTTCTTCCGTTTAAATCTTAGTTAAATTCCAACAATCTATACCTTTGTCTAAGCATTTAAACCGAACCCATTGGGTAGAGAACTCAGTATCCAAAATCATCTTGAGTCATCATATCAACCGACTCCAATCCTAAGAAGTCCAAGGCAATGATTGAACTTGATTAGAGGTAGAATTATAGTACCTAAATCCGCAGGGTTTTCTTCTGTGGCCACCTTATCCACATAAATGCATCATTCCGTAACATTTTCCCGAATGAAATGGTACCGAACATCCATGTGCTTTGTCCTCTCATAGAACACCGGATTCTTGCACAAATATAATGCACTTTGGAGATCCGAATACACCACAACCTGCTCCTCTAGTACCTTCAACTCTTCCAACAACCCTTTGCACCACATAGCCTCCTTGATAGCTTCCGTAGCCACTATGTACACAGCCTCGGCTGTTGAGAGCGCTACCATCGACTGCAACTGAGCCTTTCAACTTGTACAACATCCATTTAAGTTAAAGAAGTAGGAAGTAATCGATCTCCTTTTATCCCAGTCTGCTCCATAGTCCGAATCAGCATAACCCTCAAGGCAGATAGACTTACCCCTCTTCTTATAAACCAGCCCCACATCTGGGCTTCCCTTCAAGTACCTCAACAACCACTTCATCCCAAGCCAGTGCTCTTTTCCGAGATTACTCATAAACCTACTGAGGAGACTTATTGCATGAGTAATATTAGGTCTAGTGCTTACCATGGTGAACATTATAGAACCAACCGCACTAGAGTAGGGGACCTTTTCCATTTTCTTCTTCTCCTCATTTGATCTTGGACATTGATCACTGGAGAACTTGAAATGACCAGCAAAAGGAACCTTCACTGGTTTGCTTTCTTCCATAGAGAACTTAGATATCATTTTCTCTATGTTGGAAGTTTGAGAGATCTTCAATCTGTTTCTCTCCCTTTCTCGGATGATACACACCCAAGGATCTTCTGTGCATGGCCAAGATCCTTCATCTCAAACTCCTCACTGCGTTGAGTCTTCAATTTTCTTATTCTTTCCATGCTACTCCCAACCAGAAAATCATTGGTATAGATGAGGATAATCACCACTTCATCCACCTTATTCCAAGTGAGAAGGTTTTTGTGAAATCCATGCCATTTCTTTGTGTGAACCCCTTCTTTAATCTTGTAGCTCCATCTACAATCCACAACTCTCTGTTTTTCTGTTTTAGGCACCAATACCCAAGAGTTGTTCTTCCTCAGAGAATCTGTTTCTTCCTCTAGAGCTAGCTGCCACTTTGATGAATCCTTACACTCCATGGGATCCATGTAAGTTTCTAGTTCAACCATCCCTCTTTCTATCTAAGGAGCTGTTACATTAGCATCCGCAAACCCATATCTCAAAGGTGATCTAACCACCCTCCTTTACTGGTCCCTTGTGAGCTAGTAATCATTCTGACTTATTGCATCAACCCCTTCCATTTTAGCCTCCTCTTGAGTTTATTGAGCTTGGCCTTCATCAATGGGCTCTACCTGGTCCAAACCCTCTTGCCTTCCTGGCTCTACCTGAACCAAATTCTCCTTGATACAATGCTCCACAAATTCCAGACTGGTTTGCTCACTAGCCCTTCCAGGGCTAGTTTTCTCCAAGTAGGGAAATAACAATTCATTAAAAATAACTTCTTTACTTATTATAAGTTTCATTCCTTTTAGTTCTAAGGACCACAACCTATACCCCTTAACCCCATCACCATATCCTAGAAACACACATTTTCTAGACCTTGCGTTAAGTTGATCATCATTTTGATGTGCATATGCAACACATCCAAAAGTCCTAAGGTTTTTCAACTCAGGGGGTTTTCCACTCCACATCTCCATGGGAGTCTTGAGCTCTAAAGTTCTAGAGGGTGATCTATTAACCAAGTATGCAGCTGTAGACACAGCTTCTCCCCAAAAATATTTTGGTAAACCGGACCCAATTAACATGCACCTAACCTTTTCCATAAGGGTTCTATTCATCCTCTCAGCAACTCTATTTTGCTTAGGGGTTTTCACAACCGTTCTATGTCTTAGAATGCCATTTGATTCATAGAATTTATCAAAATCCTTATTAAAAAATTCTAAGCCATTATCGGTTCTTAACACCTTAACTACCCTGCCCATTTGAGTCTCCAATAAACCTTTTCCACACCACAAATTTATTCAAAGCATCTGATTTATTTTTAAGCAAATAAACCCAAACCACTCTTGAATAATCATCAATTAAAGACAGAAAGTAATGATTACCTCCCTGTGTTAGTGTCCTTGCTGGTCCTCAAAGATCCGCATTGATGTAGTCAAGAATCCCTTTAGACTTATGCACTCCGATGTTGAAGCTGACCCGATGTTGCTTCCCAAGAATACAACTCACAAAAATCCAGTTTCTCCACTTTGTCACCACCAAGTAGGCCATCCTTGTTGAGAACTTGCAGCCCCTTTTCGTTCATATGTCCCAAGTGATTGTGCCAAAGTGCTGCCTTATCCATCTCAGTCATCAAGCTTGCTGCTTGATCCTTGATTTCTATCTCACCAATCAGCTCATAAAATCCATCTTTGATTGCTGCTTTGATCACTATCAAAGAACCCTTGGTTACCTTGATCCTCCCTTAGCTTTGTATGTATACCCCATGGAATCCAGCTACCCCAATGAAATCAAATTCCTCCTCAAATTCGGGAGATACCTTATATTTCGTAGCAGCCTTATGACTCCATCAAACATCCTCAACTGGATGTCCCCTATCCCCCTTACTTGGCAAGAATTGTTATTCCCCAATAAAACCCTTCCATCATTGATCTCCTTGACATTCTTGAACCATTCTTTGTGAGGGCACATGTGATAAGTGCACCCGGAATCCAGAATCTATTTCTCGCTGCCTTGCCTCCTGCTCACATTTAAGCACACAATAAGAACATCATCTTGCTGTTCTCCTTTGGCAACCGAAGCCTCTCCATTGTTGGTATGGCTTCTCCCTCTCTCATCCCACAACCTCTTCTTGTAATTTTTCTTAAAGTGACCCTCCTTGTTGCAGTAGAAGCACAACTTTCCTCCAAATCTTGGTTTGGAATGTGCTTTCTCATGGCTCTACCCTCTACCCTTTGATTTCTCTCGGTAGTTGCCATGAATGCTACTGCCATTCCGAGTTGTTGGCCTTCCTCTTACGAAAAACCCTTCCCCACTTGATGCCTCCCTACTCTTGGCTTTGAAATCATGAGCCCTTATAGCATTGACCACAATTTCTTTGGTTAGTGTGTCTCTTCCATATTCAATTGCATTAATTAAACTATCAAAACAATCAGGAAGAGAATTTAATAACATAACAACCAATTGTTCATCCAGGAATTTAATACTACAACTAGCCAAATCTTAAACTAGTTTATTAAAGATATCAAGATTATCTTGCAACTCTTTATTAGGATCCATTTTAAAAGCAAAGATTCTTTTAAGAAGATAAATCTTGTTAAGGAGAGTTTTGGTAAGAAACAACTCATCTAGTTTCTTCCATATGACAGCAGGATCTTTCGAGTCTTTGCACTCCCTTGTGACACTATCCAACATGTGTAGGAAGATGGTGTTGTATGCCATCTTCTTCATCTCAATCCACTGGTCCTCTATGATACTTGCTGGAAAAGCATCATCTTCTCCAATAGCCAAGTCCACCTTCTATTGCATAAGAACAGCCTTAATCTTTCGCTTCCACAGGGAAATATCTCCCTTTCCATCAAACTTCTCAACAATGAAATTTGAACCCATATTACAGAGATGATCCTAGATTTGTGTAGCACCCACAAATGCTT
Source organism: Bretschneidera sinensis (assembly GCA_023935145.1). Classification (NCBI taxonomy): domain Eukaryota; kingdom Viridiplantae; phylum Streptophyta; class Magnoliopsida; order Brassicales; family Akaniaceae; genus Bretschneidera; species Bretschneidera sinensis. The sequence continues at coordinate 56,380,899 of CM043705.1, read as the reverse complement.
TCCAACTTCTTCTAAACCTCAAGAACGCGATCGAGATTGATCTCAACACCGTTCTTGAATCACCCTCTGGAACACGATCTGATCTTGATATTTACTCCGTTCTTGAATCACCCAAGAAGTTTGTTCTTTGATTCTTGGAGTCTTGCTCCGATACCTTCTGTTCTTGGTCCGATACCCAGCTGTGCAAGCTCCGATACCACTGTCCAAAGCTCTGATACCGCTATTGAGAAACCACCTTAGATGATGCCCAGGAGGTGATCTTCCAAACACCTAAGTCTAGAGTGACTTGTATAAGAAAAGAAACAACAACCAATCAAAGCAAGAAAGAAAAGAACACAAGAAATTTGTTGACGAGGTTTGGCAATATGCCTACATCCCAGTGAGCTCCTCCGAGCTCTCTGCACTATCTTATCAATGGAGTTCTTTACAATCAGCAACCCCCTTCCAAGAACTCGCAGGTTCTTGAAGAACAAGAAGAGAAGAAAGAAAGTGATAGAACTATTACAAAAGCACTCTACCCACAATCTATACTACTTATCTTTTGTGTCTTTGCACTCTCACACTTGCACTTTAACTCTCTTGTATGATGATCACTTGTATATCATAATGTTATGTCACAATGAAGCTAGGTGACCCTTTATATAGTGCACTAACTTCTTGACCAATCTTGAGGGTCAATATCCACCATTAGATCTTGAGGATCAATCAACTTTAGCCCTCCATCAACCACAAGTGATCCTGTGCGTTTTGGACATGCATCTACGCACTTAACAAAGGCTGAACCAATGTGCTTCAGTGTGCCTCGCACCGCGGCCCAGGGCAGAGCACACATTCCTCCTCTTCTGGGCACCATGGCCTGGGGTAGGCTGCACCATGGCCTGACCCTCCTCTAGCATCCTCTCTTTCTGTGCACCATGGCCTGGACAAGGCTGGGCCGCGGCCTGACCTGGTGCGCACTCCTTGCTGAACTTCATTCTTCTTCTTCTGTTTAAATCTTAGACAAACTCCAATATAACTGTAAGGGAGGAACTCACTCTGAAAATATGGGAGTACTAATCTAATCTGGCTGATCAAATTTAAACGGAAAGAAAATTTTCTTAATTTTTAAATGTGGGATAAAGGACTAAGAGTAACACCATACAAAAAATGGACATTTTGCAATCTAAATTTCCAACAAAATCAGTTTTAGTTTTGAATTAGACTTAATAAATTCAAAATTCAAATGGACATGAAAAGTTGTGTTAGTTTAAAACAAACTGAAAATCTAATGTATTTAAGAAGTCATAATTGCGAGAAGCTACTTGATAAATTCTTTGCATTCTATACAACAACTCATCACTGAAATAACAATAATCAACATATAAGTTGAAAAAATAACCGACACTTATAATCCATAGGAATCAAAATTGGGACCTTTTAGTTCCGAGTTTTAGTCTAGACTATATTCCTAATATAGGCTTAAATTGTATTTTTTTACTGCAAAAAAAAAAAATTAACTCTAAACATTTCCCAGTTAATTCTGAACACACCAGTGAATGCTTATTGAGGCAATATGCAGAAACCTCCTTACCACTAACCTATTTGTGGTAAGGGCAAATTAAGCCATAAGGACAATGGCTTAGTTACACACCTTAAAGTTTTCCAATACTAAACACATTCCTTTCTTTATTTATGTAATTTATACTAATACTCTTGATCTCATGTAGGTTCATCTTACATATAATAAATATTACAAAATTTCTTATTGGACAAACTCTGTTGCTGAGTTTATTTGAATGTTATAACATTGATCATACCATCATATCCTCAACTGAAGTATACTTGAATGTGTATTCATGTCAAGAAATAATGAAGGCTTCTTAACAATCTTGGCCAGATTGAGACTTTGGTGCTACATATATAGCTCCGTTAACTTCTTTTTTTGAGTACAAAATATAGCTGCATTAACTTGATGTTGCCAATAGTTAAACATTCATTTAAGCTTCTAACCTTTTTTTTTCCTTCTCTTCTCTTTTTGCAAATCTAAAATTATAAAAGGTACACACAAAGCATATTTATTGAAGTTTTAAATGCCGATTATTGATCATTATCATCTCATGAAATGTTTATCAGAATATTTCATGTAGATTATCTCAAGGAAATCCTATCTTCCCTAAGTTTCCAGAAGTGAACCTGGTCAAAATTGTGGGAATGATGAATAATGGTAGAGAATAGTACCAACAGGAGTGGCCTTAATCCCTCCTCTCTTCTTCCCTGGGCACGTCACATCTTCAATCTTTTTCATTGCTACAAAACTAATTCATTTAAATGTATAAATGATAATTTTGAAATATTAATTCGGCTGAAACTCAGTCTTTTAATTTAGAATGAAGATATCAATACCCCCATTTTAGACCCTTATCCCTAACAAAGGATAAGTGATGCATAGAAAAAGTGCTTCACAAAATTTTCTTTTAGTCTTAGTTACCGGTGAACTTTCTTAAAACTCATCAGTCGATTTTCCATAAAATTTTGGGGTCTAAATAGATAGTATTTGAGGTTGTACTCCAAATCTTGTTATTGTTTATGTTTGTATGATGGAAAAGCCACATGTTCAAATTTACAACCTTTGTGTGGTCCTCGTTATTCCATTAATTGCATAGGAATTTATATATACCATAATCTGGTTATAGGGAGCAAGTTGTTTAGTTTTGTTATACCTATATCTATGTGAAAAGCTGAAAAGGAAAGACTGGATAACTCAATTCACTATTATTCTCTTTCTTCCATTTTGGCCATAGTTGTGTCCAGGTTCAGTGTGTAAATAAGGCTTCATTCCCTCCTATATATATTTTCTTTGCATAATATTGTAGATGGGCTAGAAAGTAATTATATAAGAATCAAATCCCAAGAGCCCACTATAAATAGATGCTTCGTTTGCTATTTCCATTCAATTCAAAACGAAATCGATCAAGTCGGAATTAACCCACAAATCATATGTCCCCTAGAATTCCCCTGAATACTTCATTGGGCACTCTCTCTTGCTCTGAAACATTAGGGTTTGCTCCAATACCTTACTGAAGTGTTTGGGGGAACTCCTGGTGTCACTTGATATATAATGCATACTGTCTATTCATCAGTATATTATCCATGTTTACTGTTTTGTTTAATTGTAGTTTATATTTTTGGATTTTAAAATGATTTTTGAAACTATTTTTGGTACAATTGTGGAACTAAAAAGTTGGGAAACCACCCTCAATGATCCCAGGAGGTGATCTTCCAAACACTCAAGTCTAGAATGACTTGTAAAGATAAATTGGAAACAGAAACAGAAATCAAAGAAAGGAAAGGATACAGCAGTTGTTATCAAGGTTCGGCAATAGCCTACGTCCCCGTGAGTTCCTCTGAACTCTCTGCACTAAATCAATGGTTCTTTACAAATACAGCAACCCTCTCTAAGAAACTTAAGTTCTTGAAGAACCAAAGAAGAGAAGAAAGAAAGTGACAAGAACTATTACAAAGCCCTCTACCCAATCTATGCTACTCTCTCTTTATAACCAGCCTCTATTTTGAGATCTATTCTAGCGCCTCTCCTGTGTTTTGTGTCTTTGCACTCTCACACTTGCACTTGAATTCTCTATGTCTTGTCTCATAATTGTGTTGAGATTGAAGCTAGGTGACCCTTTATATAGTATACCACTTCTTGAGCCAATCTTTGAAGTCAATCTCCACCCTCAAATCTTTGAGGACTGTTGTGAGTTTTAAATTACTCGCAAGCGCACAAGTCATTTGCAGTATAACGTTGTGCAAGTGCGAGGTCGTATCCATAGGGAATTGCGTTGTGAAAGTATATTTTCAATCTAAACTAACTCTATCTTAACCTAGTTCCGAATTTCAGATGATAATTTGCAAAAAGAAATTAAAATTAAACTAAATTGATTTTTAAAAACGAATAATTAAAACACTAAGGTTTCCAAATCCACCCCACAGAAGTTAAGCATATATGTTCAAAAAATATAGCCTATCAAAACATTCCATGAATCCAACTATAAGACAAAAAACAAAGAATATCCCAACTAAACCAAAAGCATCCAATGTATCCGCTCTCAACAAATCACAAAGAAAATCCAATTTAATTGAAAAGCATTCAATGTATCCATCAGATGAAACACAAGGAATATCCAACAGAAAATTTAAACTCAATCAATTATAAGATTAACTCAAATAATTGACAGAACATTTTTACTAAAAATTGTCAGATTTGTACAAGGAAATCTGAACTACTACGCCAAACAACGGCGGGGCTTCATCTTCAACCTTAGCTGAAGAGTCTAGCCACTCATAACTATGAAACTACAATTCATAATAAAAGTGCTAAACATTTAAACTAAAACAACTAAATGTAAAGAAATAAATAAATAACTTTACATGGGAGAAATTCCACTTGGTGACGGGTGGCGCTTCCCCTCGTGGTGACAAAGCCTTCGAGATCCACCAGAATGCTAGCGGACGTCCACCGGTAAACACCAAAGTGGCTTAGGAATTGTACATTAAAGATGAAGTGAAGAAGGGCTTATATAGGGAAATATCACAAGTGTAATATGCTTCCAATCCGATGTGGGATACTGCAGATTCCAGTTTTTGCTCTTTGCCCTTTGTCTACTAAAACTGCCATAACTTTCTCTAGAAAACTCATTTTATTGATCCGTAAAATTCCTCAGAAAATAGACATCAGGATCTTTCCAAGCATATATGGCTCATCTCGTGGTTTGTCCTGAATCAATACAGTTAAATCCTCAAAAATGGCTGATCTGTCACGCTGAAATCATGCACAGCCTGACCTTTGTCTACTAAAACTGGCATAACTTTCTCTAGAAAAATCATTTTATTGATCCGTAAAATTCCTCAGAAAATAGACATCTGGATCTTTCTAAACATATATGGCTCATCTTCTGGTTCTTCCTAAATCAATACAGTTTAATCCTCAAAAATGGCTGATCTGCATGAGCAATTCTGGCAATTTAGTGAAACTTCTTTCCAAGCTTGTAAACCTATAAAACAACGAAAACAACTCAAAGTAACAAATTCCTAAGCTAACAAATGTAAATTAAAGGGCCAAAATATGCAATATTTGGCACTCATCAAATACCCCCAAACTTACAATTTGCTAGTCCCTTAGCAAAACAAAATAATAAAAAAAAAACCTAAATGAAAAACAAAGAACATAAAGATAAGTTCATCACTCATGGTATCCAAAAATTTAAGGAGCACACATCACCATGATATTCATTCATGAGCAAGCTTAAAAAGATAAACCCATCTTCACAATGAATAGAAAAGTTAAAATCTAATTACTTACAAATGGCAGGTTAAGGCATCACAAGTCTGACACTGTGTAAAGTGAATTACCATATAGAAATGAAGCTTCCAAGTGACTCCAATGTGTAAGGTCTCCATGTCTCAAGATTCGCTGAATTTCCCATCAAAATGAATGAAAAAGGCATAGTTTTTTTTTTTTTGTTTTTTTATAAGGCACGGCTATGTCTAGTTCCCTTAAGCTTTCTAATTGACCCATGTAGCGAGTGTTGAGTCAATGACTCCCAAACCAGATGGTTTTAGGGCATTAGGTGTAAAGACACCCCTAAGGACTTACTAACTCGAGTCAAAAAGGCTACGAAATTAAACCGGCCTTAATACTACCAAGCAAAATTCCACCTTTTGACGTGAACACTCACTGCTTACTGAGGCAAGAGGTCCAGTTACTCAGCGGAAAGTTTATTTATGATAATAATTTTTTTTATTATTATTATTATTTTATTTTTTTATGCTTTTCTATGCCCAAGAGTTCATCCAAAAAGTCATCCAGTTTCAGTTAAGATAAGGAACAATACACATTAAAATCACATGTCATACCTCACATAATTTGTGCTAATGTGCTCGTGTTAGATTATGTCAAACATGTGAATTATCAAATGCCTAAGGTAAGTAACTAAATTTTAAAATTTATCACCAGATCATGTGTTCAAAATGTTAAGCTCACCAATGACATCACATCATAGAAATTGTTTAGAACAACCAAAATTTCGCGATAACATGAGCATGCATTTATCTCTATGACGAAAAGACAACAAATTAGGACAAAGTGTGTGATGTGTCTCCCATACCCCCAAACTTAAATTACATATTGACCCCAATGTGTGACTAATATGGAACGAGCTGACCTGAGATATGGAGAACTAGCTGGACTGGTATGGCTCATAGCATACCCCCAAACTTGAACTGAAGTATGCATTGTCCCTGAAAAATAAAAACTGGAAAACAAAAAATACTGGAAACAAACATTAATCATAAAAATGCGAAATAATAAATAAAAATAAAAGATAAGCTGTGGGGTGCCTCCCATGAGCGCTAAGTTTAAAGTCTTCAGCCAGACTCTCCCTAGAATACTACACTCAATCTGAGTAACTAGGATCCTCCAACAGTGTCGTCTCAATGTCCGAACTCCTCAACTCTAAGAATGGTTTTAGCCTCTGTCCATTTACCTTGAAAGTATTACCATTCTTAGGATCCTCAATCTCGATTGCTCCATGAGGAAAAACTGATCGAATAATGAATGGGCCTGACCATCGGGATTTGAGCTTGCCTGGAAAAAGATGCAGGCGCGAATTGTAAAGAAGAACTTTCTGACCCAGCTCAAAAGCTCGTCTCAAAATGTTTTGGTCATGAGTCTTCTTCATTTGTGCTTTGTATGATCGAGCACACTCATATGCATCATTCCGCAGCTCCTCCAATTCATTGAGTTGGAGCTTCCGTTGTGAGCCAGCCTTCGAAAGATTGAAATTTAGTTGCTTGATAGCCCAATACGCACGATGCTCTAATTCAACCGGAAGGTGACATGCCTTTCCGTACACAATGCGATAGGGAGACATGCCAATTGGGGCCTTGAAGGCTGTCCGATATGCCCACAGTACATCAGTCAATCGCAGAGACCAATCCTTTCTATTAGGGTTCACAGTCTTTTCCAAAATTTGTTTGATCTCGCGATTTGAAATTTCCACTTGACCACTCGTCTGTGGGTGATACGAGGTGGCAACTTTGTGCGTGATGAAATACTTCTTCATCAACTGCTCAAAGATCTTGTTGCAAAAGTGCTTACCTCCATCACTTATGATTGCTCGAGGCGTACCAAAATGAGCAAAAATAGTGTCTTTCAAGAACTGGACCTCAACTTTGTGGTCATTGGTCTTGCACGCAACGGCCTCCACCCACTTGGACAGATAGTCCATAGCGACTAGAATGTATAAGTAGCCAAAGGAGTTTGGGAACGGTCCCATGAAATCAATGCCCCATACATCAAAAATATCAACAATCAAAATAGGGTTGAGGGGCATCATATTTCTCCTAGAAAGACTCCCTAGCTTTTGGCAACGCTCATAAGATACACAGTAGGTGTGAGAGTCCCGAAACAGGGTAGGCCAATAAAATCCACACTACAAAATCTTTGCAGCGGTCTTTTTAGCACTAAAATGGCCTCCACATGCATGATCATGACAAAAAGCGATGACATTAGATTGGTCATGCTCAGGAATACACCGTCTAATGATCTGATCAGGACAATACTTGAACAGGTAAGGATCGTCCCAGAAAAAGTGTTTTACCATGGCCAAAAATTTTGATTTATCTTGCCTCCCCCATGTGTCCAGTGACAAGATAGTTCACTATGTCAGCAAACCATGGTGCGGGACTGTGAGCAATGTGCATCAATTGCTCATCAGGAAAGGTGTCAGAAATGGGAGTGGCAGCCTCAGTGAATTCCACAATCAATCTAGACAAATGGTCCGCCACCACATTTTCCGAACCTTTCTTATCCCGAATCTCAATGTGAACTCTTGAAGTAGCAAGATCCATTGGATAAGACGAGATTTAGTATCTTTTTTAGAGAAAAGATACTTCAATGCAGCATGGTCCGAGTAGATAATGACTTTAGATCCTAACAAGTAGGATATGAACTTGTCTAATGCAAAAACGACTGCAAGCAACTCCTTCTTAGTAGTAGAGTAATTGAGTTGTGTGTCGTTTAGAGTTCGACTTGCATAATAGATAGCATGGGGAAGTTAATCAACACGCTGCCCCAAAACAACTCCAACAGCATAGTCTGATGCGTCACACATAATCTCAAAAGGCACACCTCGGTTGGGTGGTTGAATAATGGGTGTGGACGTCAGAATCTTCTTCAGATCCCCAAATGCTTTCTTACAATCCTCATCAAATAGAAATGGGGCATCTTTCAGCAACAACTTGCACAAGGGCCTGGTGATCTTGCTGAAATTTTGGATAAATCGCCTATAGAAACCTGCATGGCCAAGAAAAGATTGAACATCTTTCACCGTACGTGGGGGTGGAAGGTTGGAAATCAAATCCACCTTTGCTTTGTCGACCTTAATCCCTCGATGAGATACAACATGCCCCAGTACAATTCCTTGATTGACCATAAAATGGCACTTCTCCCAATTAAGCACTAGGTTCTTCTCCTTGAACCGTACTAAAACCAAAGAGAGACGGTGCAAGCACTCCTCAAATGTTGAACCGAAGATGGAGAAGTCGTCCATGAAAATCTCTAAGAACCGCTCTACCATGTCAGAGAATATACTGACCATGCACTGTTAAAAAGTGGCGGGTGCATTGCATAACTCAAAGGGCATGCGACGGTAGGCGAAAGTCCCAAAAGGACAGGTAAATGTTGTCTTCTCCTTATCTTCGAGGTCCACGGGGACCTGATTATATCCAGAATAACCATCCAAAAAGCAATAATACTCGTGCCCAGCCAAATGCTCCACCATCTGATCAATAAATGGAAGTGGAAAGTGATCCTTCCTTATTGCAACATTCAGCTTACGGTAGTCTATACACACTCTCCACCCAGACTGCACACGAGTTGGCACCAACTCGTCGTCCTTATTCTTTACTACCGTTAATCCAGCTCGCTTGGGCATGACATGAATGGGGCTCACCCACTTGCTATCAGAGATGGGATAAATGATCCCTGCATCTAACAGCTTAATAACCTCTGCCCTCACAACCTCTTGCATAGCAGGGTTGAGCCTTCTTTGTGGCTCCCTCGATGGCTTAGCATCTTCCTCCAAATGTATCCTGTGCATCACCACCGAGGGGCTTATTACCTTAATATCCTCAATGGTCCAGCCGATAGCTTCCTTGTACTCTCTTAAAACATCTAATAATTTCTCCTCTTGAGCCTCACCCAAAAATGAAGCTATTATCACAAGCAAACAATCTGCTGGACCCAGGAACTTATACTTAAGATTATCCGGTAAAGGCTTAAGTTCCTTCTTTTCAGGTTCTGGTGCTACCGTCTCCTTCTCCTCATTGCTTTCTTGAGGATCAGACTCCAAAATGGCTTTTACTTCCTCGAGTAACTTATCTAAGCCCAAGTCCTCTCCAAAGTGAGCAAAGAATGCCTCCATGGGATCCTCAATGCTTGATTCATTCATAGTATCCTCAAGAATCTCCTCTATCAAGCATACATCTCTCACTTCATCATATTCCAATGGTTGCCTAGTGTTATCAAAAATGTTCAACTCCACTGTCATATTTTCGAAGGAGATCTTCATCACCCCTGTCCTACAGTTGATTAGGGTGTTAGTCGTGGCTAAGAATGGTCACCCTAGAATCACTGGTATTTGAATCCCTACATTCTGTACCAGCTCTGTGTCAAGCACAATAAAATCCACCGGGAAATAGAACTTATCCACTTTTATCAAAACGTCCTCAACTATTCCCTGTGGTCTTTTCACTGACCTGTCAGCCAATTGAAGCGTCGTGGATGTGGGCTTCAATTCTCCTAACCCCAACTGCACATAGACTGAGTAGGGTAAAAGATTCACACTCGCCCCTAGATCCAAAAGAGCCCTCTCAATATGGCTGACTCCTATCGTGCAAGAAATGGTAGGACACCTCGGGTCCTTATACTTGATGGGTAGCTTGCACTGCAGAATTGAGCTGACCTGCTCGGTCAAAAATGCCTTCTTTGGGACATTCGTCCTCCTCTTGATAGTGACCAAGTCCTTTAAAAACTTGGCATATGATGGCACTTGATGGATGGCATCCAAAAATGGGATATTGATTTGGACTTGCTTGAATACCTCAAGGATTTCCTCATACTTTCCTCCTTTCTTCGGCGCCTGTAGTCTCTCGGGGTAAGGCGTTCTAGGCACAAACGACCTAAGAAGGTCCTTCTTAGTAGGTGTGGCTGTAGATGGCTCAGCATCTCTCTTCTCTGTGTTGCCACTCCCTTACCCTTGATGCATAGTAGGGCTCTCTTCCACTCGATTATCCACTTGTCTCCCAGACCTCAGTGCAACAATCAACTGTACTTGTTCCTACCCGTGTGTAGGAGTTGATGAACTCTCAACCATAAATTGTCCTTTCGGGTTGGGCACGGGTTGACTGGGGAACTTTCTTTTCTCTCTCTCACCCAAGTGACTTGCAATTTGCCCTATTTGACTCTCCAACTTGGCAATTGCTTGGGTGTTAACCACTGTTTCACTCCTCACATCACTCATATTTTGGCTAGTTGCCTTCATAAACTCCTTAAGGGTGTCCTCTAGCGACTGTGAAGCTGGCGCTGGTGTTTGAGTGGGTGCTTGGTAAGCAGGTGAAGGTGCTGGATGGGCAGAACGACCATGATTTGGAATTTGTGGGGTAAATCCGAGAGGATATTGATTTTGAGCATGATGAGGGGCTCATCCTTGATTCATTGGTTGGTTCTGCCTCCATGAAAAATTTGGGTGGTTCCACCACCCTGGATTGTACGTCTCGGAGTACGATCCATTTGATTGCCTTTGAAAGTCATTGAAAGCATTTACTTGTTCCATAGGATACTCGGCACAAGCCGGCATTGATGGGCAATTCTGTGCTAGATGCATGGGACTAGCACAGATTGAACAGCTTTTAACATTGAATGTGTTGGCAGCATTGATGGATTGGCTCACAGTGAGAGCGTCAATCTTCTTGGTGAGGGCATCTAACTTTATCCTCAAGTCAGCGTCCTCCCTGACCTCATTGATGCCTCCCCTCTTAGGAGCACGAATGGACTTATCTCAACAGCTTGAAAAATCCCATTGCTGCGAGTTGTCGGACAACTTGTCCAACACCATGTATGCTTCGTCTCCTGTCAGACTCAAGAATGCCCCCCCCCATTCATAGACTCGATCATGCTATGGTTGGGTTGAGTCAACCCTTGGTAGAAGAATTGAACGAGTCTCCACTTCTCATATCCATATGGAGGGCATCTGATCAGTAACTCTTTAAAGCGCTCCCAACTCTCAGAGAACTTCTCATCCTCATCCTGAGTGAAAGAGCTAATCTCCTTTCGGCACTCATTCACTCTAGACATTGGGAAAAACTTATGATAAAATTTGCTCAGCAAGTTTTTCCAAGATGTAATAAACTCGGACGTGTTGGAATCCAACCACGCCCTAGCTCTATCATGAAGAGAAAAAGGGAAGAGTCAAAGATGGACTGACTCATCAGAGAAGTTCTGGAATTTAAATGTGGCACAAATGTCTTTGAACTTCTTCACATGGCTATAAGGATTTTCAAGATCTAAGCCATGGAATGAGGGTAAGAGTTGGATAACATGTGGCTTCAGGTCAAAGTGTGTGGCATTGGTTGGTGGCAACACTATGCAAGAGGATGAGTTAGTCGCAATGGGTGCGAAAAAATCCCTAAGGGATGTAGTGGAGTCCACGTTCCAAGCTCTAGGTTGCTCTACATGTTCAGGATGATTAAAATTCTCTCCCATCTCAACAGTTTCTCTCTCAACTAGTGCTTTTTTCTATCTCCTAAGAGTCTTTTCTAAGTCGGGATCTAAAGGTGTCAAATCTAAGTTCAAGGATCTCCGACCAAGCATACACCAACAGAAAACAATGAGATACTAATCAGCAGAAACAACAGAATAAAGCAAACACACAACTCATAATTTATTGTTATTTTTTTTTAATAAAAAATTGCTAACTAACTAGTAGAAAAATAAAATCAATTCAGACAAAAAAATTTCACAAACCAAACAATTCCCCGGCAACGGCGCCAAAAACTTGTTGTGAGTTTTAAATTACTCGCAAGTGCACGAGTCATTTGCAGTATAGCGTTGTGCAAGTGCGAGGTCGAATCCACAGGGAATTGCGTTGTGAAAGTATATTTTCAATCTAAACTAACTCTATCTTAACCTAGTTCCGAATTTCAGATGATAATTTGCAAAAGAAATTAAAATTAAACTAAATTGATTTTTAAAAACTAATAATTAAAACACTAAGGTTTCCAAATCCACCCCACCAAAGTTAAGCATGTATGTTCTAAAAATATAGCCTATCAAAACATTCCATGAATCCAACTATAAGACAAAAAACAAAGAATATTCCAACTAAACCAAAAGCATCCAATGTATCCGCTCTCAACAAATCACAAAGAAAATCCAATTTAATCGAAAAGCATTCAATGTATCCATCAGATGAAACACAAGGAATATCCAACAGACAATTTAAACTCAATCAATTATAAGATTAACTCAAATAATTGACAGAACATTTTTACTAAAAATTGTCAGATTTGTACAAGGAAATCTGAACTACTACGCCAAACAACGGCGGGGCTTCATCTTCAACCTTAGCTGAAGAGTCTAGCCACTCATAACTCTGAAACTACAATTCATAATAAAAGTGCTAAACATTTAAACTAAAACAACTAAATGTAAAGAAATAAATAAATAACTTTACATGGGAGAAATTCCACTCACTGACGGGCGGTGCTTTCCTTCGTGGTGACAAAGCCTTCGAGATCCACCAGAATGCTAGCGGACGTCCACCGGTCAACACCAAAGTGGCTCAGGAATTTTACATTAAAGATGAAGTGAAGAAGGGATTATATAGGGAAATATCACAAGTGCAATATGCTTCCAATCCGATGTGGGATACTGTAGATTCCAGTTTTTGCTCTTTGACCTTTGTCTACTAAAACTGCCATAACTTTCTCTAGAAAAATCATTTTATTGATCCGTAAAATTCTCCAGAAAATAGACATCGGGATTTTTCCAAGAATATATGGTTCATCTCGTGGTTCTTCCTGAATCAATACAGTTAAATCCTCAAAAATGGCTGATCTGTCACGCTGAAATCATGCACAGCCTGACCTTTGTCTACTAAAACTGCCATAACTTTCTCTAGAAAAATCATTTTATTGATCCGTAAAATTCCTCAGAAAATTGAAATCTGGATCTTTCCAAGCATATATGGCTCATCTTCTGGTTCTTCCTAAATTAATACAGTTTAATCCTCAAATATGGCTGATCTGCACGAGCAATTCTGACAATTTAGTGAAACTTCTTTCCAAGCTTGTAAACCTGTAAAACAACTCAAAGTAACAAATTCTTAAGCTAACAAATGTAAATTAAAGGGCCAAAATATGCAATATTTGGTACTCATCAAGGACCATTAAATCATAGCCCTTCATCAATCCTTAGTGATCCTGTGCATTTTGTTCATGCATCTACGCACCTCTCAAAAAGCTAAACCTATGTGCATCAGTGTGCCTTCAGGCCACGGCCTAGAACAGGGCATGCTGCGGCCTAAAGAAGGTTGAACATCTCCTCAATTACATCCATTCTAGGCGCTGCAGCCTGGAGGAGGCTGAGCCGCAGCGCACGCCTCCTCCAAGTCTTCTCCTTTGCTGGGCGCTGCACCTTAGAAGTGCTGAGCAGTGGTGCACACTAGTGTGCACACATTCAGGAGTTGCTGCAAGGTGAGGCGCGCACACTTCGAGCCGCAGCGCCAAGACCTGATGCTGAAGCATCTTCAAACCTTGTTTAAACCTTAGAAAAACACCAACAATCTCTAGCTTTGTCTAAGCGATTAAAGCTGAACCCATTGTGCAGAGAACTTAGGATCCAAACTCATCTTAAGTCGTCATATCAACCGACTCTAATCCTAAGTAGTCCAAGGCAATGATTGAACTTACTTAGAGGTATGTTGATATTTGTCTAAGGTTTAAACATGGTTTAAACAAGGTTAATGTCTAAACCAAGGTTGGAAGAATAAATTTCAGCATGTTAAAGAAGAGCACACAAGTGTGCAAGGCACCTTGGAGTAAGGAAAAGGTAGGCACACTAGTGTGTGCGCCTAAGCACACAAGCTGGAAAGTATATGCATTAAGTCAAGCCATGGCCCAACTTTGTCTAGGACATAGTGCACAGCATGGAGGAATGCTGGAGAAAGGCCAGGCCATGGCACACCCTACCCCAGGCCGTGACGCACAGAGTGGCAGCAAGTGTGCCCTGTTTCAGGCCGCACCCTGAAAGCACACCAAGGCTAGTTTTTTAGCCTTATGTTGAGTGTGTGGATGCAAGATCAAAATGCACAACTTGACTACAGAATGATCAAAGGCCATGGTTGAGTGGTCATGAAGATCTAAGGGTGGAGATTGACTCTCAAGATTAAACAAGAAGTTGGTGCACTATATAAAGGGTCACCTAGCTTCATTCTCATCATCATTGTGACATAATTTGAGATCAAGTGTAAAGAGTGACAGACATACAAGAGAGAATTGTGTGAGAGTGAAAAGACACAAAACACAAGAGGGACTCATTGTAGTGAGGCTGGTTGTAAAGAGAGAGTAGTATAGATTTGATAGAGAGCATTGTAATAGTTCTTATCATCATCTTTCTTCTCTTCTTGATTTCTTCAAGAACTTGAGGTTTCTTGAAGAGGGTTACTGGATTGTAAAGAACCATTGATTTAGTGCAGAGAGTTCAGAGGAACTCACGGAGATGTAGGCTATTGCCGAACCTCGATAACAATTGCTTGTCTTATTTTCTTTCTTGCTTTGGTTACTGTATCTTTTCTTTACAAGTCATTCTAGACTTGGGTGTTTGGAAGATCACCACCTAGGCATCCTGTCAAGGTGAATTCCAATAGTGGTATCAGAGCTTTGGTGAGAGGGTATCGGAGCAAGAACAAGAAGGTGATGGAGCCAAGACTCCAAGAATCAAAGATCAACTTCTTATGTGATTCAAGAACAGAGTAAAGATCAAGATCATATCGTGTTCTTGAGAGTGATTCAAGAACGGTGTTAAGATCCATCTTCGATCGTGTTCTTGAGGTTGAAGAAAGTATTGTGGGTATTGCATAAATCTGGGATCTTGTCCGCAAAGATGGCTTCAAATTTTGTTGTTGAGAAGTTTGATGGAAAGGGAGATTTTTCCCTTTGGAAGCGGAAGATCAAGGTGGTTCTTATGCAACAAAAGGTGGACTTGGCTATTGGAGAAGATGATGTTTTTCTAACAAGTATGACGGAGGACCAGCGGATTGAGATGAAAAAGATGGCTTACAGCACCATTTTCTTGCACATGTTGGATAATATCACAAGGGAGTGCAAAGACTCGGAAGATCCAGCTGCAATTTGAAAGAAACTGGATGAGTTGTTTCTTGCCAAGACTCTCCCTAATAAGAGGTATCTTCGTAAACAAATCTTTACTTTTAAATTTGATCCTAATAAAGAGTTGCAAGATGATCTTGATGCCAAGATGAGTGCATTAAGTGGTAAAGGGCTGTTCTTTAAAAGAATGCCAGCAACTCGGTATGGCAACAACCATGGCTACTACTGGGACAGAGGTAGAGGAGAGAGCCATGGGAGAGTGCACAGCAACATGCATGGCTACAACCGGGACAGAGGTAGAGGAGAGAGCCATGGGAGAGTGCACAGCAACATGCATGGCTACTACCGATACAGAGGTAGAGGAGAGAGCCACGGGAGAGTGCACAACAACATGCATAGCTACTACCAGGACAGAGGTAGAGGAGAAAGCCATGGGAGAAGTTTCTACTGCCATAAAGAGGGTAATGTCAAGAAAGATTGCAAGGAGAAGATGAGGGATAGAGGAGGAAGCCATACCAAGAATGGAAAGGCTTCGGTTACCACGAAAGAACAGCACGATGATGATATTCTTGTTGTGTGCTCAAGCGTGAGAAAGGGGCAAGAAGGCAGCGGGAAATAGATCTTTGATACCGGGTGCACTCATCACATGTGCCCTCATTGAGATTGGTTCAAGAATTTCAAAGAAACCAGTAATGGAAGGGTTTTCTTGGGGAATGATATTTCTTACCAAGTGAGGGGCACGGGAGACATCCAAGTGAGGATGTTTGATGGAATGACAAGGCTACTGCGAAATGTGAGATATCTTCCAGATTTGAAGAGAAATTTGATCTCATTGGGGCAGCTTGATTCCATGGGGTTTACTTGCAAAGAAGAGGGAGGAAAGATAAGGGTGGCCAAGGGATCTTTGGTAGTGATAAAGGCAACAAGAAACGATGGACTCAATGAGATGATTGGTGAAACAAAAATCAAGGATCAAGCAGCAAGCTTGATGGCTGAGATGGATAAGGCAGCCCTTTGGCACACTCGCTTGGGACACATGAGCGAAAAGAGCCTACAAGTTTTTAGCAAGGATGGCCTACTTGGTGGAGACAAAGTAGAGAAACTTAATTTCTGCGAGTGTTGCGTTCTTGGAAAGCAACACCGGGTCAGCTTCAACATTGGAGTCCACAAGTCTAAGGGGATTCTTGACTACATTCATTCGGACCTTTGAGGACCAGCAAAGACACTAACATAGGGAGGAGATAACTTTTACTTTCTGTCTTTAATTAATGATTATTCAAGAAAAGTGTGGGTTTATTTGCTTAGGAATAAATCAGATGCCTTGAATAAATTTGTTGTGTGGAAAAAGTTGCTGGAGACTCAAACGGGTAGGGTAGTTAAGGCTTTATGAACCGATAATGGCTTAGAATTTTGCAATAAGGAATTCGATAAATTTTGTGAGTTAAATGGCATTCTAAGGCATAGAACGGTTGTAAAAACACCTCAGTAAAATGGAGTTGTTGAGAGGATGAATAGAACCTTTATGGAAAAAGTTAGGTGCATGTTAATAGGATCCGGTTTACCAAAATATTTTTGGGGAGAAGCTGTGGCTACAGCTGCATACCTGCTTAATAGATCACCCTCTAGGATTGTGTACCATAAGACTCCCGATGAGATGTGGAGTGGAAAACTCCCTGAGTTGGACAACCTTAGGACTTTTAGGTGTGCTGCATATGCACAATAAAATGATGATAGACTTAGCCTAGGATCTAGAAAATATGTGTTTCTAGGATATGGGGAAGGGGCTAAGGGGTATAGGTTGTGGTTCTTAGAACAAGAAGGATTGAGACTCATAATAAATAGGGATGTTATTTTTAATGAATTGTTAACTAACCCTGCAGGGGCTAGTGAGCAAACCAGTTCGGTATTTGTGGAGTATAGCATCAAGGAGAATTCGGTTCAGGTAGAGCAAGGAAGGCAAGAGGGTTCCAACCAGGTAGAGCCCATTGATGAATGCCAAGCTCAGGACACTCATGAGGAGGCTGAACTGAAAGAGTATAATGGAGGGAGTCAGAAAGACTATCAGCTCACAAGAGACCGGGAAAGAAGGCTGGTCGGACCAGCTTCAAGATATGGTTTTACAGATGCTGTGGATGCAGCAGCTCCTTGGACAGAAGGAGAGATAAGTGAACAAGAGACTTACATTGATGCCATGGGATGTAAGGATTCGCCAAGATGGAAGCTAGCTATGGGGGAAGAAATGGATTCTTTGAGGAAGAACAACTTCTAGGAATTGGTGCACATTCCGGGAAAACAGAGAGTTGTGGATTGTAAGTGGACTTACAAGATCAAAAAAGGGTACCTTCCAGGAGATGAAGTCCAGAATATAGCTAGGTTGGTGGCAAAGGGGTTCACACAAAGGAAAGGCATGGATTTCACAGAAACCTTCTCACCTGGACATAAGGTGGATAAAGTGGGGATTATCCTCATCTATGCCAATGATATGTTGTTGGTTCGAAACAGCAAGGAGAGGATGAAAAGGTTTACATCTCAACTCAGTGAGGAGTTCGGCAGGAAGGATCTCAGCTTTGCACAAAAGATCCTTGAGATGAGAAGAATTCAGGAATTGGAGAGAAATGGGTTGAAGGTTTCTCGGTCTTCTATGGAAGATGGTAAACCAGCAAAGATTCCTTTTGCTGGTCATTTCAAGTTCTCCAGTGACCAATGTCCTGGAATGGATGAGGAGAAGAAGGAAATGGTTAAGATCCCTTACTGTAGTGCGGATGGACCAGTCATGTGCATGATGGTGAGCACTAGACCCGACATTTCTCAAGCAATGAGTGTTCTCAGCGGATGTGTGAGTAATCCCGGAAAAGAGCTTTGGCTTGGGATGAAGTGGTTGCTAAGGTATTGGAAGGCTCGGTTGCAGCCGGTGGTAGCACTCTCAACAATAGAGGCAGAATACATAGTAGCTTAGGAAGCCATAAATGAGTCTATGTGGTGCAAAGGGTTGTTGGACGAGTGGATGGTCCTAAAAGAGCAGGTAGTGGTGTCTTCGAATATCCAAAGTGTGTGGCACTTGTGTAAGAATCTGGTGTTCCATGAGAGAACAAAGCACATGGATGTTCGGTACCATTTAATTCGGGAAAATGTTACGAAAGGATGCATCCATGTGGACAAGGTAGCCATGGAAGAAAACTCTGCGGATTTAGGTACTAAAGTTCTACCTCTAAGTAAGTTCAATCATTTCCTTGGACTATTTAGGATTCGAGTCGGTTGATTGATGACTCAAGATGAGTTTGGATCCTGAAGTTCTCTGCACAATGGTTCAGGTTTAAACACTTAGACAAAGGTAGAGATTGTTGATATTTTTCTAACGTTTAAGCATAGTTTAAATAAGGTTAATATCTAAACCAAGGTTGGAAGAATAAATTTCAGCATGTTAAAGAAGAGCACACAAGTGTGCGCGACACCTTGGAGCAAGGAAAAGGTAGGCACACTAGTGTGTGCGCCTAAGCACACAAGCTGAAAAGTATGTGCATCAGGTCAAGCCACGGCCCAGCTTTTTCCAGGCCGCAATGCACAGTATGGAGGAATGCTGGAGGAAGGCCAGGCCATGGCACACCCTACCCCAGGCTGCAGCGCACAGAGTGGCAGCAAGTGTGCTCTGTTTCTGGCCGCACCTTGCCCTGCTTTATGCCACACCCTGAAGGCACACCAAGGCTAGTTTTTCTGCCTTATGTTGAGTGCATGGATGCAAGTTCAAAATGCACAGCTTGACTACAGAATGATCAAAGGCCATGGTTGAGTGGTCATCAAGATCTAAGGGTGGAGATTGACTCTCAAGATTGAACAAGAAGTTGTTGCACTATATAAAGGGTCACCTAGCTTCATTCTCATCAACATTGTGACATAATTTGAGATCAATTGTAAAGAGTGACAGACATATAAGGGAGAATTGTGTGAGAGTGTAAAGACACAAAACACAATAGGGACTCATTGTAGCGAGGCTAGTTATAAAGAGAGAGTAGTACAGATTTGATAGAGAGCATTGTAATAGTTCTTATCATCTTCTTTCTTCTCTTCTTGGTTTCTTCAAGAACTTGAGTTTTCTTGAAGAGGGTTGCTACATTGTAAAGAACCATTGATTCGGTGCAGAGAGTTCAGAGGAACTCATGGGGACATAGGCTATTATCGAACCTCGATAACAATTGCTTGTCTTCTTTTCTTTCTTGCTTTGGCTGTTGTGTCTTTTCTTTACAAGTCATTCTAGACTTGGGTGTTTGGAAGATCACTACCTCGGCATCTTGTCAAGGTGATTTCCAACAAGGTAGAACCTTAGTGCCTAAATCTACAAGATTTTCCTCCGTGGCTATCTTGTCCACATGAATGCATCCTTCCGTAACATTTTCCCGAATGAAATGATACCGAACATCCATGTACTTTGTCCTCTCATGGAACACCGAATTCTTACACAAGTGCAACACACTTTGGCTATCCAAATACACCACCACCTGCTCTTTCAGGACCTTCAACTTCTCCAACAACCCTTTGCACCACATAACCTCCTTTATTGCTTCCGTTGCCGCTATGTACTCAGCCTCGGTTATTGAGAGTGCTACCACCGGCTGCAATTAAGCCTTCCAACTTACACAGTATCCGTTTAAGATGAAGAAGTAGGAGGTAATTGATCTTCTTTTATCCCAGTCTTCTCTATAGTCCAAATCAGCATAACCCTCAAGACAGATGGACTTACCCCTCTTCTCATAAGCCAGCCCTACTTCTGGGCTTCCCTTAAAGTACCTTAGCAGCCACTGCATCCCAAGCCAATGCTCCTTTCTGGGATTACTCATAAACCTACTGAGGACACTTATTGTATGAGCAATATCAGGTATAGTGCTTACCATGGTGAACATAACTGAACCAACCGCACTAGAGTAAGGGACTTTTTCCATTTCCTTCTTCTCCACTTTCGATCTCGGACATTGATCGTTGGAGAACTTGAAATGACCAGCAAGGGGAACCTTCACTGGTTTGCTATCTTCCATAGAGAACTTAGATATCATCTTTTCTATGTAGGAAGTTTGAGAGATCTCTAATCTGTTTCTCTCCCTTTCTCGGGTTATATTCATCCTAAGGATCTTCTATGCTTGGCCAAGATCCTTCATCTCAAACTCCTCATTGAGTTGAGACTTCAATTCTTCTATCCTCTCTATGCTGCTCCCAACCAGCAACATATCATCGACATAGATGAGGATGATCACCACTTCCTCCATCTTGTGCCCCTTGTAATATAAGTAGGAATCATAGTAGCTCCTCATGAAACCCAAGCTAGTTACAGAGGAATCAAACCTCTTGTTCTATTGCCGAGGTGATTGCTTCAGGCCATAGAGAGATTTCTTCAATTTGCACACCAACTCTCCCTATCTTTCTTCCTCATAGCCTTTGGGTTGCCTCATGTAGATGGTCTCATCAAGCCCTCCATGTAAGAACGTTGTCTTCACATCCATTTGCTCGATTTCCTAATTGAATTGGACCACCATTGCCAATACTATCCTTATCGTCTTGTACTTCATATCCCTTCTCTTTGTGTGAACCCCTTCGCCACTAGCCTAGCTTTATACTGGACTTCATCCCCTGGAGTGTTCCCTTCTTTGATATTGTAGATCCATCTACAATCCACAACTCTCTGTTTTTCTGGTTTGGGCACCAATTCCCAAGAGTTATTCTTCCTCAAAGAATCCATTTCTTCATCCATAGCTAGCTGTCACTTTGACGAATCCTTACATTCCATGGCTTCCATGTAAGTTTCTAGTTCAACCATCCCTCCTTCTGAATAAGGAGCTACTACATTAGCATATGCAAACCTATATCTCAAAGGTGGTCTGACCACCCTCCTTTCTCGATCCTTTGTGAGTTGATAGTCATTCTGACTTGCTGCATCATCCCCTTCTAGTTTAGCCTCATATTAAGTATCCTGAGCATGGCCTTCATCAATGGGCTCTACCTGGTCCGAACCCTTTTGCCTTCGTTGCTCTATCTGAACTGAATTTTCCTTGATGCAATGCTCCACAAATTCTGGAGTGGTTTGCTCACAAGCCCCTGCAAGGTTAGTTTTCTCCAAATAGGGAAATAACAATTCATTAAAAATAACATCCCTACTTATTATGAGTTTCATTCCTTTTTGTTCTAAGGACCACAACCTATACCCCTTAACCCCATCACCATACCCTAGAAACACACATTTTCTAGACCTTGGGTTAAGTTTATCATCCTTTTGATGTGCAAATGCAATATACCCAAAAGTCCTAAGGTTACTCAACTCAGGAGGTTTCCCATTCCATATTTCCATGGGAGTCTTGAGCTCTAAAGCTCTAGAGGGTAATCTATTTACCAAGTATGCAGAAGTAGACACAGCTTCCCCCCAAAAATAATTTAGTAAACCATACCTAACTAACATCCACCTAACCTTTTCCATAAAGGTCCTATTCATCCTCTCAACAACTCCATTTTGCTGAGGTGTTTTTACAACTGTTCTATGTCTTAGAATGCCATTTAACTAACAAAATTTGTCAAAATCCTTATTGCAAAATTCTAAGTCATTATCGGTTCGTAAAGGCTTGACTACCCTACCCGTTTTAGTCTTTAGCAACTTTTTCCACACCACAAATTTATTCAAAGCATCTGATTTATTTTTAAGCAAATAAACCCAAACCTTTCTTTAATAATCATCAATTAAAGATAGAAAGTAAAAGTTACCTTCCTGTGTTGGTGTTCTTGTTAGTTGATAGATGCTTAAATATTCATATTTAAGCCCCCTTATTTACATTTGTTAAGTCCTTAGTAATGATAATTTTGTCCATTTTACTTCATTTCTGTGTTTCACATGTTTTTATAGGGTCTTGGATAAAAAGAAGCATTTTTAGCACCTAAAGGAAGAAACCTAGAAATCCTGGAGCAGCTACTGGCAAAAGTGCGATCGATCGCACTATTGGGTGCGATCGAGCGCATAAGCGCTCGTGCGCACACAAGAAGGATCGAGTGTAGCCTTGCGATTGAGCGCAAAACACATACGATCGAGTGCACATGTACGGGCATGAACAGTAAAACGGCAGAACCAGTTTTGGAAAAAGAGAAGGTTTTACGTTTTAGGAAGTTTAGGGTTTCCTGAGTCTTCTTAGGTTATTCAACCCCTATAAATACACCTGTAAACACACACAAAGGACATCACTTCTTTTATCTTTTGCTTAGCTTGTAGTTGTAAGCTTTGGAGAGGATTGACAGCCCGTCTCCACAGTATTCTTCGGGTTTTATAGTTTATGTTTAGTTTATGCTATGATGTTTATCTTAGACAGCATGTGTAACTAACTCTTTATAGGGCTCAATTGAAGCCCTAGTTATGCTTTCCCATATATACATTCATTGATTATCTTTGCAATAGCCTTGATTATGATACTTAAACTTGATTAATGCCTGTGCTTATTTACATTCCTCATGTGTGTATGTCTGATCAATATGTGCATGTGATATGGATTAGTTAGTTAGACCAATTTGAATGACCGAGTCTTGGGCCTAACAATAGTAACAAAAGATATCCACACCAGATTCTTGGATTAATCAACGTGGGAAACCGGGAGTAGATACCATACCCTAGGTCTCATGTGGTTGTCGATTTCCCTAAATCTTATGCTTTCTTAAGGAACAACTCAGTAGATACCATGCTGAATTCCTTAAGAAAGAAAAGAGTTAGAGTAGATACCATGTCTAACTTGGTGCTTAGGGAAATCAATAGCTTAAGGAGAAGATACCATGCCCTTAGGTTGGCAACCATTAGGTATTCATAGGAAGGATAGTGCATTGACCTATTTCTCATTGTATGACTAGTGGTGGATATCAAAGCTGTATGTCTCATTATTATTAATTCACATTCAACAGTTATTTTGATCTTCTTTTATTAAAAAACTAATTCTAAAACGAAATTCACCAATCCCTGTGGAAATGATCTCGCACTTGCACACTATACTACCATTGACCTTGTGCACTTGCAAGTAAAACTGTATAGTTATTTACTTATTTATTTAGGTAGATAAACACACAACAAGTTTTTGGCGCTGTTGTTGAGGATTGCGCTAAATTTCCTTTTAGAATTACTTTCGTTTAGTTTAATTATCATTATTCTATTTTACTTTAATTTTTCTAAAAAATTTTAGTTTCTGTTTTTAACCTTTATTTTTTATTTTCATCAAACCCTAATCAAATTCCTTTATGTTTCAGGCATATCAAACCCTAATCACACTTTCTATGATACTTGCGATCGATCGCACCCTTCTGTGCGATCGAGCACAATTAGGGCAGAGAGTTACCCGAGTAGCAGAGTTGAACTGCTGCACTGAAGCTGGTTTACTTGATTTATGCACGGACTTCGATCCCGACATCGAATATTGTTTCCTCTTGATCCTAAGCTTGAGTGAACCATCCGACAAAGGCTTAGGAACAACTTCGAGGAAAACGAAGAAGAATTCGAGAACGAAGCACCAATGGCAGAATAGCTCGAAAACTAGCAACCATCTACCCGAGTACCGATGAAGCATTCCTTCATCCCACGGAACATTGATCAACCATCATATATTGCATATCAACCTGAGGAGGCAGGAAACTATTACATATCACTGCAAATATTGAATAGTTTGACCCACTTTAGGGGTACTCCTAATGAGGATCCACACTTGCCACTTCGAGAATTTTTCGATCTTTGCAAGTTCAAGCACATCCAAGGCTTAGACCAAGAAGGAATAAGGTTAATTCTTTTCTCTTTTTCCTTAAAAGATAATGCTAAATTATGGTATAATTCTTTGCCAGCAGTTTCTATCCACACTTGGGAGGAGTTGGCTAGCAAATTCCTAAGGAAGTTTTTCCCAGCCCAAAAGACAAGGCAAATAAGGAAGAAGATTCAGTCCTTCCAACAAAAGGATGGGGACCTCTTCTTCGAAGCGTGGGGACACTTCAACGAGCTGCTACTCGAATGCCCATATCATAACCTACCTCAAGACGAACTGGTACAAGCTTTCTATGAAGGTTTGAGTGATACTAACAAGAATATTGTTGATTCAGGTTGTGGAGGAGTGCTGATGGAGAAAAGCAGTGAAGAAGCAATGGAACTTTTCGAAACCCTAAGTGAGCACACTCAGCAGTTATCCTCTCGAGGAAGATATGTAACCAAAAGTAAGGGTGTGTACAAGGTAAATCTAAATGGAGGATCTTCTCCTCAAATAGCTGCTGTGGAAAGGAAACTAGACCTGTTGGTAAAAGCCATGACTGCTCAAAACGCCTCATCTAACCTACCAACTACACCACTCTAGGTGTGTGCTATATGTTCCCAATTGGATCATAATACTGCCCTTTGTATTCCCCTGCAGATCCGAAACAAGCAAATTACGTGGGACCTAACAGCTATCCACCGAAGAACAACCCATATGCAAACACTTACAACCCTAGATGGTGAAACCACCAAAACTTCTCTTGGAACAACAATCAAAATACCCTTAACCAGCAAGGGCAGCAACGAAACTGCCAACCAGCAGCCCATAATGCTCCCAAACCAAAGAAGAATGACCTCGAAAGTCTTGTGAGACAATTGGCCACTCAGCAATAATAATTAATGACCTCACAAGATCAGTTCATGGCAGATGAAAGGCAATTTCGAACTGAACTTAGACAAACCACAGCAAAACATGAACAAGCCATCCAACGGCTAGAGGTACAAATGGACAACTGGCGAAAGAACTAAGTGGCAGAAAGTAAGGTGAGCTGCCAGCTCAAACATTACCTAACCCTGGGGGCATCAACAACTGAAGGCTGTCACAACCTTGAGAAATGGCAAAGTGATAGGGTTCGACGAGTCTGCAACAGCATCCAAAGAGACACCATCAGCATCAAGGGTAAGTGAGACGGAGAAGGTGAATGCACCACCCTTCCCGTAAAGGTTAGTAAAATAAAAGAAAGACAATAAACTGACTGATATTTTCAAAACCTTGCGGAAAGTTGAAATTAACATTCCTTTATTAGATGCAATTCACCAAATACCTGCATATGCTAAGTTCCTAAAAGATTGTTGCACTCATAAGAGAAAGTTTCAAGAGCATGAAACAGTAGCATTAACTGAAGAAGTAAGTGTTGTACTACTAAGAAAACTCCCACCAAAACTAAAAGATCCGGGTAGTTTCACTATTCCCTGTAGAATAGGTGATCAGCTGTTCGAAAGAGCATTACTAGATTTAGGAGCGGGTGTAAACTTATTACCATACACGGTATTCGAAACCCTAGGTTTGGGGGAGCTACAACTGACTTCCATTACCTTACAGTTGGCATATAGGAGTATTAAAAGACCTAAGGGTATTCTTGAGGACGTTTTAGTAAAGGTTGGTGAGTTCATTTTACCTGCTGATTTCATTGTGCTAGATATGGAGGAATGCCTTATGCCATTATCCCTGCCCATCATATTAGGGAGACCCTTCATGAGAACTACCAACACTAAGATTTGTGTGAAAAAGGGTATAGTGAGTATGAAAATCAATGATGAGAAAATAGAATTTAAAATATTTGATGCAATGAAACTGCCTCAAGATGATTTGGAATGCTTTAATGTATGCATGATACAAAATTTTGTCGAGCAAGCTTTTCAGGTCCAACACATTAAACCATTAGAGACCACTCTCACCCATGGCTTCACAGAAGAGGATATTAAGCAAGAACTTGAAGATGTGACTAATAACATTATTGAAACTGTGCACCTCCTTGAGACTTCTCCAAAACATTCAAGTAAGTATGCTCCTCCATTTGAATCTCTCTTACCTACTAATACTACTCTTCTTCCATCCATTATCCAAGTACCAACATTGGAATTAAAGCAGCTGCCCAAGCATTCAACGTATGCCTATTTGGGAGAAAAGAAGACCTTACCTGTGATCATGGCTGCTAATTTGAGTAATGGAGAAGAAGGGAAGCTATTAAGAGTTCTTAGGGAGCATAAATCTGCCATTGGATGCACCATTGCTGACATTAAAGGGATAAGTCCAGCCAAATGCATGCATAGTATCTACCTAGAAGAAGAAGCAAGGCCCACTCGAGATGCTCAAAGAAGACTTGACCCACACATGAAAGAGGTAGTAAAGGCCGAGGTATTGAAGCTACTAGATGTTGGCATTATCTACCCCATATTGGACAGTAAATGGGTGAGTCTGGTCCAAGTTGTTCCTAAAAAGAGTGGGATTACCGTTGTAAAAAATGAAAATGAGGAGCTCATGCCTACAAGAAAAACAACGGGTTGGAGGGTATGTATTGATTACTGGAAATTGAACAAAGTAACCAGAAAAGATCACTTCCCTCTGCCATTCATTGATCAGATGTTAGAGAGATTAGCTAGTCACAATTATTACTGCTTCTTGGATGGGTACATTGGGTACAACCAAATTGCTATAGCGCCCGAGGATTAAGAAAAGACTACCTTCACATGCCCTTTTGGTATATTTGCTTATCGGAGGATGCCATTCGGATTATGCAACGCACCAACCACTTTTCAAAGATGTATGATGAGCATATTTTTCGATATGGTGGAAAAAATACATTGAGGTATTCATGGACGACTTCATTGTCTTTAGTTCCAATTTTGATGAATGTCTAAGTCATTTGTAGATCATTTGTCAAGGCTACCCTATGAGAATGACGACAAAGAATTACCTCTGAATGAGAACTTCCCTGATGAACAATTGTTCGCTCTAGAGGTAAAACTTCCATAGTATGCTGATATTGTAAATTATTTAACTGCAAAAGTTTTTCCCCCAGGTATGACCACACAAGAAAAGAAGTGGCTGCTATCTCTATCAAGACACTACCATTGGGATGATCCTTACCTCTTCAAATTCTGCCCCGATCAAATCATCAGACGATGTATTCTAGAAGAGGAGCACTTAAGCTTATTACAACATTGCCATCAGTTTGCTTGTGGAGGACATTTTGGGGCAAAACGAACAGCTATTAAGGTACTACAATCTGGTTTTTATTGGCCTAATCTGTTTAAAAATGATTTCTTCTTTTGCAACTCATGTGATAGATTATGGCAGACAGGTAACATCTCTTCCCAAAATCATATGCCCCTACAGAATATTCATGTAGTTGAACTTTTTGATGTATGAGGCATTGATTTCATGGGTCCATTTCCTAACTCCTTTGGTTATTTATATATTCTTGTGGGTGTGGATTATGTGTCCAAATGGGTCGAGGCTGTCCCCTCAAAAACTAATGTTCACAAAGTAGTTGTAAAGTTCTTACAGGCTAACATCTTTACACGATTTGGGACTCCAAGAGCAATTATCAGTGATGGGGGCAGCCACTTTCATCATCGTTCTTTTGCCGAACTACTCTGGAAATATGGGATCACTCATAAAGTTGTCACTCCATATCACCCTCAAACCAGTGGCCAAGTGGAGATTAGCAATCGAGAGATCAAAGGAATCCTAGAAAGGACAATGAAGCCTAATCGGAAAGATTGGTCTCTACGCCTAAATGATGCTCTATGGGCATATCGGACAGCTTATAAGACTCCAATTGGCATGTCTCCCTACCGCCTAGTCTTTCGAAAAGCATGCCATCTTCCTGTAGAATTAGAGTATCGAGCATATTGGGCCATAAAGCAGTTCAACTTCGACATGAAATAAGCGGGTGAGAAGAGGAAACTACATCTAAATGAACTTGAAGAATTGAGATATGATGCCTATGAGAACGCCAAGTTGTACAAGGAACGGACAAAAGCCTATCATGATAAATAACTAGTGAGGAAAGAGTTCCATGTGGGATAAAAGGTACTACTATACGACTCAAGATTAAGACTATTCTCAGGAAAGCTCAAGTCCTGTTGGTACGGTCCTTACATGGTTGCCAAGGTCTTCCCTCATGGTGCTTTAGAGGTCCGTAGTCCCAACGAAAATCAGCCCTTTATGACAAATGGACATAGAGCCAAGCTCTACTTCGATATTAACTTCCCTCCGAGAGATGAAAACTTGGCACTTGAATCCGTACAGTATATAGCTGAGATACAAGCACTAGAGCCACAAGAGGTGGACTCTAAGTGCTTCCTTCCAACCAAGTAGCATTGTAGCACGAGAGTGCTTGAGCAGTTCATATTCACTGACCCATACAGCTCAAGCATCTCTATTAAGGTTAGTAGCACTGAGGCCACTAACATATAGTAAGGTTGTATTGTTCCTACTTTGTCATTTCAGCTGCGGTAACTTTTTATTTTTGTCCATGCACACTCCTTGCGATCGAGTGCACCATTCAGCGTGCTCGAGCACAAGAGTGCAATCGAGAGCAAGCTAGTGCGATCGAGTGCACTCGTGGTAGATAGTCATGTAATAAACTTAAACACTTCACTCTTCACACTTACTCACTCACTCACCCACTTTTCATACTCACTCACACTCACGCACTCGCACTCTCCATTCCGTAACACACCACTCTCACTCTCTTTAAATCATCACTCACTCACCACCAAATGACTCCAGCATCACCATCACCAACCATCACCACTAACCACCATCACCACAATCCAGCTCTGCCACGTCCCCCTCCCCATTACACATCCCTTCCAAACATAAGGTACCCATTTTGTTCAACACACGGATCTTAATATTTTTCATTACACTTTTCAGTATATATATGTGTTTTATTGTGTATGATTGGGTGCTATTATGTTTGCAAGAGGTTAAGAACACACTCAGATCCATAAGACCATAGCTTGGTCTTTTGTCGCCCACAAGTTATTCGAGAAAAATACTGACCGTGTGCGATCCAGCGTACAACATTTGCGATCGAGCTCACAATATTTGAGATCGATCGCAAATTTGGCAGAAACTAGGATCAACATGTCCAAGCAAACCACTTCCACCTCCCGTGCCTCGAGCAGTCGTGCCCAATCATCCTGGCCAAGCATCGAGTAGAGAGAGCTTTTATTCGAGACTACTTTCGCCATCGATGAAGTCTTCAAGCAAATGGATGCCACTCAATGGGCAGTCCAAGCTTTTAAACACCGAGGGCTGAAGAAGCTCTTTAAACCAGTCTGCTCGACTGCCTACACCCAGCTGGTAGTCTAATTCTATGAGAGCCTGTCTTTTGACTGCAGTAGACCAGGCGTATTAACCTCCTCAGTCCAGGGCACATCCATCGAGGTGACTAGTGCCGACATAGCGGCTGCTCTTCATTATTGTGATGAGTCCCCTCCGGAGGACATCGATATCGAGGAACAGCTGGACTCTTTTGATATGTCTACGATTATTGAGGATATGTGTGCTGGCCAGTATGTCGATAGACACAACAATGCAGCGAGCCAGTCCAAGTTGCCTCCACGGCTTTGGCAAGTGGACACCATCCTCCAGTGTAATGTGTGTCCATTGGGGCACAAAATACAGAGAAGAGACCAGTGTCTACAAACGTTATATGCCTTCCACAGAGGCCACTGGTACTCTCTCCCAGCTGTTATGTGGAGCCAGCTGCATAAATTCTGGGATCATGTCCATGGCCGTTAGACCACCACGGCCAATGCATGGGGGCTCCCATTCCCATTCATACTCTCGTACATCTTCAAGAAGAAAAGGATTAAGGTGACCACCAGTGATGGATCAGTGCGAGAGTATCATTTCTTCGGGAAGGCTCAATGGACACATAGTCTCTCGTATATGCTTTGAGGACTCCCAGCCCCTGCACCTACAGCTGAGAGGGTTGAGGAGGATCATATGGAGATAGAGACCCCTGCAATTAGCCCATTGCGAGAGGAGGACCATCCGGACATTGGACCCATAGAGTCCCAACACTTTCTCGCTAAGTTGTCTTTCTTCCGTGGTGAGGTCTCTGCAGCCACATCACTCGTGCACCAGCGAATAGATGGCTTGGAGGCATGATTTGCACGACAGGAGGCGATGCTACAGGCCATTCTTGATCACCTACCTCTGGGACCCAGTACCTCTTCGACTGCACCGCCCGACGATCAGCAGTGAGAGGATACCCCGTCTAGCTGAAAACGTTAAACTTAGCACTCATGGGAGGCACCCCAAAGCATATCCTTTTTAGTATTTTATTTTATTTTATTGTTAGTATTTAATTTTCTATAGCTGTTTATTATTACTTGTTTTCCATTTTATGTTTGTTTGCCTTTCTTTTTCAAGGACAGAGTGAGTGCATCCAGTTGAAATTTGGGGGCGTGCTACGAGCCATGCCAGCCATATAGTTCTCCATCTCCTAGGTCAGCTCCTTCCATACTATTCACACATTGGGGACAATGAGCAATTTAAGTTTGGGGGTATGGGGACACACTCACACACACTATGTCCCATTTTTTTTTTGTTGTTTTTATAGATAAATGCATCTTCATTCTGTTCCAAAAATGTTGGGTGATCTAAACAAACAATATGATTTGACTTCATAAGTGAGCTTAAAACTTTGAAAATATAGGCCAATAATTAAGTTTTGAACATAGATCACTTACTTTTAGGCATTTAAGAATTCACAAGTTTGACCTAAACTAACACGAGCACATTAGCACATAATTGTGTGGGGTATGACATGTAATTTTGATTTGCATGTTTCTTTTGCTCGACTGTGAACCAGATGACCTGTTAGATTAATGCTTTGGCATAATAAAAAATAAAAAAAAGAACTTTCCACTGAGTAACTGGCCCTCTTGCCTCAGTAGGTAGTGAATGTCATGTCAAAAGTTGGAAATTCTTATTGGTAGCATTAAGACCTGTTAAGTTCCGTAGCCTTTTTGACTCGAGTTAGTAAGTCCGTAGGGGTGTCTTTACACCTAATGCCCTAAAACCATTTGGTTTGGGAGTCACTGGCTAAACACTCACTACATGAGTCAAATAGAAAGCTTAAGGGAACTAAGCATTAAGACCTGTTAAGTTTCGTAGCCTTTTTGACTCAAGTTAGTAAGTCCTTAGGGGTGTCTTTACACCTAATGCCCTAAGACCATCTGGTTAGGGAGTCATTGGCTAAACACTCATTACATGAGTCAAATAGAAAGCTTCAGGGAACTAACTTGGCAAAAATCTCACAAATAAAAGAAAAAAAAAACTATGCTATTTTTGTTGATTCTAATAGGAAATTTGGTGAATCTTGACTCATCGAAACACTACACATTAGAATTATTTGGAAACCTAATCTTTTATGTGCTAGTTCACCACACACTAAAGTCAAACTTGTGATGTCTTAACCTGCCTCATGAAAGTGATTTGCATTCGAAACTCTTACTCATTGCAAAGATATGTTTATATTTGTTAAGCTTGCTTATGAGAGCGCATCATAACTTTGTGTGAAGACCTAAACTTTTGTGGACACTATGGATATTGGATCTATCTGTTGTCATTATTTTTCATTTTAGTTTTTAGTTTTGTATTACTAAGGGACTAGCAATATATAAGTTTGGGGGTGTGATAGGTGCTTAAATATTCATATTTAAGCCCCCTTATTTACATTTGTTAAGTCCTTAGTTATGATAATTTAGTCAATTTTACTTCATTTCTGTGTTTCACATGTTTTTATAGGGTCTTGGATAAAAAGAAGCATTTTTGGCACCTAAAGGAAGAAACCTAGAAATCTTGGAGCAGCTATTGGCAAAAGTGTGATCGATCGAACTATTGGGTGCGATCGAGTGTATAAGCGCTCGTGCGCACACAAGAAGGATCGAGCGCAGCCTTACGATCGAGCGCAAAACACATGCGATCGAGCACACATGTACGGGTGTGAACAGTAAAACGGCAGAACCAGTTTTGGAAAAAGAGGAGGTTTTACGTTTTAGGAAGTTTAGGGTTTCCTGAGTGTTCTAGGGTTATTCAACCCCTATAAAATACACCTGTAAACACACACAAAGGACATCACTTCTTTTATCTTTTGCTTAGCTTGTAGTTGTAAGCTTTTGAGAGGATTGACAACCCGTCTCCATAGTATTCTTCGGGTTTTATAGTTTATGTTTAGTTTATGCTATGATGTTTATCTTAGACAGTATGTGTAACTAACTCTTTATAGGGCTCGATTGAAGCCCTAGTTATGCTTTCCCATATATACATTCATTGATTATCTTTGCAATAGCCTTGATTATGATACTTAAACTTGATTAATGCATATGCTTATTTACATTCCTCATATGTGTATGTCTGATCAATATGTGCATGTGGCATGGATTAGTTAGTTAGACCAATTTGGATGATCGAGTCCTGAGCCTAACAATAGTAACAAAAGATATCCACACCAGATTCTTGGATTAATCAACATGAGAAACCGGGAGTAGATACCATACCCTAGGTCTCATGTGGTTGTTGATTTCCATAAATCTTATGCTTTCTTAAGGAACAACACAGTAGATACCATGCTGAATTCCTTAAGAAAGAAAAGAGTTAGAGTAGATACCATGCCTAACTCGGTTCTTAGGGAAATCAATAGCTTAAGGAGTAGATACCATGCCCTTAGGTTGGCAACCATTAGGTATTCATAAGAAGGCTAGTGCATTGACCTATTACTCATTGGGAAAGTATGACTAGTGGTGGATATCAAAGCCGTATGTCTCATTATTATTAATTCACATTCGACAGTTATTTTGATATTCTTTTATTAAGAAACTAATTCTAAAACGAAATTCACCAATCCCTGTGGAAATGATCTCGCACTTGCACATTATACTACCATTGACCTTGTGCACTTGCAAGTAAAACTGTACGGTTATTTACTTATTTATTTAGGTAGATAAACACGCAACACAAGTCCCAAAGGTCTGAATGAATGTAGTCAAGAATGCCCTTAGACTTATGCATTCCGGTGTTGAAGCTGACTCACTGTTGCTTCCCAAGAACTCAACACTCGCAGAAATCCAATTTCTCTAATTTGTCACCACCAAGCAGACCATTCTTGATGAGAACTTGCAGGCCCTTTTCGCTCGTATGTCCCAAGCGAGAGTGCCAAAGGGCTGCCCTATCCATCTCAGCAATTAAGCTTGCTGCTTGATCCTTGATTTTTGTCTCTCCGATCATCTCATAGAGTCTATCTTTTATTGCTACTTTGATCACTATCAAAGATCCCTTGGTCACCTTGATCTTTCCTCCCTCTGCCTTGTATGAATATCCCATGGAATCCAACTGCCCCAATGAGATCAAATTCCTTTTCAAATCTGGAAATACCTCACATTCCACCGCAGCCTTGTGACTCCATCAAACATCCTCAATTGGATGTCTCCTATCCCCCTCACTTGCAAGAAGTGTCATTGCCCAAGAAAACCTTTCCATCATTGGTTTCCTGGAAATTCTTGAACCAATCCTTGTGAGGGCACATGTGATAAGTGCACCCAGAATCCAGGATCCATTTCTCGCTGCCTTGCCTCCTGCTCACATTTGAGCACACAACAAAAACATCATCTTGTTGTTCTCCTTTGGCAACCAAAGCTTCTCTATTGTTGGTATGGCTTCTTCCTCCCTCATTCCACATCTTCTTCTTGCAATCTTTCCTGAAATGTCCCTCCTTGTTACAGTAGAAGCATCTCTTTCCTCTAAATCTCGGTTTGGAATAAGATCTCCCATGGCTCTGCCCTCTGCCTCTTGATTTCTCCCAGTAGTTGCCATGAATGCTACTGCTATTCCGAGTTGTAGGACTTCCTCTAATGAATAGACCTTCTCCACTTGATGCTTCCCTCATCTTGGCTTTGAAATTATGAGCCCTTATGGCATTGATCACATTATCTTTGGTTAAAGTATCTCTTCCATTTTCTATAGCATTAATCAAATTATCAAAACAATCAGGAAGAGAATTCAACAAAATAACAACCAATTGTTCGTCCGAGAATATTATGCTACAGCTATTCAAATCTTGAACTACCTTATTAAACACATCAAGATTATCTTGCAACTCTTTATTAGGATCCATTTTAAAAGCAAAGATTCTTTTAAGAAGATAAATCTTATTAGGGAGAGTTTTGGTAAGAAACAACTCATCTGATTTCTTCCATATGATAGCTGGATCTTCTGAGTCTCTGCACTCCCTTGTGACACTATCCGACATGTGCAAGAAAATGGTGTTGTACGCCATCTTCTTCATCTCAATCCGCTGGTCTTCCATGATACTTGATGGAAAAGTGTCATCTTCTCCAATAGCCAAGTCCACCTTCTGTTGCATAAGAACAGCCTTGATCTTCCACTTCCAAAGGGAAAAGTCTCCCTTTCCATCAAACTTCTCAACAATGAAATTTGAAGCCATCTTGCGGAGAAAATCCCAGATTTATGCAGCACCCATAATTGCTTTCCAACTTCTTCTAAACCTCAAGAACACGATTGAAGATGGATCTCAATACTGTTCTTGAATCACCCTCAAGAACACGATCTGATCTTGATCTTTACTCCGTTCTTGAATCACCCAAGAAGTTGATCTTTGATTCTTGGAGTCTTGACTCCGTCACCTTCTGTTCTAGCTTTGATACCACTGTTGTGGTATCTCCTCTAGCTCTGATACCACTGTTGCGAAACCACCCTCAATAATCCCAGGAGGTGATCTTCCAAACACCTAAGTCTAGAATGACTTGTAAAAATGAATCAGAAATAGAAATAGAAATCAAAGAAAAGAAAGGACACAACAATTATTATCGAGGTTCGGCAATAGCCTACGTCCTTGTGAGTTCCTCTGAACTTTCTGCACTAAATCAATGGTTCTTTAAAAATACAGCAACCCTCTCCAAGAAACTCAAGTTCTTGAAGAACCAAAGAAGAGAAGAAAGAAAGTGATAAGAACTATTACAAAGCCCTCTACCCAATCTATGCTACTCTTTCTTTACAACCAGCCTCTCTTTTGAGATCTATTCTAGAGCCTCTCCTATGTTTTATGTCTTTGCACTCTCACACTTGCACTTGAATTCTCTTGTATGATGATCACTTGTATGTCTTGTCTCATAATTGTGTTGAGATTGAAGCTAGGTGACCCTCTATATAGTGCACCACTTCTTGAGCCAATCTTTGAAGTCAATCTCCACCCTTAGATCTTTGAGGACCATTCAATCATAGCCCTTCATCAATCCTTAGTGATCTGGTGCGTTTTGTTCATACATCCACGCACCCCTCAAGAGGCTGAAACAATGTGCATCAGTGTACCTTCAGGCCACGGCCTGAAGAGGGCTGAACATCTCCTCAATTACATCCATTCTGGGCGCTGCGGCCTGGGGGAGGTTGAGCCGCGGCGCACACCTCCTCCAGGTCTTCTCCTTTGCTGGGCACCGCACCTTGGAAGAGCTGAGCCACGGCGCACACTGGTGTGCACACATTCTGGAGTTGCTGCAAGGTGAGTTGCGCACACCTCAAGCCACGGCGCCAAGACCTGATGCTGAACCATCTTGAAACCTTGTTTAAACCTTAGACAAACACCAACATAAAATTTGTTTATAACATATGATACAGCTGTTAAAACAATTTTTTTTGATATAAATTTAGCTTTTTAGAGATTGTTTCCCAACTTTTGGTTTTTCTCAAAATCTATTTTAAGGGTTTTTGATCTAACTTATGTTTCTTAAAACCATGTAGGAAATAATCAGCTAATCAGGTGTCCATAGAGTTCCCCTGAACACTTTATTGGGGGCTCTCTCTTTCTTAATTATTAAGGTTTGCCCCAGTATCTTACTGAAGTGTTTTGGGGAACTCTTGTTGTCATTTGATATACATACTACTCATCTGTTAGAAAAATGAGAGTAAAGAGTTGTTTGAAAACCCAAAAGACATTTGATTTAAATAGAAAATGTATGAGATAAAATCAAAAGGCATCAGTTTAAACCAAAAGTTGTGATTTGAACAGAAAAGATGTGAGATTTAATAATTGTTTTTCAAACAGGCATGATCTGGTCCGTTAAAAACTAACAGACATGATCATAAGGCTCTCATTAAATATGAAAAAATCTTGTCTTTCCACTTAGAAAAACATGACTTTCCAGAATTATTTGAAGTGGTGTCTTTACACCTATAAATGCCCTGCCTCCCTCCATATTCAGAACACAATTCGTTTTATTTCTTTCGTCTATTTTTTTCTTTCAAAATCTCTGCCAAAGTATTTCAGTTATTTCAAAGCAGAATAAAATCCGAAGTTCTTCAGATTTTGCTGTCTGTAGACTTCGACCTAGAGACTTAGTTGTATCTTGGATGACTATTCGTCTGTACCCATAGTAAACTTGTTTATTCAAGTGACAACGAATAAAGCCTTAATGACAACGATTAATTCAGATCTCTAAGTCTTTAATCTCACATTCTGTTCCAATTTTTTTTTTTTTTAAATTACAACATCATCCATATATTAACTATTTTCACCATTTGATTTAATTGTAGCTTTGATTTTTGGATTTCGAAATGGTTTTTGAAATACTTTTTGGTAAAACAAACGTGGACCTAAAAGTTATTTAGTATTTAGTAAAACAACAATTAAAACAGTTTTTCTTACACAAATTCGACTTTTTAGAAATTGTTTTTCAGTTTTTGATTATTCGTGTTTGGCTTAAGTTATGTTTCTCGAAACAAAAACCTCTTTAGAAACTTTACCAAACGTTTTGTACAGATTATGAGATTGTCATATATTTTTCAAGCATATCTACTGGTTCATATATTCATGAAAAATATACTGCTGAAAGTAGTTGAAAAGTATTCATCATAAAGATTATTATGGTTGCCAGTTAAACACTTGTAAACTAAACGAAAATTCACTCACATCAAGAAAGTTATTCATTTTCTTGTAAAAATGAATTAATTAAGTCTGATTCGTAAGTCCTGCTAGCTGGAAATATGTTCAGTTAAATGTTGAAAATTGACAGTTGTAACTGATTCACAGGAGTAATGTCCTGTAGTTCATGCAAGTATATATGTTGCAACTGTTCACAGCAGTAATTTCTACCAAAGTAAAAAATATAAACACCATAAATAATTCAAGATATATATTACATGCATGTCTTGTGTTTCATATGAGCGACAGCAAAAGCTAAGCAATCTTTTTTCATTGTATTAATTATAATTACATGTTCTAGTTTTTATCTTTCAAATTTTTTTACTTGTCCTATTGACAATATATGTTTCCTCCTGCAGTTCATGTTACGGCTTGAGACCAAAATCCCTTCGAACTTGATTTGTTGGAAACCCTAAAGCGAAAGAGGGACTTCTTAAAATCAAGAAATGATTAAATGATATTTTTTTTCATTAAAAAGATTTGTTTTCTAATCGATTCTGTATTTTGTAGATTATCTGCAAAAATTGCTACATGAAATCAAATATTACATATCTTACATCAGCAATAAAATTTATCAATATAATATTATAGAAGATTATGAAACGTCCTATGTTAAAAATTCTCTATTCACAAAATTGGGAAAGTATTATCAGCAGTTTGAATTTGTACTATTGGTGCTAACAACAACGTGACATATCCCAATTACAGAGGATTATCCTCTCCACTAAATTTCCAAAACTCATAATTGTGGGAAGGATGAATGGTAGAGAATATTATTTGTAGATTATCCGGAATTCATGTGTTATGTTTGTTCTTGAACATATATAATTTTTTGGGTACATGTACGGGGAGAGAATTAAACCCTGATCTCTTAACTAGAGGACCAGGAGATGATAATCAGTAAGCACAAAAACCCGAGTTTTTTAACATATGTTAATATTATATGTCACGGAAAAGTATAAAATAAAAAAGGTTTTGACCTACTTTTCTCTTTTGTTGCTTTCTATTTACAGTGGGCCACAACAAAGTAATCTCAATTTCATCTTTCATATCTAAGCTTTCTTTAGAAGCACAACGGTAAAATTGATTACAATTATAAATATTTAACTTTAGAGTTGTCATGCCTTTGATTTTTGTTGCCTCTTATATATAGAGAAAGAGTTCTGACTTTTTTCTTCTTGCTTTGATGAGTTGTTGTTGTCTCTACCACCTTATGCTTCAACCCTCATATGCGTTCTCGGCTTCTTTGACTATTCCCATCTCCAAAACTTTCTTATATTTTTTTGTGGAGAAGATCTTTTAGTATAGATATTTCTTCTTTTCTCGATCGTGTATCTAGATGTCATTCAAATTTTCTCAATTTCTGCCAAAACTCTAAAAAAAATATCCCAAAATTGTTTTAGACTTTTATTCTGAGAGATTCAAACTCACCTCTAAGAGTTTATAGACAAACTCTTTTGACCTTGTCGATTCCCTTGTGAGAATCTCCGTCCCCACCCTTGCTTGAAAGCATATATCAGCATTTGCAACCTTCTCGATCATGGCTTCATCTACAGCGGACTTATACTTGTGGGCCAAAGTCTGTAATGGCCCCATATGTTATCAAGATTTAAAAAAAAAAAAAACAATTCAATATGAGTCTTAATTCTTAATTAAAAGAAAGTTTGAATATTAATTGTATAGGCTAGAAGAGAGTTTCTTTTAAAAAAATAATTAATAGGCTTTATTTCTTTCAAGTACACTAACTAGACTAGTAAGAATTAATTCATTTCTTTGGAGTTGGAAAAAACAAATTTTGTGTATAAATATAAATATAAATAGATTTTTTGGAGTTCTTAAACTTCAATTGCTATAATCCAAATACAAATTTTGTAAGAATTAATTCGAATTCGGTCAAATTAAGCTTGGTTTGTCGAACTTCGAATCGAGCTCGAGCCTACTAAATATGTTCATTTACCTTGTCAAGTTGAGCTGAAATATCCGACTGTTCGGCTCGTGAGGCCTGTGAATCCATTCGATTAATATAAGTTTTTTTTTACATATATTATAATATTAATATATATCATATTTTTTTTATTAAAATAAAAATTTATTACAGGCTGGTTAGCATCATTAAGGCCTTTTAAGGCCGGTGAGCTCGAGCTCATTTCGGTTCGAACTCGTACTCGGATGAGCTCATTAATTATTGAGCTCAAACCTCTTAAATTTGATTGAGCTTAAGCTCAACCTCATTTTTTGGTTCAACTCGAGGTCAAACCCAGTAGTATTCAATTTCGACTCGGCTCAAGTTGCCCCATGAAAGAAATTCAGCTTTAGATTTTGCTGAATTTATAAAGTTTCAGACTCATATTGAACTAGACTATTGCGCCATTGTCACGGTTTATAGCCCACACAAACCCACTCTTCTGCAGTACAGCCACCACCACATCATGCACTGTTCCATTAACAGAGCAATTCTCCCAGAATCAACGTTGATAGCAAGCATGGAATTGAAGTTGACATCTGGCCCAATGCACTGATCAGGATGACTTGGTTTTGCTGTTTGATTGTTTTACTCCTGTTGGCATTTCAGTACTTCAGGAAGAGCTGTGTAAAGGT
Organism: Bretschneidera sinensis; assembly: GCA_023935145.1. Taxonomy (NCBI): domain Eukaryota; kingdom Viridiplantae; phylum Streptophyta; class Magnoliopsida; order Brassicales; family Akaniaceae; genus Bretschneidera; species Bretschneidera sinensis. The sequence continues at coordinate 56,341,119 of CM043705.1, read as the reverse complement.
TCCCTGTCGCAACGTAAACACATCTCCTGATTATATCTATGGCAGGACTGCTTCCTTACATAGCAGCTTCTGCGTAACCTCCCAATTTTCCTCCATTATCAGGAAGCATATAGGTTTGCCATATGATATTTGAACCGGTTCTAACATCTAGCTTTACCAGACATCCTCTGAAAGTGAGCATTGTTCAGCTGGTCATCCCTCCTATAGGGATAACACTCCTACGTAGAATGCCTTACAGGGAACAAAACAGGGATAAAAAGCAGCCAGTTAACTATTTGGCCTAACTGCAGTTTGAGCTGTGGAGAGTTAAAAGTGATTTTAAAAAAGTTTTAGGTGAAAAATTTGTGGAGTGAAAAGCTATTTAGCCTTTGGTAAAAATTTTGTTAAAAGAACCACCTAACTCAAAATCGGCAAAAATTTATCTTTTTAAAATCTATTTTTCTCACCTTCTGATTTTTCCAAGAAATCGTTTTTTGGGTGTTTGACTTAGCTTATGTATTATGGAAACTAAAGACCCTTTAAGAAGCTAGGCCAAATCCCACCTAAGTCATTCTTGAATGAGCCTACTAGATCATTGTTCAACAGAACTTGACAGTAATACCCGTGTTCTTAAAGTAAGGGTAAAGAAGTAATTTGATAGATATTACATGGAAATAAAATAATATATACATGAAAGATTTATTATTGAATAAAATAATTCTTTTGAAAAAAAAGGGGACTAGGATGTTGTTACAAAGAGAAAAAAAAAATCTGGATGTCGTCAAAAAAGGAGAAAGAAGAAAAAAAAGTGGATTTTTTTAAAAAAAAAAAAAAGTTGATTGATGGATAAAATAGGAATAATTGATATGTTAAAGATTTATTATATGAGAAGTAATATTATTGAAATAATGATTTGATTAAATATATAATGAAAGGATAAATGAAATTCTTGACAAGCTATGATTGATAATTTGATATGATATATGAGGAGATAATTTAATGAATATGATAAATAATAATTTTGAGAAAGAGCTGGATAGTTAAATTGAATATTTGAATGTATGTTTGTTTTTCTATTTGTTCATATGCATATGCATGAAATGAAAAGAATTGGGAAGGCAACCGATCTAAATGAAATAAAAGAACTGTGACAGCAGGTATATGCTGGAAATAAAAGAACCGGGAAAGCATCCGGTCTAAATGAAATAAAAGAACAGGGAAGGCAGCCGGTCTAAATGAAACTGTGACAGCCGGTACACGTTGGAAATAACAGAACCGGGAAGGTAATTGATCTAAATGAAACCGTGACAGCCAGTATATGCCGGAAATAAAAGAATCCGGAAGGCAAACGGTCTAAGCTAAAACATGTTAACATGTGGAAAGACGTTCCCAAATAATAATATAATTTAAATTCATGATTATATTTGTTTTAAATATTGATTATTATTGCCTGTGATGCTAAAGTGTTATTCTTGATTGTAAATTTATTGATAGATGAATGAGTGTCACGGAGAGACAAATATGAAGAGAAATAAATATGAAAGTATGATATGATAAGAATTATCTGAGTGATTGATTATATGCTGTGAACCTCATAACGAGGTAATTATGAGGTAGAATTGATAGTCTCATGATGATTAAATATAAGAGAATAAGAAATTGGTAAATGATGAGGATTATGATATGAGTAGTGATAATAGAAAGCTATTATCGAATTATATGAGATATAGATGAATGAATATTGGAAGACTATTTGAACAATTGAATACTTCTAGTAAATTTAATTCATTGAAGCTCACACCTCATTGTTAAATAATTTCAGGTAGTAGGCAGGATAGATGGATTGGTGAGCTGAGATTCAGACTGAGTCATTATCTGTAAGCCACGTGGTCCACATCCTCAGACTAATGGAAAGAAATTTTTATTTTTGTAAATATTCATGCATAATATGTTGTACATAATGTTTCATTTGAGATCTTAATAATGTAACTCCCCTATTGAGGGTTATTGATTTATGTATGCAGATAATTTCAGTTGGTATTTTTATATTGTTGCATATATATGTTGTGCTAGGATTTCAAAAAGTGACGACACATCTCGGGGGTGGCCAACCCTGGATGGGTCGTTACGTTGACTTACCCTATATAAATTGTTACAAATGCAGTTATTAGAGCTCGATAATGAGGATCAATCTGAGTAGACCAAACAAGTCTCCCATTCAATCTAGAAACAACAATCACAACCGCATCTCCATATATTCTAACAATCAAGAGATTGTTGGCTATTGTAGGGGTTGTTCTTGATACGACATTGAAAGGTGGTTTCCTATATTATAGTTGCTTATTCTAGTAGGAGTAGTAATAGCAGTTTACTATATTGTTGTTGTTTTTTTCCTAATAGTATTAAGAGAATATCCTCTATATAAAGGGGGTCTTCGAGAAAGTTTAAGGCACACTCATAATTCCAATATTATAACTAGAGCTAGGTGGAGAACTTTGGGTGCATTGAGAATCTTGGGTTATGAGGTTGTGAGGGTAATAATTTTGTTTTTTTCTTAAAGTTGTTGTTAAGGATTATTAAAATTCTGAGTTTGTTGGTGGCATAGGCAAGGAGGTTGCCAACCACATTAAATTGTCGTGTTTGGTAGTTATTTGTTTATTTGCCTATTTATTATTATAAGTTTGAAAAAGTGGATTTTAAGGGTAAAATGCCAACAAGTGGTATCAAAGCCTAGTCACCTATTTAAAGAAGATACCTATTGCAATTTGTTACGTCTACGTCACTATGTCGACAATTATATCTAAATTTAAGATTCCTTTATTTAATAGAGGAAATAATTTTACTTTTTGGCGAAATATAGTTCAAGATCTTCTAGTGCAACAAGATCTTGATCAGGCTTTAGAGAAAGAAAAGCCAAAAGAGGTTACTGATAGAAAGTGGCAATCGATTCAGAGGAAGGCTATAAGTACAATCATGTTGGCTCTTGCTCCCGAGATCAAGTATACTTTGTTGAAGGAAATTACACCTAAGGATTTGTGGGATAAGCTCGAGAGCATCTATGCGTCAAAGTATTTGACCAACAGATTGTGTCTCAAGATGGACCACTATTCTCTAAAGATGGAAGAAGGTGCAAGACTTCACGATCACTTGAATGAATTTAACATGTTAGTGTCTCAATTGTTGAATGCAAAGAAAACATTGAAGGATAAGAATAAGGCTTTTCTCTTGTTATCATCTTTACCAAAATATTACAAACCATTGGTGCAAACATTGTTGGTGGGAAAGTCGACATTGAGCTTAGATGATGTGACCACACTCTTGTGTGAGAATGAAAGGTCGATGGGAAGCGAGAGCTTCTCTAGTGGTAGTTAAGCGGTTGCTGTGGAGGGATCTAATCGAATGAGGAGCCAATAGAGAGCAAACAATGGCTTAAGGTGGAGATCCAAATATAGGCTTAGAGATGACAATGACAATGAGTGCTTCTATTGTGGAGAGATATGACACATACAATATTATTGTGAGGCCATGAAGGGTGAGTGGGAAGAAGAGTCACAATGGTGAGAGTAGTGAAAGTGATAATATTGCAGAGGAAAGTGATGAAAATGTGCTAGCTATTGAGCATATTGAAGAAAAAGTTGATGAGAGTAATATGGTGCTACTTGATTTGGCGTCCTCCATTCACATATTCAATAAGAAGAAGTACTTTGATTGTATGAAAGAAACTACCCATGTCAAAGTTGCTACCGCATGTGGGAAACACAAAACAATAGATGGTGAAGGAAGCTTAAGGTTGAAGCTCCATAATGGAAGTATGAAGACATTTGAGAAGGTAAAGTTTGCTTCTTCTCTCACTACAAATATCATCACTTTGGGGGAGCTTGATAAGATATGATACACATTGACTACGGGCAATGGAGAGTTGCAAGTTCTTAATGGATCAAATGTAGTGTTTAAGGCTACTATGAACAAGAAGGTATTGTATGTCCTAAATGAGAATGTTTTGCTTGGAAAATTAGGTAGAGGAGATATTGAAGGACCAAAAGGAAGGATTGCACCAACCAAAAAGAAAATTAGATTTGTTGATGAGGTGTGGAGAATTTGAGCCAAAGTGGAGATTTGTTAGGATTTTGGCTCAATTCCCCACAAGGAGAACTTCTAATTGGCTTGGGAAAAGTGATTTCCTATTTTATAGTTACTTATTCTAGTAGGAATAGTAGTAGCAGTTTATTATATTGTTGTTGTTCTTTTCCTAATAATATTAGGAAAATATCTTCTATATAAATGGGGTCTTAGAGAAGGTTTGAAACATAATCATAATTTCAGTATTATAACTAGAGTGAGGTGGAGAGCTTTGGGTGTATTGGGATTTTGAGTTGTGAGGGTAATTATTTTGTTTTTTCCTTAAGTTGTTGTTAAGGATTAATAAAATTGTGAGTTTGTTGGTGGCATATGTAAGAGATTGCCGAACCACCTTAAATTGTTGTACTTGATATTTGTTTGTTTATTTGCCTATTTATTATTGTAAGTTTGAATATAGGTGGATTTTAAAGGTAAAATCTTAACAGCAACAATCCTTGTTCCAGTTAGTCCTGTTAACTAAGGTTCTGCTTCCATATAAGTGCTCCACTGTGTGCACTAACTGCATATAAGAAACCGTTCCATGATGGGAAGTAAACTACCCCATTGGCTACAGCTGGAAATGCATATATGTCTTTTCCAGCATAGAATGCCCATCTTAAGAGGTAGTTCCTCATAGTTAACGGGTTGTGCAGCACTTCTCCAACAGCATACCTCCTGTTGGTTAATCGATCCATGATTTAGTCACTGAAAAACATGTAAAACAACATTTCATTGATAAAAATCACTTTGGTTTATGAGTGTCAATAGATGCAGATAAGTATAAAAAGAGGCCGAGACTGAGAAGATTAATTATCAATACTTACAACTGCTTTTGTATGATTTACAAGTACAAATAAACACAAAACCATGAGAACAATGGCGCTTATGCCATGATAAATTCGCTTCTTGATATGGCCCATGTCAAGATAACTATACCAGGTATGAGAAGTTATGCTAGCTAATTTGTAAATGAAGGACTAGAGTTTTTGTAGAAAGTAACTTGAAATCATTTTTTCCTGTTTATTTAAATATTTTCAGTATGTCATGTTTGGACATTTTGATTTATTAATACAAATATAGCATATGATTCTTTCAAAAAAGCTTTATCACCTTGGATGATCAGGAAGTTATGTGTTGGAGTGACTGATTTTCAGCTCCTTATCAGGTCAGAGCAGTTACATAGTTGAAATTGGTCATAAGTAACTCGTTCAAGAATTTTCTCAGTTCTATGATGTCTGCCCTGCCTTCACATTTTTTATATTATATTTTAGGCCTCTAAAATTAATCTGGGTTTCCACAGATTCCTTCTGAATGTGTTCCATACAAAAGGTTTGAAAAACGAAAATATATATTACAAAACTCAGCTGGTTAAAGTCTTCATCCATTGATTTTCTGAATAACCAAGTTAATCATCATGTTATTAAATGTCTTTGATCTGTCACATAAGTGTTCTTACTAGGTTTATGAGTAATCCCGGAAAGAAGCTTTGGCTTGGGATGAAGTGGTTGCTGAGGTATTTGAAGGGAAGCCCAGATGTGGGGCTTGTGTACGAGAAGAGGGGTAAGTCCATCTGTCTAGAGGGTTATGCTGATTCGGACTATAGAGCAGACCAGGATAAGAAAAGATCAATTACCTCCTACTTCTTCAACTTAAACGGATTTTGTATAAGTTGGAAGGCTCATTTGTAGCCGGTGGTAGCACTCTCAAGAACCGAGGCTGAGTACATAGCAGCAACGGAAGCCGTAAAGGAGGCTATGTGGTGCAAAGGGTTGTTGGAAGAGTTGAAGGTCCTAAAAGAGCAGGTGGTGGTGTATTCAGATAGCTAAAGTGTGTTGCACTTGTGTAGGAATCTAGTGTTCCATGAGAGGACTAAGCATATGGCTATTCGGTATCATTTCATTCGGGAAAATGTTACGAAAGGATGCATTCATACGGACAAAGTCACAACGGAAGAAAATCCTGCAGATTTAGGCACTAAAGTTCTACCTCTAAGCAAGTTCAATCATTGCCTTGGACTTCTTAGGATTGGAGTCGGTTGATATGGTGACTCAAGTTGAGTTTGGATCCTGAATTCTCTGCACTATGGGTTTGGTTTTAGTTGCTTAGACAAAGGTAGAAATTTTTGGGATTTGTCTAAGAACTAAAGAGAGAAGAGTTCAGCATCAGGTCCTGGTGTGCGCCGCGGCCCAGCCTTGGGGACCGCGGCCTCCAGCAAGTCCAGAAGTTCAGCTCTCAGGGGTACGCCATGGCACAGTCTCCCCCACTTCGCGGCAGCCAGCAAGGATGAAGACCAGGAGAGTTAGGCGTCACAGCATGCCCTATTCTGAGCCGCCGCTCAAGGCAGACGTGATTCATGATTCAGACCTTTCAGCTGGTGCGTGGTTTCCTTGATTAAAACGCACAAGATATCTTAGACTCTTAGAGAGCCATGAGTCTTTAGTTCTTGAGATCTAAGGGTTGAGATTGATCTCAAAGATTGGATGAGGTAGTTGTTGCCCTATATAAAGGGTCATCTAGGAGCAATTCAAAACAACATGTAAGCATCAAGTGTGAGAGTGCAAAGACACAAAACACAAGAGAGACTAATTCAAGAGAGGCTGGTTGTTTAGGGAGAGAGTAGTCTAGATTGGGGATTCAAGGACTTTGTAATTGGAATTTTCCAAGAAAATTCCAGAGAAACACTTAGTTCTTATCACTTTCTTTTTCTCTTCTTTCGTTCTTCAAGAAAAAGAGGGTTCTTGAAGAGGTGTTGCTGTAATTGTAAGAACTCCATTGATTTAGTGCAGACAGCTCGGAGAAGCTCACGAGGACGTAGGGAAATTGTCGAACCTCGATAACAATTGCTTGTGTTCTTTCTTTGATTGTTTGATTTTTGTTCTGTTTTGTCCAAATCATTGTGGATTTGGAGTGTTTGGAAAGATCACAACCTAGGATTCTGCAAGACGGTGATTTTCCAACAAATGGTTTCAGAAAATATCTCTTAATTACAACCATGGCCTCTTACCTTAGTGGTTATCGGTTCTATATATAGGAAAATTGGGTTTGATCCCCCTCCTTGCCAATATATCTTAAAAAAATAATCTCTTAATCTAACTATTACTTATATTTCAGTTTTTCTCTGAACATTCTAGGGCTGGGTTCACGCCATAGAGGCTATTGACTTTTCCTCAATTTAAACAATTATGTGTACTGGATTGTGTCTTCATCTCAAACATTCATTTAAGCATCTTACCATCTTTTTTTTTTCTTTGTTAATCGAAAGTAAATGATCTCTATATCAATTTCTTTGAATCTCAACAATTCGCTTCAAATTTCATTGATATATATTATGTGAAGAGAGAGATATTTCCTATATAAAATTTATTGAAGGTGCACACACAAAAGTCAATCAGAAGAAATATTTTTTGAAGTTTTAAGGTCGATAATTTTAATGTGATCAAAAGTTTAATTAAAAGTGCTGATCAAGCAAATGTGTCCACTTTTCTCTATATAAAGTACTTTGATTATCGAAATCTGAAAGTTATCAACTCTTTCCATCTTAAGTTTATATGATTTTATAGGTTCTTTTTTTTTTCTAATGTCGTGACAGTAACTTGAGTAAAACTTGGGAAATTGCTTCCAGGAGGTCACCATGAGGGAGATGTAACCGATGGGCTAACCCCACAGTTACAATGTTATAGCCTATTGAAAGCATTTAAACTCAACACTAATGATAAATGAACCACACCAATCAAATATTCTTTAGTTCTTTTTTTTCTTTGCTAAATAAATAAACATTGAGAAGGAGAAGGTGTGTGACCGTCTGAACACATAGGTTAGAGCTGTGTGGTTATCTTGTTCACTCCAAAAGCGACACATATTGTAAATACCCCCAAATAATGAAACACTTCACCGGTTTTCTTGTCCTGAAATATTTATTTGAACTATTTCCATGATAAGTTAAATTTCGGTCCTCTCAAGGGATGGCTAGGGCAGTTTACTTATCATAATATTGTCAACTTTTCTTAGAATCCTAGAGAATTAGTAATGTCCATGCCATATTGCAAGGATGAAGAATTGATTCCGGAAGTTGAGATTTCCACAAAAAGAGTACAAAAAATATCCAATAAATTTTTTTACAAAAACTATGGCAGTGCTAGGGAGGCATGCCTTGAATTAATTTAAATTCTAGCCTTGTATATTGACAATCAACAAGGCTGATAATGGATTCGTTGTGACCACGCCAACAATTTTGATTAGTTGGGAAGCCTCCAGATAACATTTTTAAGGACTTATCAACCAAAAGCGTTAACTCAAGCTGTTTTTAAATCATAGTGCGATCTTATTACCAATATTACACTGTCGATATAAGATTTGAGTTATCACATTATCTCTCTTAGAGTATAACAGGAAGATAGGTTCTTTAAGCATCAATCCTGATCTATACTCAGTTACTTTTTGATTAAACTCCATGTTTAAGACACTGATAATTTCTACATTGCTGATAAAAAACTGGAGGCATCAGAACATGAAGAAACCATAACTCCTTGTTTGGATTGAAGATGGACCAAAATTGTAAGGAGAAGGTCCTGGATTATCTTACAGCGGAAGCTGTTCAATACCCTGCTGGAATTGGTGATCCTGTTACCATTGGTAAACAAACTCCTTTTAAGTACTTCTTCTGCACGCAAGCTGATTTAACATAGCATGAATTGAACACGATAAAATGACTGTGTTACAATAAATAGAAAGCAGTACATAATGTATAATAAAAATATATACTGCAAAAATTCAAAGCTCTAAAATGCAAAATGTGGTGAGGCATGAAATGTTAAAAATATAGCCTGTTAAGTGAAAACTGATAAGATTATTCACTCACTGACTTTAGGTGTCAGGTGCCACCCAGAGTTCCCCCAAACACTTCAGTAGGGGTCACCCTCAAGTTAAGAGCCCACAATGAAGTGGTCAAGGGAACTCCAGGGAACAGCTGACTCTTTCTTGTTCTGCAGGTTATACTTATTTTAGGCTATATAAATATTAAACAAACTACTCATTCTTATATAGTGAAGGTTGTATTCCCATGTATGCTGTCAAGGAATTTTGGACGTCTTTCCAGTAGGGGGGACCATCAGAAATGAGAAAAATCTAAATGTGGGAAATTTATCGAAATTGAACTTAGTCAGCATTGTGGGAAAGATGAAAGATAGAGAATATTTTTGAGGCAAGTGGCAGTGAGGTCTCCATAATCGATCAGCTTTCTGTTCTCTCGTCTCAAATGCCTATGACCCTCTGCTATCTTTTTCATAAAGACAAAAGCTTCATGCTAAAATAGACATTTTTATTTTGCTATGTTCACAGAAGGAGATAGAACCTGAGTCTCGTATATGAAAAACTTAAAGATAATACTAATAGGCATTGCTTATAACTAATACGTGATTAACCTCGGTAACAAGGTTTTAATCAGGTAATCATTGGATTAAATAGATAGTAGTCAGAAATGAATGGTTACTGCATACAATAGCTTGGAAAAAAGGAAGGACAACTGATAGGTGCAAATATGACTTAAAAGTTTAAGCTTATGAGCCTTGAGCCCAAACCATGTATATAAGTTACTCTTATTTTTATTTCTTTTAGATATGGGATAACTCGCATGTGAATATCCCAACAATCCCATTGTAGCTAGTGACCTCAATGATCTTCTCTTTCATCTTGCCTGCAACTCATGGGATTATGACCAAAATATATTTTTCCTGACAGATTTCCCTCAATCTTGAACAAAACAAACAAAACAAAACACATTGTAAATAATTGCATGGGAGGAACTCACTCTGAGAATATGGGAGTACTAATCTAATCTGGCTGATCAAATTTAAACACAGATAATTTCTTTAATTTTTCAATGTGGGATAAAGGACAAAGAGTAATACCACACGAAAAATGGTCATTTTACAATTTAAATTTCCAACAAAATCATTTTAGAATTAGACTAATTAATAAATTCAAAATTCAAAAGAACGAAGCTACATGATAAATTCTTTGCATTCTATAAAACAACCCATCACTGTATAATAACAATAACCAACATATATAAATTGAAAAAATAACCCAAACTTATAATCCATAGGAATCAAACTTGGGACTTGGTAGTTCCAGGGCTTCAGTCTAGACCACTAGATCAAGGTCTCATCACTGCATCCTGCATATTCATAATATAGACTTAAATTACATTTTTTTTACTGCAAAAAAAAAAAAACTTTATACAATTCTCAGATAATTCTGAATACTCCAGTGAATGCTTAGTGGTTTGATTCCATTTTGTGCAAAACGCAATCTTTCGCTGGACTTCATTGTATTATTGAGGCAATATGCCGAAACCTCTATATAATAGTTAAACATTCATTTAAGCTTCTAACCTCTTTTTTTTCTTTTTCTGCTTTCTTTTGTTAATCTAAAATTTATTAAAGGTGCACACAGAGCAGATATATATTGAAGTTTATGCTGATTATTAATCATTATCGTCTCCTGAATATTTATCAGAATATTTTACAGCTGAGTCATCTATGAATACAATTAATAGAAAAAAACTCGTTCTTTTAGACACCATCATGTAGATCATCTCAAGGAAATTCCATCTTCACTAAGTTTCCAGAAGTGAACCTGATCAGAATTGTGGGAAGGATGAATATTGGTAGAGAATAGTATCAACAGTAGTGGCCTTAATCCCTCCTCTCGTCTCCTCTTGGCACGTCACATCTTCATTCTTTTTCATTGCTACAAAACTAATTAATTCAAATTATCAATGATTATTTTGAAATATTAATTGAGGTTTAAACAGTCTTTTAATTTAGAATGAAGATAACTATACTCCCATTTTAGACCCTTATCCTTAACGAATGATAAGTGATACGTAGGAAAACTGATTCACATACTTTTCTTTCACTGTGAGTTACCAATGAACTTTCTTACAACTCATCAGTCGATTTTGCATAAAATTTTGGGTCTAAATAGTGGGTATTTAACATTGTACTCCAAATCTTGGTGCTGTTTCTGTTTGAATGACTATGGGAAAGCCACGTGTTCAAATTTACAACTTTTGTGTGGTCCTCGTTATACCTATGACTATGAACTCAACCGTGTTCAACTTTCATTAATTACATAGGAATTTGTATATGCCGGAATCTGGTTAATTGGGAGCAAGCTGTTTAGTTTTGTTATAGACATATCTATGTGAAAAGCTGAAAAGGAAAGGCTGGATAACTCACTTCACAATTATTCTCTTTCTTCCATTTTGGACATAGTTGCGTCCAGGTTCACTATGTAAGTAAAGCTTCATTCCCTCATATATATTTTTTCTTTGCTTAATATTGAAAAGGGGCTAGAAAGTAATTATACAAGAAACAAATCCCAGGAAATCACTATAAATAGATGCTCCTTTTGCCATTTCCATTCCATTCAAAATGAAACCGATTAAGTTGGAATCAACCCACAAATCAGGTGTCCCCTAGAGTTCCCCTGAATACTTCATTGGGGGCTCTTTCTAGCTCTCAAAAATTAGGGTTGCTCCAATACCTTACTGAAGTGTTTGGGGGAACTCCTGGTGTCACTTGATACACACTACTCAATATAGATACTTCCCATGTTCACCATTTGGTTAAACTGCAGTTTCAATTTTTGGATTTTAAAATGATTTTTAAACTATTTTTGATACAACTATGGAACTAAAATCTGTTTTTAGCATATATGGTATAATAACAATTAACATAACTTTTCTGATATAAATTTAGCTTTTTAGAGATTGTTTTTCAACTTTTGATTTTTCTGAAAAACTATTTTTAAGGGTGTTTGTACTAACTTATGTGTCTTGAAACCAAGTAGGAAATAATCCTCAGGTGTCCCCTAGAGCTCCCCTGAACACTTCATTGGGGGATCTCTCTTATTCAAATATTAGGGTTTGCTCTAGTATCTTACTAAAGTGTTTGGGGGAGTCATCCATTGATTAACCAATATGTTTACCATTTGGTTTAATTATAGTTTTGGTTTTTGGATTTCAAAATGGATTTTGAAATACTTTTTCCTAAAATAGTTGTGAACCTAAAAGTTATTTAGTATTTGGTAAAACAGTTATTAAAATATTTTTTTTCACACAAATTCAGCTTTTTAAAAATTGTTTTTCAGCTTTTAATTATTTTCATAAACCGTTGGGATATTTGGCTTAACTTATGTTTCTTGAAACAAAAGCCTTTTTAGAAACTTTTACCAAATGTTTTGTTCAGATTATGAGATTGTCATAGATTTTTCATGTATACCTGCTTGTTCATATCTTCATGAAAAAATACTGCTGAAAGTAGTTTAAAAGTATTCATCATTAAGATTATTATGGTTGCAAGTTAAACAGTTGTAAACTAAACCAAAATTCACTCTCACATCAAGAAAGTTTAGTGATTCATTTTCTTGTACAAATGACTCAATTAAGTCTGATTCGTAAGTCCTGCTAGCCAGAAATATGTTCAGTCAAATGTTGTAAATTGAAAGTTGTAACTGATTCACTGGAGTAATTCGTTAGTCCTGTTGTTCATGCCTGTATATATGTTGCAACTGATTCACCGCACTAATTTCTAACTAAGTAAAAAAATATAAACACCATACATAATTCAAGATATATATTACATGCGTGCCTTGTGTTTCATAGGAGCGACAACAACTTTTTTTCATCATATTAATAATTACATTTTCCAATATTTATTTTTAATGTATATGGATCTTAGAAAATTCAAAAGAATAGGAAATTAAATTTGAAAATAATATAAAATAAAAATGGAAATTAAAAGAACTTTTTCCTTTGTTTTATGTTTGGATGTAAAAGGAAAGTTAAGAGGAAAAATAACACAATTTAACAAAACTAATAGGAAAAAATGGGTGTCCAAGGAAACTTTTATTTTAATTTTCCTTAGTATGTTAATTTGTTTTGTGTTAAAGAGGAAAAACCTAAAAGTGTACATTGACATTATAAGGAAGCTACTGTTGACATTGTTTGCTTATGGAAGAATTAAATTTTGAGGTTTGTCAAGGTAATTGAACGTTCTAGGAATATCATTGAAATTTTGTTACTTGTCCTATTGACAATATATGTTTCCTCTTGCAGCTCATGTTAAGGTTTGGGACCAAAATCCCTTCGAACATGATTTGTTGGAAACCCTAGAGCGAAATAGGGACTTTTAAAAACCGAGAAATGATTAAATGGTATTTTTTTTCATTAAAAGATTTGTTTTCTAATTGAATATGTATTATTTGTAGATTATCCAGAATTTACATGTTATGTTTGTTCTTGAACATATATATATATATATATATATATATATATATATATATATATATATATATTGAGTACACGTACAGGAGGGAATCAAACCTAGGTCTCATATATAAAGGACCAGGAGGTAATGACCAGCTAATCACTAAGCCAAAAAAACAAGAGTTTTTAACACATTTTAATTTTATACCTAACTAAAAAATATAAAATAAAAAAGGTTTTCACTTTTCTTTCTTTTTTCCTTTCTCTTTATAGTGAGCCACAACAAAGTAATCTCAATTTCACCTTTAATTTCTAAGCTTTCTCATTCACTTTGTTCTATAGTACTTCTTTAGGAGCACAATGGTAAAATTTATTACAATTATAACAATTTAACTTTAGAGTTCTCATACCTTATTTCATTTTTGTTGCCTCTTCTTGACCTCTTATAGAGAAAGAGTTCTGACCTTTTTTCTTCTTTCTTTGATGAGTTGTTGTTGTCCCTACCACCTTTTCTTCAACCAAGACCTCATATGCATTCTTGGCTTCTTTGACTTTTCCAATCTCCAAAATTCTCTTCTCTTTCTCTCGAAAAGAGCTTCTAGTAGAGATCTTTCCTCTTTTCTCAATCATGTATCCAGATGTCTTTCAAATTTTCTCAATTTCTATTTATTTCATTGAAAATGGTCAAAACTCTTGAAAGTTGTTTCGAAATTGTTTCAAACTCTTTTATATGGGGAGATTCAAACTCACCTCTAAGACTTTGTAGATAAACTCTTTTGACCTTGTCGATTCCCTTGGGAGAATCTTCGTCATCACCCTTGCTTGGAAGCATATATCCGCATTTGCAACTTTCTCAAACATGGCATCATCTACATTGGACCTAAATTTGTGGGTCAAGTCCTATATTTGTGGGTCAAGTTATTTTTAATTGAATATGAGTCTTAATTCTTAATTAAAAGAAAATTTTGTGGATTGGAAATTTCTACATCAAGATTTTGTGGGTTCTTTTCAGACTCCTGTTTTGGTAAAATTTTCATATTTTCTACTCCTTTAAATTTTTAGGTTGTTTTCTAGGCTATTTTTCAGTAAGAATTTGAGATAGTTTTGAGTTCTAACATTTTCTAGGTTAAAGTAAACTTCTTAAACTTGATTCTAGAACTTTGTTTGACATTATTTGATTTTAAATTGATGGATTTATAAGTTGTTGAAGTTGGGAGAAATTATGAAGAAAATTTAGAAATTTTATGTTGAAAAATTAGGATGTTGGAGTTTGATTTGAGTTGTGGGTATTGTAAAATATTAAAGTTATGGATTTGATTGGATTTGATTTAATGTCATAAATTGTAGAATTTCTTCATAAGAATTATAAATTTTCACGGAAATTGTTAAGATAAGAAAGTTTAGAAGGAAATAAGAAAAGTTTGTGTTGGGTATTGTTAAGAGTATAAGTTTACAATTATGGAAGTACAAAGTTTGATGGATTCATTAATTAGTGAAGTTGGAATGTGAAATTATGGTGGAACTTTGAATATTCTTGAACTATAGCATGAAAGAAACTAAAATTTGCAATTTGAAATAGCTTTAAAAAAGTAAGCTTTGGGTTTGAAGTATAATAATTTTTGGAACTAAAGGAATTCCTTATGTTAAAAGGATTTTTAGTGAGAAAACTAAAGGTTGAGAAGAATTCTATTAAATCGATATTTTGGTGGCTATGAGAATTAATCTAAGTTAGTGTTTGAAAATGTAAATATTGTGGGTTTAAAATCTTGGTGGTATAAAGATTATTGGATTTGTATGATTCCTTAGAAAAATGGAAGAAGTAGCAAGTAAATTTAATATCATTGTCTTGAGTTATGAATCACAAATTTGTTAAGGAAAGGAAAGAAAGAATGAGGAAAGGTAAACAAAGAAAAGGAGACTTGTGGGATTGTAGTCTTTTGATTAATTCTTGTAATTTCTGATAGATAATTATTAATTACTTGTATACTTCTTGGATTTTAAAACTAGATGGTATGTTCTTTAGGTGTGGTTGAAGAACGAAGTAAAGATAAGGAAAAAGTCCAAGAATAGCACTCGGTGCTATAAAGGTGAGTTTCAATTTACTCTTAGTAAGCCTAATGTAATAAATGATTATGAAAATGCATTGATAATTAGATAATAATTTTTATTGGTTATGGATGTATAAGGAAATAATGACATGAATTTCTTGATATTTTTGTAATTGTTGTAGATGGAATGATTGTAATATGATTGGTTGTGGATTTTGTGTTGAAACTAGAGATATTATTAATGCATTCTATGGACATGATTTGTAAGGATAGTATGGAAAAGAATCGTATTGGAAAGGATATGATTCCACCTAGTGCAGGTTGTTACCTAGGTGGAGGGTATGTATGGATATCGCCTAGTGTAGATTGTTCCATAGGTGGAGGGTATGTATGGACCTCGCCTAGTTTAGGTTGTTACCTAGGTGGAGTGTATGTATGGACCTTGCCTAGTTTAGGTTGTTACCCAGGTGTAGGGAATGATAGGTTCCCGCCTAGAGTAGGTTGTTACATAGGTGGAGGGAATGATAGGATCCTGTAGGTTGTTACCTAGGAGGAGGGGATCTGAAGTTTTGGAAAAAAATACAATCTGTACTGGTACATGGGGAGGTGTCCCTTTTGTGTTATAATTAACCCAAGGAAAGGAATTTAAAATGGGAAATGAATGGTCAGCTTTTTACATTTGTGTTGTGAGTTTTAAATTACTCACAAGTGCACGAGTCGTTTGCAATAGTGTTGTGCAAGTGCGAGGTCGAATCCATAGGGAATTGCCTTGTGAAAATATATTTTTATCTAAACTAACCCTATTTTAACCTAGTTGCAAATTTTGGATTGTATCTTGCAAAGAAATATAAACTAAACTAAATTGATTTAAAAACAACTGATAAAAACACTAAGGTTTTCTGAATCCACCCCACCAAAGTAAAGCATATATCTTCATGTTCTATATAAAAATAATCTATCAAATCATTCCATGAATCCACCATTACACAAATCACGGCGAATACCCAAACTAAACCAAAACCATCCAATGTATCCGTTTAATTCACAAATCACAATAGATATCCAATCTAATTTGAATGATCCGCCGTATCCGGCAGATGAAACACAAGGAATATCCAATTTAACAATTTAAAAACAATCAATCATAAGAGTTTACTCAAACAATTGAAATAGAACATTTATACTAAAAATATTAGAATTGTATGAACATATCTGAAAATATAATTCTAAATAATGGCGAGGCTTCTCTTCAACCTTAGATGAAGATTTTAGCCTCGTATAATTATGAACATAATTTTCACAATTACAGTGCTAAACATTTAAACTTTAAAACTTGATATAAATTAACACTAACAATACATGGATAGAGAGATTCCACTCGCAGCTGTCATGTAGCGCTTCTCCTTTTAGTAGCAAAGCCTTCGAGATCCACCAGAATCCTAGCAGAAGTCCTCCAGATTGCACCCAATTGCTTTAGTGAGGTGGGGCTCTTATAGGAAAACTCAAGAGTGCAATGTGTTTCAAATTCGATGTGGGATACTGCCCGAGTGCGCTCGATCACAGTCTTGTGCGCTCGAGCGCAGCATGGTGCACTACCTGACATTTTTCTACTAAAACTGTCATAACTTTCTCTAGAAAAATCATTTTTATGAGCCGTAAAATTTCTCAGAAAATAGACATTTGGATCTTTCCAAGCATATATAGTTCATCTCCTAATTCTTCCTGAATCAATACAGTAAAATCCACAAAAATGATTGATCTGCCACGCTGAAATCACACAAAGCCTAACCTTTGTCTACTAAAACTGCCATAACTTTCTCTAGAAAAATCATTTTTATGAGCCATAAAATTTCTCAGAAAATAGACATCCGGATCTTTCAAAGAATATATGGCTCATCTCCTGGTTCTTCCTCAATCAATACAGTAAAATTCACAAGAATGACTGATCTGCACAGACAATTCTGGCAATTTTAGTGAAACTCCATTCCGAGTGCTTGTAAACCTGTAAAAGAACAAAAACAACTCAAAGTAACAAATTCCTAAGCTAACAAATGTAAATTAAGGGGCCAAAATATGCAACATTTGGCACTAATCAAATACTCCCAAACTTACATTTTGCTAGTCCCTTAGCAAAACAAAATAAAAAATTAAATGAAAAACAAAGAACATAAAGATAAGTTCATCACTCATGGTATCCAAAAATTTAAGGAGCACTTAAAACCATGATATTCATTCATAAGAAAGCTTAAAAAAGATGTAACCCATCTTCACAATGAGTAGCAATTTTAAAACCTAATTACTTACAAGAGGCAGGCTAAGACATCACAAGATCGAATCAATGTAAAGTGAATTAGCATATACAGATGAGGTTTCCAAATAACTTCAATGTACAATGTCTCCATGTCTCAAGATTCACAGAATTTCTCATCAGAATGAACAACAATGGCATAGTTTTATTTTTTTATAATTTTTTTTTATTATAAGGCTCTGCTATGTTTAGTTCCCTTAAGCTTTCTAATTGACCCATGTATCGAGTGTTGAGTCAACGACTCCCAAACAGATGGTTTTAGGGAATTAGGTGAAAAGACAACCCTAAGGACTTACTAACTCGAGTCAAAAATGCTACGAAACTAAACTGACCTTAATGCTACCAAGCAAAATTCTCACATTTTGATGTGAACACTCACTGCTTACTGAGGCAAGAGGTCCAATTACTCAGCGGAAAGTTTCACAATGATCATTATGAATAAAATTCCCACCTTTTGACGTGAACACTCACTGCTTACTGAGGCAAGAGGTCCAGTTACTCAGTGGAAAGTTTATTGATGATCATTATAATTTTTTATTTTTTAATTTTTTTTTTACATTTCTATGCCAAAGTGTTTATCTTACAAGTCATCTAGTTTCAGTTCAGTCAAGGAAACATACACATTGAAATCGCATGTCATACCTCACACAATTTTGTGCTAATGTGCTCGTGTCAGATTAGATCAAACATGTAAATTCTCAAATGCCTAAAGTAAGTAACAAAGTTTTAAAACTCTATCATCAAATTATGTGTTCACAATTTTAATCTCACCAATGACATCACATCAAAGTATTTGTTTAGATCAATAAAAATTTCAAAATAACATGAGCATGCATTTAACTTCTTTCTTTTTTTTTAAATGAAGAAAAACAACAACAAATTAGGACAAAGTGTGTGTAATATATCTCCCATACCCCCAAACTTAAATTACACATTGACCCCAATATGTGAATAATATGGAAAGAGCTGACCTGGGATATGGAGAACTATCTGGACTAGTATGGCTCATAGCATACCCCTAAACTTGATCTGAAGTATGCTTTGTCCTTGAAAAATAAAGACTGGAAAACAAAAAACACTAGAGAAAAACAGTAACAAGAAATATGTAAAATGATAAACAAACAGAAAGGATATGCTGTGGGGTGCCTCCCATGAGCGCTAAGTTTAAAGTCTTCAGCCAGACTCTCCATAGTAGACGACACTCAATCTGAGTAACTAGGATCCTCCAACAATATCATCTCAATGTCCAGACTCTTCAACTCTAAGAATTGTTTTAGCCTCTATCCATTCACCTCGAAAGTGTTACCATTCTTTGGATCCTCAATCTCGATGGCCCCATGAGGAAAAACCGATTGAATAATAAATGGGCCTATCCATCGAGAGTTGAGCTTGCCTGGAAAAAGATACAGGCGTGAATTGTGAAGAAGAACTTTTTGACCAGGCTCAAAAGCTCGTCTCAAAATTTTCTGGTCATGAGTCTTCTTCAGTTGTGCCTTGTACGACCATGCACAATCATATGCATCATTCCACAGCTTCTCTAATTCATTGAGTTGGAGCTTCCTTTGTGAGCTAGCCTTTGAAAGATTGAAGTTCAACTGCTTGATAGCCTAATACGCTCGATGCTCTAATTATACTGGAAGGTGACATGCTTTTCCGTACACAATACAGTAGGGAGACATGCCAATTGGTGTCTTGAAGGCTGTCCGATATGCCCACAGTGCATCAGTCAATCGCAGAGACCAATCCTTTTTACTAGGGTTCACAGTTTTCTCCAAAATGTGCTTAATCTCGCAATTAGAAATTTCTGTTTGTCCACTCGTCTGCGGGTGATTCGGGGTGGCAACCTTATGTGTGATGAAAAACTTCTTCATCAACTACTCAAAAATCCGGTTGCAAAAGTGCTTAACTCCATCACTTATGATTGCTCGAGGCGTACCAAAATGAGCAAAGATAGTGTCCTTCAAAAAATGGACCACAACTCTGTGGTCATTGGTCTTGCATATAACAACCTCCACCCATTTGGAAAGATAATCCACAGCAACCAAAATGTATAGGTAGCCAAAGGAGTTTGGGAAAGGTCCCATAAAATCAATGCCTCACACGTCAAAAATCTCAACAATCAGAATTGGGTTGAGGGGCATCATATTCCTCCTAGAAAGACTCCCTAGCTTTTGGCAATGCTCACAAGACACACAGTAGGTGTGAGAGTCTCGGAACAGGGTAAGTCAATAGAATCCACACTGCAAAATCTTCGCAGTGGTCTTCTAAGCACTGAAATGGCCTCTATAAGCATGATCATGACAAAAAGCGATGACATTAGATTGGTCATGCTCAGGAATACACCTTCTGATGATCTGATCGGGACAATACTTAAACAGGTAAGGATCATCCCAGAAAAAATGTTTTACCATGGCCAGAAACTTTGATTTATCTTGTCACCCCCAATGTAAAGGCATTTGAGCGGTGACAAGATAGTTTGCTATATCGGCAAACCATGGTGCGGGATTGTGTGCAATGTGCATCAATTGCTCATCAGGAGAGGTCTCAAAAATAGGAATGGCGGCCTCAGTGAAATCCATTATCAACCTAGACAAATGGTCCGCCACCACATTTTCGGAACCTTTCTTATCCCGAATCTCTATGTCGAACTCTTGAAGTAACAAGATCCATTGGATCAGATGAGATTTAAAATCCTTTTTGGAGAAAAGATACTTCAATGCTGTATGGTCCGAGTAGATAATGACTTTTGATCCTAACAAGTAGGATCTGAACTTGTGCAATGCAAAAATGACTGCTAGCAACTCCTTCTCAGTGGTAG
This sequence comes from Bretschneidera sinensis, assembly GCA_023935145.1. Classification (NCBI taxonomy): domain Eukaryota; kingdom Viridiplantae; phylum Streptophyta; class Magnoliopsida; order Brassicales; family Akaniaceae; genus Bretschneidera; species Bretschneidera sinensis. The sequence continues at coordinate 56,320,576 of CM043705.1, read as the reverse complement.
AGTAATTGAGTTGTGTGTCGTTTAGAGTTCTACTTGCATAATAGATAACATGGGGAAGTTTATCAACACACTGCCCCAAAAGAACTCCAACAGCATAGTCTGATGCATCACACATAATTTCAAAAGGCACACCCCAATTGGGTGGCTGAATAATAGGTATGGATGTCAAAATCTTCTTCAAATCCCCAAATGCTTTCTTACAGTCTTCATCAAATACAAGTGGGGCATCCTTCAGCAATAATTTACACAAGGGCCTGGTGATCTTGCTGAAATTCTGGATAAATTGCCTGTAGAAGCCTGCATGGCCCAAAAAAGATCGAACCTCCTTCATCGTACGTGGGGGTGGAAGATTGGAAATCAGGTCTACCTTTGCTTTGTCGACCTCAATCCCCCGATGAGATACGACATGCCCCAATACAATACCTTGCTTGACCATAAAATGGCACTTCTCCTAATTAAGCACCAGCTTCTTCTCCTTGCACCGCACTAAAACCAAAATGAGACAGTTCAAGCACTCTTCAAATGATGAACCGAAGATGGAGAAGTTATCCATAAAAATCTCTAAGAACCACTCTACCATGTCAAAGAATATGCTGACCATGCACCGCTAAAAAGTAGCGGGTGCATTACATAACCTAAAGGGCATGCGATGATAGGTGAATGTCCCAAAAGGACAGGTAAACATCATCTTCTCCTGATCTTCGGGGTCCACGGGGACCTAGTTATATCCAGAATAACCATCCAAGAAGCAATAGTAATTATGCCCAGCCCCCATCTAATCAATAAATAGGAGTGGAAAATGATCCTTCCTTGTGGCAGCATTTAGCTTACAGTAGTCTATGCACACTCTCCATCCTGACTGAACATGAGTTGGCACCAACTCGTCGTCCTTATTCTTCACTACCATCAATCCAGCTCGGTTGGGCATGAAATGAATCGGGCTTACCCACTTGCTATCAGAAATGGGATAAATGATCCCTACATCCAATAGCTTAATCATTTCAGTCCTCACAACCTCTTGCATAGCTGGGTTGAGCCTTCTTTGTGGCTCCCTCGATGGCTTGGCATCCTCCTCCAAATGTATCCTGTGCATCACCACCGAGGGGCTAATTCCCCTGATATCCTCAATAGTCCAGCCAATAGCTTCCTTGTGCTCTCTTAAAATGTCCAATAATTTCTCTTCTTGAGCCTCAACCAAATCTAAAGCTATAATCATAGGCAACAAATTGCTAGACCTAGGAACTTATACTTAAGATTGTCCGGTAAAGGTTTAAGTTCTTTCTTGGGGGGCTCAGGTTCTACAGTCTCCTCATTCTCATTGGTTTCTCAAGGAGCAGACTCCAAAATGGCATTTGCTTACTCAAGTAACTTATCCAAATACAAATCCTCTCCAAATTAAGCAAAGCATGCCTCTAGGGGGTCCTAATGCTTGATTCATCCACAGTCTCCTCAAGAATCTCCTCTATCAAGCATACATTTCTCATTTCATCATATTCCAGTGGTTGCTTACTGATATCAAAGATATTCAGCTCCACTGTCATATTTCTGAAGGAAATCTTCATCACCCTTGTCCTACAATTTATTAGGGCATTAGTTGTGGCTAAGAATGGTCGCCCTAGAATAACCGATATCTGAATCCCCACATTTTGAACCGGCTCTGTGTCAAGCACAATAGAATCCACGGGGAAATTAAATTTATCCACCTTTATCGAAACATCCTCAACTACTCCTCGTGGTATTTTCACTGACTTGTCAACCAATTGAAGCGTCGTGGATGTGGGCTTTAATTCTCATAACCCCAATTGCAAATAGACTGAGTAGGGCAAAAGATTCACACTTGCTCCTAGATCTAAAAGAGATCTCTCTATCTGGCTGACTCCTATCGTGTAAGAGATGGTAAGACACCTCGGGTCCTTATACTTGATGGGCAGCTTGCATTGAAGGATTGAGCTAACTTACTCAGTCAAAAACACCTTCTTCAGGACATTCGTCCTCATCTTGATGGTGATCAAGTCCTTTAAGAACTTGGCATATGACGGCACTTGATGGATGGTGTCCAAAAATGGGATATTGATTTGGACCTGCTTGAACACCTCCAGAATGTCCTAATACTTCCCTTCTTTCTTGGGCGCTTGTAATCTCTCAAGGTAAGGCGCTTTAGGTACAAACAACCTAGGAGGATCTTTAATAGTAGGTGTGGCTGTAGATGGCTCAGCATCTCTTTTCTCCTTGTTGCCACTTTCTTACCCTTGCTGCATAGCAAGGTTCTCTTCCACTCGATTGTCCACTTGTCTCCCATACCTTAATGTGACAATCGATTGCACTTGTTCCTCCCCATGCATAGGAGTTGATGAATTTCCAACCATAAATTGTCCCTTCAGGTTGGGCACGGGCTGACTGGGGAACTTTCCCTTCTCTCTTTCACCCAAGTGACTTGCGATATGACTTATTTGACTCTCTAGCTCGGCAATCACTTGGGTGCTTACTATTGTTGCACTCCTCACTTCACTGATGGATTGGTCAGTCATCTTTATGAACTCCTTGAGGGTGTCTTCTAGTGACTGTGAAACCGGTGCTGGCGCTTGAGTGGAAGCTTGGTAAGCAGGTGATGGTGCTGGATGGGCTAAGCGACAATGACTTGGAATTGGTGGAGGAAATCTGGGAGGGTATTGATTGTGAACATGATGAGGGGCTCATCCCTGATTCATCGATTGGTTCTGCTTCCATGAAAAACTAGGGTGGTTCTACCACCCTGGATTGTAAGTCTCAGAGTAAGACCCATTTGACTACCTCGGATAGTCATTGAGAGCGTTCACTTGTTCCATGGGATACTCGGCAAAAGCCAGCATTGATGCACAATTTTGTGCTAAATGCATGGGACTAGAACAGATGGAGCAGATATCAATATTGAATGTGTTGGCAGCATTGATGGACTGGCCAACAGCGAGAGCATCAATATTCTTAGTGAGAGCATCTAGCTTTATCCTCAAGTCAGTGTCCTCCTTGATCTCATAGATGCCTTATTTCTTAGGAGCACAGATGGACTTGTCTCGACAGCTTGAGAAATCCCACTACTGCGAGTTGTCAGACAACTTGTCCAATGCCTTGTATGCTTCCTCCCCCGTCAGACTTAAGAATTCCCCCCCATTCATAGACTCGATCATGCTACGGTTGGGTTGAGTCAACCATTGGTAGAAGAACTGAACAAGTCTAAACTTCTCATATCCATGTCGAGGGCATCTGATCAGTAACTCTTTGAAGCGCTCCCAAGTCTCAGAAAACTTCTCATCCTCATCCTAAGTGAAAGAACTAATCTCTTTTCGGCACTCATTCACTCTAGACATTGGGAAAAACTTGTTATAAAATTTACTCAGCAGATTTTCCCAAGATGTAATATACCCGGGCGTGTTGGAATCCAACCATGCCCTAGCTCTATCGTGAAGAGAAAAAGGGAAAAGTCGAAGATGGACTGACTCCTCAGAGAAGTTCTGGAACTTGAATATGGTATAAATATCTTTGAACTTCTTCACATGACTGTAAGGATTTTCAAGATCTAAGCCATGAAATGAGGGTAGGAGTTGGATGACATGTGGCTTTAAATCAAAATGGGTGGCATTGGTTGGTGGTAACACTATGCAAGAAGATGAGTTACTCGCAATGGGTATGAACAAATCCCTAAGGGATGTAGTGGAGTCCACATTCCAATCTCTAGGTTGCTCTACATGCTTCGGTTGATTTGCATTCCTAAAATTTTCTCCCATCTCAATTGTCTCTCTTTCAACTAGTGCTCTTTTCTGTCTCTTAAGAGTTCTTTCTAAGTCGGGATCTAAATGTATCAATTCTAAGTTCAGAGATCTTCGACCAAGCATACACCGCACAAAAAGAACTAAAATAAATAAACTAGCAGAAACAAAATAACAATAAAGTAAAATAAATGCAAAAACAGAATGGGCCAATGCAAATAGAAAAAATAAAATAAAATAAAATTGAAAAAAGAAAACTCAAACAAAAAATGCTAACTACTAGTAGAAAAATAAAATTAATTTAGAAAAAAATTTCACAAACCAAACAACTCCCCGGAAACGGCGCCAAAAACTTGTTGTGAGTTTTAAATTACTCGCAAGTGCACGAATCAGTTGCAATATAGTGTTGTGCAAGTGCGAAGTCGAATCCACAGAGAATTGCCTTGTGAAAATATATTTTTATCTAAACTAACCCTATTTTAATGTAGTTCCGAATTTTGGATTGTATCTTGAAAAGAAATATAAACTAAACTAAATTGATTTAAAAACAATTGATAAAAACACTAAGGTTTTCTGAATCAACCCCACCAAAGTAAAGCATATATCTTCATGTTCTATATAAAAATAATCTATCAAATCATTCCACGAATCCACCATTATACAAATCACCGCGAATAGCCAAACTAAACCAAAACCGTCCAATGTATCCGTTTAATTCACAAATCACAATGGATATCCAATTTAATTTGAATGGTCCACCATATCCGACAGATGAAACACAGAGAATATCCAATTTAATAATTTAAAAACAATCAATCATAAGAGTTTACTCAAACAATTGAAATAAAACATTTATACTAAAAATATCAGAATTGTACGAACATATCTGAAAATATAATGTTAAACAATGGCGAGGCTTTATCTTCAACCTTAGATGAATATTTTAGCCTGGCATAATTATGAACATAATTTTCACAATTACAGTGCTAAACATTTAAACTTTAAAACTTAAAATAAATTAAAATTGCTTCCTGACCTTTTATAAGGTTTTATAGAGAAGTCCTCCAGATTACACACCAATTGCTTCAATGAGGTGGGGCTTTTATAGGGAAACTCAATAGTGAAATATGTTTCAAATTCGATGTGGGATACTGCCCGAGTGCGCTCGATCACAGTCTTGTGCGCTCGAGCGCAGCATGGTGCACTGCCAGACCTTTGTCTACTAAAACTGTCATAACTTTCTCTAGAAAAATCATTTTTATGACTCATAAATTCTACACAAAATAGACATCGGGATCTTTCAAAGCATTTATAGCCTATCTCCTGTTTCTTCCTGAATCAATACAGTAAAATCCACAAAAATGACTAATCTGCCACGCTGAAATCACACACAGCCTGACCTTTGTCTACTAAAACTGCCATAACTTTCTCTAGGAAAATTATTTTTATGATCTGTAAAATTCTTCAGAAAATAGACATTCGGATCTTTCAAAGCATATATGGCTAATCTCCTGATTCTTCCTGAATCAAAACAGTAAAATCAACAAAAATTACTTATCTGTACAGGCAATTCTGGCAATTTTAGTGAAATTCTTTTCCAAGTGCTTGTAAACTTGTAAAACAACGAAAACAACTCAAAGTAACAAATTCATAAGCTAACAAATATAAATTAAGGGGCCAAAATATGCAATATTTGGCACTCATTAATTTGCATTGCATGGTATTTTATTTAGAATGCTTAAGTTGATTTATAGAAGGTGTATGATTGTATTTACCCAATGAAGGGTATATATAATTTATTGATGAGATGGGATGTATTATTAGAAATCACCTTGGAGAAGCCCAGGTGGTGATCTTCCAATCACCTAAGTCTAGAATGACTTGTAAAGATGAATCGGAAACAGAAACAGAAATCAAAGAAAGGAAATGACACAGCAATTGTTATCGAGGTTCAGCAATAGCCTACGTCCCCATGAGTTTCTCTGAACTCTCTGCACTAAATCAATGGTTCTTTACAAATACAGTAACCCTCTCCAAGAAACTCAAGTTCTTGAAGAACCAAAGAAGAAGTAAAAGAAAGTGATAAGAACTAACCCTGGAATTTTCCCAATAAAATTCCCCTTACAAGCCCTTGAATCCCCTTTCTATTCTACTCTCTCTTTCTAAACAACCAGCCTTTACAATGAGTCTCTCTTGTTTTATATCTTTTCACTCTTACAATTGATCTCACTTTCAATCACAAGTTATGTCTCTTTGAAGCTAGGTGACCATTTATATAGTGCACCATCTTCTTGACCCATCTTGAGGATCAATATCCACCCTTAGATCTTGAGGACTAATCAACCTTAGCCCGCAATCAATTCTAAGTAATCCTGTGTGTTTTGAATATGCCTCAAGCACTTAACAAAAGGCTGAACCAAAAGGCATCAGCGTGCCTTCGGGCCACGACCTAGAACAGGGCATGCTGCGGTCTAGAGTGTGTTGAAACTTCACCATGTTGCATCCATTATGGATGTCGCAGCCTGGAGGAGCCTGAGCCATGGCGCACACCTCTTCTCGGTCTACTCCCTTACTGGGTGCCGCACCTTGGAAGAGCCAGGCCGCAGCGCACACTAGTGTGCACTTGATGCTGATTTTTCCTTGTTTAAACCGTAGACAAACACCAGCAATCTCTACTATTGTCTGAGAATTTAAGCCCGAACCCATTGTGCAGAGAACTCAGGATCCAAACTCATCTTGAGTCATTATATCAACCGACTCCAATCCAAAGTAGTCCAAGGCAATGATTGAACTTACTTAGAGGTAGAACCTTGGTGCCTAAATCTGTAAGATTTTCCTCCGTGGCTACCTTGTCCACATGAATTCATCCTTCTGTAACAATTTCCTGAATAAAATGATACCAAACATCCATGTGCTTTATCCTCTCATGGAACACCGGATTCTTACATAAGTGCAACGCACTTTAACTATCTAAATACACCACCACCTGCTCTTTCAGGACCTTCAACTCTTCCAACAACCCTTTGCACCACACAGCCTCCTTAATGGCTTCCCTTGCCATTATGTACTCAACCTCAGTTGTTGAGATTGCTACCACCGACTGCAACTAAGCCTTCTAACTTATACAAAATCCGTTTAAGTTGAAGAAGTAGGAGGTAATCGATCTTCTTTTATCCCAGTTTGCTCTATAGTCCGAATCCGTATAACCCTCAACACAGATGGACTTACCCCTCTTATCATAAATCAGCCCTACTTCTGGGCTTCCCTTCAAGTACCTCAGCAACCACTTCATCCCAAGCCAATGCTCATTTTCGGGATTACTCATAAACCTACTGAGGACACTTATTGAATGTGCAATATCAGGTCTAGTACTTACCATGGTGAACATAACTGAACCAACCGCACTAGAGTAAAGGACCTTTTCCATTTCCTTATTCTCTGCCTCTAATCTCGGATATTGATCGTTGGAAAACTTGAAATGGCCAGCAAGGGGAACCTTCATTGGTTTGCTATCTTCTATAGAGAACTTAGATATCATCTTCTCTATGTATGAAGTCTGAGAAATCTTTAATCTGTTTCTCTCCATTTACCAGATTATATTCATCCCAAGGATCTTCTGTGCATGGCCAAGCTCCTTCATTTCAAACTCTGAACCGAGTTGAGACTTCAGTTCTTCTATTCTTTCCCTGTTGTTCCCAACTAATAGCATATCATCGACATAGATGAGATGATCACCACTTCCTCTACCTTGTGCCCCTTATAATACAAGCACGAATCATAGTAGCTCCTCATGAAACCCAGGCTAGTTACAAAGGATCGAACCTCTTATTCCATTGCCGAGGTGATTGCTTTAGGCCATAGAGAGATTTCTTCAATTTGCACACGAACTTTCCCTGGCTTCCTTCCTCATAGCCTTCGGATTTTCTCATGTAGATGGTCTCATCAAGCTCTCCATGCAAGAACGTTTTCTTCACATCCATTTGATCAATCTCCCAATCAAATTGGATCACCAAAGCCAATACTATCCGCATCGTCTTGTATTTCACAACCGGTGAGAATATTTCGGTGAAATCTAAGCCTTCTCTTTGTGTGAACCCCTTCACCACCAGCCTAGCTTTATACCGGACTTCATCCCCTGGAGTGCTTCCTTCTTTGATCTTGTAGATCCACCTACAATCCACAACTCTCTATTTTTCTGGTTTAGGCACCAATTCCCAAAAGTTGTTCTTCCTCAAAGAATCCATTTCTTCCTCCATAGCTAGCTGCCACTTTGGTGACTCCTTACATTCCATGGCATCCACGTAAGTTTTTGGTTCAACCTCTCCTTCTGTCCAAGGAGATACTACATTAGCATCCGTAAACCCATATCTCAAAGGTGGTCTGACCACCCTCCTTTCCCGGTCCTCTGTGAGCTGGTAGTCATTCTGACTTACTGCATTAACCTTTTCTAGTTTAGTCCCCTCTTGAGTATCCTGAGCATGGCCTTCATTAATGGGCTCTACCTGGTCTGAACCCTTTTACCTTCCTTGCTCTACCTAAACTGAATTTTCCTTGATGTGATGCTCCACAAATTCTGGACTGGTTTGCTCACTAGCCCCTATAAGGAGAGGGTTAGTTTTCTCCAGATAGGGAAATAACAATTCATTAAAAATAACATCCCTACTTATTATGAGTTTCATTGCTTTTGGTTCTAAGGACCACAACCTATACCCCTTAACCCCATCACCATACCCTATAAATACAATTTTTTAGACATTGAGTTAAGTTTATCATCCTTTTGATGTGCAAATATAGCACACCCAAAAGTCCTAAGGTTGCTTAACTCAGGGGGTTTCCCACTCCACATCTCTATGGGAGTCTTGAGCTCTAAAGCTCTAGAGAATGATCTATTTACCAAGTATGCAGTAGTAGACACAGCTTCCCCCTAAAAATATTTTGGTAAACTATACCCAATTAACATGCACCTAACCTTTTCCATAAGGGTTCTATTCATCCTCTCAGCAACTTCATTTTACTGAGGTGTTTTACAACCGTTCTATGTCTTAGAATGTCATTTAACTCGCATAATTGATTAAAATCCTTATTGCAAAATTCTAAGCCATTATCGGTTCGTAAAGCCTTAACTACCCTACCTGTTTGAGTCTCAAGCAACTTTTTCCACACCACAAATTTATTCAAAGCATCTGATTTATTTAAAGAAAATAAACCCAAACCTTTCTTGAATAGTCATCAATTAAAGACAGAAAGTAAAAGTTACCTCCATGTGTTGGTGTTCTTGCTGGTCCCCAAAGATCTGAATGAATGTAGTCAAGAATGCCCTTAGATTTGTGCACTTCAGTGTTAAAGCTGACCCAGTGTTGCTTCCCAAGAATGCAATACTCACAAAAATCCAATTTCTCTACTTTGTCACCATCAAGTAGACCATTCTTGCTAAGAACTTGCAGGCCGTTTTCGCTCATATGTCCCAAGCGAGTGTGCCAAAGGGCTGCCTTATTCTTCTCAGCCATCAAGCTTGCTGCTTGATCCTTGATTTCTGTCTCTCTGATTATCTCATAAAGTCCATCTTTTATTGCTGCTTTGATCACCATCAAAGATCCCTTGGTCACCTTGATCTTTCCTCCCTCTGCTTTGTATGAATACCCCATGGAATCTCGCTGCCCCAATGAGATCAAATTCCCCTTCAAATCTGGTAGATACCTCACATTCCGCAGTAGCCTTGTGACTCCATCAAGCATCCTCAACTAGATGTCTCCTATCCCCCTCACTTGGCAAGAAGTGTTATTCCCCAAGAAAACCCTTCCAGCATTGATTTCCTTGAAATTCTTGAACCAATCCTTGTGAGGGCACATGTGATAAGTGCACCCGGTATCCAAGATCAATTTCTCGATGTCTTGCCTCCTGCTCACATTTGAGCACATAATAAGAACATCATCTTGTTTTTCTCCATTGGCAACCGAAGCCTATCCATTCTTGGTATGGCTTCCTCCTCTCTCATCCCACATTTTTTTCTCACAATCTTTCTTGAAGTGACCTTCCTTATTGCAGTAGAAGCATCACTTCCCTACAAACTTTGATTTGGAATGCGATCTCCCATGGCTCTGCCCTTTAGCTCCTGATTTCTCTCGGTAGTTGCCATGAATGCTACTACCATTCCGAGTTGCTGGCCTTCCTCTAACGAACAACCCTTCTCCACTCAATGTTTCCCTCACCTTGGCTTTGAAATCACGAGCCCTTATAGAATTAATCATGATTTCCTTGGTTAGTGTATCTCCTCCATATTCAATTGCATTAATTAAACTTTCAAAACAATCAGGAAGAGAATTTAACAAAATAACAACCAATTGTTCATCTGGGAACTTTATACAATAACTAGCCAAATCTTGAACTAATTTGTTAAACAAATCAAGGTTATCTTGTAACTCTTTATTAGGATCCATTTTAAAAGCAAAGATTCTTTTAAGAAGATAAATTTTATTAGGGAGAGTTTTGGTAAGAAACAACTCATCTAGTTTCTTCCATATGATAGCTAGATCTTCCGAGTTTCCACACTCCCTTGTGACACTATCCAATATGTGCAAAAAAATGGTGTTGTATGCCATCTTCTTCATCTCAATCCGCTGGTCCTCCGTGATACTTGCTGTAAAAGTATCATTTTCTCCAATAGCCAAGTCCACCTTCTGTTGCATAAGAACAGCCTTGATCTTCTGCTTCCAAAGGGAAAAGTCTCCCATTCCATCAAACTTCTCAACAATGAAATTTGAAGCCATCTTGCGGAGAAAAACCTAGATTTATGCAGTCCTACAATTGTTTTTCCAACTTCTTCTAAACCTCAAAAACACGATCGAAGATTGATCCTAATACTGTTCTTGAATCACCCTCAAGAACATGATCTGAACATGATCTTTACTCTGTTCTTGAATCACCCAAGAAGTTGATCTTTGATTCTTGGAGTCTTGACTCCATCACCTTCGGTTCCAGCTTCGATACCCGCTGTTCAAAGCTCCTCCAGCTCTGATACCACTGCTAAAAATCACCTTGGAGATGCCCAGGTGGTGATCTTCCAAACACCCAGGTCTAGAATGACTTGTAAAGATGAATCGGAAACAGAAATAGAAATCATAGAAAGGAAAGGACACAACAATTGTTATCGAGGTTCAGCAATAGCCTACGTCCCTATGAGTTCCTCTGAACTCTCTGCACTAAATCAATGGTTCTTTACAAATACAGTAACCCTCTTCAAGAAACTCAAGTTCTTGAAGAACCAAGGAAGAAGAAGTAAAAGAAAGTGATAAGAACTAACCCTGGAATTTTCCCAAGAAAATTCCCCTTACAAGCCCTTGAATCCCCTTTCTATTATACTTTCTCTTTCTAAATAACCAGCCTTTACAATGAGTCTCTCTTGTTTTGTGTCTTTGCACTCTTACAATTGATCTCACTTTCAATCACAAGTTATGTCTCTTTGAAGCTAGGTGACCCTTTATATAGTGCACCATCTTCTTGACCTATCTTGAGGATCAATATCCACCCTTAGATCACGAGGACCAATTAACCTTAGCCCTCAATCAATTCTAAGTGATCTTGTGTGTTTTAAACATGCCTCACGCACTTAACAAAAGGCTGAACCAAAAGGCATCAGTGTGCCTTCAGGCCGCGGCCTAGAACAGGGCATGCCACGGCCTGGAGTGTGCTGAAACTTCACTATGTTGCATCCATTCTGGGTGCCGCAGCTTGGGGGAGGCTGAGCCATGGCACACATCTCCTCTAGGTCTTCTCCCTTGCTGGGCACCGCACCTTGGAAGAGCCAGGGCACAGCGCACATTGGTGTGCACTTGATGCTGATTTTTCCTTGTTTAAACCTTAGACAAACACCAACATGTATTTTGTGAGTTTATAATTATTTTAATATACTTTGTAGTCAAGATTAATTATTTTGTGTACTTATACTTTTAAATTGTAAAAGTTGGAAAATATGTAAGGATCTTGTTTGAGGATTTTGGCCCACGATGGGTATGTGGTGTAATTGGCCCGTGAGAGGCATGTTTTGAATTTGTCCTATGAATGGCTTGAAATGTTGATTGTTGTAAATTAAAAACTATTGTGATTGATGTTGTTTATGAAAGGTTAATGTTATATTGGGTAAGAAGGAGTTTTTGACTAAGAGTTTTATAACTAATTAAGTTTATTAGTGTTGTTCTAGTGATTACTTCTTTTATGATAAATAAAATAAGAAACATAAATCAGAAGTGTAATGCCAAGTGTTACTAAATTTATGTTTATAAAATGTGATTATATTACAAGATTTGAAAATAAAGAGCTTAAATCCCAATACAATTACTTTTAGTAAGATGTTTTCTCACTGAGCTTTATAGCTCACCTGTTGGTATTTGTCTAAGGTTTAAACATGTCTAAACATGGTCAAAAGATAGTTAAAGTCTAAACCAAGGTTGGAGTATTAAAATACAGCAAGTTAAAATACTGCACACATGTGTGTGCATCACTTTGGAGCAAGGTAAGGGTAGGCGCACTAGTGTGCGCACTTCAGCACACAAGCAGGAAAATGTGTGCGCACTAGTGTGCACACTGCTGGTGAAGGGCAGCATCAGTGTGTGCCATGGTGCTACTTGACCAGTGCTGCATTGCATAGAATGGAGACCCCCTGACCCATGCCAGCGCCTCGCCATCCAGAATGGGCTGCAAGTGTGCTCTGCCCAGCGCCACGCCGCCCCCTGTTGAGCACCTAGGCGCTAGGCACACCAAAGCACACATGGACAGCATGCTTTAACCTCCTCTTAGGTGCATGGGTCCAAGGTTAAAATGCACAACACTACTTAGGATTGTTGGAGGGCCATGGTTAAGTGGCAATCAAGATCTAAGGGTGGAGATTGACTAACAAGAATGGACAAGAAGTGGGTGCACTATATAAGGGGTTACCTAGCTTCATTTTTTTATGTAAAACAAAAGAGAGCAACACAAGTTTGTGACATTATTTGAGATCAATTGTAATACAAGAGAGAATTTTGTGAGAGTTAAAAAGATCAAACACAAGAGGGACTCATTGTAGTGAGACTGGTTGTAAAGAGAGAGAAGTCTAGATTAGATAGAGAGCATTGTTAGTTCTTATCTTTCTTCTCTTATTGGTTTTTTCAAGTACTTGAGCTTCTTGAAGAGGGTTGCTGTATTTGTAAAGAACCATTGATTTAGTGCAGAGAGTTCGGAGGAACTCACGGGGACGTAGGCACATTGCCGAACCTCGATAATAAATTGTTTGTCTTCTTTCTTTCTTTGATTTTCTGTTCCTGTTTTCAATTCCAAATCTTTACAAGTCATTCTAGACTTGGGATGTTTGGAAGATCATCACCTGGGCATCTTGTTAAGATGATTTCCAATAGTGGTATCAGAGATTGGTTAGAGGGTATCGGAGCAAGAACAAGAAGGTGACGGAGCTAAGACTCCAAGAATCAAAGATCAACTTCTTGGGTGATTCAAGAATGGTGTAAAGATCAATATCTGATCGTGTTCTTGAGGTAGATTCAAGAACGGTGTGAAGATCCATCTTCGATCTATGTTCCTGAGGTTGAAGAAAGCATTTGCAGGTAGTGCATAAATCAGGGATCTTATCCGCAAAAGATGGCTTCAAATTTCTGTGTTAAGAAGTTTGATGGAAAGGGAGATTTTGCTCTTTGGAAGCGGAAGATCAAGGCTGTTCTAATGAAACAGAAAGTGGACTTGGCTTGGAGAAGATAATGCTTTTCTAGCAAGTGTCACAGAGGACCAGCGGACTGAGATGAAGAAGATGGCTTAGAGCACCAGTTTCTTGCACATGTTGAATAGTGTCACAAGGGAGTGCGGAGACTCGGAAGATCCGACTGTCATATGGAAGAAACAGGATGAGTTGTTTCTTACCAAAACTCTCCCTAACAAGATTTATCTTCTTAAAAGAATCTTTGCTTTTAAAATGGATCCTAGTAAAGAATTGCAAGACAATCTTGATGTCTTTAATCAGTTAGTTCAAGATTTGAATAATTGTAGCATTACATTTCCGGATGAACAATTGGTTGTTGTCTTGTTAAATTCTCTTCCTGATTGCTTTGATAATTTGATTAATGCTATTGAGTATGGAAAGGATACTTTAACAAAGGAGATTGTGATCAATACCATAAGGGCACATGATTTCAAAGCCAAGATGAAGGAGACATCAAGTGGGGATTGGTTGTTCGTAAGAGGAACGCTAGCAACTCGGAATGGCAGTAGCAACCATGGCAACTACCGGGAGAAATCAAGAGGTAGAGGGCAGAACCAAGGGAGATCTCATTCCAAGACAAGACTTAGAGGAGGAAGGAGATGCTTCTACTGCAACAAGGAGGGCCATTTCAAGAAAGATTACAAGAAGAGGATTTGGGATGAGAGGAGAAGCCATACCAATAATGGAGAGGCTTTGGTTGCCAAAGGAGAACAGCAAGAGGATGTGCTTGTTGTGTGCCCAAATGTGAGTAGGAGGCAAGGCAGTGGAAAGTGGATTCTTGATTCCAGGTGCACTTATCATATATGCCCTCACAAGGAATGGTTCAAGAATTTCAAGAAGATCAATGATGGAAGGGTCTTCTTGGGGAATGACAATTCTTTCCAACTGAGAGGGATTGGAGACATCCAATTGAGGATGTTTGATGGAGTCACAAGGCTGCTACGAAATGTAAGGTATCTTCCAGATTTGAAGAGAAATTTGATCTCATTGGGGCAGCTGGATTCCATGGGGTATACATGCAAAGTAGAGGGAGGAAAGATCAAGGTGGCCAAGGGATCTTTGGTAGTGATAAAGGTAGCAAGAAACGATGGACTCTATAAGATGATCAGAGAGACAGAAATCAATGATCAAGTAGCAAGCTTGATGGCCGAGGTGGACAAGGCAGCCCTTTGGCACACTCACTTGGAACACATGAGCGAAAAGGGCTTACAAGTTCTTAGCAAGGATGGTCTACTTGGAGGAGACAAAGTAGAGAAACTGGATTTCTGTGAGAGTTGCATTACCGGGTCAACTTCAACACCAGAGTGCACAAGTCTAAGGGGATTCTTGACTACATTCATTCGGACCTTTGGAGACCAGCAAGAACACCAACACAGGGAGGTAACTTTTACTTTCTGTCTTTAATTGACGATTATTCAAGAAAAGTGTCGGTTTATTTGCTTAGAAATAAATCGGATGCCTTGAATAAATTTGTTGTGTGGAAGAAGTTGCTGGAAACTTAATCAGGTAGGGTAGTTAAGGCTTTACGAACCGATAATGGCTTCGAATTTTGCAATAAGGATTTTGATAAATTCTGTGAATTAAATGGCTTTCTAAGGCATAGAACGGTTGTAAAAATACCTCAGGAAAATGGAGTTGCTGAAAGAATGAATAAAAACCTTTTGGAAAAGGTTAGGTGCATGCTAATAGGATCTGGTTTACCAAAATATTTTTGGGGAGAAGCTGTGGCTACAGCTGAATACTTAGTGAATAGATTACCCTCTAGAGCTTTAGAGCTAAAGACTCCCATGGAGATGTGGAGTGGAAAACCCCCTGAATTAAACAACTTTAGGACTTTTGGATGTGCTACATATGCACATCAAAAGGAGGATAAACTTAGCCCTAGATCTAGAAAATGTGTATTTCTAGGATATGGTGATGGGGTTAAGGGAAATAGGTTCTGGTCCTTAGAAAAGAAGGGCATGAAACTGATTATAAGTAGGGATGTTATTTTTAATGAATTATTATTTCCCTACTTGGAGAAAACTAACCCTGCAGAGGCTAGTGAGCAAACCAATCCAGAAGTTGTGGAGCATTGCATCAAGGAGAACTCGATTCAGATAGAGCAAAGGAGGCAAGAGGGTTCGAACCAGGTAGAGCCCTTGGATGAAGGCCAAGCTCAAGAAACTCAAGAAAATGCTGAACAAGAAGAGGTTGATGCAGCAAGTCGGAATGACTACCAGCTCACAAGAGACCGGGGAAGGAGGGTGGTTAGACCACCTTTGAGATATGGGTTTATGGATGCTAATGTAGTGGCTCCTTTGATAGAAGGAGAGGTTGAACCAGAAACTTACACGGATGCCATAGAGTGTAAGAATTCGTCAAAGTGGCAGCTAGCTATGGAGGAAGAAATAGATTCTTTGATGAAGAACAACTCTTTGGAGTTGGTGCCTAAACCAGAAAAACAGAGAGTTGTGGGTTGTAGATGGCTCTACACGATCAAAGAAGGGAATACTCCAGGGGATGAAGTCTGGTATAAAGCTAGGCTGGTGGCGAAGAGGTTCACATAAAAAGAAGGCATAGATTTCACTGAAATCTTCTCACCAGTTGTGAAGTACAAGACGATACGGATAGTATTGGCATTGGTGGTCCAATTTGATTGGGAAATCGAGCAAATGGATGTGAAGACAGCGTTCTTACATGGAGAGCTCGATGAAACCATTTTCATGAGGCAACCCAAAGGCTATGAGGAAGGAAGGCAGGGAGAGTTGGTGTGCAAATTGAAGAAATCTCTCTATGGCCTAAAGCAATCACCTCGGCAATGGAATAAGAGGTTTGATTCCTTTGTAATCAGCTTTGGTTTCATGAGAAGCTACTATGATTCGTGCTTGTACTATAAGGGGCAGAAGGTTGAGAAAGTGGTGATCATCCTCATCTATCTTGATGACATGCTGCTGGTTGGGAGCAGTATGGAGAGGATAAAGAAATTGAAGGTTCAACTCAGTGAGGAGTTTGAGATGAAGGATCTTGGCCATGCACAAAAGATCCTTAGGATGTGTATCATCTGAGAAAGTGAGAGAAACAGATTAAAGATCTCTCAAACTTCCTACATAGAGAAGATGATATCTAAATTCTCTAAGGAAAAGAGCAACCCAGTAAAGGTTCCCCTTGCTGGTCATTTCAAGTTCTCTAGTAATCAATGTCCAAGATTGGAGGCGGAGAAGAAGGAAATGGAGAAAGTCCCTTACTTTAGTGTAGTTGGTTCTGTTATGTTCACCATGGTAAGCACTAGACCTGATATTGCTCATGCAATGAGTGTTCCCGAAAAAGAGCATTGGCTTGGAATGAAGTGGTTGCTAAGGTACTTGAAGGGAAGCCCAGAAGTAGGGCTGGTTTATGAGAAGAGAGGTAAGTCCATCTGCCTTGAGGGTTTTACGGATTCAGACTATGGAGCAGACTGGGATAGAAGGAGATCGATTATCTCCTACTTCTTCAACTTAAATGGATGTTGTGTAGGTTGGAAAGCTTAGTTGCAGCCAGTGGTAGCACTCTCAACAACCGAGGCTGAGTACATAGCGGCTACGGAGGCCATTAAGGAAGCTATGTGGTGCAAAGGGTTGCTGGAAGAGTTGAAGGTACTGGAGGAGCAGGTTGTGGTGTTTTCGGATAGTCAAAGTGCATTGCACTTGTGTAAGAATCCGGTGTTCCATGAGAGGACAAAGCACATGGATGTTCGGTATCATTTCATTCGGGAAAATGTTACGAAAGGATGCATCCATGTGGACAAGTTAGCCACGGAAGAAAATCCTGCGAATTTGGGTACTAAAGTTCTACCTCTAAGTAAGTTCAATCATTTCCTTGGACTACTTAGTATTGGAGTTGGTTAATTGATGACTCAAGATAAGTTTGGATCCTGAAGTTCTCTACAAAAATGGTTCGGGTTTAAACACTTAGACAAAGGTAGAGATTGTTGGTATTTTTAGTGGTTCAAAGATGGTTAAAGTCTAAACTAAGGTTGGATTATTAAAATACAGCAAGTTAAAAGACTACACACATGTGTGTGCATCACTTTGGAGCAAGGTAAGGGTAGGCGCACTAGTGTGCGCACTTCGACACACAAGCAGGAAAATGTGTGCGCACCAGTGTGAACACTGCTGGTGAAAGGCAGCATCAGTATGCGCCATACCGCTCCTTCACTAGTGCCACACCACACAGAATGGAGACCCCCTGACCCGCACCAGCACCATGCTGCTCCCCATCAGCTCATCGCCGTCCAGAATGGGCTGCAAGTGTGCTCTGCTCAGCGCCACGCCACCCTCTGTTGAGCGCCTAGGCGCTAGGCACACCAAAGCACACATAGACGGCATGCTTTAACCTCCTCTTAGGTGCGTGGGTCCAAGGTTAAAATGCATAGAACCACTTAGGATTGATGGAGGGTCATGGTTAAGTGGCAATCAAGATCTAAGGGTGGAGATTGACTTACAAGAATGGACAAGAAGTGGGGGCACTATATAAGGGGTTACCTAGCTTCATTTTTTATGTACAACAAGAGAGAACAACACAAGTTTGTGACATACTTTGAGATCAATTGTAATACAAGAGAGAATTGTGTGAGAGTGAAAAAGATCAAACACAAGAGGGACTCATTGTAGTGAGGCTGGTTGTAAGGAGAGAGAAGTCTAGATTAGATAGAGAGCATGGTTAGTTCTTATCTTTCTTCTCTTCTTGGTTTCTTCAAGAACTTGAGCTTCTTGAAGAGGGTTGCTGTATTTGTAAAGAACCATTGATTTAGTCCAGAGAGTTCGGAGGAACTCACGGGGACATAGGCACATTGCCGAACCTCGATAACAAATTGCTTGTCTTCTTTCTTTCTTTGAATTTCTGTTCCTGTTTTCGATTCCAAATTTTTACAAGTCATTCTAGACATGGGGTGTTTGGAAGATCATCACCTGGGTATCTTGTCAAGGTGATTTCCAACATCACCCCATTTTATTAACTTTTCAGGAAAGCACCGAAAGACTTGATTTCAAGTTGAAATAAGTTCCTTGTAAGGTCTCAGTTCACAGCATCCTCGTCTCTTGAACCTTTCTACGAGTTTAAAGTGTGGTCTTGGTTTCGTCTTTCAAAAAGTGTACAAATTAGTTGTAATTGAAGAAGATTTTCCCTTTTTTACTTTCTTTTGTAAAGCTTAAAGAGTTACTTACTTGCATTTGAATAGTCCCATGTATGTAAAGATATATGTTTGTATAAATTGTGATGTTTGGGAAAAGAATGTTGTTTGATTGGTAATTTATATAGGTTGCATCTTGAGTCAAGGTGCTCAGTACTGAAAGCAGCAAATCATGAAGAAACGGTAACTCCAATTTTGGATTGAAGACAGACCACAATTGGAAGGCAGAAGGTCTTGGATCATCTTACAGCAGAAGCTGGTGGATCCCCTGCAGGAGTTGTTGATCGGTAAACAAACTCTTTTTACATGCTTTCTCTGCTTGCAAGCTGATTTAACATAGCATGAATTAAACACGATAAAATGACAGTGTTACAATAAATAGAAAGCAGTACATTACATATGATAAAAATATGTACTGCAATAATTCAAGCTCTAAACTGCAAAGTTTGGTGAGGCATGAAATGTTAAAAACATAGCCTGTTAAGGTGAAGACTGATAAGATTATTCACTCACTGACTTTAGGTGTCAGGTGCCACCCAGAGTTCCCCCAAACACTTCAGTAGGGCAGGGTTACGCTCAAGTTCAGAGCCCACAATGAGAGGATTAAACAAAATGGTTTCATCTGCAAACAAAACGGTTTAAACTCTATCCATGATAAGTTAAATTTCAGTCCTCTCAGGGGATGGCTAGGGCAGTTTACTTATCATAATATTGGTAACTTTTCTTAGAAACCTAGAGAATTAGTAATGTCCATGCCATATTGCAAGGATGAAGAATTGCTTCCGGAAGTTGAGATTTCCACTTAAATAGTACAAAAAATACCCAATAAAAATTTGTACAAAAACTATGGCAGTGCTAGGGAGGCATGCCTTGAATTAATTTAAATTCAAGCATTGTATATTGACAAATCAACAAGGCTGACAATTGATTCCTTGTGACCACACCAACAATTTTGATTAGTTGGGAAGCCTCCAGATAACATTTTTAAGGACTTATCAACCAAAAGTGTAAGCTCAAGCTGTTTCTAAATCGTAGTACGATTTTATTACCAATATTACACTGTCGATATAAGATATGAGTTATCACATTATCTCTTTTAGAATATAACAGGAAGATAGGTTCTTTAAGCATCAATCCAGATGAATACTCAGTTACTTTTTTATTAAACTCCATGTGATGCTGATAATTTCTACATTGCTGATAAAAAACTGGAGGCATCAGAACATAAAGAAACCGTAACTCCTTGTTTGGATTGAAGATGGACCAAAATTGTAAGGCAGAAGGTCTTGGATTATCTTACAGCGGAAGCTGTTCAATACCCTGTTGGAATTGTTGATCCTGTAACTTACCATTGGTAAACAAACTCTTTTTACGTACTTTTTCTGCACGCAAGCTGATTTGACATAGCATGAATTGAACACGATAAAACGGTTGTGTTACAATAAATAGAGAGCAGTACATAATGTATAATAAAAATATATACTGCAAAAATTCAAAGCTCTAAAATGCAAAATGTGGTGAGGCATGAAATGTTAAAAATATAGCCTGTTTAGGTGAAGACTGATAAGATTATTCACTCACTGACTTTAGGTGTCAGGTGCCACCCAGAAATCCCCCAAACACTTCGGTAGGGGTCACCCGTATTGTGGGAAAGATGGAAGATAGAGAATATTTTTGAGGCAAGTGGCAGTGAGGTCTCCATAATAAATTAACTTTCTGTTCTCTCATCTCAAATACCTATGACCCTCTGCTATCTTTTTCACAAAGATAAAAGTTTCATAGAACCTGAGTCTCTTATATGAAAAGCTTAAAGATAATACTAATAGGTACAGCTAGTTCCTCATAGTTAATAGGGTTGTGCAGCACTTCTCCAACAACATACCTTCTGTTGGATAAATCGACCCGTGATTTAGCCACTGAAAACCATGTAAAACCACATTTAATTGGCAAAAATCACTTTGGTTTATGAGTGTCAATAGATGTAGATAAGTATAAAGTAGGGATGGCAATTTTGTTCAAATTGGCCCCACCCCAATTTGGGGAAAAATCCTTGCCCTGTTGGGGGACCAAGACGAGGATGGGGAAAAAAATTTTCCCGTTGCCTTGGTGGGGACAGGGAGGATATATAGGTCCCCACCCCGAATTTCTCAAACCCTATAAATAAAATATTATATATTCCATCATGAGTTCATGTTTTTTTTATTAAATGAATTTGTTGAATTCCCACTTCAAATTTACACAATTTTAACTTAAATGATAATCATATCTTAATGATAATTTATTAAATTCATGTCTTATAAATACCACTTGCACGTTCTCTTTTATAACACTGTTTCTTAATGGCCATAAGACCAAATTAGACTTTAACGAGTAAAAATGTTGCCCTGTTGGGGGACCAAGACGAGGATGGGGAAAAAAATTTTCCCGCTGCCTTGGTGGGGACAGGGAGGATATATAGGTCCCCACCCCGAATTTCTCAAACCCTATAAATAAAATATTATATATTCCATCATGAGTTCATGTTTTTTTTATTAAATGAATTTGTTGAATTCCCACTTCAAATTTACACAATTTTAACTTAAATGATAATCATGTCTTAATGATGATTTATTAAATACATGTCTTATAAATACTACTTGCACGTTCTCTTTTATAACACTGTTTCTTAATGGCCATAAGACCAAATTAGACTTTAACGAGTAAAAATGTTAAAATTTTCGGCCTTACCTAACTTGAGCCTTTAAAAGTCCTCTATTTATGGGCTTACCGAACTTGGACCGTCTCCACATATTGGTTAGAGCTGTGTGGTTCTATAGCTTCACACCATATGCGACACATATTGTGAATACCTCAAATAATAACACACTTCACTGGTTTTCCTGTCCTTAACTATTTATTAGAATTATTTCCATGATAAGTTCAGTCCTCTCAAGTGATGGCTAGGGCAGTCTGCTTATCATAATATTGGTAACTTTGCTTAGGAACCTAAAGAATTAGTAATGTTTATGGCATTTTAATAGCAAGGATGAAGAATTGATTCCAGAATTGAGATTTCCACCTAAATAGTACAAAAACTATACAATAAAAAATTAAATAAAATATATGGCAGTGTGATGCAGGAGGATACGAGTCAGATGATGCTAAGTTGTCAGATAACACGTTGTTGGCACTAAGATACCTTGAGTTGGTAGATCAGCCCAAAAATGGCAGGTGGACTACCTAGAACGGTTGACTGCCATTGATTCTATTTTAAGCCTTCAAATTTGCAGTTTCCAATTTTAAGAAACTTTCCATTTGCAATTTCCTTTTGTATTCAAGTCAGAATTGACAGCCGTTGATTCTGCCTTAATATAATCACTTAATTTTAGTAATTTCCTTAGTTTTCCCCAGGATTATGTTTTCAGGGATTTTTTCCTTTTTTTTCTTTGACCTTATAAATAAGGAGGCCACATACAGAAAAGATAGATTATTATTATTATTATTGGTATTTTCATAATTTTAAATAAAGCATCAGAGCTGTTTCTCTGTGTTTTTAGGGTTTTTCTTGTGTTTCTCTCTGTGAAATAACTGTTACGACTAGCCTGCAGAATAATCGCTATTCTGCACCGCGTCACAGTGCTAGGGAGGTAATTTAAATGAAAACATTGTATTGACAATCAACAAGGCTGACAATTGACTTGTTGTGACAAAGTCAACAATTTCGATTAGTAGGGAAGCATCCGCATAACTTTTTAAAGGACTTATCACCCAAAAGTGTTACCTCAAACTGTTTCTAAACCATGGGCCGGTTTTATTACCATTACACTGTTGATTTAAGATATAAGTTGTAACATTATCGCTCAAGGAGTATAACAGGAAGATAGGTTCTTTGAGCAATAATCCGAAGAAGCTAGTAAGTTAGTGGAATTTTGGATACTCATTAACTTTTTCATTAAACACCATGTTTAAGACACAGATAATTTCTGTGTTACGCATAAAAAAACTGGAGGCAGCACATCATGAAGAAACCCTAACTCCAAATTTGGATTGAAGATGGACCACAATTGGAAAACAGAAGGTCTTGGATCATCTTACAGCAGAAGCTGGCGGATCCCCTGCTGGAATTGTTGATCGGTAAACAAACTATTTTTACATGCTTTCTCTGCTTGCAAGCTGATTTAACATAGTATGAATTAAACACAATAAAATGACAGTGTTACAATAAATAGAACGCAGTACATAACGTATGATAAAAATATGTACTGCAATAATTCAAAGCTCTAAATGCAAAGTTTGGTGAGGTATGAAATGTTACAAACATAGCCTGTTAAGGTGAAGATTGATAAGATTATTCACTCACTGACTTTAGGTGTCAAGTTAACGCCGGACAGAATAGCGATTATTCTGCAGGCTAGTTTCAACAGATATTTCACAGGGAAAAACACAAGAGAAACCCTAAAAACACAGAGAAACACCTCTGATGTTTAATTTAAAATTTTGCAAATCCAATAATAATGATAATCTTTCCGTTCGTGGCCTCCTTATTTATAAGGCCAAAGGTAAAAAAGGCAAAATCCCCGAAAACATTATCCTGGGGAAAACTAAGGAAATTACTAAAATTAAGCGATTGTATTAAGGCAGAATCAACTGTAGTCAATTCTGACTTGAATACAAAAGAAAATTGCAAATGGAAAGTTTCCTAAAACTAAAAATTGCAAATTTGAAGGCCTAAAATAGAATCAATGGTAGTCAACCGTTCTAGGTAGTCCACCTGCCATTTTTGCACTAATCTGCAATTCAAGGTATCTCAGTACCAACAACGTGTTATTTGACAACTCAGCATCATCTGACTCGGATCCTCCTGCATTAATCGCCTTGGGTTGGAAAGAACTCGTCCTCAAGTTCACAATAGCTTCATTGGAATCCACAAAACAAGGACTCAGGTGTTTCACATTAAAGACATCAAGCGGCAACCCAGGAGGAAGATCCTCTGGTATCAGGTCAGAAAACTCTGCTAGCAGCTGCTGCACCTCTGCTGGTAAATCTGGATTCATGTCTATTGCACTATTCCCATAAGGCAGCAGAGCATAGACCATGTCAACCTCATCTAAAAACCTAGACATAGAAAGCAGATTAGTATTATTGGCTACCTGGGTAGGAGTGGTTCCTTCCCGACGAGGTGCCAACACAATCTTCTTCCCTTTGATGCTAAGGGAATATGTATTTTTCCACCCATCATGAATAACACTGTGATCATACTGCCAAGGTCCGCCTAACAATACATGACAAGCATCCATAGGCACAACATCACACCAAGCATTATCAAAATATTTCCTACCAATCGAAAAAGACACTAGGCATCACCTATCTACTGTTACCTCACTACCTTTATTCAGCTACGACAATTTATACGACTTGGGATGACGATCTGTCTTCAACTGCAATTTCTAGACAGTCTCTTCAGACACTACATTCTCACAACTACCACTGTCAATGATCATCTTGCAGACTTTATCTGCAACTATGCAGGTTGTGTAGAAAATATTGGTTCTCCACCAATCGTCCCCTGAACCGCCCTTGGGGGTCAGTAGACTCTTATGAACGACCAAAGTCTCATGGCTATCTCCATACAACACATCTCCATCTTCATCAGTCATACACAGGCTCTCCAATCTCCTCAGTTTCGTCTACCAAGTCATCCTCAATTAGGAGATTTTTGCCCTTCTGACTAGCAGGCTTCCTGCACTTAGTCGCTTTATGTCCCTGTTCACCACATCTGAAACATCTAATATTTGAGTTAGAGTTGCCCAGGGGTGGCTGCTGGGTAGGACGGGATTCTTGAGGGTGAACTGGCCGACCACTTTGATCGCTTCTGATCACTGGCCTCATGTTTTGTTGTTTTTCCACCGCAAGTGCACGCTGGTATGCTTCAGAAACGGTCCACAGTGAGTGAAGGCTGAGGACATCCTGTAGGGGTTATCGTAATCCCCCCAAATTTCCTGCCACCATCTGCTTTTATGTCTCGGATAAATCATTCTGGGCTATCAATTGGTAGAACTCCTCCGTGTAATCATCCACTGATCTCGTGCCTTGCCTCAACGAATGAAGTCGCTGAAACAAGGTTTGAGTGTAGCCGAAAGGAAGGAAGTGACCCTTCATCTTCTTCTTCATCTTCTCCTAATCTATGATCTTGGTCTTGCCTTGCTGATCGCGTGAGTGCCTCAATTGCTCCCACCACGCAGATGCTCTGTCTTTGAGTTTGATGGCGACCAGTTTCACTTTGACACAATCTGGGACTTCCTTATACTCGAAAATACGTTCTACTTCATTCAACCAATCGATGAATCCTTCGGCCTGTAATGTACCAAAAAACTCGGGCAGATCCACTCTGAAACCGTGGTCTCCATAACAATTCTCCCGACCATAGTGCTCCCTGAATCGAGCAAGATTGTGATACGGGTTTTCGAAACTGCAATCGGAATCGGGATCTTTCATCTCACGATCACCGAAATTCGGCGCCGTTAGACATTGGGTTAACTTTGCAACTTACCGCTGTAAATCCTCAATCATCGCATCCTGAACATTACGATCACGGTGTGGGGCTTCCTTGTTTGGAACTTGCCCGCGACGACCACGACCACGACCACGACCACGACCACGACCACCAGCCATGGAAACTGATGAAATCTCACCCCAAGAAGATGCTGAAGCTCTAATACCAACTGACGCTGGACAGAATAGCGATTATTCTGCAGGCTAGTTTCAACAGATATTTCACAGATAAAAAACACAAGAGAAACCCTAAAAACACAGAGAAACACCTCTAATGTTTAATTTAAAATTTTTAAAATCCAATAATAATGATAATCTTTCTGTTCGTGGCCTCCTTATTTATAAGGCCAAAGGTAAAAAAGGCAAAAATCCCTGAAAACATAATCCGGGGGAAAACTAAGGAAATTACTAAAATTAAGCGATTGTATTAAGGCAAAATCAACGGCAGTCAATTCTGACTTGAATACAAAAGGAAATTGCAAATGGAAAGTTTCCTAAAATTGAAAACTGCAAATTTGAATGCCTAAAACAGAATCAAGGGCAGTCAACCGTTCTAGGTAGTCCACCTGCTATTTTTGCGCTGATCTGCCGACTCAAGGTATCTCAATGCCAACAACATGTTATCTAACAACTAAACATCATCTGACTCGGATCCTCCTGCATCACAGGTGCCACCCAGAGTTCCCCCAAACACTTCAGTAGGGCAGGGTTACCCTCAAGTTAAGAGCCCACAATGAGAGGATTAACCAAAATGGTTTTATCTGCAAACAAAATGGTTTCAGACAATATCTCTTAATTACAACAATGGCCACGTACCTTAGTGGTTATCGGTTCTGTATATAGGAAAATCGGGTTTGATCCCCCTCTTTGGCAATATATATTTTTTTTAAAAATAATCTCTTAATCTAACTATTAGGTATATTTTAGTTTTTCTCATAACATTCCAGGGCTGGTTCACGCCAGAGAGGCTATTGACTTTCCTCAATTTAAACAATTATGTGCACTGGATTGTGTCTTCATCTCAAACATTGGTTTAAGCATCTCGCCATCATTTTTTTTTTCTTTGTTAATCGAAAGTAAATGATCTCGATATCACTTTCTTTGAGTCTCAAAATTTCGCTTCAAATTTCATTGATATATATTATGTGAAGAGAAAGTTATTTCCTATATAAAAATTATTGAAGGTGCACAAACAAAAGTCGATCAAAAGAAATATTTTTGAAGTTTTAAGGTCGATAATTTTAATGTGATCAAAAGTTTATATTAAAGTCTTGATCAAGCAAATTTGATCACTTTTCTCTATATAAAGTACTTTGATTATCGAAATCTGAAAGTTATTAACTCTTTCCATCTTAAGTTTATATGATTTTATACGTTTTTCTTTTTTTCGAATGTCGTGACAGTAACTTGAGTAAAACTTGGGAAATTGCTTCCAGAAGGTCACGAAGAAAGAGATGTATCCGATGGGCTAACCCCACAGTTACAATGTTAAAGCCTTTTGAAATTATTTAAACTCAACACTATTGATAAATGAACCACACAAATCAAATATTCTTTAGTTCTTTTTTTTCTTTGCTAAATAAATAAACATTGAGAAGGAGATGGTGTGTGACCGTCTCAACACATGGGTTAGAGCTGTGTGGTTATCTTGTTCACTCCAAAAGCGACACATATTGTAAATAGCCCCAAATAATGAAACACTTCACTGGTTTCTAGTCCTGAAATATTTATTAGAACTATTTCCATGATAAGTTAAAATTCAGTCCTCTCAAGGGATGACGAGGGCAGTTTACTTATCGTAATACTGGTAACTTTTCTTAGAAACCTAGAGAATTAGTAATGTCCATGCCATATTGCAACAATGAAGAATTGATTCCGGAAGTTGAGATTTCCACTTAAATAGTACAAAAGATATCCAATAAAAATTTGTACAAAAACTATCGCAGTGCTAGGGAGGCATGCCTTGAATTAATTTAAATTCTAGCATTGTATATTGACAATCAACAAGGCTGACAATTGATTCGTTGTGAGCACACCAACAATTTTGATTAGTTAGGAAGCCTCCAGATAAAATTTTTAAGGACTTGTCCACCAAAAGTGTTGCCTCAAACTGTTTTTAAATCGTAGCGCGATTTTATTACCAATATTACACTGTCGATATAAGATATGAGTTATCACATTATCTCTCTTAGAGTATAACAGGAAGATAGGTTCTTTAAGCATCAATCCAGATGTATACTCAGTTACTTTTTTATTAAACTCCATGTTGAAGATGCTGATAATTTCTACATTGCTGATAAAAAACTGGAGGCATCAGAACATGAAGAAACCGTAACTCCTTGTTTGGATTGAAGATGGACCAAAATTGTAAGGCAGAAGGTCTTGGATTATCTTACAGTGGAAGCTGTTCAATACCCTGTTGGAATTGTTGATCCTGCAACTTACCATTGGTAAACAAACTCTTTTTACGTACTTTTTCCGCACGCAAGCTGATTTAACATTGCGTGAATTGAACACGATAAAATGACTGTGTTACAATAAATAGAAAGCAGTACATAATGTATAATAAAAATATATACTGCAAAAATAAAAAGCTCTAAAATGCAAAATGTGGTGAGGCATGAAAGCAGTACATAATGTATATTAAAAATATAGCCTGTTAAGGTGAAGACTGATAAGATTATTCACTCACTGACTTTTGGTGTCAGGTGCCCCCCAGAGTTCCCCCAAACACTTCAGTAGGGGTCACCCTCAAGTTAAGAGTCCACAATGAAGTGGTTAAGGGAACTCCTGGGGACAGCTGACTCTTTCTTGTTCTGCAGGTTATACTTATTTTAGGCTATATAAACATTAAACAAACTACTCATACTTATATAGTGAAGGTTGTACTCCCATATATGCTGTCAAGGAATTTTGGACGTCTTTCGAGTAGGGGGGACCATTTGAAATGAGAGAATTCTAAATGTGGGAAATTTATCGAAATTGAACCAAGTCAGTATTGTGGGAAAGATGGAAGATAGAGAATATTTTTGAGGCAAGTGGCAGTGAGGTCTCCATAATCGATCAGCTTTCTGTTCTCTAACCTCAAATACCTATGACCCTCTGCTATCTTTTTAACAAAGATAAAAGTTTCGTAGAAACTGAGTCTCTTATATGAAAAGCTTAAAGATAATACTGATAGGTACAGCTAGTTCCTCATAGCTAATAGGGTTGTGCAGCACTTCTCCAACAACATACCTCCTGTTGGTTAAATCGACCCGTGATTTAGCCACTTAAAACCATGTAGAACAACATTTCATTGGCAAAAATCTCTTTGGTTTATGAGTGTCGATAGATGCAGATACGTATAAAGTAGTGATGGCAATTTTGTTCAAATTAGCCCCACCCCAATTTGGGGAGAAATCTCCGCCCTGTTGTGGGACGAAGACGAGTATGGAGAAAAAAATTTTCCCGTTGCCTTGGTGAGGACGGGGAAGATATATAGGTCCCCACCCCGAATTTCTCAAACCCTATAAATAATATATTATATATTCCATCATGAATTCATGTTTTTTTATTAAATGAATTTGTTGAATTCCCACTTCAAATTAACACGATTTTAACTGAAATGATAATTATGTCTTAATGATCATTTATTAAATTCATGCTTTATAAATACCACTTGCATGTTCTCTTTTATAACACAGTTTCTTAATGGCCATAAGACCAAATTAGGCTTTAACGAGTAAAAGTGTTAAAATTTTCGGCCTTACCTAACTTGGGCCTTTAAAAGTCCTCTGTTTATGGCCTTACCTAACTTGGACCGTCTCCACACATTGGTTAGAGCTGCGTGGTTCTATGGTTTCACACCATATGCGACACATATTGTGAATACCCCCAAATAATAACACACTTCACTGGTTTTCCTGTCCATAACTATTTATTAGAATTATTTCCATGGCAAGTTCAGTCCTCTCAAGTGATGGCTAGGGCAGTCTGCTTATCATAATATTGGTAACTTTGCCTAGGAACCTAAAGAATTAGTAATGTGCATGGCATTTTAATAGCAAAGATGAAGAATTGATTCCAGAATTGAGATTTCGACCTAAATAGTACAAAAACTATACAATAAAAAATTGTATAAAATATATGGCAGTGCTAGGGAGGTAATTTAAATGAAAACATTGTATTGACAATCAACAAGGCTGACAATTGACTTGTTGTGACAAAGTCAACAATTTCGATTAGTAGGGAAGCATCCGCATAACTAATTTAAGGACTTATCACCCAAAAGTGTTACCTCAAGCTGTTTCTAAATCAGGGGTCGGTTTTATTGCCATTAAACTGTTGATTTAAGATATAAGTTGTAACATTATCCCTCAAGGAGTATAACAGGAAGATAGGTTCTTTGAGCAATAATCCGGAGAAGCTAGTAAGTAAGTGGAATTTTGGATACTCATCCGCATAACTAATTTAAGGACTTTTGGAAGACAAAGATAATTTCTGCGTTAAGCTTAAAAAAACTGGAGGCGGCAAATCATGAAGGTCTTGGATCATCTTACAGCAGAAGCTGGTGGATCCCCTGCTGGAATTGTTGATCGGTAAACAAACTCTTTTTACATGCTTTCTCTGCTTGCAAGCTGATTTAACATAGCATGAATTAAACACGATAAAATGACAGTGTTACAATAAATAGAAAGCAGTACATAACGTATGATAAAAATATGTACTGCAATAATTCAACGCTCTAAAATTCAAATCTTGGTACTGTTTTGTTTTGTTATAGACATATCTATGTGAAAAGCTGAAAAGGAAAGGCTGGATAACTCACTTCACAATTATTCTCTTTCTTCCATTTTGGACATAGTTGCGTCCAGGTTCACTGTGTAAGTAAAGCTTCATTCCCTCATATATTTTTTCTTTGCTTAATATTGAAAAGGGGCTAGAAAGTAATTATACAAGAATCAAATCCCAGGAAATCACTCTAAATAGATGCTCTGTTTGCCATTTCCATTCCATTCAAAATGAAACCGATTAAGTCGGAATTAACCCACAAATCAGGTGTCCCCTAGAGTTCCCCTGAATACTTCATTGGGGGTTCTTTCTAGCTCTCAAACATTAAGGTTTGGTCCATTACCTTACTGAAGTGTTTGGGGGAACTCCTGGTGTCACTTGATACACACTACTGTCTATTCATCAATATATATATTTCCCATGTTCACCATTTGGTTTAACTATAGTTACAATTTTTGGATTTTAAAATGATTTTTAAACTATTTTTGATACAACTATGGAACTAAAATCTGTTTATAGCATATATGGTATAATAACTATTAACACAACTTTTCTGATATAAATTTAACCTTTTAGAGATTGTTTTTCAACTTTTGATTTTTCTGAAAAACTATTTTTAAGGGTGTTTGTACTAACATATGTTTCTTGAAACCAAGTAGGAAATAATCCTCAGGTGTCCCCTAGAGCTCCCCTGAACACTTCACTGGGGGATCTCTCTTACTCAAATATTAGGGTTTGCTCTAGTATCTTACTATAGTGTTTGGGGGAATTCTTGGTGTCATTTGATATATATACTACTCATCCATTGATTAACCAATATGTTTACCATTTGGTTTAATTATAGTTTTGGTTTTTCGATTGCAAAATGGATTTTGAAATACTTTTTCCTAAAATAGTTGTGAACCTAAAAGTTATTAAGTATTTGGTAAAATAGTTATTAAAAAATAATTTTTTTTACACAAATTTTGCTTTTATAAAAAAAAATTTCAGCTTTTAATTATTTTCATAAACCGTTGGGGTATTCGGCTTAACTTGTGTTTCTTGAAACAAAAGCCTTTTAGAAACTTTTACCAAATGTTTTGTTCAGATTATGAGATTGTCATAGATTTTTCATGTATATCTGCTGGTTCATATATTCATGAAAAAATACTGCTGAAAGTTGTTTAAAAGTATTCATCATTAAGATTATTATGGTTGCAAGATAAACAGTTGTAAACTAAACAAAAATTCACTCTCACATAAAGAAAGTTTAGTTATTCATTTTCTTGTAAAAATGAATCAATTAAATCTGATTCGTAAGTCCTGCTAGCCGGAAATATGTTCAGTTAAATGTTGTAAATTGAAAGTTGTAACTGATTCACAGGAGTAATTCGCTAGTCCTGTAGTTCATGCAAGTATATATGTTGCAACTGATTCACAGCACTAATTTCTACCTAAGTAAAAAAATATAAACACCATAAATAATTCAAGATATATATTACATGCATGTCTAGTGTTTCATAGGAGCGAGAACAATTTTTTTTCATCATATTAATAATTACAGGTTCCAATATTTATTTTTAATGTATATGATTCTTAGAAAATTCAAAAGAATAGGAAATTAAATTTGAAAACAATATAAAATAAAAAAGGAAGTTAAAAAAAGAACTTTTTCCATTGTTTTGTGTTTGGATGTAAAAGGAAAGTTAAGAGGAAAAATAACACAATTTATTTTCATTTTCCTTAATATGTTAATTTGTTTTGTGTTGAAGAGGAAAAACCTAAAAGTGTACGTTGACATTATAAGGAAGGTACTGTTGACATTGTTTGTTGATGGAAGGATTAAATTTTGAGGTTTGTCAAGGTAAATGAACGTTCTAGGAATATCATTGAAATTTTGTTACTTGTCTTATTGACAATATATGTTTCCTCTTGCAGCTCATATTAAGGTTTGGGACCAAAATCCCTTCGAACATGATTTGTTGGAAACCCTCGAGCGAAATAGGGACTTTTATAGACCGAGAAACAATTAAATAGTACTTTTTTCATTAAAAGATTTGTTTTCTAATGAATATGTATTGTAGATTATCCAAAATTTGCATGTTATGTTTGTTCTTGAACACACACACACACACACACACACACACATATATATATATATATATATATATATATTGAGTACACGTATAGGAGGGAATCAAACCTAGGTCTCATATATAAAGGACCAGGAGGTAATGACCAGCTAATCACTAAGCCAAAAAAACAAGAGTTTTTAACACATTTTAATTTTATACGTAACTAAAAAATATAAAATAAAATAGGTTTTCACTTTTCTTTTTTTTTCTTTCACTTTATAGTGAGCCACAACAAAGTAATCTCAATTTCACCTTTCATTTCTAAGGTTTCTCATTCACATTGTTCTATAGTACTTCTTTAGGAGCACAATGGTAAAATTTATTACAATTATAACAATTCAACTTTAGAGTTGTCATACCTTATTTCATTTTGGTTGTGACGCAGGAGGATCCAAGTTAGATGATGCAGAGTTGGCAGATCAGCGCAGGTGGACTACCTAGAATGGGCCACGGGCTCAGATCAGGCCCGAAAGACCTTAGTTTGATTGGAAACGGGCTCGAAAGACCCTTAAATTGGCAGTTTAATGTTTTTAGGAAACTTCTTATTTTAGTTATTTTAATTTCAGCCTTGATTTAATTTTTTCCTATTTTGTTTCGACCTTATAAATAAGGTCTTAGGGTTTCGTAAACATTATTATTGAATTTGCATAATTTTAAATAAACATCAGAGCTGTTTCTCTGCATTGTTTTTTAGGGTTTTTCTTGTGTTACTCCCTGTGAACGATCTGTTCGACTAGCCTGCAGAATAATCACTATTCTGCCCGGTGTCAGGTTGCCTCTTATAGAGAAAGAGTCCCGACCTTTTTTCTTCTTGCTTTGATGAGTTGTTGTTGTCTCTAGCACCTTTTCTTCAACCAAGACCTCATATTCGTTCTTGGCTTCTTTGACTTTTCCCATCTCCAAAATTCTCTTCTCTTTCTTTGGAAAAGAGCTTCTAGTAGAGATCTTTCCTCTTTTCTCAATCATGTATCCATATGTCATTCAAATTTTCTCAGTTTCTATTTATTTCATTGATAATGGCTAAAACTCTTGAAAGTTATTCCGAAATTGTTTCAAACTCTTTTATATGGAGAGATTCAAACTCACCTCTAAGACTTTGTAGATAAACTCTTTTGACCTTGTCGATTCCCTTGGGAGAATCTTTGCCACCTCCCTTGCTTGAAAGCATATATCTGCATATGCAACTTTCTCGAACATGGCATCATCTACATTGGACCTATATTTGTGGGCCAAAGTTTGTGATGCAAGAGCATCCGAGTCAGATGATGCTGAGTTGTCAGATAGCATGTTGTTGGCACTGAAGTACCTAGAGTTGGTAGATCAGCGCAAAACTGGCAGGTGGACTGCCTAAAAAGGGCCAGGGGATCAGATCGGGCCCCGGAAGACCCTAGTCTGAGTGGAAATGGGCTTCCGGGCAAAACTCAAGGTTGAGCGTTGTCATTTTTAAGCTAAAAAATGATGTTTAGGGCATCAATTTGGCAGATTTCAGTTTTTAGGAAACTTTTTATTTTTTATTTGCAATTTAGGAAACTTTTTATTTTTATTACTTTAAATTCGTCCTTAATTTAATTTTCCTATTTTAGCTTCGACCTTATAAATAAGGTCTTAGGGTTTCGTAATCATTATTATTGTATTTGCATAATTTTAAATAAAACATCAGAGCTGTTTCTCTGTATTGTTTAGGGTTTTTTCTTGTGTTACTTCCTGTGAACTATCTGTTCTACTAGCCTGTAGAATAATCGCTATTCTGCCCGGCGTTAGTTAGTATCAGAGCTTCAGCGTTTTCCTAGGGCAAGATTTCATTAGTTCCATGCCTGGTGGTTGTGGTCGTGGTCGTCGCGGGCAGGTTCCGAACGAGGAAGCCCCACACCGTGATTGTAACATTCAGGATGCGATGATTGAGGATTTACAAAGGCAAGTCAAAGAGTTAACCCAGCGTCTAGCGATGTGGAATTTCGGTGATCGTGAGACGGAAGATCACGATTTCGATTCCAATTTCGAAAACCCGTATCACAGTCTTGGTCGATTCAGGGAGCACCGTGGTTGGGAGAATCGTTATGGAGACCTCGATTTCATAGTGGATCTGCCCTAGTTTTCTGGTACGTTACAGACCGAAGGATTCATCGATTGGTTGAATGAAGTAGAGCGTATTTTCAAGTATAAGGAAGTCCCAGATCGTGTCAAAGTGAAACTGGTCGCCATCAAATTCAATGGCAGAGCATCTGCGTGGTGGGAGCAGTTGAGGTGCTCACACGATCGGCAGGGCAAGGCCAATATCACAAATTGGGAGAGGATGAAGAAGAAGATGAAGGGTCACTTCCTTCCTTTCGGCTACACTCAAACCTTGTTTCAGCGACTTCATTCGTTGAGGCAAGGCACGAGATTGGTGGATAATTACACGGAAGAGTTCTATCAATTGATAGCCCAGAATGATTTATCCGAGACAGAGGAGTAGATGGTGGCACAGTATTTGGGGGGATTACGGCAGCCCCTGCAGGATATCCTCAGCCTTCACTCGCTGTGGACCATTTCTGAAGCATACCAGCGTGCACTTGCGGTGGAAAAACAGCAGAACAGGAGGCCAATGAACCGAAGCAGCGATTAAAGCAGTCGCCAGTTCGCCCTCAAGAATTTCGTCCTGCCCAACAGCCACCCCAAGGTAGCCCTAGCTCAAATATTAGATGTTTCAGATGTGGTGAACAGAAACATAAATCGACTAAGTGCAGGAAGCCTGCTAGTCAGAAGGGCAAAAATCTCCTAATTGAGGATGACGTGGTAAACAAAACTGAGGAGATTGGGGAGCCTGTGTATGACAATGATGAAGATGGAGATGTTGGGTATGTGAAACAGAAGATTGCAAAGAGGACGAAAGAATTTGTTGATATTGATGAGCAAGAAGTTGTTTATGATAAGGAGCGATTAGAGGATCAGAGGCTTATTGATGACATCAGTAAGCACAATAATGCAGTGTTGCATTTGTTGGTCCGAAAATCTGTAAAAGTTCGGGCTAGGCCAGTTGAGAAGAATTTTGAATTGTCCATTGTGTCCCCAAAGTTTAACGATAGAAAAAATTATGATGCTCCTGGGGAGAACAATAGGAGACACTATGATGCCCATGAAGAAAACGATAAGAGAGTTTATGAAGTTAATCGAGAAATTGTACCAAGGAAGCCTCCTGATAGGCATTTCTCTTTGGAGCTAATCATCATTAGTCCCAAGATTGAATTACCATCAGTGATTTTGGATATGCTTAATTCCACTTTTGATGGATTAAATAGTGGGAATTACCCAGTCAGGTCCAGGGAGGGTATAGGAGGAGTTTATTTCATGCTGGATTCATCAGGCCAAAAATTTATTACTGTTTTTAATCCAATTGATGAGGAATCATTGGCAGTGAACAACCCTCAGAGGTTGCCATTGCCACCAAATGGTCAAGGGTTAAAGAAGGAAACGAGAGTTGGAGAAGGAGCACTTAGGGAAGTTGCTGCTTACATATTGGATCATCTGAAGAGTAGGCGTAGCTCATTATTGAGTTATGAGAAGGGCTTTTCTGGGGTACCCCCCATAGTTATGATTAAGTGCTTGCATCAGGGATTCAACCATCCTGGGGAAATAAAATCCAAGATTGGGTCATTACAAATGTTTAGGGAGAATGATGGTGGTTGTGAGGATATGGGTCCTGTAGCATTCCCAGTTGAGGAAATCATTTACTACATAAAATCACTTGATGCTGAAGAAGATATCGCTCTTCTGGAATTCCGTGGATGGGACATTCCATTTAAATGTGCCCGTACACTCCGCATCTCCACCATGCTCTTGAAGAAAGGAGTTGAAAAAGGGCTGACTCCCTTTGACATTGGAAGCATAATGTGCAGAGAAACCTTGACAAAGGAATCTATCCATGAGCAGGTGAAGCTGGCCATTCACGAGAGTAATGCCAAGTACAAGGCTCAGAGTGAAAGTCATCGTCGTCAGGTACTTTTTGATGTTGGTGATTTTGTTTGGGCAGTATTAACTCGCGATCGTTTTCCCGTGGGAGAGTATAATAAGCTTAAGGAGTGAAAGATTGGACCTTGTGAGATCCTGCAGAAGATCAATGATAACGCCTACAAACTACGCCTACCCAGTCATTTGAGAACTTCTGATGTCTTTAATGTGAAACACCTGAGTCCTTGTTTTGGGGATTCTGATGAGGCTATTGTGAACTCGAGGACGAGTTCTTTCCAACCCGGGGCGATTGATACAGGAGGATCCGAGTCAGATGATGCTGAGTTGTTAGATAGCACGTTGTTGGCACTGAAGTACCTAGAGTTGGTAGATCAACCCAAAACTGGCAGGTGGACTGCCTAGAAAGGGCCACGGGCTCAGATCGGGCCCCGAAAGACCCTAGTTTGAGTGGAAACGGGATTCCGGGCAAAACTCAAGCTTGAGCATCATCATTTTTAAGCCAAAAAATGACGTTTAGGGCCTCAATTTGGCAGATTTCAGTTTTTAGGAAACTTTTTTTATTTTTATTACTTTAAATTCGGCCTTAATTTAATTTTCCTATTTTAGCTTCGACCTTATAAATAAGGTATTAGGGTTTCGTAATCATTATTATTGTATTTGCATAATTTTAAATAAAACATCAGAGCTGTTTCTCTGTATTGTTTAGGTTTTTTTCTTGTGTTACTCCCTGTGAACTATCTGTTCGACTAGCCTGCAGAATAATCGCTATTCTGCCCGGTGTCAGTTTGTGATGGCCCCATAAGTTTTAAAGTTTTTTTTAAATTGAATATAAGTCTTAATTCTTAATTAAAAGAAAATTTTGTGGATTGAAGATTTCTACATCAAGATTTTGAGGGTTCTTTTCAGACTCCTGTTTTGGTAAAACTTTCATATTTTCTACTCCTTTAAATTTTTAGGTTGTTTTCTAGGCTATTTTTCAGAAATAATTTGAGATAGTTTTGAGTTCTAACCTTTTCTAGGTTAAAGTAAACTACTTAAACTTGATTCTAGAACTTTGTTTGACGTGATTTGATTTTAAATTGATGGATTTATAAGTTGTTGAAGTTGGGAGAAATTATGAAGAAAATTTGGAAATTTTATGTTGAAAAATTAGGATGTTGGAGTTTGATTTAAGTTGTGGGTTTTGTAAAATATTAAAGTTGTGGATTTGATTGGATTTGATTTAATTTCATAAATTGGAGAATTTCTTTGTAAGATTTATAAATTTTCACGGAAATTGTTAAGATAAGAAAGTTTAGAAGGAAATGAGAAAAGTTTGTGTTGGGTATTGTTAAGAGTATAAGTTTACAATTATGGAAGTACAAAGTTTGATGGATTCATTAATTAGTGAAGTTGGAATGTGAATTTATGGTGGAACTTTGAATACTCTTGAACTATAGCATGAAAGAAACTAAAATTTGCAATTTGAAATAGCTTTAAAAAATTAAACTTTGGGTTTGAAGTATAATAATTTTTGGAACTAAAGGAATTCCTTATGTTAAAAGAATTTTTATTGAGAAAACTAAAGGTTGAGAAGAATTCTATTAAATCGATATTTTGGTGGTTACGAGAATTAATCTAAGTTAGTGCTTGAAAATGTAAATATTGTGGGTTTAAAATCTTGTTGGTATAAAGATGATTGGATTGGTATGATTCTTTAGAAAAATGGAAGAAGTAGTAAGTAAATTTAATATCATTGTCTTGAGTTATGAATTACAATTTTGTTAAGGAAAGGAAAGAAAGAATGAGGAAAGGTAAACATTTAAAAGGAAACTTGTGGGATTGCAGTCTTTTGATTAATTCTTGTAATTTCTTGATAGATAATTATTAATTACTTCTATACTTCTTGGATTTTAAAACTAGATGGTATGTTCTTTAGGTGTGGTGGAAGAACGAAGTAAAGGTAAGGAAAAAGTCCAAGAATAGCACTCAGTGCTATTAAGGTGAGTTTCAATTTACTCTTAGTAAGCCTAATGTAATAAATGATTATGAAAATGCATTGATAATTAGATAATAATTTTTATTGCTATATGGATGTATAAGGAAATAATGATATGAATTTCTTGATATTTTTCTAATTGTTGTGGATGGAATGATTGTAATATGATTGGTTGTGGATTTTGTGTTGAAACTAGAGATATTATTAATGCATTCTATGGACATGACATGTAAGGATAGTATGGAAAAGAATGATATTGGAAAGGGTATGATTCCACCTAGTGCAGGTTGTTACCTTGGTGGAGGGTATGTATGGATCTCACCTAGTGTAGGTTGTTCCCTAGGTTGAGGGTACGTATGGACCTCACCTAGCTTAGGTTGTTACCTAGGTGGAGGGTATGTATGGACCTTGCCTAGTTTAGGTTGTTACCTAGGTGGAGGGAATGATAGGATCCCACCTAGAGTAGGTTATTACATAGGTGGAGGGAATGATAGGATCCCGTAGGTTGTTACCTTGGAGGAGGGGATCCGAAGTTTTGAAAAAAAATACAATATGTACTGGTACATGGGGGGGTGTCCCCTTTGTATTATAATTAACCCAAGGAGGGGAAAGGAATTTTAAATGGGAAATGAATGGTTAGTTTTTTACATTTGCATTGCATGGCATTTTATTAAGAATGCTTATGTTGATTTATAGAAGGTTTATGATTGTATTTACCCAATGAAGGGTATATATAATTTATGGATGAGATGAGATGTATTTTGTGAGTTTATAATTATTTTGATATACTTTTGTAGTGAAGATTAATTATTTTGTGTACTTATACTTTTAAATTGTAAAAGTTGGAAAATATGTAAGGATATTGTTTCAGGTATTTGGCCCACGATGGGTATGTGGTGTAATTGGCCCGTGAAAGGTATGTTTTGAATTTGTCCTATGAATGGCTTGAAACGTTGATTGCTGTAAATTAAAAACTATTATGATTGATGTTGTTTATAAAAGGTTAATGTTATATTGTGTAAGAAGGAGTTTTTGACTAAGAGTTTTATAACTAATTAAGTTTATTAGTGTTGTTGTAGTGATTACTTCTTTTATGATAAATAAAATAAGAAACATAAATCAGAAGTGTAATGAAAAGTCCTACAAAATTTATGTTTATAAAAAGTGATTATATTACAAGATTTGAAAATAAAGAGCTTAAATCCCAATACAATTACTTTTAGTAAGATGTTTTCTCACTGAGCTTTATAGCTCACCTCATTTTATTAACTTTTCAGGAAAGCACTGAAAGACTTGATTTCGAGTTGAAATAAGTTCCTTGTAAGGTCTCAGTTCACGGCATCCTCGTCTCTTGAACCTTTCTAAGAGTTTAAATTTTGGTCTTGGTTTCATCTTTGAAAAAGTGTACAAATTAGTTGTAATTGAAGAAGATTTTCCCTTTTTTACTTTCTTTTGTAAACCTTAAAAAGTTACTTACTTGCATTTGAATAATCCCATGTATGTAAAGATATGTGTTTGTATAAATTGTGATGTTTTGGAAAAGAATGATGTTTGATTGGTAATTTATATAGGTTGCATCTTGAGTCAAGGTACTTAGCACTGAAAGGAGCCGTTCTGAGTAGGACGCACTCGGGATAGGCCGTTACATACATACATATATATATATATATATATATATATATATATATATATATATATCTTCTCATTTCTTTTCTTCCTTCTTCTTAAAAACCTCCAACAAAAAATACTAGCTAGTTTCCATCAAAAACGGCCAATTATAATTTAAATGTCTATAGGATGTTTCTTTTTAATACTTTTTAGTTGAAGAAGACCCTTTATTCTCGTAAAAGTAATTCTTTTTTACTTTTAATATACTTTCCAAAAGCTTATTGAATTGATTTACTTATATAATTTTCATACTTTTTTATATCTTTGGTATGATAGGACTTGATTATGGATATTCTATGGCTTGGAGAATTTGATCGATCAAACACTGTTAAAATCTAGTTTTTATTTACTTTTGTATGGTTTGTCTTAAATTAAGATTGTTTGAACTTTGTACGAAGTGATTTTAGGGACTTAATTTGTACATGATGGTTTGTAAGATTTAGTAAATTCTTGAATGGATTTGATTTTGGAAATAATGAACTATGAATAATTGTAATAAAATATTTTTTAGATAATATGTTTGCATTAATTTTTAAGTGAAAAAAAAACTAAACCGGTGATCCAAACCGATTTAAATGGGTTGTATTGGGCTAGGGTTGGATGGGTTTATGGGTTGAGTTGAGATTTTTTCACCCCGGTATGATTGGGTTGGGTTAATTTTTTAGGCAAACTCGACCCAAACTAACTCATGCTCACCCCTAAACTAGATTAGTAAGAATTTATTCATTTCTTTGGAGTAGGAAAGAACAAATTTTGTATATAAATATAAATGAAATTTATGGAGTTTGTAAACTTCAATTGCTATCATCCAAATAAAAATTTTGTAAGAATTAATTTGAATTTGGTCAGATTAAGCTTGGTTTGTCAAACTTCGAATCGAGCTCGAGTCTATAAAATTGGCTCATTTACCTTGTCAAGTTGAGCTCAAATATCCAACTGTTTGACTCGTCAGGCTAGTGAAT
This sequence comes from Bretschneidera sinensis, assembly GCA_023935145.1. Classification (NCBI taxonomy): domain Eukaryota; kingdom Viridiplantae; phylum Streptophyta; class Magnoliopsida; order Brassicales; family Akaniaceae; genus Bretschneidera; species Bretschneidera sinensis. The sequence continues at coordinate 56,279,968 of CM043705.1, read as the reverse complement.
CTTTTCGATTAATATAAACTTTTTTTTACATATATTATAAAATTAATATGTATTATTTTTTTTGTTTATTAAAATAAAAAATTATTACAGGCTCGTTAGCCTCATTAAGGCCTTTTAAGGCTGGTGAGCTCGAGCTTATAGGTTTTCCATATGATTGAACCGGTTCTAACATCTAGCTTTACCAGGCTTCCTCTAACAGGGCAGCATTGTTCAGCCGGTAATCCCCCATCAGAAAATGAAGAGTACCGATTTTAAAAACATATTTCCTGACAAAAAGACGTTGCTTCTCTGAAAATTATAGCTGTTGGAATTCAAATTTCAAAATAACCAACATTCAGTCAAGTAAATGTTTTATTCAGTCGACTAAATCAATATTTCAAAAGAAAAAGTATAATGTGTCAGGTATTCAGTTGACTGAATCCTAATCCCGTCGACGACAGAAATTTTATGTCCTTCATCGACTGAATAAATCATTCAGTCAACTGAATCGTGTTTTTCCAACAAAACTCCAACACTAACTGCATACAAGAAACCATTCCAGCTGGAAGTAGAAAGCCCATCTTAACAGCTAGTTCCTCATAGTGAATAGGGTTGTGCAGCACTTCTCCAACAACATACCTCCTGTTGGTTAAATTGACCCGTGATTTAGCCACTAAAAACCATGTAAAACAACATTTCATTGACAAAAATCACTTTGGTTTATGAGTGTCAATAGATGCAGATAACAATAAATTAGGGATTGCAATTTTGTTCAAATTGGCCCCACCCCAATTTGGGGAAAAATCCCCGCCCCGTTGGGGGTCGAAGACTAGGATGGGGAAAAAAAATTTCCTGTTGCCTTGGTGGGGACTTTGCTTAAATGACTGTGTTCTAATAAATTGAAAGCAGTACATAATGTATAATAAAAATATATACTGCAAAAATTCAAAGCTCTAAAATGCAAAATGTGGTGAGGCATGAAATGTAAAAAATATAGCCTGTTAAGGTGAAGACTCATAAGATTATTCACTCACTGACTTTAAGTGTCAGGTGCCACCCAGAGTTCCCCCAAACACTTCAGTAGGTGTCACCCTCATGTTAAGAGTCCACAATGAAGTGGTCAAGGGAACTCCAGGGGACAGCTGACTCTTTCTTGTTCTGCAGGTTATACTTATTTTAGGCTATATAAACATTAAACAAACTACTCATACCTATATAGTGAAGGTTGTACTCCCATGTATGCTGTCAAGGAATTTTGGACGTCTTTCCAGTAGGGGGGACCATTAGAAATGAGAGAAATCTAAATGTGGGAAATTTATCGAAATTGAACCTAGTCAGTATTGTGGGAAAGATGAAAGATAGAGAATATTTTTGAGGCAAGTGGCTGTGAGATCTCCATAATCGATCAGCTTTCTGTTCTCTCATCTCAAATGCCTATGACCCTCTGCTATCTTTTTCACAAAGATAAAAGTTTCATAGAACCTAGTAAGTGAGTTGAATTTTGGATACTCATTAGCTTTTTCATTAAACACCTTGTTTAAGACACAGATAATTTCTGCGTTAAGCATAAAAAAACTGGAGGCAGCAAATCATGAAGAAACCGTAACTCCAATTTTGGATTGAAGATGGACCACAATTGGAAGGCAGAAGGTCTTGGATCATCTTACAGCAGAAGCTGGTGGATCCCCTGCTGGAGTTGTTGATCGGTTTACGAACTCTTTTTACATGCTTTCTCTGCTTGCAAGCTGATTTAACATGGCATGAATTAAACACGATAAAATGACAGTGTTACAATAAATAGAAAGCAGTACATAACGTATGATAAAAATATGTACTGCAATAATTCAAAGCTCTAAAATGCAAAGTTTGGTGAGGCATGAAATGTTAAAAACATAGCCTGTTAAGGTGAAGACTGATAAGATTATTCACTCACTGAATTTAAGTGTCAGGTGCCACCCAGAGTTCCCCCAAACACTTCAGTAGGGCAGCGTTACCCTCAAGTTAAGAGCCCACAATGGGAGGATTAAACAAAATGGTTTCATCTGCAAACAAAATGGTTTCAGACAATATCTCTTAGTTACAACCATGGCCTCTTACCTTAGTGGTTATTGGTTCTGTATATAGGAAAATTGGGTTTGATCCCCCTCCTTGCCAATATATTTAAAAAAATAATAATAATCTCTTAATCTAACTATTACTTATATTTCAGTTTTTCTCTTAACATTCCAGGGCTGGGTTCACGCCAGAGAGGCTATTGACTTTTCCTCAATTTAAACAATTATGCGTACTGGATTGTGTCTTCATCTCAAACACTCATTTAAGCATCTCACCATCATTTTTTTTTATTTGTTAATCGAAAGTAAATGATCTCTATATCACTTTCTTTGAATCTCAACAATTCGCTTCAAATTTCATTGATATATATATTATGTGAAGAGAAAGATATTTCCTATATAAAATTTATTGAAGGTGCACACACAAAAGTCAATCAAAAGAAATATTTTTTGAAGTTTGAAGGTCTATAATTTTAATGTGATCAAAAGTTTAATTAAAAGTCCTGATCAAGCAAATGTGACCTCTTTTCTCTATATAAAGTACTTTGATTATCGAAATCTGAAAGTTATCAACTCTTTCCATCTTAAGTTTATATGATTTTATAGAATTTTTTTTTCGAATGTCGTTACAGCAACTTGAGTAAAACTTGGGAAATTGCTTCTAGAAGGTCACGAAGAAGGAGATGTAACCGATGGGCTAACCCCACAGTTACAATGTTATAGCCTTTTGAAATCATTTAAACTCAACACTAATGATAAATGAACCACACCAATCAAATATTCTTTAGCTCTTTTTTTTCTTTGCTAAATAAATAAACATTGAGAAGGAGATGGTGTGTGACCGTCTCAACACATGGGTTAGAGCTGTGTGGTTATCTTGTTCACTCCAAAAGCGACACATATTGTAAATACCCCCAAATAATGAAACACTTCACCGGTTTTCTTGTCCTGAAATATTTATTAGAACTATTTCCATGATAAGTTAAATTTCAGTCCTCTCAAGGGATGGCTAGGGCAGTTTGCTTATCATAATATTGGTAACTTTTCTTAGAAACCTAGAGAATTAGTAATGTCCATGCCATATTGCAAGGATGAAGAATTGATTCCTGAAGTTGAGATTTCCACTTAAATAGTACAAAAGATATCCAAAAAAAATTTGTACAAAAACTATGGCAGTGCTAGGGAGGCATGCCTTGAATTAATTTAAATTCTAGCATTGTATATTGACAATCAACAAGGCTGACAATTGATTCGCTGTGACCACACCAACAATTTTGATTAGTTGGGAAGCCTCCAGATAACATTTTTAAGGACTTATTGACCAAAAGTGTTACCTCAAGCTGTTTTTAAATCGTAGTGCGATTTTATTACCAATATTACACAGTCGATATAAGATGAGTTATCACATTATCTCTCTTAGAGTATAACAGAAAGATAGGTTCTTTAAGCATCAATCCAGATGTATACTCAGTTACTTTTTGATTAAACTCCATGTTTAAGACACTAATAATTTCTACATTGCTGATAAAAAACTGGAGGCATCAGAACATGAAGAAACCATAACTCCTTGTTTGGATTGAAGATGGACCAAAATTGTAAGCAGACGGACCTGGATTATCTTACAGCGGAAGCTCTTCAATACCCTGTTGGAATTGTTGATCCTGTAACTTACCATTGGTAAACAAACTCCTTTTAAGTACTTTTTCTGCATGCAAGCTGATTTAACATAGCATGAATTGAACACGATAAAATGACTGTGTTACAATAAATAGAAAGCAGTACATAATGTATAATAAAAATATATACTGCAAAAATTCATAGCTCTAAAATGCAAAATGTGGTGAGGCATGAAATGTTCAAAATCTAGCCTGTTATGGTGAGACTGATAAGATTATTCACTCACTGACTTTAGGTGTCAGGTGCCACCCATAGTTCCCCCAAACACTTCAGTAGGGTTCACCCTCAAGTTAAGAGCCCACAAAGAAGTGGTCAAGGGAACTCCAGGGGACAGCTGACTCTTTCTTGTTCTGCAGGTTATACTTATTTCAGGCTATATAAATATTAAACAAACTACTCATACTTATATAGTGAAGGTTGTACTCCCATGTATGCTGTCAAGGAATTTTGGACGTCTTTCCAGTAGGGGGGACCATCAGAAATGAGAAAAATCTAAATGTGGGAAATTTAACGAAATTGAACTTAGTCAGCATTTTGGGAAAGATGAAAGATAGAGAATATTTTTGAGGCAAGTGGCAGTGAGGTCTCCATACTCGATCAGCTTTCTGTTCTCTCGTCTCAAATGCCTATGATCCTCTGCTAAAGACAAAAGTTTCATACTAAAATAGACATTTTTATTTTGCTATGCTCACAGAAGGAGATAGAACCTGAGTCTCATATATGAAAAACTTAAAGATAATACTAATAGGCATTGCTTATAACTAATACGTGATTAACCTCGGTAACAAGGTTTTAATCAGGTAATCCTTGGATTAAATAGATCGTAGTGAGAAATGAATAGTTACTGCATACAATAGCTTGGAAAAAAGGGAGGACAAATGATAGGTGCAAATATGATTCAAAAGTTTAAGCTCATGAGCCTTGAGCCCAAATCATGTATATAAGTCGCTCTTATTTTTATTTTGTTTTAGATATGGGATAACTCACATGTGAACATCCCAACAATCGCATTGTGGCTAGTGACCTCAATGATCTTCTCTTTCATCTTGCCTGCAACTCATGGGATTATGACCAAAATATATTTTTCCTGACAGATTTCCCTCAATCTTGAACAAAACAAACAAAACAAAACACATTGTAAATAATTGCATGGGAGGAACTCACTCTGAGAATATGGGAGTACTAATCTAATCTGGCTGATCAAATTTAAACACAGAAAATTTCTTTAATTTTTCAATGTGGGATAAAGGACAAAGAGTAATACCACACAAAAAATGGTCATTTTACAATTTAAATTTGCAACGAAATCATTTTAGAATTAGACTAATTAATAAATTCAAAATTCAAAAGAACGAAGCTACATGATAAATTCTTTGCATTCTATACATATATAAATTGAAAAAATACCCCGTCACTGTATAATAACAATAACCAACATATATAAATTGAAAAAATAACCCAAACTTATAATCCGTAGGAATCAAACTTGGGACTTGGTTGTTCCAGGGCTTCAGTCTAGACCACTAGATCAAGGTCTCATCACTGCATCACTGCATCATTCATATTCATAATATAGGCTTAAATGGTATTTTTTCACTGCAAAAAATAAAAAATAAAAAACCTCTATACAATTCCCAGATAATTCTGAACACTCCAGTGAATGCTTAGTGGTTTGATTCCATTTTGTGCAAAACACAATCTTTCGCTGGACTTCATTGTATTATTGAGGCAATATGCCGAAATCTCTATATAATAGTTAAACATTCATTTAAGCTTCTAACCTTTTTTTTTTTTTTTCTTTTTCTGCTTTCTTTTGTTAATCTAAAATTTATTAAAGGTGCACACAGAGCAGATATATATTGAAGTTTACGATGATAATTAATCATTATCGTCTCCTGAATATTTATCAGAATATTTTACAGCTGAGTCATCTACGAAATACAATTAATAGAAAAAACTCGTTCTCTTAGACACCCTCATGTAGATCATCTCAAGGAAATTCCATCTTCACTAAGTTTCCAGAAGTGAACCTGGTCAGAATTGTGGGAAGGATGAATATTGGTAGAGAATAGTATCAACAGTAGTGGCCTTAATCCCTCCTCTCGTCTCCTCTTGGCACGTCACATGTTCATTCTTTTTCATTGCTACAAAACTAATTAATTCAAATTATAAATGATTATTTTGAAATATGAATTGAGGTTTAAACAGTCTTTTAATTTAGAATGAAGATAACTATACCCCCATTTTAGACCCTTATCCTTAACGAATGATAAGTCATACGTAGAAAAACTGATTCACATACTTTTCTTTTACTATGAGTTACCAATGAACTTTCTTACAACTCATCAGTCGATTTTCCATAAAATTTTGGGTCTCAATAGTAGGTATTTAAAATTGTACTTCAAATCTTGGTACTGTTTCTGTTTGAATGACTATGGGAAAGCCACGTGTTCAAATTTACAACTTTTGTGTGGTCCTCGTTATACCTATGACTATGAACTCAACCGTGTTCAACTTCCATTAATTACATAGGAATTTGTATATGCCGGAATCTGGTTAATTGGGAGCAAGCTGTTTTGTTTTGTTATAGACATATCTTTGTGAAAAGCTGAAAAGGAAAGGCTGGATAACTCACTTCACAATTATTCTCTTTCTTCCATTTTGGACATAGTTGCGTCCAGGTTCACTGTGTAAGTAAAGCTTCATTTCCTCATATATATATTTTTCTTTGCTTAATATTGAAAAGGGGCTAGAAAGTAATTATACAAGAATTAAATCCCAGGAAATCACTATAAATAGATGCTCCGTTTGCCATTTCCATTCCATTCAAAATGAAACTGATTAAGTTGGAATTAACCCACAAATCAGGTGTTCCCTAGAGTTCCCCTGAATACTTCATTGGGGGCTCTTTCTAGCTCTCAAACATTAGGGTTGCTCCAATACCTTACTGAAGTGTTTGGGGGAACTCCTGGTGTCACTTGATACACACTACTCAATATATATGTTTCATTTGGTTAAACTGCAGTTTCAATTTTTGGATTTTAAAATGATTTTTAAACTATTTTTGATACAACTATGGAACTAAAATCTGTTTATAGCATATATGGTATAATAACAATTAACATAACTTTTCTGATATAAATTTAGCTTTTTAGAGATTGTTTTTCAACTTTTGATTTTTCTGAAAAAACTATTTTTAAGAGTGTCCGTACTTGTTGGAAATCACCTTGACAAGATGCTCAGGTGGTGATCTTCCAAACACCCAAGTCTAGAATGACTTGTAGAAAGAAAAACAGCAATTGAAAGCAAGAAAGAAAAGAAGACAAGCGATTTGTTATCGAGGTTCGGAAATAGCCTACATCCCCGTGAGTTCCTCTGAACTCTCTGCACTAAATCAATGGTTCTTTACAATTACAGCAACTCTCTCCAAGAAACCTCAAGTTCTTGAAGGAACAAAGAAGAGAACAAGAAAGACTATCACTTTCTATACTAATCTCTCTCTTTTCAACCAGCCTCTCTACAATGAGTCCCTCTTGTATGTCTGTGTCTTTGCACTCTCACACAATTCTCTCTTGTATGTCTGTCACACACACACTTGTGTCTTGTATCACAATGTGCTTCACATCTTATGTTATGAGATTGAACCTAGGTGACCCTTTATATAGTGCACCAACTTCTTGTCCAATCTTGTGTGTCATTCTCCACCCTTAGATCATGAGAACCACTAAACCATGGCCCTCCATCAATCCTAAGTGGTTCTACGCGTTTTAACCTTGCATCCACGCACCTAAGAGGAGGTTCAAGCAAGCTGTCCATGTGTGCTTCAGTTTGCCTAGCGCCTAGGCGCTGAACATGGGTTGGTGCGGCGCTGGGCAGAGCACCTTTGCACCATGTTTTGGATGGTGCGATGCTGGTGGAGGGGCGGTGCGGCACTGCCTTGCTTCCAGCTGCATCCTTGCTGGGCGGTGAGGCGCTGGTGAAGGAGCGGTGAGGGGCACACTGATGCTGCCCTTCACACAGCAGTGCGCACAACTTTGCTTTGTTGATTAGGGGTGTGCACACACACCCAAATTGATGCACACACATGTGTGCACTCCTTTAACATGCTGTATTTTAATCTTCCAACCTTCTTTTAGACTTTAACCTTCTTTGAACCATGTTTAGACATGTTTAAACCTTAGATAAATACCAACAATCTCTACCTTTGTCTAAGTGTTTAAACCCGAACCATTTTGCAGAGAACTTCAAGATCCAAACTCATCTTGAGTCATCAATCAATCGACTCCATTCCTAAGAAGTCCAAGGCAAGGATCGGACCCTCTTAGAGGTAGAACCTTGGTGCCTAAATCTGCAGGACTTTCCTTCGTGGTCTTCTTTTCAACATGAATTCATCCTTTCGTACCATTTTTCGGAATGTAATAATACCGAACATCCATATGCTTCGTCCCCTCATGGAACACCGGATTCCTCCACAAGTACCACGCACTTTGGCTATCCAAAGACACCACTACCTGCTCTTTTAGGACCTCCCACTCATCTAACAACCGTTTGCACCCCATAGCCTCTTTTATAGCTTCCATAGCCGCTATGCATTCTGCCCCGGTTGTTATGAGTACTACGACCAGCTGCCACTGAGCCTTCAAGTACCTCAGCAACCACTTCATCCCAAGCCAATGCTTCTTTTCGGGACTACTCACAAATCTGCTGAGAACACCCATTGCCCAAGAAACCTTGAACCAGTTTTTCTCCTTTTCTTGGATTATACACATCCCAAGGATCTTTTGTGTAAGGCTGAGATCCTTCCTCTCAAACTCCTCATTGAGTTGAGATGTAAACCTTTCCATTCTCTTCCTACTGTTCCGAACCAATAACACATCAATGACATAGATGAGGATACTCACCATCTTCTCCACCTTGTGTCTAGGTGAGAAAGTTTCTGTGAAATCTATGTCATCTCTTCTTGTGAACCCATTCGCCACCAGCCTAGGCTTGTTCTGGACTTCATCATCTAGAGGGTACCCTTCTTTGATCTTGTAAGTCAGCTTACAATCCACAACTCTCCGATTTCTCAGAATGTGCACCAATTCCTAGAAGTTGTTCTTGCTCAAAGAATCAATTTCTTCCTCCATAGCTAGCTTCCATCTTGGCGAATCCTTACATCCCATGGCATCAATGTAAGTCTCTTGTTCACTCATCTCTCCTTCTGTCCAAGGAGCTGCTGCATCCGCAGCATCTGTAAACCCATATCTTGAAGGTGGTCCGACCAGCCTTCTTTCCCAGTCTCTTGTGACTTGATAGTCCTTCCGACTCCCATCATCATCAACCTCTAGTTCAACCTCTTCACGAGTGTCCTGAGCTTGGCATTCATCAATGGGCTCTACCAGGTCCGAACCCTCTTGCCTTCCTTGCTATATCTGAACTGAATTCTCTTTGATGCTATGCTCCGCAAGAACCACACTGGTTTTCCTACTAGCCCCTGCAGGGTTAGTTTTCTCCAAGTAGGGAAATAACAATTCATTAAAAATAACATCCCTACTTATAATGAGTTTCAATCCTTCTTTCTCTAAGGACCACAACCTATGCCCCTTAGCCCCTTCCCTATATCCTAGAAACACATATTTTCTAGATCCTGGGCTAAGCTCATCATCCTTTTGTTGTGCATATGCAGCACACCCAAAAGTTCTAAGGTTCTCCAACTCAAGGAGTTTTCCACTCCACATATCTTCGGGAGCCTTGAGCTCTAAAGCTCTAAAAGGTGATCTATTAACCAAATATGTAGCAATAGACACAGCTTCCCCCCAAAAACATTTGGGTAATCCGGATCCATCTAACATGCACCTAACCTTTTCCATAAGGGTCTTATTCATCCACTTAGAAACTCCACTTTGCTGAGGGCTTTCCACAACCGTCCTATGTCTTAGAATCCTATTTAACCTACAGAATTGATCAAGTTCTTTGTTAAAAATTTCTAGGCCATTATCGGTTCTTGTCCCCTTAACTACTCTACCCATTTGAGTCTCTGCTATCCTTTTCAACACCACTAATTTATTCAAAGCATTTGATTTATTTTTAACCAAATAAACCCAAACCTTTTTTGAATAATCATCAATTAAAGACAGAAAGTAAATGTTACCTCCCTGTGTTGGTGTCCTTGCTGGTCCCCAAAGGTCCTCATGAATGTAGTCAAGAATTCTCTTAGACTTGTGCACTCTGGTGTTGAAGCTGACCCACCAAGTAGGCCATCCTTGCTGAAAATTTGCAGGCCCTCTTCGCTCATATGTCCCAAGCGAGTGTGCCAAAGGACTGCCAAATCCATCTCAGCCATCAAGCTTGCTACTTGATCCTTGATCTCCATGTCTTCGATCATCTCATAGATTCCATCCTTCATTGCTGCTTTGATCACTACCAAAGATCCCTTGGTTACCTTGATCTTTCCTCCCTCTATCTTGCATGTGTATCCCATGGAATCAAGTTTCCCCAATGAGATCAAATTCCTCCTCAAATCCGGGAGATATCTCACATCTTTCAGCAACCTTGTCATTCCATCAAACATCCTCACTTGGATGTCTCTCATGTCCCTCACTTGGTAAGAAATATCATTCCCCAAGAAAACCCTTTCATCATTGGTTTCCTTGAAATTCTTGAACCAACTCCGGTGAGGGCACATGTGATGAGTGCACCCAGAATCCAAGATCCATTTCCCGCTGCCTTCTTGCCCTTTTCTCACACTTGAGCACACAACAAGAACATTATCATCTTGCTGTTCTGTCTTGGCAACCGAAGCCTCTCCATTCTTGGTATGGCTTCTTCCTCTATCCCTCATCTTCTTGCAATATTTCTTGACATGACCCTCCTTATGGCAATAGTAGCAACTCTTCCCTCCAACTCTCGGTTTGGAGTGCTCTCTCCCATGGCTCTCTCCTCTACCTCTGTCCCGGTAGTAGCCATGCATGTTGTTGTGCATTCTCCCATGGCTCTCTCCTCTACCTCTGTCCCGGTAGTAGCCATGCATGTTGCTGTGCACTCTCCCATGGCTTTCTCCTCTACCTCTATCCCAGTAGTAGCCATAGTTGCTACCATACCGAGTTGCTGTCCTTTTTTTAAAGAACAGCCTTATTCTACTTGATGCACTCCTCATCTTGGCATCAAGATTATCTTGCAACTCTTTATTAGGATCATATTTAAAAGTAAAGATTCATTTAAGAAGATACCTCTTCTTAGGGAGAGTCTTGGCAAGAAACAAATCATCTAGTTTCTTCCATATTGCAGCTGGATCTTCCAAGTCTCTGCACTCCTTTGTGACATTATCCGACATGTGCAAGAAGATGGTGATGTATGCCATCTTCTTCATTTCATTCCGCTGGTCCTCCGTGGTACTTGCTGGAAAAGCGTCATCTCCTCCAATCTCCAAGTCCACTTTTTGTTGCACAAGAACTGCCTTGATCTTCCGCTTCCATAGGGAAAAATCTCCCTTTCCATCAAACTTCTCAATACTGAAATTTGAACCCATCTTGCAGAGAAGATCCCTTGATTTATGCAGTACCCACAAATGCTTTCTTCAACCTCAAGAACACGATCGAAAATGGATCTTAACACCGTTCTTGAATCACCTTCAAGAACATGATCTGATCTTGATCTTTACACCGTTCTTGAATCACCCAAGAAGTTGATCTTTGATTCTTGGAGTCTTGACTCCGTCACCTTCTTGTTCTTGCTCCGATTCCCAACTGTGCAAGCTCCTCCGGCTCTGATACCACTGTTGTGGTATTTCCTCTAGCTCTGATACCACTGTTGGAAATCACCTTGACAAGATGCCCAGGTGGTGATCTTCCAAACACTCAAGTCTAGAATGACTTGTAGAAAGAAAAACAGCAATTGAAAGCAAGAAAGAAAAGAAGACAAGTGATTTGTTATCGAGGTTCAGCAAGAGCCTACGTCCCCGTGAGTTCCTCTGAACTCTCTGCACTAAATCAATGGTTTTTTACAATTACAGCAACCCTCTCCAAGAAACCTCAAGTTCTTGAAGGAACAAAGAAGAGAACAAGAAAGACTTTATCACTTTCTATACTAATCTCTTTCTTTACAACCAGCCTCTCTACAATGAGTCCCTCTTGTATGTCTGTGTCTTTGCACTCTCACACAATTATCTCTTGTATGTCTGTCACACACACACTTGTGTCTTGTATCACAATTTCATTCACATCCTATGTTATGAGATTGAACCTAGGTGACCCTTTATATAGTGCACCAACTTCTTGTCCAATCTTGTGTGTCATTCTCCACCCTTAGATCATGAGAACCACTTAACCATGGCCCTCCATCAATCCTAAGTGGTGTTGTGCATTTTAACCTTGCATCTACGCACCTAAGAGGAGGTTCAAGCAAGCTGTCCATGTGTGCTGAATTGGGGCCGGTGCGGCGCTGGGCAGAGCACCTTTGCACCATGTTCTGGACGGTGCAGCACTGGTGGAGGGGCGGTGCGGCACTTCCTTGCTTCCAACTACATCCTTCCTGGGCGGTGAGGCACTGGTGAAGGAGTGGTGAGGCGCACACTGATGCTGCCCTTCACACAGCAGTGCCCACAACTTTGCTTTGTTGATTAGGGGTGTGCACACACACCGAAATGGATGCATACACATGTGTGCACTCCTTTAACATGCTGTATTTTAATCTTCCAACCTTGGTTTAGACTTTAACCATCTTTGAACCATGTTTAGATATGTTTAAACCTTAGACAAATACCAACAGTACTAACTTATGTTTCTTGAAACCAAGTAGGAAATAATCCTCAGGTGTCCCCTAGAGCTCCCCTGAACACTTCATTGGGGGATCTCTCTTACTAAAATATTAGGGTTTGCTCTAGTATCTTACTAAAGTGTTTGGGGGAACTCTAGGTGTCATTTGATATATATACTACTCATCCATTGATTAACCAATATGTTTACCATTTGGTTTAATTATAGTTTTGGTTTTTGGATTTCAAAATGGATTTTGAAATACTTTTTCCTAAAATAGCTGTGAACCTAAAAGTTATTTAGTATTTGGTAAAGTAGTTATTAAAATATATTTTTTTACACAAATTCAGCTTTTTAAAAATTGTTTTTCAGCTTTTAATTATTTTCATAAACCTTTGGGATATTTGGCTTAACTTATGTTTCTTGAAACAAAAGCCTTTTTAGAATCTTTTACCAAATGTTTTGTTCAGATTATGAGATTTTCATAGATTTTTCATGTATATCTGCTTGTTCATATCTTCATGAAAAAATACTGCTGAAAGTAGTTTAAAAGTATTCATCATTAAGATTATTATGGTTGCAAGTTAAACAGTTGTAAACTAAACCAAAATTCACTCTCACATCAAGAAAGTTTAGTTATTCATTTTCTTGTACAAATGAATCAATTAAGTCTGATTCGTAAGTCCTGCTAGCCAGAAATATGTTCAGTTAAATGTTGTAAATTGAAAGTTGTAACTGATTCAGTGGAGTAATTCGTTAGTCCTGTAGTTCATGGAAGTATATATGTTGCAACTGATTCACCGCACTAACTTCTAACTAAGTAAAAAAATATAAACACCATAAATAATTCAAGATATATATTACATGCGTGTCTTGTGTTTCATAGGAGCGACAACAACTTTTTTTTCATCATATTAATAATTACATTTTCCAATATTTATTTTTAATGTATATGGATCTTAGAAAATTCAAAAGAATAGGAAATTAAAATTGAAAATAATATAAAATAAAAATGGAAGTTAAAAGAAGAACTTTTTCCTTTGTTTTATGTTTGGATGTAAAAGTAAAGTTAAGAGGAAAAATAACACAATTTAACAAAACTAATAGGAAAAAATGGGTGTCCAAGGAAACTTTTATTTTCATTTTCCTTAGTATGTTAATTTGTTTTGTGTTAAAGAGGAAAAACCTAAAAGTGTACATTGACATTATAAGGAAGCTACTGTTGACATTGTTTGTTGATGGAAGGATTAAATTTTGAGGTTTGTCAAGGTAAATGAACGTTCTAGGACTATCATTGAAATTTTGTTACTTGTCCTATTGACAATATATGTTTCCTCTTGCAGCTCACGTTAAGGTTTGGGACCAAAATCCCTTCGAACATGATTTGTTGGAAACCCTAGAGCGAAATTGGGACTTTTAAAAACCAAGAAATGATTAAATAGTTTTTTTTTTCATTAAAAGATTTGTTTTCTAATTGAATATGTATTATTGTAGATTATCCAGAATTTACATGTTATGTTTGTTCTTGAACATATATATATATATATATATTGAGTACACGTACAGGAGGGAATCAAACCTAGGTCTCATATATAAAGGACCAGGAGGTAATGACCAGCTAATCACTAAGCCAAAAAAAACAAAAGTTTTTAACACATTTTAATTTTATACGTAACTAAAAAATTTAAAATAAAAAAGGTTTTCACTTTTCTTTCTTTTTTTCTTTCTCTTTATAGTGAGCCACAACAAAGTAATCTCAATTTCATCTTTCATTTCTAAGCTTTCTCATTCACATTGTTCAATAGTACTTCTTTAGGAGCACAATGGTAAAACTTATTACAATTATAACAATTTAACTTTAGAGTTGTTATACCTTATTTCATTTTTGTTGCCTCTTCTTGACCTCTTATAGAGAAAGAGTTCGGACCTTTTTTCTCCTTGCTTTGATGAGTTGTTATTGTCCCTACCACCTTTTCTTCAACCAAGACCTCATATGCATTCTTGGCTTCTTTGACTTTTCCCATCTCCAAAATTCTCCTCTTTCTTTGGAAAAGAGCTTCTAATAGAGATCTTTCCTCTTTTCTCAATCATGTATCCCGATGTCATTCACATTTTCTCAATTTCTATTTATTTCATCGACAATGGCCAAAACTCTTGAAAGTTGTTCCGAAATTGTTTCAAACTCTTTTATATGGAGAGATTCAAACTCACCTCTAAGACTTTGTAGATAAACTCTTTTGACCTTGTCGATTTCCTTGGGAGAATCTTCGTCGCCTCCCTTGCTCGAAAGCATATATCCGCATTTGCAACTTTCTCAAACATGGCATCATCTACATTGGACCTATATTTATGGGCCAAAGTTTGTAATGGCCCCATAAGTTTTCAAGTTATTTTTAATTGAATATGAGCCTTAATTCTTGATTAAAAGAAAATTTTGTGGATTGGAGATTTCTACATCAAGATTTTTTGGGTTCTTTTCAGACTCCTATTTTGGTAAAATTTTCATATTTCTACTCCTTTAAATTTTTAGGTTGTTTTCTAGGCTATTTTTCAGCAAGAATTTGAGATATTTTTGAGTTCTAACCTTTTCTAGGTTAAAGAAAACTTATTAAACTTGATTCTAGAACTTTGTTTGACATGATTTGATTTTAAATTGATGGATTTATAGGTTGTTGAAGTTGGGAGAAATTATGAAGAAAATTTGGAAATTTTATGTTGAAAAATTAGGATGTTGGAGTTTGATTTAAGTTGTGGGTATTGTAATTAAAGTTATGGATTTGATTTAATGTCATAAATTGGAGAATTTCTTCGTAAGAATTATAAATTTTCACGGAAATTGTTAAGATAAGAAAGTTTAGAAGGAAATAAGAAAAGTTTGTGTTGGGTATTGTTAAGAATATAAGTTTACAATTATGGAAGTACAAAGTTTGATGGGTTCATTAATTAGTGAAGTTGGAATGTGAATTTATGGTGGAACTTTGAATACTCTTGAACTATAGCATGAAAGAAACTAAAATTTGCAATTTGAAATAGCTTTAAAAAAGTAAGCTTTGAAGTATAATAATTTTTGGAACTAAAGGAATACCTTATGTTAAAAGGATTTTTAGTGAGAAAACTAAAGCTTGAGAAGAATTCTATTAAATCGATATTTTGGTGGTTATGAGAATTAATCTAAGTTAGTGTTTGAAAATGTAAATCTTGTGGGTTTAAAATCTTGGTGGTATAAAGATTATTGGATTGGTATGATTCCTTAGAAAAATGGAAGAAGTAGTAAGTAAATTTAATATCATTGTCTTGAGTTATGAATCACATTTTGTTAAGGAAAGGAAAGAAAGAATAAGGAAAGGTAAACAAAGAAAAGGAGACTTGTGGGATTGTAGTCTTTTGATTAATTCTTGTAATTTCTTGATAAATAATTATTAATTTGATGCAGAATAGGTAGACGAAGCAGAACAGATGGCCCTAGACTACCTAGAACGGTTGGACTGCTCCAAATCTAAGGGTACGGTTTATATCGTTTTACGTTTCGGTCCGGATCGGGCCCCGGAGACCCTAGTCTGATTTGAAATGGGCTTCTGAATAAAACTGATTACATTTTAATCAGCATGGTGGGATTTTAACCAAAAAACGACATTTAGGCCTCCAATTTAGCAGCTTTCAGTTTTTGGGAAATTTCCTATTTTGTACTTGCCTAATTTCAATTTTCCTTTTCTTTTTACTTTAACCTTATAAATATGGAGGCTATGTAATATTAGGGATTATTATTTTTCTAAATAAAAAATTAGAGTTTCTTTTCTCTTCGTGAGAACTACCGTATTGAGGGCTGAAGGCACAGTTCTTCTTTCTAGTTCTTTCTTCCGCTAGCGTTTTACGTCATAATTACTTGTATACTTCGTGGATTTTAAAAGTAGATCGTATGTTCTTTAGGTGTGGTGGAAGAACGAAGTAAAGGTAAGGAAAAAGTCCAAGAATAGCACTCGGTGCTATAAAGGTGAGTTTCAATTTACTCTTAGTAAGCCTAACGTAATAAATGATTATGAAAATGCATTGATAATTAGATAATAATTTTTATTGGTATATGGATGTATAAGGAAATAATGATATGAATTTCTTGATATTTTAGTAATTGTTGTAGATGGAATGATTGTAATATGATTGGTTGTGGATTTTGTGTTGAAACTAGAGATATTATTAATGCATTCTATGGACATGACTTGTAAAGATAGTATTGAAAAGAATCATACTGGAAAGGATATGATTCCACCTAGTGCAGGTTATTACCTAGGTGGAGGGTCGTATGGATCTCGCCTAGTGTAGATTGTTCCATAGGTGGAGGTTATGTATGGACCTCGCCTAGTTTAGGTTGTTACCTAGGTGGAGTGTATATATGGACCTTGCCAAGTTTAGGTTATTATCCAGGTGTAGCGAATGATAGGATCCCGCCTAGAGTAGGTTGTTACATAGGTGGAGGGAATGATAAGATCCCGTAGGTTGTTACCTAGGAGGAGGGGATCTGAAATTTTGAAAAAAAAATGCAATCTGTACCGGTACATGGGGAGGTGTCCCTTTTGTGTTATAATTAACTCAAGGAAGAGAAAGGAATTTAAAATGGGAAATGAATGGTCAGCTTTTTACATTTGTGTTGTGAGTTTTAAATTACTCGTAAGCGCACGAGTCGTTTGCAATAGTGGCGTGCAAGTGCGAGGTCGAATCCACAGGGAATTGCGTTGTGAAAATATATTTTTATCTAAACTAATCCTATTTTAACATAGTTCCGAATTTTAGATTGTATCTTGCAAAGAAATATAAACGAAACTAAATTGATTTAAAAACAACTGATAAAAAGACTAAGGTTTTCTGAATCCACCCCACCTAAGTAAAGCATATATCTTCATGTTTTATATAAAAATAATCTATCAAATCATTCCATGAATCCACCATTATACAAATCACGGCGAATACCCAAACTAAACCAAAATCATCCAATATATCCATTTAATTCACAAATCACAATGAATATCCAATCTAATTTGAATGATCCGTTGTATCTGGCAAATGAAACACAAGGAATATCCAATTTAACAATTTAAAAACAATCAATCATAAGAGTTTACTCAAACAATTGAAATAGAACATTTATACTAAAAATATCAGAATTGTACGAACATATCTGAAAATATAATTCTAAACAATGGCGAGGCTTCATCTTCAACCTTAGATGAAGATTTTAGCCTTGCATAATTATGAACATAATTTTCACACTTACAGTGCTAAACATTTAAACTTTAAAACTTAAAATAAATTAAAACTAACAATACATGGATAGAGAGATTCCACTCGCAGCTGTCTTGCGGCGCTTCTCCTCTTAGTAGCAAAGCCTTCGAGATCCACCAGAATGCTAGCAGAAGTCCTCCAGATTGCACACCAATTGCTTTAGTGAGGTGGGGCTCTTATAGGAAAACTCAAGAGTGTAATGTGTTTCAAATTCGATGTGGGATACTGCCCGAGTGCACTCGATCACAGTCTTGTGCGCTCGAGCGTAGCATGGTGCACTGCCTGACCTTTGTCTACTAAAACTGCCATAACTTTCTCTAGAAAAATCATTTTTATGAGCCGTAAAATTCCTGAGAAAATAGACATCTGGATCTTTCCAAGCATATATAGCTCATCTCCCAGTTCTGCCTGAATCAATACAGTAAAATCCACAAAAATGACTGATCTGCCACGCTGAAATCACACACAGCCTGACCTTTGTCTACAAAAACTGCCATAACGTTTTCTAGAAAAATCATTTTTATGAGCCGAAAAATTTCTCAGAAAATAGACATCCGGATATTTCAAAGCATATATGCCTCATCTCCTAGTTCTTCCTGAATCAATACAGTAAATTCCACAAAAATGACTGATCTGTACAGGCAATTCTGGCAATTTTAGTGATATTCCTTTCGAAGTGCTTGTAAACCTGTAAAACAACGAAAACAACTCAAAGTAACAAATTCCTAAGCTAACAAATGGAAATTAAGGGGCCAAAATATGCAATATTTGGCACTGATCAAATACTCTCAAACTTACATTTTGCTAGTCCCTTAGCAAAACAAAATAAAAAATTAAATGAAAAACAAAGAACATAAAGATAAGTTCATCACTCATGGTATCCAAAAATTTAAGGAGCACTTAAAACCATGATATTCATTCATGAGTAAGCTTAAAAAAGATATAACCCATCTTCACAATGAATAGAAATTTTAAAACCTAATTACTTACAAGAGGCAGGTTAAGACATCACAAGCTTGAATCAGTGTAAAGTGAATTAGCATATACAGATGAGGTTTCCAAATAACTTCAATGTACAATGTCTCCATGTCTCAAGATTTCAAGGAATTTTTCATCAGAATGAACAACGATGGCATAGTTTTATTTTTTTTATTATGAGGCTCTGCTATGTTTAGTTTCCTTAAGCTTTCTAATTGACCCATGTATCGAGTGTTGAGCTAACAACTCCCAAACCAGATGGTTTTAGGGCATTAGGTGTAAAAACACCCCTACGCACATACTAACTCGAGTAAAAAAGGCTACGAAACTAAATTGGCCTTAATGCTACCAAGAAAATTCCCACCTTTTGACGTGAACACTCACTGCTTACTGAGGCAAGAGGTCCAGTTACTCAGCGAAAAGTTTCACAATGATCATTATGAATAGATGGTTTTAGGGCATTAGGTGTAAAGACACCCCTAAGCACTTACTAACTCGAGTCAAAAAGGCTACGAAACTGGCCTTAATGCTACCAAGCAAAATTTCCACCTTTTGACGTGAACACTCACTGCTTACTAAGGCAAAAGGTCTAGTTACTCAGTGGAAAGTTTATTGATGGTCATTATAATTTATTTTTTTTATTTTTTTTACATTTCTATGCCAAAGTTTTTATCTTACAAGTCATCCAGTTTCAATTCAGTCAAGGAAACATACACATTAAAATCGCATGTTATACGTCACACAATTTTGTGCTAATGTTCTCGTGTCAGATTATATCAAACATGTGAATTCTCAAATGCCTAAAGTAAGTAACAAAGTTTTAAAACTCTATCATCAAATCATGTGTTCACAATTTTAAGCTCATCAATGACATCACATCACAGTATTTGTTTAGATCAACTAAAATTTCAAAATAACATGAGCATGCATTTACCTTCTTTTTTTTTTAAATGAAGAAAAACAACAACAAATTAGGACAAAGTGTGTGTAATGTGTCTCCTATACCCCCAAACTTAAATTATACATTGACCCCAATGTGTGAAAAATATGAAAATAGTTGACCTAGGATATGGAGAACTATCTGGACTGGTATGGCTTATAGCATACCCCCAAACTTGATCTGATGTACGCTTTGTGCTTGAAAAATAAAGACTGGAAAACAAAAAAAAAACTAGAGAAAAACAGTAACACGAAATATATAAAATAATAAACAAACAGAAAGGATATGCTGTGGGGTGCCTCCCAAGAGCACTAAGTTTAAAATCTTCAGCCAGACTCTCCATAGTAGACGACACTCAATCTGAGTAACTAGGATCCTCCAACAATATCGTCCCAATTTCCGGACTCCTCAACTCCAAGAATGGTTTTAGCCTCTGTCCATTCACGTTGAAAGTGTTACCATTCTTTGGATCCTCAATCTCGATGGCCATATGAGGAAAAACCGACTGAATAACCATCGAGATTTGAGCTTGCTTGGAAAAAGATGCAGGCGTGAATTGTAAAGAAGAAATTTTTGACTAGGCTCAAAAGCTCGTCTCAAAATGTTCTGGTTATGAGTCTTCTTTATTTGTGCCTTGTACAACCGCGCACAATCATATGCATCATTCTGTGGCTCCTCTAATTCATTAAGTTGGACCTTCCTTTATGAGCCAGCCTTTGAAAGATTGAAGTTCAACTGCTTGATAGCCTAATACACTCGATGCTCTAATTCTACCGGAAAGTGACATGCTTTTCCGTACACAATACGATAAGGAGACATGCCAATTGGCATCTTGAAGGGTGTCCGATATGCCTACAGTGTATCAGTCAATCGCAAAGACCAATCCTTTCTACTAGGGTTCACAGTTTTCTCCAAAATGTGCTTGATCTCGCGATTATGAATTTTCACTTGTCCACTCATCTGCGGGTGATACGGGGTGGCAACCTTATGTGTGATGAAATACTTCTTTATCAACTGCTTAAAAATCCGGTTGCAAAAGTACTTAACTCCATCACTTATGATTGCTCGAGGCGTACCAAAACAAGCAAAGATAGTGTCCTTCAAAAATTGGACCACAACTCTGTGTTCATTGGTCTTGTATGCAATGACCTCCACCCATTTGGAAAGATAATCCACAGCAACTAGAATGTATAGGTAGCCAAAGGAGTTTGGGAAAGGTCCCATAAAATCAATGCCCCACACGTCAAAAATCTTAACAATTAGAATGAGGTTGAGGGGCATCATATTCCTCCTAAAAAGACTCCCTAGCTTTTGGCAACGCTCACAAAATACACAGTAGGTGTGAGAGTCTCGGAATAGGGTAGGCCAATAGAATCCACATTGCAAAATCTTTGTAGCGGTCTTCTTAGCACTGAAATTGCCTCCGCAAGCATGATCATGACAAAAGGTGATGACAGTAGATTGGTCATGCTCAGGAATACATCTTCTGATGATCTAATCGGGACAATACTTAAACAGGTAAGGATCATCCCAGAAAAATTGTTTCACCATGGCCAAAAAATTTGATTCATCTTGTCGCCTCCAATGTAAAGGCATTTGACCGGTGACAAGATAGTTCACTATATCGGCAAACAATGGTGTGGGATTGTGTGCAATGTGCATCAATTGCTCATCAGAAAAGGTCTCAAAAATAGGAACGACGGCCTCAGTGAAATCCACTATCAACCTAGACAAATAGTTCGCCACCACATTTTTGGAATCTTTCTTATCCCGAATCTCTATGTCAAACTCTTAACGTAACAAGATTGATTGGATAAGACGAGATTTAAAATCTTTTTTGGAGAAAATATACTTCAATGCTGCATGATCCGAGTAGATAATGACTTTCGATCCTAACAAGTAGGATCTGAAATTGTCCAATGCAAAAACGACTGCTAGCAACTCCTTCTTAGTGGTAGAGTAATTGAGTTGTGTGTCGTTTAGAGTTTTGCTTGCATAATAGATAACATGGGGAAGTTTATCAACACACTGCCCCAAAACGACTCCAACAGCATAGTCTGATGCATCTCACATAATCTCAAAAGGCACACCCCAGTTGGGTGGCTGAATAATGGGTGTGGACGTAAGAATCTTCTTCAGATCCCCAAATGCTTTCTTACAGTCTTCATCAAATACAAGTGGGGCATCCTTCAGCAATAACTTGCACAAGGGCCTGGCGATCTTGCTGAAATTCTGGATAAATCGCCTGTAGAAGCCTGCATGGCCCAAAAAGATCGAACCTCTTTCACCGTACGTGGGGTTGGAAGATTGGAAATCAGGTCCAACTTCGCTTTGTCGACCTCAATCCCCTGATGAGGTACGACATGCCCCAGTACAATACCTTGCTTGACCATAAAATGGCACTTCTCCCAATTAAACACAAGGTTATTCTCCTTGCACTGCACTAAAACCAAAGTGAGACAGTGCAAGCACTCTTCAAATGATGAACCGAAGATGGAGAAGTCATCCATGAAAATCTCTAAGAACCACTCTACCATGTCAAAGAATATGCTGACCATGCACCGCTGAAAAGTAGTGGGTGCATTGCGTAACCCAAAGGGCATGCGACGAAAGGCAAATTCCCCAAAAGGGCAGGTAAACGTCATCTTCTCCTGATCTTTGGGGTCCACATGGACCTGGTTATATCCAGAGTAACCATCCAAGAAGCAATAGTAATTTTGCCCAACCAAGCGCTCCCCCATCTGATCAATAAGTGGGAGTGAAAAATGATCCTTCCTTGTGGCAGCATTTAGCTTACGGTAGTCTAAGCACACTCTCCATCCTGACTGAACACGAGTTGGCACCAACTCGTCATCCTTATTCTTCACTACCGTCAATCCAGCTCGGTAGGGCACGACATGAATCGAGCTCAACCACTTGATATCAGAGATAGGATAAATGATCCCTACATCCAACAGCTTAATCACTTCAGTCCTCACAACCTCTTGCATAGCTGGGTTGAGCCTTCTTTGTGGCTCCCTCGATGGCTTGCCATCCTCCTCCAAATGTATCCTATGCATCACCACCGAGGGGCTGATTCCCCTGATATCCTCAATAGTCCACCAGATAGCTTCTTTGTGCTCTCTTAAAACGTCCAATAATTTCTCCTCTTGAGCCTCAACCAAATCTAAAGCTATAATCACAAGCAACAAATCTGTTGGACCTATGAACTTATACCTAAGATTGTCTGGTAAAGGTTTAAGTTCCTTCTTGGGGGGCTCAGGTTCTACGGTCTCCTCCTTCTCATTGCTTTCTCGAGGAGTAGACTCCAAAATGGCATTTGCTTACTCAAGAAACTTATTCAAATCCAAATCCTCTCCAAATTGAGCAAAGCATGCCTCTAGGGGGTCCTCATGCTTGATTCATCCACAGTCTCCTCAAGAATCTCCTTTATGAAGCATACATTTCTCACTTCATCATATTCCAGTGGTTGCTTACTGATATCAAAAATATTCAGCTCCACTGTCATATTTCCGAAGGAAATCTTCATCACCCCTGTCCTACAATTTATTAGGCATTAGCCGTGGCTAAGAATGGTCGCCCTAGAATAACTGGTATCTAAATCTCTACATTATGAACCGACTTTGTGTCAAGCACAATAAAATCCACGGGGAAATAAAATTTATCCACATTTATCAAAACGTTCTCAACTACTTCCCGTGGAATTTTCACTAACCTGTCAGCCAATTGAAGCGTCGTGGATGTGGGCTTCAATTCTCCTAACCCCAACTGCAAATAGGCTGAGTAGGGCAAAAGATTCGCACTTGCTCCTAGATTTGAAAGAGATCTCTCTATCTAGCTGACTCCTATCGTGCAAGAGATGGTAGGACACCCCGGGTCCTTATACTTGATGGGCAGCTTACACTGAAGGATTGAGCTAACTTACTCGGTCAAAAACACCTTCTTCGGGACATTTGTCCTCCTCTTGATGGTGATCAAGTCCTTTAAGAACTTGGCATAGGACGGCACTTGATGGATGGCGTCCAAAAATGGGATATTGATTTGGACCTGCTTGAACACCTCCAAAATGTCCTCATATTTCCCTTCTTTCTTGGGCACTTGTAATCTCTCAGGGTAAGGCACTTTAGGTACAAACGACCTAAGAGGATCTTTAACAGTAAGTGTGGCTGTAGATGGCTCAGCATCTCTTTTCTCCTTGTTGCCACTTTCTTGCCCTTGCTGCATAGCAAGGTTCTCTTCCACTCGATTGTCCATTTGTCTCCCAGACCTTAATGTGACAATCAATTGCACTTGTTCCTCCCCGTGCATAGGAGTTGATGAATTTTCAACCATAAATTGTCCGTTCGGGTTGGGCATGGGCAGACTGGAGAACTTTCCTTTCTCTCTTTCATCCAAGTGACTTGCGATTTGACCTATTTGACTCTCTAGCTTGGTAATCGCTTGGGTGTTTACTATTGTTACGCACCTCACTTCACTGATAAATTGGCCGGTCATCTTCATGAACTCCTTGAGGGTGTCCTCTAGTGACTGTGAAACTGGCACTAGCGCTTAAGTGGGAGCTTAGTAAGCAGGTGATGGTGCTGGATGGGCTGAGCGACCATGACTTGGAATCAATGAAGAAATCCGGGACGATATTTATTGTGAGCATGATGAGGGGCTCCTCCCTGATTCATCGATTAGTTCTGCTTCTATGAAAAATTAGGGTGGTTTCGCCACCTTGGATTGTAAGTCTTGGAGTAAGATCCATTTGACTACCTCCGATAGTCATTGAAAGCGTTCACTTGTTCCATAGGATACTCGGCAAAAGCCGATATTGATGGACAATTCTGTGCTAAATGCGTGGGACTAGCACAGATGGAACAACTATCAACATTGAATGTGTTGGCAACATTGATGGACTGGCCCACAGCGAGAGCTTCAATCTTCTTAGTGAGAGCATCTAGCTTTATCCTCAAGTCAGCGTCCTCCTTGATCTCATAGATGCCTCATTTCTTAGGAGCACGGATGGACTTGTCCCGACAACTTGAGAAATCCCACTGCTGTGAGTTGTCGGACAACTTGTCAAATGCCTTGTATGCTTCCTCCCCCATCAGACTTAAGAATTCCCCCCCCCCCCATTCATAGACTCGATCATACTACAGTTGGGTTGAGCCAACCCTTAGTAGAAGAACTGAACGAGTCTAAACTTCTCATATCCATGTGGAGGGCATTTGATCAGTAACTCTTTGAAGCGCTCCCAACTCTCAGAAAACTTCTCATCTTCATCCTGAGTGAAAGAACTAATCTCTTTTCGGCACTCATTCACTCTAGACATTGGGAAAAACTTGTTATAAAATTTACTCAGCAGATTTTCCCAAGATGTAATAGACCCAGGTGTGTTGGAATCCAACCATGCCTTAGCTCTATCGTGAAGAGAAAAAGGGAAAAGTCGAAGATGGACTGACTCTTCATAAAAGTTCTGGAACTTGAATGTGGCACAGATATCTTTGAACTTCTTCACATGACTGTAAGGATTTTCAAGATCTAAGCCATGAAATGACGGTAGGAGTTGGATGACATGTGGCTTTAAATCAAAATGGGTGGCATTGGTTAGTGGCAACACTATGCAAGAAGATGAGTTACTTACAACGGGTGTGAACAAATCCCTAAGGGATGTAGTGGAGTCCACGTTCCAAGCTCTAGGTTGCTCTACATGCTCCAGTTGATTTGCATTCCTAAAATTTTCTCCCATCTCAATTGTCTCTCTTTTAACTAGTGCTCTTTTCTGTCTCCTAAGAGTTCTTTCTAAGTCGGGATCTAAATGTATCAATTCTAAGTTCAGAGATCTCCGACCAAGCATACACTGCACAAAAAGCACTAAAATAAATTAACTAGCAGAAACAAAATAGCAATAAAGTAAAATAAATGCAAAAACAGAAAACACAGTACTCACAAAATGGGCCAACAAAAATTAGCAAAAATAATATTTTTTTTATATATCTATTTTTTTATAGGCCAATGCAAATAGAAAAAATAAAATAAAATAAAATTACAAAAAGAAAAATCAAACAAAAAATGCTAACTGCTAGTAGAAAAATTAAATTAATTCAGACAAAAATTTCACACACCAAACAACTCCCCGGCAACGGTGCCAAAAACTTGTTGTGAGTTTTAAATTACTCGCAAGCACACCAATCGTTTGCAATATAGTGTTGTGCAAGTGTGAGGTCGAATTCACATGGAATTGCCTTGTGAAAATATATTTTTATCTAAACTAACCCTATTTTAAGCTAGTTTCGAATTTTGGATTGTGTGTTGCAAAGAAATATAAACTAAACTAAATTGATTTAAAAACTACTGATAAAAACACTAAGGTTTTCTGAATCCACCCCATCAAAGTAAAACATATATCTTCATTTTCTATATAAAAATAATCTATCAAATCATTCCATGAATCCACCATTATACAAATCACGGCGATTACCCAAACTAAACCAAAACCATCCAATATATCCGTTTAATTCACAAATCACAATGGATATCCAATCTAATTTGAATAATCCGCCGTATCTGGCAGATGAAACACAAGGAATATCCAATTTAACAATTTAAAAACAATCAATCATAAAAGTTTACTCAAATAATTGAAATAGAATATTTATACTAAAAATATCAGAATTGTACGAACATATCTGAAAATATAATGCTAAACAATGGCGAGACTTCATCTTCAACCTTAGATAAAGATTTTAGCCTCGCATAATTATAAACATAATTTTCACAATTACTGTGCTAAGCATTTAAACTTTAAAACTTAAAATAAATTAAAACTAACAATATATTGATAGAGAGATTCCACTCGCAGCTGTCGTGCCGCGCTTCTCTTCTTGGTAGCAAAGCCTTCGAGATCCACCAGAATGCTAGCAGAAGTCCTCTAAATTGCACACCAATTGCTTCTGTGAGGTGGGGCTTTTATAAGGAAACTCAAGAGTGCAATGTGTTTCAAATTCGATGTGGGACACTGCCAGAGTGCACTTGATCACAGCCTTGTGCGCTCGAGCGTAGCATGGTGCACTGTCTGACCTATGTCTACTAAAACTGTCATAACTTTCTCTTGAAAAATCATTTTTATGAGCCATAAATTTCATAGAAAATAGACATCTAGATCTTTCCAAGCATATATGGCTCATCTCCTGGTTCTTCCTGAATCAATACAGTAAAATCCATAAAATAACTGATCTGTCACGCTAAAATCACACACAGCCTGACCATTGTCTACTATAACTTTCATAACTTTCTCTAGTAAAATCATTTTTATGAGCCATAACATTAATTAGAAAACAGACATCTGGATCTTTCAAAGCATATATAGCTCATCTCCTGGTTATTCTTGAATCCATACAGTAAAATCCACAAAAATTACTGATATGTACAAGCAATTATGGCAATTTTAGTGAAACTCTTTTCCGAGTGCTTGTAAACCTATAAAACAACTCAAACTAACAAATTCCTAAGCTAACAAATGTAAATTAAGGGGCCAAAATATGCAATATTTGGCACTAATCAATTTGTATTGCATGGCATTTTATTTAGAATGCTTAAGTTGATTTATAAAAGATGTATGATTGTATTTACCCAATGAAGAGTATATATAATTTATGGATGAGATGGGATGTATTATTGGAAATCACCTTGGAGATGCCCAGGTGGTGATCTTCCAATCACTCAAGTCTAGAATGACTTGTAAAGATGAATAGGAAACAGAAACAGAAATCAAAGAAAGGAAAGGACACAACAATTGTTATCGAGGTTCGGCAATAGCCTACGTCCCCATGAGTTCCTCTGAACTCTCTGCACTAAATCAATGATTCTTTACAAATACAGCAACCCTCTCCAAGAAACTCAAGTTCTTGAAGAACCAAAGAAGAATAAGTAAAAGAAAGTGATAAGAACTAACACTGAAATTTTCCCAAGAAAATTCCCCTTACAAGCCCTTAAATCCCTTTTCTATTCTACTCTCTCTTTCTAAACAACCAGCCTTTACAATGAGTCTCTCTTGTTTTGTGTCTTTGCACTCTTACAATTGATCTCACTTTCACTCACAAGTTATGTCTCTTTGAAGCTAGGTGACCCTTTATATAGTGCACCATCTTCTTGACCCATCTTGAGGATCAATATCCACCTTTAGATCTTGAGGACCAATCAACCTTAGCCCTCAATCAATTCTAAGTGATCCTGTGTGTTTTGAACATTCCTCATGCACTTAACAAAAGGCTGAACCAAAAGGTATCAGTGTGCCTTCAGGCCACGGCCTAGAACAGGGTATGCCACGGCTTGGAGTGTGCTGAACTTCACCATGTTGCATGCATTCTAGGCGCCGCAGCCTGGGGGAGGTTGAGCCATGGTGCACACCTCCTCCAGGTCTTCTCCTTTGCTGAGTGCCACACCTTGGAAGAGTGAGGCTACGGCGCACACTGGTGTGCACTTGATTATGATTTTTCCTTGTTTAAACCTTAGACAAACACCAACAATCTCTACCCTTGTCTAAGCATTTAAACCCGAACCCATTATACAGGGAACTCAGGATCCAAACTCATCTTGAGTCATTATATCAACCGACTCTAATCCAAAGTGGTCTAAGGCAATGATTGAACTTATTTAGAGGTAGAACCTTGGTGCCTAAATCTGCAAGCTTGAATGCATCATTCCGTAACATTTTCCCGAATGAAATGATACCGAACATCTATGTGCTTTGTCCTCTCATGGAACACCAGATTCTTACATAAGTGCAACGCACTTTGACTATCCGAATACACCACCACCTGCTCTTTCAGGACCTTCAACTCTTCCAACAACCCTTTGCACCACATAGCTTCCTCAATGGCTTCCGTTGCCACTATGTACTCAACCTCAGTTGTTGAGAGTGCTACCACTGGCTGCAACTAAGCCTTCCAACTTATATAAAATCTGTTTAAGTCGAAGAAGTAGGAGCTAATCGATCTTCTTTTATCCCGATCTGCTCCATAGTCCGAATCCGTATAACCCTCAAGACAAATGGGCTTACCCCTCTTCTCATAAATCAGCCATACTTTTGGGCTTACCTTCAAGTAACTCAGCAACCATTTCATCACAAGCCAATGCTCATTTTTAGGATTACTCATAAACCTACTGAGGACACTTATTGCATGCGCATTATCAGGTCTAGTGCTTACCATGGTGAACATAACTGAACCAACCGCACTAGAGTAAGGGACCTTTTCCATTTCCTTCTTCTCCGCCTCCGACCTCGAAAATTGATCGTTGGAGAACTTGAAATGGCCAGCAAGGGGAACCTTCACTGGTTTGCTGTCTTCCATAAAGAACTTAGATGTCATCTTCTCTATATATGAAGTCTAAGAAATCTTCAATTTGTTTCTCTCCCTTTCCCAGATTATATTCATCCCAAGGATCTTCTGTGCATGGTCAAGCTCCTTCATTTCAAACTCCAAACCAAGTTGAGACTTCAATTCTTCTATCCTTTCCCTACTGTTCCCACCCAATAGCATATCATCGATATAGATGAGGATGATCACCACTTCCTCCATCTTGTGCCCCATGTAATACAACCATGAATCATAGTAGCTTCTCATGAAACCTAGGCTGGTTACAAAGGAATTGAACCTCTTATTCTGTTGCCGAGGTGATTGCTTTAGACCATAGAGAGATTTCTTCAATTTGCACACCAACTCTCCCTGCCTTCCTTCCTCATAGCCTTCGGGTTGTCTCATGTAGATGGTCTCATCAACCTCTCCATGCAAGAACACTGTCTTCACATCCATTTGCTCGATCTCCCAATCAAATTGGACCACCATAGCCAATACTATCCATATCGTCTTGTACTTCACAACCGGTGAGAATATTTCGGTGAAATCTAAGCCTTCTCTTTGTGTGAACCCCTTCGTCACCAGCCTAGCTTTATACCAGACTTTATCCCCTAGAGTATTTCCTTCTTTGATCTTGTAGATCCACCTACAATCCACAACTCTCTGTTTTTCTGGTTTGGGCACCAATTCCTAAAAGTTGTTCTTCCTCAAAGAATCCATTTCTTCCTCCATAGCTAGCTGCCACTTTGGCGACTCCTTACATTCCATGGCATCCATGTAAGTTTTTGGTTCAACCTCTCCTTCTGTCCAAGGAGATACTACATTAGCATCCGCAAACCCATATCTCAAAGGTGGCCTGACCACCCTCCTTTCCTGGTCCCTTGTGAGCTGGTAGTCATTCTGACTTGATGCATCAACCTCTTCTAGTTCAGCCTCCTCTTGAGTATCCTGAGCATGGCCTTTATTAATGGGCTCTACCTGGTCCGAACCCTCTTGCCTTCCTTGCTCTACCTGAACTGAATTTTCCTTGATACGATTCTCCATAAATTCTGGACTAGTTTGCTCACTAGGCCCTGTAGGGTTACTTTTCTCCAAATAGGGAAATAACAATTCATTAAAAATAACATCCCTACTTATTATGAGTTTCATTGCTTTTGGTTCTAAGGACAATAACCTATACTCCTTAACCCCATCACCATACCCTAGAAACACACATTTTCTAGACCTTGGGTTAAGTTTATCATCCTTTTGATGTGCAAATGCAGTACATCCAAAAGTCCTAAGGTTGCTAAACTCAGGGGGTTTCCCACTGCACATCTCCATGGGAGTCTTAAGCTCCAAAGCTCTAGAGGGTGATCCATTTACCAAGTATGCAGTAGTAGACATAGCTTCCCCCCATAAATATTTTGGTAAACCGGAGCCAATTAACATGCACCTAACCTTTTCCATAACGGTTCTATTCATCCTCTCAGCAACTCCATTTTGCTGAGGTGTTTTATAACTGTTCTATGTCTTAGAATGCTATTTAACTCACAGAATTTACCAAAATCCTTATTGTAAAATTCTAAGCCATTATCGGTTCGTAAAGCCTTAACTACCCTATCCGTTTGAGTTTCAAGCAACTTTTTCCACACTACAAATTTATTCAAAGCATCTAATTTATTTTTAAGCAAATAAACCCAAACCTTTCTTGAGTAGTTGTTGTGAGTTTTAAATTACTCGCAAGCGCACGAATCGTTTGCAATATAGTGTTGTACAAGTGCGAGGTCGAATCCACAGGGAATTGCGTTGTGGAAATAGCTTTTTATCTAAACTAACCTTATTTTAACCTAGCTCCGAATAGTAAATTACATTTTGCAAAACAAATATAAACTAAACTAAATTGATTTAATAACTAATGATGAAAACACTAAGGTTTCCGAATCCACCCAACCAAAGTAAAGCATATATCTTCATGTTCTATATAAAAATAATCTATCCAAACATTCCATGAATCCAACTTAAACAAAAAACAACGAATATCCCAATTAAACCAAAAGCATCCAATGTATCCGCTTTTAACAAATCACAAAGGAAATCCAATTTAATCGAAAAGAATTCGATGTATCCATCGGATGAATCACACAGAATATCCAACAGAACGATTAAAAACTATTGATCGAAAGAATTTACTCAAACAATTGAAATAGAACATTTAAACTAAACATATCAGAATTGTATAAACATATCTGAAAATATAATGCTAAACAATAGCGAGGCTTCATCTTCAACCTTAACTGAAGATTTTAGCCACCTATCATCATGAAACTAAATTTCACAATAAAAAGTGCTAAGCAATAAAAACTTGAAAAGAATTAAAATTGACTGTACATTTGGGGAAATTCCACACGCTGTTGGGCAGCACTTCCCCCGGTGGTGGCAAAAGCCCTTAGGAGATCTACTAGAATGCTAGTAGAAATCCACCAGACTGCACACTGAATAATGAGGTGAGGTAGTGTTTATATAAGGGAATTCTCGGAGTACAATGAGCTGTAAATTCGATGTGGGATACTGCCCCTTTGTGATCGATCACAAGTCTGGTGCGATCGGTCGTAGCATGGTGCGATGCAATGCGTCTGGCGCGTTGTAAGTGCTTCCTATCCGATGTGGGATGTGTGAGTCAACTGCGATCGATCGCAGCCCTATTGCGCTCGAGTGCATCACAGTGCGCTATAATATATATGCAGTATCAAATGTTTCCTTTCCAATGTGGGATGTGCGAGTCACTTGCGATCGATCTCAAGTATGGTGCGCATGGTGCGCTCGAGCGCAGGTGCGATTGATCTCATGCTGTGTGCGCACGATTACAGGTGCAATCGATCGCATGTCCTGTGCGCTCGATCGCACTAGGCATCCTTAGCTTTTGCTCTTTAAGCCCTAAAGTTTCCACATTGCTTCATTTTTTTCTAAAACCTATAAAAACACAGAAAACACAGGAAATAGATAAAATAGCACAAAATAACATAATTAAGAACTCAACAAATGTAAACTAAGGGGATAAAACATGTAATATTTAGCACTCATCAAATACCCCCAAACTTACATATTGCTAGTCCCATAGCAATACGAAACTAAAAACTAAATGAAAAACAAAGAATATAAAGATAAGTTCATAACTCATGGTATCCAAAGATTTTAGGCGCACACACCACCATGATAATGATTCATGAGCAAGCTTAAAAAGATAAACCCATCTTGGCAATGAATAGAAATGTTAAAATCTAATTACTTACAAAAGGCAGGCAAATGCATCATAAGTCTGACTCAGTGTGAAGTGAATTAGTAAATAAAAATGAAGCTTCTGAATGAGTCCAATGTGTAAGATCTCTATGTCTCAAGATTCACCGCATTTCCCATCAGAATGAACGAAAATGGCATGGTTTTTATTTTTTTCTCTTTTTGTAAGGCTCTATTATGTTTAGTTTCCTTAAGCTTTCTAATTGACCTATGTAGCGAGTGTTGAGTCAGTGACTCCTAAACTAGATGGTTTTAGGGCATTAGGTGTATAGACACCCCTTAGGACTTACTAATTCTAGTAAAAAAGGCTACGAAATTAAACTGGCCTTAATACTATTAAACAAAATTCCAACCTTTTGACGTGAACACTTACTGCTTACTGAGGCAAGAGGTCCAGTTACTCAATGGAAAGTTTATTTATGATCATCATTTTCATCATATTTTTTTTATATATATATTCCAAAGTGTTAATCCAACAAGTCATCCAGTTTCAGTTAAGACAGAAACGTACACATTAAAATCACATGTCATACCTCACATAATGCGTACTAATGTGCTCGTGTTAGATTCGAGATCAAACATGTGAATTCTCAAATGCCTTAAGTAAGTAACTAAATTTTAAAACTTTATCAACAGATCATGTGTTCCAAAATTTAAGCTCACCAATGAATCACATCACAGAAATTGTTTAGATCAACCAAAATTTCAAAATAACATGAGCATGCATTAAAAAAAACAACAACAACAAATTAGGACAAAGTGTGTGTAATGTGTCTCCCATACCCCCAAACTTAAATTACACATTGACCCCAATGTGTGAATAATATGGAAAGAGTTGACCTGGGATATGGAGAACTATCTGGACTGGTATGGCTCATAGCATACCCCCAAACTTGATCTGCAGTACGTGTTGTCCTTGAAAAATAAAGACTAGAAAACAAAAAATACTGGAAACAAACATTAAGCATAAATATGTAGAATAATAAACAAATAAAAAGATAAGCTGTGGGGTGCCTCCCATGATCTCTAAATTTAAAGTCTTCAGCCAGACTCTCCTTTGTAGATGACCCTTAATCAGAGTTAATAGGATCCGTCAACAATATCGTCTCAATGTCCGGACTCCTCAACTCCAAGAATGGTTTTAGCCTCTGCCCATTTACCTTGAAAGTGTTACGATTCTTTGGATCCTCAATCTCGATGGCCCCATGAGGAAAAACTGACTCAATAATAAAGGGGCCGGTCCATCGAGACTTGAGCTTGCCTGGGAAAAGATGCAGGCGTGAGTTGTAAAGAAGAACTTTTTGACCCGGCTCGAAAGCTCGTCTCAAAATATTTTGGTCATGAGTCTCCTTCATTTGTGTTTTGTATGACCGTGCACACTCATATGCATCATTTCGTAGCTCCTCTAATTCATTGAGTTGGAGCTTCCTTTGGGATCCAGCCTTTAAAAGATTAAAGTTCAGCTGTTTGATAGCCCAATAAGCTCTATGCTCTAATTTAACTAGAAGGTGACAGGCTTTTCCGTACACAATACGGTATGGAGACATGTCAATTGGCGTCTTGAATGCTGTTCGATATGCCCACAGTGCATCAGTCAATCGCAGAGACCAATCCTTTCTATTAGGGTTCACAGTTTTCTCCAAAATGTGCTTAATCTCGCGATTGGAAATTTCAACTTGTCTACTCATCTGTGGGTGATACAGAGTGGCAACTTTGTGTGTGATGAAATACTTCTTCATCAACTGCTCAAAAATCCTGTTGCAAAAGTGCTTACCTCCATCACTTATAATTGCTCGAGGTGTACCAAAACGAGCAAAGATATTGTTCTTCAAAAATTGGACCACAACTCTATGGTCATTGGTCTTGCATGCAACTACTTCCACCTATTTGGACAGATAGTCCACAGCAACTAGAATGTACAGATAGCCAATGGAGTTTGGGAAAGGTCCCATAAAATCAATGCCCTACACGTCAAAATTCTCAACATTCAGAATGGGGTTGAGAGGCATCATATTCCTCCTAAAAATACTCCCTAGCTTTTGGCAATGCTCACAAGATACACAGTAAGTGTGAGAGTCTCAGAACAGGGTAGGCCAATAGAAACCGCACTGCAAAATCTTTGCAGCGGTCTTTTTAGCACTGAAATGGCCTCCACAAGCATTATCATGACAAAATATGATGACATTAGATTGGTCATGCTCAGGAATACACCTTCTGATGATCTGATCGGGACAATACTTGAACAAGTAACGATCGTCCCAAAAAAAATGTTTTACCATGGCCAAAAACTTTGATTTATCTTGTTGCCCCCAATGCAAAGGCATTTGACCAGTGACAAGGCAGTTCACTATATCAGCAAACCATGGCGTGGGATTGTGAGCAATGTGCATCAATTACTCATTAGGAAAGGTCTCAGAAATGGGAGTGGTGACCTCAGTGAAATCCACAATCAATCTAGACAAATGGTTCGCCACCACATTTTCGGAACCTTTCTTATCCCGAATCTCTATGTCGAACTCTTGAAGTAGCAAGATCTATCGGATAAGACGAGATTTAGCATTTTTTTTAGAGAAAAGATACTTCAATGCTGTATGGTCCGAGTAGATAATGACTTTAGATCCTAACAAGTAGGATCTGAACTTATCTAATGCAAAAACAACTACTAGCAACTCCTTCTCAGTGGTAGAGTAATTAAGTTGTGCGTCGTTTAGAGTTCGACTTGCATAATAGATAACATGGGGAAGTTTATCAACACGCTGCCCCAAAATAACTCCAACAGCATAGTCTGATGCGTCACACATAATTTCAAAAGGCACACCCCAGTTGGGTGGCTGAATAATGGGTGTGGACGTCAGAATCTTCTTTAGATCCCCAAATGCTTTCTTACAATCTTCATCAAATACAAATGGGGCATCCTTCATTAATAACTTGCACAAGGGCCGGGCAATCTTGCTGAAATTTTGGATAAATCACCTGTAGAATCCTGCATGGTCCAGAAAAGATCGAACCTTATTCACTGTACGTGGGGGTGGAAGGTTGGAAATCAGGTCCACCTTTGCTTTCTCAACCTCAATCCCTCGATGAGATATGACGTGCCCCAGTACAATACCTTGCTTGACCATAAAATGGCACTTCTCCCAATTAAGCACCAGGTTCTTCTCCTTGCACCGCACTAAAACCAAAGTGAGATGGTGCAGACACTCCTCAAATGTTGTCTTCTCCTGATCTTCAGGGTCCACGAGGACCTGATTATATCCAAAATAACCTTCCAAAAAACAATGATACTCGTGCCCAGCCAAACACTCCACCATCTGATCAATAAATGGGAGTGGAAAATGATCCTTCCTTGTGGCAGCGTTCAGTTTACGGTAGTCTATACACACTCTCCACCCTGACTGAACACGAGTTGGCACCAACTCATCGTCCTTATTCTTTACTACCGTGAATCCAGCTCGCTTGGGCATGACATGAATCGGGCTCACCCACTTGCTATCAGAGATTGGATAAATGTCCCTGCATCTAACAGCTTAATTACTTCTGCCCTCACTACCTCTTGCATAGCTGGGTTGAGCCTTCTTTGTGGCTCCCTCGATGGCTTGGCATTCTCCTCCAAATGTATCTTGTGCATTACCAACGAGGGGCTGATTCCCTTAATATCCTCAATGGTCCAGCCTATAGCTTCCTTTTGTTCTCTCAAAACATCTAATAATTTCTTCTCTTGAGTCTCAACCAAATCTGAAGCTACAATCACAAGCAAAGACTCTGCTGGACCTAGGAACTTATACTGAAGATTGTCCGGTAAGGGTTTAAGTTCCTTCTTAGGATGCTCAAGTTCTTTAGTCTCTTCCTTCTCACTACTCTCCATAGGAACAGACTCTAAAATGGCATTTGCTTGCTTAAGTAACTTATCCAAATCCAGATCTTCTCTAAACTGAGCAAAGCATGCCTCCAGGGGGTTCTCCATGCTTGATTCATCCACCGTCTCTTCAATAATCTCCTCTATTAAGCATATATTTCTCACTTCAACAAATTCCAGTGGTTGCTTAGTGATATCGAAAATATTCAACTCCACTGTCATATTTCCGAAGGAAATCTTCATCACCCCTGTCCTACAATTGATTAGGGCATTAACCGTGGCTAAGAATGGTCGCCCTAGAATCACCGGTATCTGAATCCCTATATTCTGGACCGGCTCTGTATCTAGCACAATAAAATCCATGGGAAAATAAAACTGGTCTACCTTTATCAAAACGTCTTCAACTACTCCCCGTGGTATTTTCACTGACCTGTCAGCCAATTGAAGTGTTGTCGATGTGGACTTCAATTCTCCTAACCCTAACTGCAAATAGATTGAATAGAGTAGAAGACTCACACTGGCTCCTAAATCCAATAGAGCCCTTTCAATCTGGCTGACTCCTATCATGCAAAAGATGGTAAGACACCCTGGGTCCTTATACTTGATCGGCAGCTTGCACTGAAGGATTGAGCTAACCTGCTCGGTCAAAAATGCATTCTTCGAGACGTTCATCCTCCTCTTGATAGTGATCAAGTCCTTCAAGAACTTGGCATATGATGGCACTTGCTCGATGGTGTCCAAAAGTGGAATATTGATTTGGACTAGCTTGAACACCTCCTGAATTTCTTCAAACTTCTCTCCTTTTTTGGGTGCCTGTAATCTCCCAGGGTAAGGTGCTTTAGGTACAAACGACCTAGGAGGGTCATTAACAGTAGGAGTGGCTGTAGATGGCTCAGCATCTCTCTTCTCCTTGTTGCCACTTTCTTGCCCTTGCTGCATAGCAGGGCTCTCTTCCACTCGATTGTCCACTTGTCTCCCAGACCTTAATGTGACAATCGATTGCACTTGTTCCTGCCTGTGCGTAGGATTTGATGAATTTTCACCCGCAAACTGTCTCTTCGGGTTGGTCACGGGCTGACTGGGGAACTTTCCTTTTTCTTTTTCACCCAAGTGACTTGCGATTTGCCCCATTTGACTCTCTAGATTGGCAATCGCTTGGATGTTTACTATTGTCACACTCCTCACTTCGCTGATGGATTAGCCGGTCATCTTCATGAACTCCTTAAAGGTGTCCTCCAATGACTGTGAAACCGGCATTAGCCCTTGAGTGGGAGTATCGTAAACAGATGCTGGTGCTGGATGGACTGAGCGACCATGACTTGTAATTGGTGGTGGCAATCCAGGAGGGTATTGATATTAAGCATGATGAGGGGCTCCTCCCTGATTTAGCGATTGGTTCTGCTTCCATAAAAAATTAGGGTGGTTTCGCCACCCTGGATTGTAAGTCTCAGAGTAGGATCCACTTGATTACCTCTGATAGTCATTCAAAGTGTTTACATGTTCCATGGGACACTCGACAAAAGCCGGCATAGATGGACAATTCTGTGCTAAATGCATAGGACTAGCACAGATGGAACAGCAATCGTCATTAATTATATTGGCAGCATTAATGGACTTGTCTATAGTGAAAGCATCAATTTTCTTGGTGAGAGCATTTATCTTTATCTTCAAGTCAGTCTCCTCCTTAATCTCATAGATGCCTCATTTCCTAGGAGCACGAATAGACTTATCCCGACGGCTTGAAAAATCCCACTGCTATGAGTTGTCGGACAGTTTGTCCAATGACTTGTATGCTTCATCCCCTGTCAGACTTAAGAATGCCCCCTCATTCATAGACTCGATCATGCTACGGTTGGGTTGAGTCAACCCTTGGTAGAAGAACTGAACAAGTCTCCACTTCTCATATCCATGTGGAGGGCATCTAATCAGTAACTCTTTAAAATGCTCCCAACTCTCAGAAAACTTCTCATCCTCCTCCTGAGTGAAAGAACTAATCTCCTTTCAGTACTCATTCACTCTAGACATTGGGAAAAATTTATTATAGAATTTACTCAGCAGATTTTCCCAAGATGTAATAGACCCGGATGTGTTGGAATCCAACCATGCCCTAGTTCTATCATGAAGAGAAAAAGGGAAAAGTCTAAGATGGATTGACTCCTCAGAGAAGTTCTGGAACTTGAATGTGGCACAAATATCTTTGAACTTCTTTACATGGCTGTAAGGATTTTCAAGATCTATGCCATGAAATGAGGGTAGGAGTTGGATGACATGTGGCTTTAAATCAAAATGGGTAGCATTGGTGGGTGGCAACACGATGCAGGAAGATGAGTTAGTCACAACTGGTGTGAACAAATCTCTGAGGGACGTGGTAGAGTCCACATTCCACGCTCCAGGTTGCTCTTGGCTCCTCAAGTTTTCTCCCATCTTAATTATCTCTTGTTCAGCAAGTGACTTCTTCTGTCTCCTAAGAGTTCTTTCTAAATCGAGATCTAAAGGTGTCAATTCTAAATTCAGGGATCTCCGACCAAGCATACACCAAACAGAAAACAGTAAAACAACCTAACTAGCCGAAGCAGCAAAATAAAATAAAACAAAAATGCTAACTAAACTAGTAGAAAAATAAAATCAATTTAGACAAAAATTTCACAAACAAAAACAACTCCCCGGCAACGGCACCAAAAACATGTTTTGAGTTTTAAATTACTCGCAAGCACACGAATCGCTTGCAATATAGTGTTGTGCAAGTGCGAGGTCAAATCCATAGGGAATTGCGTTGTGAAAATAGCTTTTTATTTAAACTAACCTTATTTTAACCTAGCTCCGAATAGTGAATTATATTTTGCAAAACAAATATAAACTAAACTAAATTGATTTAATAACTAATGATGAAAACACAAAGGTTTCCGAATCCACCCAACCAAAGTAAAGCATATATCTTCATGTTCTATATAAAAATAATTTATCCAAACATTTCATGAATCTAACTTAAACAAAAAACAACGAATATCCCAATTAAACCAAAAGCATCCAATGTATCCGCCTTTAACAAATCACAAAGGAAATCCAATTTAATCGAAAAGGATTCGATGTATCCATCGGATGAATCACACAGAATATCCAATAGAACAATTAAAAACTATCAATCGTAAGAATTTACTCAAACAATTGAAATAGAACATTTAAACTAAACATATCAGAATTATATAAACATATCTGAAAATATAATGCTAAACAATGGTGAGGCTTCATCTTCAACCTTAGCTGAAGATTTTAGCCACCCATCATCATAAAACTAAATTTCACAATAAAAAGTTCTAAGCCTTAAAAACTTGAAAATAATTAAAACTAACTGTATATTGGGAGAAATTCCACACGCTGTTGGGCAGCACTTCCTCCGGTGGTGGCAAAAGCCCTTAGGAGATCTACTAGAATGCTAGTAGAATTCCACCAGACTGCACACTGAATAATGAGATGAGGTAGTGTTTATATATGGGAATTCTCGGAGTACAATGAACTGTAAATTCGATGTAGGATACTGCCCCTTTGAGATCGATCGCAAGTCTGGTGCGATCGATCGCAGCATGTTGCGATGCAATGCGTTTGGCGCGCTGTAAGTGCTTCCTATCCAATGTGGGATGTGCGAGTCACTTGTGATCGATCGCAAGTATGGTGCGCTAAAGCGCAGGTGTGATTGATCTCATGCCATGTGCACACGATTGCAGGTGCGATCGATCGCACGTCCTGTCCGCTCGATCGCACTAGGCATCCTCAACTTTTTCTCTTTAAGCCCTGAAGTTTCCACATTGCTTCATTTTATTCCAAAACCTATAAAAACACAGAAAACACAGAAAATAGATAAAATAGCATGAAATAACATAACTAAGAACTCAACAAATGTAAACTAAGGGGTTAAAACATGTAATATTTAGCACTCATCAATAGTCATCAATTAAAGAAAGAAAGTAAAAGTTACCTCCCTATGTTGGTGTTCTTGCTGGTCCCCAAAGGTCCAAATGAATGTAGTAAAAAATGCCCTTGACTTGTGCACTTCAATGTTAAAGCTAACCTGGTGTTGCTTCCCAAGATTGCAACACTCGCAGAAATCCAATTTCTCTACTTTTCGCTCATATGTCCCAAGCGAGTGTGCCAAAGAGCTGCCTTATCCTTCTCAGCCATCAAGCTGGCTGCTTGATCCTTGATTTGTGTCTCTCTGATTATCTCATAGAGTCCATCTTTTATTGTTGCTTTGATCAATATCAAAGATCCCTTGGTCACCTTGATCTTTCCTCCCTCTGCTTTGTATGAATACCCCATGGAATCTAGCTGCCCCAATGAGATAAAATTCCTCTTCAAATCTGGAAGATACCTCACATTCCATAGCAGCCTTGTGACTCCATCAAACATTCTCAACTAGATGTCTCCTATCCCACTCACTTAGCAAGAAGTGTCATTCCCTTGATTTCCTTGAAATTTTTGAACCAATCCTTGTGAGGGCACATGTAATAAGTGCACCCGGTATCCAAGATTCATTTCTCACTGCCTTGCCTCCTGCTCACATTTGAGCACACAACAAGAACATTATCTTGCTGTTCTCCCTGGGCAACCGAAGCCTGTCCATTCTTGGTATGGTTTCCTCCTCTCTCATCCCACATTTTCTTCTTTCAATCTTTCTTGAAGTGCCCTCCTTATTGCAGTAGAAGCATCGCTTCCCTCCAAACTTTGATTTGGAATGCGATCTCCCATGGCTCTGCCCTCTACCTCCAGATTTCTCTCGGTAGTTGCCAAGAATGCTATTGCCATTCCGAGTTGCTAGCCTTCCTCTAACGAACAACCCTTCTCCACTTGATGTTTCCCTCATCTTGGCTTTGAAATCATGAGCCCTTATAGCATTAATCACGATTTCCTTTGTTAGTGTATCTCTTCCATATTTGATTGCATTAATTAAACTTTCAAAACAATCAGGAAGAGAATTTAACAAAATAACAGCCAATTATTCATCTAGGAACTTTATACTTCAACTAGCCAAATCCTGAACTAGTTTGTTAAACAAATCAAGATTATCTTGTAACTCTTTATTAGGATCCATTTTAAAAGCAAAGATTCTTTTAAGAAGATGAATTTTATTAGGGAGAGTTTTGGTAAGAAACAACTCATCTAGTTTTTTCATATGATAGCTGGATCTTTCGAGTCTCTGCACTTCCTTGTGACACTATCCGACATGTGAAAAAAGTGGTGTTGTATGCCATCTTCTTCATCTCAATCCACTGGTCCTCTGTGATACTTGCTGGAAAAGCATCATCTTCTCCAATTGCCAAGTCCACCTTCTGTTGTATAAGAACAACCTTGATCTTCCGCTTCCAAAGGGCAAAGTCTCCCTTTCCATCAAACTTCTCAACAATGAAATTTGAAGCCATCTTGCGGAGAAAATCTCAGTTTTATGCAGCACCCACAATTGCTTTCCAACTTCTTCTAAACCTCAAGAACACGATCGAAGATTGATCCCAATACCATTCTTGAATCACCCTTAAGAACACGATCTGATCTTGATCTTTACTCTGTTTTTGAATCACCCAAGAAGTTGATCTTTGATTCTTGGAGACTTGACTCTGTCACCTTCGGTTCCAGCTTCGATACTCGCTGTCCAAAGCTCCTCCGGCTCTGATACCACTGTTGGAAATCACCTTGGAGATGCCCAGGAGGTGATCTTCCAAACACCCAAGTCTAGAATGACTTGTAAAGATGAATCGAAAACAGAAACAGAAATCAACGAAAGGAAAGGACACAACAATTGTTATCGAGGTTCGGCAATAACCTACATCCCCATGAGTTCCTCTGAACTCTCTGCAGTAAATCAATGGTTCTTTACAAATACAGCATCCTTCTCCAAGAAACTCAAGTTCTTGAAAAACCAAGGAAGAAGAAGTAAAAGAAAGTGATAAGAACTAACCCTGGAATTTTCCCAAGAAAATTCCCCTTACAAGCCCTTGAATCCCTTTTCTATTCTACTCTCTCTTTCTAAACAACTAGCCTTTACAATGAGTCTCTCTTGTTTTGTGTCTTTGCTTTCTTACAATTGATCTCACTTTCAATCACAAGTTATGTCTCTTTGAAGCTAGGTGACCCTTTATATAGTGCACCATCTTCTTGACCCATCTGGAGGATCAATATCCACCGTTAGATCTTGAGGACCAATCAACCTTAGCCCTCAATCACTTCTAAATGATCCTGTGCGTTTTGAACATGCCTCACGCACTTAACAAAAGGCTGAACCAAAAGGCATCAGTGTGCCTTCAGGCCGTGGCCTAGAACAAGGCATGCCGCAGCCTGGAGTATGCTGAAACTTCACCAGGTTGCATCCATTCTGGGCACCGCAGCCTGGGGGAGGCTGAGCCACGACACACATTTCCTCCAGGTCTTCTCCCTTTTAAACCCTGTTTAAATCTTAGACAAACACCAACATGTATTTTGTGAGTTTATAATTATTTTGATATACTTTGTAGTGAAGATTAATTATTTTGTGTACTTATACTTTTAAATTGTAAAAGTTGGAAACTATGTTAGGATATTGTTTGAGTTATTTGGCCCACGATGGGAATGTGGTGTAATTAGCCCGTGAGAAGCATGTTTTGAATTTGTCCTATGAATGGCTTGAAATGTTGATTGCTGTAAATTAAAAACTATTGTGATTGATGTTGTTTATGAAAGGTTAATGTTATATTGTGTAAGAAGAAGTTTTCGACTAAGAGTTTTATAACTAATTAAGTTTATTAGTGTTGTTGTAGTGATTACTTCTTTTATGATAAATAAAATAAGAAACATAAATCAGAAGCGTAATACAAAGTCGTACTAAATTTATGTTTATAAAAAGTGATTATATTACAAGATTTGAAAATAAAGAGCTTAAATCCCAATGCAATTACTTTTAGTAAGATGTTTTCTCACTGAGCTTTATAGCTCACCCCATTTTATTAAACTTTCAGGAAAGCACCGAAAGACTTGATTTCAAGTTGAAATAAGTTCCTTGTAAGGTCTCAGTTCACGGCATCTTCGTCACTTGAACCTTTCTATGAGTTTAAAGTGTGGTCTTGGTTTCATCTTTGAAAAAGTGTACAAATTAGTTGTAATTGAAGAAGATTTTCCCCTTCTTACTTTCTTTTGTAAACCTTAAAAAGTTACTTACTTGCATTTGAATAATCCTATGTATGTAAAGATATGCGTTTGTATAAATTGTGATGTTTGGGAAAAGATTGCTGTTTGATTGGTAATTTATATAGGTTGCTCTTGAGTCAAGGTGCTAAGTACTGAAAGCAGCCGTTACATATATATATCTTCCCATTTCTTTTCTTTTTTCTTCTTAAAAACCTCCAACAAAAAATACTAGTTTCCATCAAAAAGGCCAATTATAATTTAAATGTCTATAGGATGTTTCTTTTTA
The DNA here is from genome assembly GCA_023935145.1 of Bretschneidera sinensis. Taxonomy (NCBI): domain Eukaryota; kingdom Viridiplantae; phylum Streptophyta; class Magnoliopsida; order Brassicales; family Akaniaceae; genus Bretschneidera; species Bretschneidera sinensis. The sequence continues at coordinate 56,236,423 of CM043705.1, read as the reverse complement.
ACACTTTTTAGTTGAAGAATACCGTTTATTCTCGTAAAAGTAATTCTTTTGGACTTTTAATATGCTTTCCAAAAGCTTATTGAATTGATTTGCTTATATAATGTTCATACTTTTTTATATCTATGGTATGATGGGACTTGATTATGGATATTTTAGGACCAAGCCTATACTAGTATTGAAGTTTTGAAGAATTTGATTGATCAAACACGGTTAAAATCTAGTTTTTATTTACTTTTGTATGGTTTGTCTTAAATTAAGATTGTTTGAACTTTGTACGAAGTGATTTTAGGTAATTAATTTATAAATGATGGTTTGTAAGATTTAGTAAATTCTTGTATTGATTTGATTTTGGATCTAATGAACTATGAATTATTGAAGTAAAATATTTTTTAGATAATATGTTTGTATTAAATTTAAAGTGAAAAAAAAAACTAAACCAGTGATCCAAACCGATTTAAATGGGATGTGTTGGGCTAGGGTTGGATTGGTTTATGGGTTGAATTGAGATTTTTTCAACCCAGTATAATTGTGTTAGGTTAATTTTTTAGGCAAACCCGACCCAAACAGACTCATGTTGATCCCTAAATTAGACTAGTAAGAATTAATTCATTTCTTTGGAGTAGGAAAAAACAAATTTTGTATATAAATAAAAATAAAATTGATGGAGTTCTTAAACTTCAATTGCTATCATCCAAATAAAAATTTTATAAGAATTAATTTGAATTTGGTCAGATTAAGCCTGGTTTGTCAAACTTCGAATGGAGCTCGAGCTTATTAAATTGGCTCATTTACCTTGTCGAGTTGAGCTCGAATATCCAACTGTTTGACTCATCAGGCTAGTTAATCTTTTCAATTAATTTAAACTTTTTTTTACATATATTATAATATTAATATGTATTATATTTTTTTATTTATTAAAATAAAAATTTATTATAGGCTCTTTTAGGCTCGTTAGCCTCATTAAGGCCTTTTAAGGCTGGTGAGCTTGAGCTTATAGGTTTTCCATATGATTGAACCGGTTCTAACATCTAGCTTTACCAGGCTTCCTCTAAAAGGGCAGCATTGTTCAGCTGGTAATCCCTCCTCTAGGGATGACACTCCTATGTAGAATGCCCAACTGGGAACAAAACAGGAAAAAAAGCAAGTACGCAACTAATTGGCCTAACTGCAGTTTGAGCTGTCGAGAGTCAAAAGTGATTTGTGGATACAGAATCTCTAAGTAGTATAGAATTTATGGTGACTTTGAGACACGTATCAAAGCTGTCGTTAAGGCTTTGTTTGTCTCCATTAGATTGCTCTGGATTTTGACAAATATTCCTCCAGGATACTTGAAGTCTCTAAGAATCTCTAAGAGCAAAATCAAAGATTATTCCTTAAGTACTCTTTTGAAACAATGAAGAAAATTTATTGTCTATTTTCAGATGTAAATGTAGAAGAAGAAGAAAAATAAATTCTAAAAAAGGAAATGTGGTTAATTGGGAAGTTATTAAAAGTACTTATAGATTTCGTTTCAACTTACAACCATCAGAAATTGAAGAGTACCGATTTTCAAAATGTATTTCTTGACAAAAAGACATGACTTCTCTGAAAATTATAGTTGTTGGAATTCAAATTTCAAAATAACCAACATTCAGTCAACTAAATGTTTTATTCAGTCGACTAAATCAATATTTCAAAAGAAAACGTATTAGATGTCAGGTATTCAGTTGACTGAATCCTAATCTGGTCGATGACAAAAATTTTATGTCCTTCATCGACTGAATAAATCATTCAGTCAACTGAATCGTGTTTTTCCAACAAAACTCCAATACTAACTGCATACAAGAAACCGTTCCAGCTGGAAGTAGAATGCCCATCTTAACAGCTAGTTCCTCATAGTGAATAGGGTTGTGCAGCACTTCTCCAACAAAATACCTCCTGTTGGTTAAACCGACCGGTGATTTAGCCACTGAAAACCATGTAAAACAACATTTCATTGACAAAAATCACTTTGGTTTATGAGTGTCAATAGATGCAGATAAGAATAAAGTTGGAATTGCAATTTTGTTCAAATTGGCCCCACCCCAATTTGGGGAAAAATCCCCACCCCGTTGAGGGATGAAGACGAGGATGGGGAAAAAAAATTTCCTGTTGCCTTGGTGGGGACTTTGCTTAAATGACAGTGTTACAATAAATAGAAAGCAGTACCTAATGTATAATAAAAATATATACTGCAAAAATTCAAAGCTCTAAAATGCAAAATGTGTTGAGGCATGAAATGTAAAAGAATATAGCGTGTTAAGATGAAGACTGATAAAATTATTAACTCACTGACTTTAGGTGTCAGGTGCCACCCAGAGTTCCCCCAAACACTTCAGTAGGGGTCACCTTCAAGTTAAGAGCCCACAATGAAGTGGTCAAGGGAACTCCAGGGGATAGCTGACACTTTCTTGTTCTGCAGGTTATACTTATTTTAGGCTATATAAACATTAAACAAACTACTCATACTTATATAGTGAAGGTTGTACTCCCATGTATGCTGTCAAGGAATTTTGGACGTCTTTCCAGTAGGGGGGACCATTAGAAATGAGAGAAATCTAAATGTGGGAAATTTATCGAAATTGAACCTAGTCAGTATTGTGGGTGTTGAATTTAAGAAAGGAAGTGAGACAATACAAAAAGAAGAATTGTATTGAATGGTGTGTTTTACTTACAAAGGGAGCTATCCTATTTGTATAAGCTAATAGGAGAAGTAAAGCTATACACAACCAATGTGGGATTATCCTATTTATACAAGCTAATAGGAGAAGCAAAGCTATACACAACCAATGTGGGACTAAGCCCATATAATACATTAACATCCCTCCTCAAACTCAAGGCGGTAAGTGGGAGGTGAACTTGAGTTTGGAAACCAGAGAGTGAAAGCGTCCGGGTGGATGAGCCTTAGTGAAAATGTCAGCTGTCTGATCGGCTGAACTGACGGATTGTAGACGAACCGTATTCTGGAGAATGTGATCACGGATGAAGTGGATATCATTCTCGATGTGTTTTGTACGCTCGTGGAAGACATCATTGTGAGCGATCTGAATAGCACTCCTGTTGTCACAGTGTAGGATAGTGGCAGCAGGAGAAGAGATACCCATGTCAGCGAGTAGCCATCGAAGCCAGAGAAGTTCTTGAGTTGCATCAGCCATGGCACGATATTCAGCTTCAGTACTGGAGCGAGCAACCACAGTTTGTTTCTTACTACGCCAGGAAATGAGAGAATTGCCCAAAAAGAAACAGTAACCAGTGGTTGAACGTCTGTCGGTGGGGTCTCCGGCCCAATCGGCATCAGAATAGGCTTGTAAAACAGGGACAGACTGTGCTGAGAAATGAAGCCCATGAAATAAAGTACCCTTGACGTACCTAAGAATGCGAAGAACAGCCGAGTAATGGGTGGTCCGAGGAGCGGACAAGAACCGACTGACCTGATGAACGGCATAGGCAATGTCATGGCGAGTGACAGTAAGATATACAAGACTTCCAACCAGTTGACGATATAGAGTGGCATCCTGAAGAGGTGAACCATCGAGTGGGGTAAGTCTGACATTCGGTTCGAGAGGAGTAGTGGCAGTGGTTGAGTCAGTGATCCCAGCCTTGGAAAGGAGGTCCGAGCCATATTTGGCCTGAGAGAGAAAAAATCCATCAGAATTAGATGAGACTTCGAGGCCAAGAAAATAGGTGAGCACGCCAAGATCTTTCATCTCGAATTGACCACTGAGAAACTTTTTGAGTTCAGAAATACCATGTAGATCATCTCCAGTAATAACCATATCATCCACGTATAGTAAAAGAATGATAATACCGTTGATAGTATGGCGGATAAACAGAGCTGAATCATGAGCACTCGGTGTGAACCCAAACTGATGAATGGTAGTGCTGAATTTGGCAAACCAGGCACGTGGAGCTTGTTTCAAACCATATAGGGCACGACGAAGGTGACAAACTTTGTTTCGAGGGGCATCCAAGCCGGGAGGTGTATGCATATAGACTTCCTCAAGAAGATCCCCATTGAGAAATGCATTTTTGACATCCATTTGAAATAGAGTCCATCTTCGAATGGCGGCGACAGCAAGGAGTGTACGGACAGATGTGAGCCTCGCCACTGGAGCAAATGTCTCTTCATAGTCAATGCCATATTCCTGAGCAAATCCTTTGGCAACAAGTCGGGCTTTATATCGTTCAATAGAGCCATCAGAAAGTGTCTTGATCTTAAACACCCATTTGCACCCAATAGGAGTTTTTCCAGGGGGCAGATCAACAATATCCCAGGTATGAGTTTTAGCTAGGGCCTGAAGTTCTTCATCCATTGCTTTCTGCCAAAGTGGATTAGAACTAGCCTCCTTATAGGATTGAGGCTCATGCAGATGAAGTATAGTGGAAAAACAATGATAATCACAATGATAATCAGCAAGATGAGAAGGGGGATGAGTTACCCTGGTAGATCTGCGGGGGTGATCTGGAGGATGGCTCTCAGAGGGAGTTGGTGCAGACTCATCAGACATAGGAATATCCTCGGGCACGACCGATTGAGTTGGAGAGGTGAGGTCAGTTGAGGGTTCTGGAGCTGAAGCTGGGTCCGGAACGAAAGGGGTGATATCGGCTGGTGATTCGGAGGTGGACTCAATAGTACCTGAAACTGGATTCTCAGGAAATAACTCAATAGATGGATCAGTAAAGAATCTGGAGTTAGTGATGGTTGACATGTCAAATGACCGTAACGAAGAGAACATTTGATGTTCCCAAAAAATGACATGACGAGAGATACGAAGAGTTTTAGAAATAGGATCCCAGCACCGATACCCCTTATGTTCAATACCATATCCAATGAAACAACACAGATGAGCCCTTGGTTGTAATTTGTTGTGTTCATGTGGTTTGAGAAGAACAAAACAAGCGCAACCAAAGACTCTGAGGTTAGAGTAATCAGGAGATTTACCAAAAAGGCGCTCGAATGGAGACTGATTTTGGATTGTAGCGGAAGGGACACGATTGATTGTGTACACTGCGGTTAAGGCAGCATCACCCCAGAAACGTTCAGGACATGATGACGAAATGAGTAGAGCACGAACAGTGTCAAGAATATGTCTATGTTTGCGTTCGGCTCGTCCATTTTGTTGGGAGGTTCCAGGGCACGAACGGTGGGGAAGCGTGCCATTTTTGTGAAGTAGGTTTAGAAAAACACGGTCTTTATATTCCATTGCATTATCTGAACGAAAAATTTTGATATTCCGAGAGAATTGAGTTTTAACCATAGAAGAAAAATCAGAATATATATGAAAGAGTTCAGATCTGCTTTTCATAAGAAACAACCAAGTATAACGAGAATAGTCATCCACAAATATAACAAAATAACGAGCACCACCCATGGATGTATGAGGAGAAGGCCCCCAAACGTCAGAATGAACTAAATCAAAAGGTGCAAGGGAAACAGACTGACTCTCATTAAAAGGTAAAGCTGATTGTTTTGCAAGTTGACAATGAATACAATGAAAAGACTCATGCTGAAGTGATCCTAACTGACCACTAGAAATAAGAGAACGTAGAGGGCTGGATGAAGTGTGACCTAACCGAGAGTGCCACAATTCCACAGGAGAGTGTGCTGGGATGGATGCGGCTGATTGGTTTGGTGATGGTGATGATGGGACTTGGAGGTGAGTAAGCTCAAAGAGGCGTCCAACTTTATGGCCGGTTCCAAGGAGTTTTCCTGTCTGAGGGTCCTGCACACGACAACCAGTAGAAGAAAAATGCAAATCAAGTCCAAGATCACATAGTTGTCCAACAGATATAAGGTTAAGCGTAAGATTAGGAACCAAATATGTGTCAGGGAGAGACAGATGAGAACTGTCAACATGTCCAGTGTGGCTGACCAACATATTTGATCCATTGGCAGTGTGAATAGTAGGTGCATGCTCATCACGGGTTTTAAAGGAAAATATGGAGGCATCAGAAGTCATATGATTGCAACAAGCAGAATCAAAATACCATCGGGATGTACCTGGTGTAGCTGACATGGCTATATTATTACCAGTTTTAGTTAGAGCCTCGGTAAGAATGGTGCATAAACCACTCCAATCAGGTGAAGAGCTGGATGAAGTTGGTGTAGCATCAGTGGCTACAGCAGCAGTATTCTTTGACTTGGAATGGAACCGATTGTATGAGCCTCGTGAGCGATATTGGTTCCCATTTGACTGATTTCCAGAAGGAAGTTTAGGGTAGTCTGCAAGATAGTGACCCGGTTCTCTGCAGACTTTACATAGGCGAGAAGGACATTTGAGCAATTCATGCCCTTGTGAATGACAATACTTGCAATATAAGGGCTTCTGGTATGAGTTTGTCTTGGCAGCTGGTGTGGCAAGAGCAACGGGTGCTGCAAGGGTAACATCTGTATGAGATCCCTGTAATGTGGCGAGACGTGTTTCCTCACTGAGTAGATCAGAAAGAACTTCGTTTAAGGGAGGTATTGCGCCTCGGTGTAGGATTGAAGCTCTTACAGGTTCAAATTCCTCTTTCAAGCCCATCAGGAATTGCATAATGCGTGTCTCAGTTTAGTACTTTCTATGAACATCAGCGTCTTTTGTGCATTCCCAAGTTGGCTCAGTGAGAGCTAACTGGTTCCACACGGCAGTCATCTGAGATAGAAAGCTGTTGATAGTTTGTCCAGGTTCTTGGCGCATGCTTTGAAGGATGGAAAGAAGACGATACCGATTTGAGATGTCTGCCCTGGTGTAGCGGTGTTGGAGAAGATCCCAAGCTTCTTTAGCTGTATGGAGTGTACCAAATTGAAGTTTGATTTCTGCGATAATAGTGGCACGAAACCATGTGAGAATCTGGTGATTTTTACTATCCCAGTCCTCTAGACGGTCAACATATTTGTCAGCATCTTCATCGTCCTTCTTCTTGGGTTCTGTGATATCTCCAGTCACGTAACGCCACAATTTATGTCCACGGAGGAAACCAGACATTTCTTGAGCCCACACAACATAATTAGATTCATCCAGAACAGTAGTAATAACCCGGGGTAAGTACGATTCAGCCATATGCACAAAGAGGAAGGTGAACCTCCAAGAAACCGGTGATGTGGCGGTCAACTGATGATGTGGTGGTCAACGGGTGACGTGGCACTGACGTATCAGTGAGGTGGCGTTGATGTGGCTTTTAGGGCTGACGTGACAGCAGCGTTTCTGAAACAGGAGCGGCAGCAGATGTGATGTCAACAAGTGACGTGGCACTGACGTGGCAGTGAGGTGGCGTTGATGTGGCCTTTAAGGCTGACGTGGCAGCAGCGTTTCCAAAACAAGAGCGGTAGCGGAGATGATGTCGATGAGACTCCGACTATAGTGATGACCCGACAGGTATGAAAAGGATATACTAGAAGTTTTTCTGATGTGAAGGATCCACTAATAGTGGCAATCACAGAGCATACTCAACTCTTAATATACCGAGAATTTCTGATGTGAATGATCCACTAATAGTGGCAATCACAGAGCATACTCAACTCTTAAAATACCGAGAACCATTATGGCTCTGATACCATGTTGAATTTAAGAAAGGAAGTGAGACAATACAAAAAGAAGAATTGTATTGAATGGTGTGTTTTACTTACAAAGGGAGCTATCCTATTTATATAAGCTAATAGGAGAAGTAAAGCTATACACAACCAATGTGGGATTATCCTATTTATACAAGCTAATAGGAGAAGCAAAGCTATACACAACCAATGTGGGACTAAGCCCATATAATACATTAACAGTGGGAAAGATGAAAGATAGAGAATATTTTCTAGGCAAGTGGCTGTGAGGTCTCCATAATCGATCAGCTTTCTATTCTCTCATCTCAAATGCCTATGACCCTCTACTATCTTTTTTCACAAAGACAAAAGTTTCATAGAACCTGAGTCTCTTATATGAAAAGCTTAAAGATAATACTAATAAGTACAGCTAGTTCCTCATAGTTAATAGGGTTGTGCAGCACTTCTCCAACAAAATACGTTAAATCGACCCGTGATTTAGCCACTGAAAACCATGTAAAACAACATTTCATTGACAAAAATCACTTTGGTTTATGAGTGTCAATAGATGCAGATAGGAATAAAGTAGGGATGGCAATTTTGTTCAAATTGGCCCCACCCCAATTTGGGGAAAAATCCCCGCCCAGTTGGGGGATGAAGACGAGGATGGGGAAAAAATTTTTTCCTGTTGCCTTGGTGGGGACGGGGAGGAGATATAGGTCCCTGCCCCGAATTTCTCGAACTCTATAAATAATACATTATATTTTCCATCATAAATTCATGTTTTGTTATTAAATGAACTTGTTGAATTCCCACTTCAAATTTATACGATTTTAACTTAAATGATAATTCATGTCTTAAAGATGATTTATTAAATTCATGTCTTATAAATACCACTTGCACGTTCTCTTTTATATCACTGTTTCTTAATGGCCATTAGACCAACTTAGGCTTTAATAAGTTAAAGTGTTCAAATTTTCGGCCTTACCCAACTTGGGACTTTAAAAGTCATCTATTTATGGGCTCACCTAACTTGGACCGTCTCCACACATTGGTTAGAGCTGCGTGGTTCTGTAGTTTCACATCATATGCGACACATATTGTGAATACCCCTAAATAATAACACACTTCACTGGTTTTCCTGTCCTGAACAATTTATTAGAATTATTTCCATGATAAGTTCAGTCCTCTCAAGTGATGGCTAGGGCAGTCTGCTTGTCATAATACTGGTAACTTTGCTTAGGAACCTAAAGAATTAGTAATGTGCATGGCATTTTAATAGCAAGGATGAAGAATTGATTCCAGAATTGAGATTTCCACCTAAATAGTACAAAAACTATACAATAAAAAATTGTATAAAATATATGGCAGTGCTAGGGTGGTATGCCTTGAATTAATTTAAATGAAAACATTGTATTGACAATCAACAAGGCTGAAAATTGACTTGTTGTGACAAAGCCAACAATTTCGATTAGTAAGGAAGCATCCGCATAACTTTTTTAAGAACTTATCACCCAAAAGTGTTACCTCAAGCTGTTTCGAAATCATGGGCTGGTTTTATTGCCATTACACTGTTGATTTAAGGTATGAATTGTAACATTATCCCTCAAGGAGTATAACAGGAAGATAGGTTCATTGAGCAATAATCCAGAGGAGCTAGTAAGTGAGTTGAATTTTGGATACTCATTAACTTTTTCATTAAACACCTTGTTTAAGACACAGATAATTTCTGCGTTACGCATTAAAAAAAACTGGAGGCAGCAAATCATGAAGAAACCATAACTTCAATTTTGGATTGAAGATGGACCACAATCGGAAGGCAGAAGGTCTTGGATCGTCTTACTGCAGAAACTAGTGGATCCCCTGCTGGAATTGTTGATGTGTAAACAAACTCTTTTTACATGCTTTCTCTGCTTGCAAGCTGATTTAACATAGCATGAATTAAACACGATAAAATGACAGTGTTACAATAAATAGAAAGTAGTACATAATGTATGATAAAAATATGTACTGCAATAATTCAAAGCTCTAAAATGCAAAGTTTAGTAAGGAGCCACCCAGAGTTCCCCCAAACACTTCAGTAGGGCAAGGTTACCCTCAAGTTAAGAGCCCACAATGAGAGGGTTAAACAAAATGGTTTCATCTGCAAACAAAATGGTTTCAGACAATATCTCTTAATTACAACCATGGCCTCTTACCTTAGTGGTTATCAGTTCTGTATATAGGAAAATGGGTTTGATCCCCTTCCTTGCCAATATATTTTAAAAAATTTAATCTCGTAATCTAACTATTACTTATATTTCAGTTTTTCTCTTAACATTCCAGGGCTGGGTTGACGCCAGAGAGGATTTGACTTTTCCTCAATTTAAACAATTATGTGTACTGGATTCTGTCTTCATCTCAAACATTCATTTAAGCATATCACCATCTTTTTTTTTTCTTTGTTAATCGAAAGTAAATGATCTCTATATCACTTTCTTTGAATCTCAACAATTCGCTTCAAATTTCATTGCTTGTTGACATTATAAGGAAGGTACTGTTGACGTTGTTTGTTGATGGAAGGATTAAATTTTGAGGTTTGTCAAGGTAAATGAATGTTCTCGGAATATCATTGAAATTTTGTTACTTGTACTATTGACAATATATGTTTCCTCTAGCAGCTCATGTTAAGGTTTGGGACCAAAATCCCTTCGAACATGATTTGTCGGAAACCCTAGAGCGAAATAGGGAATTTTAAAAACCGAGAAATGATTAAATGGTATTTTTTTTTCATTAAAAGATTCGTTTTCTAATTGAATATGTATTATTTGTAGATTATCCAGAATTTACATGTTATGTTTGTTCTTGAACATATATATATATATATATATATATATATATATATATATATTTTGAGCACAAGTACAGGAGGGAATCAATCCTAGTTCTCATATATAAAGGACCAGGAGTTAATGACCAGCTAATCACTAAGCCAAAAAAACAAGAGTTTTTAACACATTTTAATTTTATAAGTAACTAAAAAATATAAAATAAAAAAGGTTTTCACTTTTATTTTTTTTCTTTCTCTTTATAGTGAGCCACAACAAAGTAATCTCAATTTCACCTGTCATTTCTAAGCTTTCTCATTCACATTGTTCTATAGTACTTCTTTAGGAGCAAAATGGTAAAATTTATTACAATTATAACAATTTAACTTTAGAGTTGTCATACCTTAATTCATGTTGAAAATCACCCTAAGAATCCCAGGTGGTGACCTTCAAACACCTAAATCCAAAATGATTTGGACCGAACAAGAATCAAACCACAAAAGAGAAAACACAAGCGATTGTTATGGAGGTTCGACAAATTGCCTACGTCCCTGTGAGCTCCTCCGAGCTCTCTACACTAAATCAGTGGAGTTCTTACAATTACAGCAACACCTCCTCAAGAACTATGTAAGAAGAGAAAAGAAAGAGATAAGAACTAAGTGTTTCCCTGGAATTTTCCCCAAGAAAATTCAAATTACAAAGCCCTTGAACCCCAATCTTGAATACTCTCTCTCACTAGAAACACCTTTGAAGATTAGAGAGCCTATCTCTCAACACCAGCCACTCTTGGAATGAGACTTCTTCTTGTGTTTCTTCACACACCTTATGTGTTCTTGTTGTGTTTTATTGGTCCTAGATGATACTTTATATAAAGCAACAACTTCTTTAACCAATCTTGATGTCAATCTCAACCCTTTGATCTTGAGAACCAAACAATCATGGCCCTCCAAGAGGTCTAAGTGATCCTGTGCGTTTTAATCAAGACCCAACACACCAGATGGAAAAACAGAACAGAGGTATCAGGTGTGCAGCGCGCCGCAGCTCAGAATAGGGCAGGCTACGGAGCACAACAGGGGAAAAAGACTCAACCTGCTGGAGGCCACGGCGCAGCGCAGCCAGTGCTGCGGCGCACACCTGGAGGAGAAAATATTCCTTGATGGAGGCCGCGGCGCACAAACCTTGTGCCGCTGCTCAGAAGGCTGGAGCTTTTCAGCTTCAGCCTTTTAATTCTTAGACAAAATTCCCAACAATTCATTTTTGTTGCCTCTTCTTGACCTCTTATAGAGAAAGAGTTCTGACCTTTTTACTTCTTGCTTTGATGAGTTGTTGGTGTCTCTACCACCTTTTCTTCAACCAAGACCTCATATGCATTCTTGGCTTCTTTAACTTTTCTCATCTCCAAAATTCACTTCTCTTTCTTTGGAAAAGAGCTTCTAGTAGAGATCTTTCCTCTTTTCTTAATCATGTATCCAGATGTCATTCAAATTTTCTCAATTTCTATTTATTTCATTGACAATGGCCAAAACTCTTGAAAGTTGTTCTGAAGTTGCTTCAAATTGTTTTATATGGAGAGATTCAAACTAATCTCTAAAACATTGTAGATAAACTCTTTTGACCTTGTCGATTCCCTTAGGAGAATCCTCGTCGCCACCCTTGCTTGAAAGCATGTATCCGCATTTGCAATTTTCTCGAACATGGCATCATCTACATTGAACCTATATTTGTGGGCCAAAGTTTGTAATGGCCCCATAAGTTTCCAAGTTTTTTTTAATTGAATATGAGTCTTAATTCTTAATTAAAAGAAAATTTTGCAGATTGGAGATTTCTACATCAAGATTTTGTGGGTTCTTTTCAGACTCCTGTTTTGGTAAAATTTTCATATTTTCTACTCCTTTAATTTTTTGGGTTGTTTTCTAGGCTATTTTTCAGCAAGAATTTGAGATAGTTTTGAGTTCTAACCTTTTCTAGGTTAAAGTAAACTTCTTAAACTTGATTCTAGATTTTTGTTTGACATGATTTGATTTTAAATTGATGGATTTATAAGTTGTTGAAGTTGGGAGAAATTATGAAGAATATTTGGATTGTTAAAATCTAGTTTTTATTTACTTTTATATGGTTTGTCTTAAATTAAGATTGTTTGAACTTTGTACGAGGTAATTTTAGGTACTTAATGTAACGACCCATCTCGGGTTGGTCATCCCCGAGACAGCATCATCACATTTTGAGAATCCCAGCACGACACATATATGCAACAATAAAAATAAATAACACCAAAAGAAATTTTTTTTCATCAATCCAATCTTTAAACATTCTATACAACGTAAAATGCATGAATATTTACAAATAATTTTTTTTCCCATTAGTCTAAGGATGACGACACGCACGTGGCTTACAGAAAATGATTTCCCTTCGAACCTCAACTCACTAAACTATTTGTCAAGCCTGCTACCTGAAAATCATTGTACAATGAGGAGTGAGCTTCACAAGCTCAGTGAATTAAATTTACTAAAAGTACTCATTTGTATAAATAGTCTTTTAATAATTAAATCAATTTATATCTCCTACATTTGATACTAGCACTCTATTATCACTACCTATGTCATAATATCCATTCTCTATCAATTTCTTTTTCTTATTTATTGGATCACCTTAATACCACCAACCATCTCGTAATTACCTCGTAATGAGGTTCACATCATAAAGTCTACCTTCTAGATTGTTATTATCACCATAACTGTCTCTCTGTGAGACTCATTAATCTATAATTGTATTCACAATTATACACCACACCTCAGCATTTCAATAATCTTATCACTATACCTGTCTCTTTCAGTGAGACTCAACCATCATTAATTATATTCACAATAATACACCACATCTCAGCATTTCAAAAATCTTATCATCATAACTGTCTCTTTCTGTGAGACTCAACCATCTATAATTTCATTCACAATTTATACATCACACATCAGTAGTTCAATAATGCAAGCAATAATTAAAATAGATGCAATGCATATGATGGGAACGTCTTCCCATCTATCGACAGGTTGTTATTATCTTAGACCGTCCCATTCCCGGTTCTTTTCTTTGCAACTTGTCCCGGTTGCCACGGAATTTTCTCAGCATATACCGGCTGGCACGGTGTCCCTTTAATTTTCAGCACATACTGGCTGTCACTGTTTTTGAATTAGACTGGTTGCCTTCCCGGTTCTTTTCTTTTTATTTAATGCACATGGATATGAACAATGATGCAAAATATGCATATAACCAGTAATATAAAAAAAAACAATATATAAATTCAAAACACTTAAATTGTCTATCCTGATTATTCTCAAATTTATATAACAAAAATTCCACTAATTTCCTCTAATCCCAAATCACATCAAATAATCCATTAAAGTTTGTCAAGATCCACTAAATTTCATCTCAAAAATTTATATCAAAATCTCAATCATAGCTCCTAAAGAATTTCACTTCTCACTTTTATTATGAAATCAACTCATTTTTCTAATAATATTTGTTCTCACATAATAATTTTCTACGATTCCAACATTTATACCATATCTATCCACCCAAAGATTTATCTATCACCCAATCATACCTTAATAATTAAATTTAATATTATCACCAAATAATTAATTTTTATTTAGACTACTTAAAGTAAATCTAACTCACCACGTAGCTCTTAAAGCTACCCGTGGATCACCTCCTTGCCTTTCCTGTTTCTTTCAGAAATTCTCTCAGTTGTAGATCGTCAACCCCTGACATCATATTTATATAAATTTTCTGATTTATTTTTCAATTCGATATAAATCACACACTTTGAAATTTCCTACTTAGAACTTAGGGAAACTTCATAAATATTAGAAATTAAAAAATAAACACTACAATATTTCCTTCTACTTTTTTGATAGCTATTCTTGATTCTCTAGGAAATTCCGCAGAAAACTCCTTCAAAATTTTGCACTTTCAGCATTTTTTGAGTCCCCAAGTATTCAGAGAAAAATGAGAAATTGAGAGAAACTCTGTGAAATCGTAAACGATTTCACAGAGGTGTATATATATACAAAATTTTTTGCTTTGGGCTCAGCAGCCCCCCTCCTAAAAGTCTCCACAAATTTGCAACATGTAGCCCCAAAATTTTTCAACTCAATGCACACACACATCCCCCCCCCCCCCCCCCCCATTTCACTGCCACAACACTAAAATGTGTCGAGCAAGCCATTTCTTTCATCTTTCTTGGCAGCAGGTTTTGCCACCTGCTGCCACTTTTTTTTTGACTTTTTAAAAAAAAAAATATTTTAATATACATATATATATTTCTTTTCCTTTCTTCCTTCTGGATGTTCTAGACATCCAAATATTTTTTTTTGTTTTTAATAATTTTTTTCTTTTCTTTTCTTTTAATAATGTCCACGTCCTAGTATTTTTTTTTCAAAAGAATTATTTTACTTAATACTTAGTCCTTCACGTAAAATATATTATTTTAATTTCATGCCATATTTATTAAATTTTATTTTTACCCTTACTTTACGAATACGAGTATTACAATTCTTCCCACTTTATAAAAATTTTGTCCTCGAAATTTCTTGACTTTACTTCAGAAACAAATATAAATAATACTTCTTCATACTTGTTTTATGCTTTCACAAAATTTTTCAACATCCTTATTCTACCAATGAACTTTAAACTAGTGAAATTATTCTATTATACAAGACTTGTTCTTTTTGTCTAAAATTCTCTCTGGTACTTGTATATAAGCCCAATCTTTCTGAATTTCTATAGCTTAGCTCCAAATATCATGTAACCATTCTCTTAAAAGTGAAACATGCAATAAATTATATAAATGTTTTAAATCCCGAAGGCAAATCCAGGTTACTCACAACTAATCCAACTTCAACCACCTCATAGGATCCCACATACCTCGGATTCAACTTTCCTTTTCTGTTTAAATCTTAATACACCTTTTCATTAAGATATTTTTTCAGTGCACCCAATCACCTACTTGAAACCTAAGAGATCTCCTTTTATTATTAGCATAGCTATCCGGTCTACTTTGTGCTACTTTACGGTTCTCTCTCACCAATTTGATCATTTTAGTTGTTAACTCAATGATTGATGGACCAGATATATTCCTTTCTCTCATTTCTTCCAAATATATAGGAGCTCTACACCTCCTACCATACAATATCTCAATTGGTTCCATCCAATACAAATTTGATACTATGCTTAATTGTGCTCCATACAATCTTACAATCTCAGCTACATCATTCTTCAATCCTGACCACCAGAAATTTCATCTCCATCCTCTATGCATCTGTTTATTACTTGATTGCATCAAATCTACATCATTATGTGCCTCCCTCCTTATCTCTTTCCTCAACTTTGCATTATTGGAAACACTATTTCTATCCAAAATACCATCATTTCAAATTTTGAACTTATATTGTTTTTTGGTAAGCACTCAATACTTAATCTTTTCTATCTCTTCATCTATACCTTGCATCTCTAAAGCATTTTACTATGGATGACTGTACAATTATATTCTTTATCCATGATCTTCTACCACTGGTATTCTACTTTATTCTCAATTTTCTAAATCCCTCATCAATTTCACATCAAGGCTCCCACTAGCAGTTAACTATCTTGTAAACTTTCTACTCAGTGTATCAACTATTACCTTCGTATTTTTCTAGATGATAGTGAATTGTACAATCATCGTTACCAATCAACTTCATCTCCTATTTCTGCCTCCAATTCAACTCTCTCTGGATAGGTAAGTTTGTCCAACTTTTATAACTCATGACTATTTCACAAGTGGCTCCATACTGATGATGTCTCCAATCTTTAGAGTAAATACTATAACAGTCAATTCTAAGTCATAAGTAGGGAAATTTCTTATCATGAATCCTCAATTGCCTAGAAGCATAGCTCACAACTTTCCTATGTTACACATCTCCCAATCATTGATGTGATGTATCACTATACACCATAAATCCTTCATCACCAGAAGGAAACACCAATACTGGAGCTGTAGTTAATTTCTCCTTTAGTAATTGGAAAATTTTTCTCATACTTCCCTTACCATACAAATCTCACCTCTTTCCTGATCAGTCTATTCAACAGTATTACATAAAAAATTTCTGAAAGAATCTTCTATAATAACTTGCTAACCCTAAGAAGATTCTATTCTCAGTTACATTAGTTGATTTCTCCCAACTTAGGATTATCTCTACCTTTTGTGGATCAACTGTTATGCCATTTTTGGATATTACAGGTTCTAAGAAAGTTATTTCATTCAACCAACATTCACACTTAGAGAACTTATATCATACAATCTCTTTCTCCTCAAAATCTCCAACACAATTTCTAAATGTTTTACCTACTCTTCCTTAATCTTAAAATATACCAAAATGTTATCGATGAACACAACCAAAAGATTATCAAGAAATGGTTCAAACATTTTATTTATCTAGTCCATGAATGTTTCTGGAACACTATTCAATCCAAATGTCATCACAAGAACCTTATGACTGTAACGTGTCCTAAAAACAATCTTGGGCATGTCTCCATTCTCTATCTTTAATTGGTGATAACTTGATCTCAGGTTTATCTTAGAAAACACTTTCACTCCTTACACTGCGCAAACCCTTTATTTATCCTGGGAAAATATATTTGTTCTTATTCAACTATCTGTAGTCTATACACACTCTTATCATTCCATCTTCCTTCTTCACTAACAATACCTGAGTCCCCAAATACATTAGGTCAGATAAATTGTTTATCTACAATTTCTTAAAATGGTACGTTCAACTTTCTCAATTCAGCTGATGTCATTCTGTAGGGTGCTATTAAATATGTGTGATGATCCTGGTATCACATCAATAGAAAATTTAATCTCCTTATTTTGAGGCAATCTGGGCAACTCATCAAGAAATTATATTAGAATAATCTTTCACTACTAAGATTTATTCTAACTTCCTATCTTCCTTTCTAGGATCCATTATGTATGCTAAATACTCCTCACAACCTTTCTTCAATCATCTTCTAGTGGTCAGAGAAAAATAGGATAGTTCGAGAGTATTTTATGTTCTTTCTGAAAATTTAACTTCTTATGTCCATATTTTGAACACTATCTTCATTATGGGACAATCAATCCAAACCAAATATGTCGACAATCAATTCATTCTCAACATTAAATGAAATTATATATTCAAAGATAATAAATCTGCTTCAGCTTTTTCTATCACTAATACGAATCAAACAACATTTGTAAGCATTTAGGATTATCACTCTATCTCTAGTGGGAACTTCAATAGAAATATTTTGCACCCAATGACTACTACATACTTCAATAAACTTTAATTGAATACCTGATGCAAAAGAATGGGTTGCATCAAGGTCAACCAACATGGACATATCCACCTTCTCCACACATAAAGCATTTCAAATTTTGACAATTCTGGAATAAATATCTCATCTGAATATATCTGTAACAAACTTTTGTCTCCCCCAATCATACATCAGATTTCCACTTCTCCTTGGTGGCACACTTACTCCCTCTGCCATGATTAACCTGTCTCCCAAATCTAAGAGTCCCACCAATAGTATTCTGAGCTACAAAAATAATAAATCCTACTTTCTTCTGACTCTGTACTTCAGTTCCTTATGACAAGGAACGCCTCATTTGGGGTGATCTCTCACCCTGTACACTCATACTACCACTACCTCTATAACCTTTATGTTTACGCCTCTTTAACTATTTTATTTATTTATTTATTTATTTTAAACTCTATCACATCTCTCTCAATCTGAAATGGTATATCCACCAATCTGACATAATTCATATGCCTCAAATAAATAGAACCTCTATCTTGTTGGACTCTAAAGATCTAAAGAAAATGTTTATCAAAGAAAACCTCCTTAAACCTATTTCAGGTTAAGGGTTTATCAATATCTGCACTTACTTTGGGAAGAATATTTTTCCATCATTCTAGGGCCTCTCTCTCTAATTTGAACAGAGCAAAGATAACTCTCCGCCTGTCAGTCATTGGTAAAATATCAAATAAATCTCTCTACATATTTTTCCCAAAACTCATGAGTAAAAAGATTCATAGATCCTTTAAACCACAAGGCATTCAGTTTAATTATATCTCCCTGCATCTCATACATAAACTCACTTTTCCCCATTTTTAAATATCTACCATTATTTGATTAACAACATCAAACATTGCTCCAGCCTGTCCATCAAGTATATGCTATGAGTTATCAATTCTATCATTTATTACATTCATTTTTCTTAAGATCATGTGTAAGAGCTTGTCTTAGCTCTTCTCTTTAAACTTCATATTCTCTCACACCTTTACCAATATCAATTATATTACTATTACCAATCCTATTATCAGCACATTTCCTTCTAGGAACCATAGATTCAG
This sequence comes from Bretschneidera sinensis, assembly GCA_023935145.1. Taxonomy (NCBI): domain Eukaryota; kingdom Viridiplantae; phylum Streptophyta; class Magnoliopsida; order Brassicales; family Akaniaceae; genus Bretschneidera; species Bretschneidera sinensis. The sequence continues at coordinate 56,217,650 of CM043705.1, read as the reverse complement.
ACTCAACCTTGACTTGTCAAAAATATTGGGGCCTACCACCCCCTCTCCAATCAACAACTCTAACTCTAGCTCTAGCACGTCCACGTGTCATCCTCAGACTATTCATTATAATTTATTTTAATCTTCCACTTTCTAACTTTTTATGCAGTCTACAGAATCTGAAAAACCTAATGCTCTGATACCAAAATTGTAACGACCCATCCAGAGTTGGCCATCCCCGAGACAGTATCATCACATTTTGAGAATCCCAGCACGACACATATATGCAACAATAAAAATAAATAACACCAACAGAAATTTTTTTTTTCATCAATCCAATCTTTAAACATTCTATACAACATAAAATGCATGAATATTTACAAATAATTTTTTTTCCCATTAGTCTGAGGATGATGACACGCATGTGGCTTACAGAAAATGATTTCTTCCGAACCTCAACTCACCAAACTATTTGCCAAGCCTGCTACCTAAAAATCACTATACAATGAGGAGTGAGCTTCACAAGCTTAGTGAATTAAATTTACTAAAAGTACTCATTTGTATAAACAGTCTTTTAATAATTAAATCAATTTATATCTCCTACACTTGATACTAGCACTTTATTATCACTACCCATGTCATAATATCCATTCTCTATCAATATCTTTTTCTTATTTATTGGATCACCATAATACCACCAACCATCTCGTAATTACCTCATAATGTGGTTCACATCATAAAGTCTACCTTCTAGATTGTTATTATCACCATAACTGTCTCTCTGTGAGACTCATCCATCTATAATTGTATTCACAATAATACACCACACCTCAGCATTTCAATAATCTTATCACTATAACTGTCTCTTTCAGTGAGACTCAACCATCATTAATTATATTCACAATAATACACCACATCTCAGCATTTCAAAAATCTTATCATCATAACTGTCTCTTTCTATGAGACTCAACCATCTATAATTTAATTCATAATTTATACATCACACATCAGTATTTCAATAATGCAAGCAATAATTAAAATAGATGCAATGTAATGAATGCATATGATGGGAACGTCTTCCCACCTGTCGACAGGTTGTTATTATCTTAGACCGGCCCCTTCCCGGTTCTTTTCTTTGCAACTTGTCCTGGTTGCCACGAAGTTTTCTCAGCATATACCGGCTAGCACGGTGTACCTTTTATTTTCAGCACATACTGGCTGTCACTGTTTTTCAATTAGACCGACTGCCTTCCCGGTTCTTTTCTTTTTATTTAATGCACATGCATATGAACAATGATGCAAAATATGCATATTACCAGTAATATAAAAAAATAACATATAAATTCAAAACACTTAAATTGTCTATCCTGATTATTCTCAAATTTATATAACAAAAATTCTACTAATTTCCTCTAATCCCAAATCACATCAAATAATCCATTAAAGCTTGTCAAGATCCATTAAATTTCATCTCCTCAAAAATTTATATCAAAATCTCAACCATAACTCCTCAAGAATTTCACTTCTCACTTTTATTAATAAATCAACTCATTTTTCTAATAATATTTCTTCTCACATAATAATTTTCTACGACCAACATTTATACTATATCTATCCACCAAAAGATTTATCTAGCACCCAATCATACCTTAATAATTAAATTTAATATTATCACCAAATAATTGATTTTTATTTAGACTACTTAAAGTAAATCTAACTCACCACGTAGCTCTTAAAGCTACCCGTGGATCACCTCCTTGCCTTTCCCATTTCTTTCAGAAATTCCCCCAGTTGTAGATCATCAACACCTAACATCATATTTGTATAAATTTTCTAATTTATTCTTCAATTCGATATAAACCACACACTTTGAAAATTCCCACTTTGAACTTAGGGAAACTTCATAAATGTCAAAAATTCAAAAATAAACGCTACGATATTACCTTCTGCTTTTTTGATAGCTATTCTTGATTCTCTATGAAATTCCGCAGAAAAATCCTACAAAAGTTTGCTCTTTCAGCATTTTTTTGAGTCCTCAAGTATTCAGAGAAAAATGAGAAATTGAGAGAAACTCTGTATAAACGATTTCACAGAGGTGTATATATATATACAAAACTTTTTGCTTTGGGCTCAGCAGCCCCCCTCCTAAAAGTCTCCACGAATTTGCAATGTGTAGCCCAAAAATTTTTCAACATAACGCACACACACATCCCCCCCCCCCCCCAATTTCACTGCCACGACACTAAAATGTGTCGAGCAAGCCATTTCCTTCATCTTTTTTGGCAGCATGTTTTGCTACCTGCTGCCATATTTTTTTTGACTTTTTTTTTTGAAAATTAATATTTTAACATATATATATATTTTTTTTTCTTTACCTTTCTTCCTTCTGGATGTTCTAGATGTCCATTTTTTTTTGTTTTTAATAATTTTTTTACTTTCTTTTCTTTTAATGACGTCCACGTCCCAAAATTTTTTTTTTCAAAAAAATTATTTTACTCAATACTTAGTCCTTCACATAAAATATATTATTTTAATTTCATGCCATATTTATTAAATTACATTTTTACCCTTACTTTACGAATACGGGTATTACACTTAATTTGTAAATGATGGTTTGTAAGATTTACTAAATTCTTGTATGGATTTGATTTTGGATATAATGAACTATGAATAATTGTAGTAAAATATTTTTTAGATAATATGTTTGCATTAATTTTTAAGTGAGAAAAAAAACTAAACTCGTGATCCAAACCGATTTAAATGGGTTGTGTTGGGCTAAGGTTGGATGGGTTTATGGGTTGAGTTGAGATTTTTTCAATCCAGTATAATTGGGTTTGGTTAATTTTTTAGGCAAACCCGACCCAAACTGACTCATGCTCACCTCTAAAGTAGACTAGTAAGAATTAATTCATTTCTTTGGAGTAGGAGAAAACAAATTTTGTATATAACTATAAATGAAATTTATGGAGTTCCTAAACTTCAATTGATATCATCCAAATTTAAATTTTGTAAGAATTAATTTGAATTTGGTCAGATTAAGCTTGGTTTGTCAAACTTTGAATCGCTCTCGAGTCTATTAAATTGACTCATTTACCTTGTCGAGTTGAGATCAAATATCCAACTGTTTTCCTCGTCAGGCTAGTTAATCTTTTTGATTAATATAAACTTTTTTTTTTACATATATTATAATATTAATATGTATTATGTTTTTTTATTTATTAAAATAAAAATTTATTACAGGCTTGTTTGGTTTCGTTAGCCTCATTAAGGCCTTTTAAGGTTGGTGAGCTTGAGCTTATAGGTTTTCCATATGATTGAAGCGGTTCTAACATCTTGCTTAATCAGGCTTCCTCAGAAAGGGTAGCATTGTTCAGCCGGTAATCCCTCCTCTAGGGATGACAACTCCTACGTAGAATGCCCAACTGGGAACAAAACAGGAAAAAAAGCAAGTACGTAACTATTTGGCCTAACTGCAGTTTGAGCTGTCGAGAGTCAAAAGTCATTTGTGGATACAAAATCTCTAAGTAGTATAGAATTTATGGTGACTTTGAGACACGTATCAAAGCTGTCGTTAAGGCTTTGTCTGTCTCCATTAGATTGCTCTGGGTTCTGACAAATATTCCTCCAAGATACTCGAAGTCTCTAAGAATCTCTAAGAGCAAAGTCAAAGATTATTCCTTAAGTTCTCCTTTGAAACAATGAAGAAAATTTATTGTATATTTTCAGAATTAAATGTAGAAGAAGAAGAAAAATAAATTCTAAAAAAGGAAATGTGGTTAACTTGGAAGTTATTAGAAGTATTTATAGATTTCGTTTCAACTTAAAACCATCAGAAAATGAAGAGTGCCGATTTTAAAAACGTATTTCTTGACAAAAAGACATGCCTTCTCTGAAAATTATAGCTATTAGAATTCAAATTTCAAAATAACCAACATTCAGTCAACTAAATGTTTTATTCAGTCGACTAAATCAATATTTCAAAAGAAAGCATATAAGGTGTCAGGTATTCAGTTGACTGAATCCTAATCCCGTCGACGGCAAAAATTTTATGTCCTTCATCGACTGAATAAATCATTCAGTCAACTAAATCATGTTTTTCAAACAAAACTCCAACACTAACTGCATACAAGACACTGTTCCAGCTGGAAGTAGAATGCCCATCTTAACAGCTAGTTCCTCATAGTTAATAGGGTTGTGCAGCACTTCTCCAACAACATACCTCCTGTTGGTTAAATCGACCGGTGATTTAGCCACTGAAAACCATGTAAAACAACATTTCATTGATACAAATCACTTTGGTTTATGAGTGTCAATAGATGCAGATAAGAATAAAGTTGGGATTGCAATTTTGTTCAAATTGGCCCCACCCAATTTGGGGAAAAATCCCTGCCCCGTTGGGGGTCGAAGACGAGGATGGGGAAAAAAATTCTCCTGTTGCCTTGGTGGGGACTTTGCTAAAATGACAGTGTTACAATAAATAGAAAGCAGTAAATAATGTATAGTAAAAATATATACTGCAAAAATTCAAAGTTCTAAAATGCAAAATGTAGGCATGAAATGTAAAAAATATAGCCTGTTAAGGTGAAGACAGATAAGATTATTCACTCACTGACTTTAGGTGTCAGGTGCCACCTAGAGTTCCCCCAAACACTTCAGTAGGGGTCACCCTCAAGTTAAGAGCCCACAATGAAGTGGTCAAGGGAACTCCAGGGGACAGCTGACTCTTTCTTGTTCTGCAGGTTATACTTATTTTAGGCTATTTAGACATTAAACAAAATACTCATACTTATATAGTGAAGGTTGTACTCCCATGTATGCTGTCAAGGAATTTTGGACGTCTTTCCAGTAGGGGGGACCATTAGAAATGAGAGAAATCTAAATGTGGGAAATTTATCGAAATTGAACCTAGTCAGTATTGTGGGAAAAATGAAAGATAGAGAATATTTTTGAGGCAAGTGGCTGTGAGGTCTCCATAATCGATCAGCTTTCTGTTCTCTCATCTCAAATGCCTATGACCCTCTGCTATCTTTTTCACAAAGATAAAAGTTTCATAGAACCTGAGTCTCTTATATGAAAAGCTTAAAGATATAACTAATAGGTATTGCTTTTAACTAATACGTGATTAACCTCGGTAACAAGGTTTTAATCAGGTAATCATTGGATCAAATAGATGGTAGTGAGAAATGAATAGTTACTGCATACAATAGCTTGGCTAAAAGAAAGGACAAATGATAGGTGCAAATATGACTCAAAAGCTTAAGCTCATGAGCCATGGGTCCAAACCATGAATATAAGTCACTTTTATTTTTATTTCTTTTAGATATGGGGTAACTCACATGTGAATATCCCAACAATCGCATTGTGGCTAGTGAACTCAATGATCTTCTTTTCTTTCATCTTGCCTGCATCTCCTGCGATTATGACCAAAATATATTTTTCCTGACAGATTTCCCTCAATCTTGAAGAAAACAAACAAAACAAAACACATTGTAAATAATTGCAAGGGAGGAACTCACTCTAAGAAAATGGGAGTAATAATCTAATCTGGCTTATCAAATTTAAACACAAAAAATTTCTTTAATTTTTCAATATGGGATAAAGTACCAAGAGTAATACCACACAAAAAATGGTCATTTTACAACTTAAATTTTCAACAAAATCATTTTAGAATTAGACTAATTAATAAATTCAAAAATCAAAAGGAATCAAACTTATATAAGTTTAAAAAATAACCCACACTTATAATCCATAGGAATGGAACTTGGGACTTAGTAGTTCCAGGACTTTAGTCTATACCATAAGACCCCATCAATGCATCTTGCTTATTCATAATATAGACTTAAATTTTATTTTTTTACTGGAAAAAAAATATAAAATAAAATAAAAAAACTCTATACGATTCCAGATAATTTTGAACACTCCAGTGAATATGCTTAGTTGTTTGATTCCATTTTGTGCAAAACGCAATCTTTCGCTGGACTTCATAGTATTATTGAGGCAATATGCCGAAACCTCTATATAATATTTAAACATCCATTTTGAACGATTCGAGACCTGTCAATCACATGAATTATAACTGAAAGAAAAGAAGACAAGATTTACCCATGTTCACCCAATAATAGGGCTACTTTCTGCTAGAAGTTTCTTATTATCATCCTCACAAATCTCTCTTTTACAATGTATGCTCAGTACATAAAGCATATTTATATGCAACTTAAGACGTCCTAATTAGGGTCTAATTAGGTTTTCGTTCTGCTGCAGAACTATGGCTCTTCATGGGCCCAACCCAAACCACCAAGCAAAAAACTAGGCCCAACTCATGTACATGGCCCAAAAGTTTCGAGGGCGCTGCCCCCTAACCCCTGCCTACTCTCCGGGGAGTGGAGCCCCACTCGCTCACTTGGGAGAGGGATCCCGTGTTCGTCCGGGGTTCTACAGATCCGGTCTGCTGAAGTATGCACCAACACATTTAAGCTTCTCTCCTTTCTTTTTTTTTTCTTTTTCTGCTTTCTTTTGTTAACCTAAAATTTATTAAAGGTGCACACAAACCGATATATATATTATGAACCATTATCATCTCCTGAAATATTTATCAAAATATTTTACAGCTGAGTCATCTATGAATACAATTAATAGAAAAAATTTGTTCTCTTAGACACCCTCATGTAGATCATCTCAAGGAAATTCCATCTTCATTATGTTTCCAGAAGTGAACCAGGTTAGAATTGTGGAAAGGATGAATATTCGTACAGAATAGTATCAACAGTAGTGGCCTTAATCCCTCATCTCTTCTCCTCTTGGCACGTCACATCTTCATTCTTTTTCATTGCTCCAAAACTAATTAATTCAAATTATAAATGATAATTTTGAAATATTAATTGAGGTTTAAACTCAGTCTTTTAATTTAGAATGAAGATAACTCTACCCACATTTTAGACCCTTATCCTTAATGAATGGTAAGTGATACATTGAAAAACTGATTCACAGACTTTTCTTTCACTATGAGTTACCCATGAACTTTCATACAACTCATCAGTCGATTTTGCATAAAATTTTGGGTCTAAATAGTGGGTATTTAATATTGTACTCAAAATTTTGGTATCGTTTCTGTTTGAATGATTTTGGGAAAGCCGCGTGTTCAAATTTACAACCATTCTTTCACTATGACTATGAACTCAACTGTGTTCAACTTCCATTAATTACATAGGAATTTGTTTCTGCCAGTGTTGAAAATCACCTAAGAATCCCAGGCTGTGACCTTCAAACACCCAAATCTAGAATGATTTGGACCAAGACAAGAATCAAACCACAAAAGAGAAAACACAAGCAATTGTTATCAAGGTTCGACAAATTACCTATGTCCCTGTGAGCTCCTCCGAGCTCTCTGCACTAAATTAATGGAGTTCTTATAATTACAGCAACACCTCTTCAAGAACCATGTGTTCTTGATGAACGAGAGAAGAGAAAAGAAAGAGATAAGAACTAAGTGTTTCCCTGGAATTTTCCCCAAGAAAATCCCAATTACAAAGCCCTAAAACCACAATCTTTCTTACACTCTCTCACTAGAAAAACTTCTGAAGATTTGAGAGTCTTTCTCTCTAAACACCAACCAATCTTGGAATGAGATGAACACTTCTTCTTGCTGTTGTTCTAGTTGTCGGTTATTGCTCCTAGATAACCCTTTATATAGAGCAATAACTACCACAACCAACTTGAAACCAATCTCAACCCTTAGATCTTGAGAACCAAACAATCATGGCCCTCTAAGTGGTCTAAGTGAACTTGTGCATTTCAACCAAAACCAACGCACCAGCTAAAAGAGCTTAAAATGAGGTATCAGGTATGCTTCGCGCAGCGGCGTGGAATAGAGTGTGCCACAGCGCGCTCTAGGATGATGAACTTCCACACTTGCGAGTGGCTGCTGCGTGGGTGGTCCATGCCTCGGCACGAAAAACTTGCACCCAGGCACAGAGGTCTGTGGCTAGGCACGAAAAGATTACGCCTAGGCACAGAATCTGCTGAAGCTGAAATCTTCAATCTTTAATTCTTAGACAAAAAACTCAACAGCCAGAATCTGGTTAATCGGGAGCAAGCTCTTTACTTTTGTTATACATATATCTATGTGAAAAGCTGAAAAGGAAAGGCTGGATAACTCACTTCACAATTATTCTCTTTCTTCCACTTTGGCCATAGTTGCGTCCAGGTTCACTGTGTAAGTAAGGCTTCATTCCCTCATATCTATTTTTTCTTTGCATAATACTAAAAAGGGCTAGAAAGTAATTATACAAGAATCAAATCCCATGAACTGACTATAAATAGATGCTCCGTTTGCCATTTCCATTCCATTCAAAACAAAATCGATAAAGATGGAATTAACCCACAAATTAGGTGTCTCCTAGAGTTCCCCAGAATACTTCATCAGGGGCTCTTTCTCGCTCTCAGTCATTAGGGTTTGCATCAGTACCTTACTGAAGTGTTTGGGGGAACTCTTGGTGTCACTTGATACATACTACTGTCTATTCATCAATATATATATTTCCCATGTTCACCATTTGGTTTAACTATAGTTTCAATTTTTGGATTTTAAAATGATTTTTAAACTATTTTTTATACAACTATGGAACTAAAATCAGTTTATAGCATATATGGTATAATAACTATTAAAACAACTTTTCTGATATAAATTTAGCTTTTTAAAGATCGTTTTTCAACTTTTAATTTTTCTCAAAAACTACTTTTAAGTGTCTTTGTACTAACTTTTGTTTCTTGAAACCATGTAGGAAATAATCCGCAAATCAGGTGTCCCCTAGAGCTCCCATGAACATTTCATTGGGGGATCTCTCTTACTCAAATATTAGGGTTTGCTCCAGTATCTTACTAAAGTGTTTGGGGGATCTCTTGGTGTCATTTTATATATATACTACTCATCCATTGATTAACCAATATGTTTACCATTTGGATTAATTATAGTTTTGGTTTTTGGATTTCAAAATGGATTTTGAAATACTTTTTCCTAAAATAGCTGTGAACCTAAAAGTTATTTAGTATTTGGTAAAACAGTTATTAAAATATTTTTTTTACACAAATTCAGCTTTGTAAAAATTGTTTTTCAGCTTTTAATTATTTTCATAAACCGTTGGGGTATTTGGCTTAACTTATGTTTCTTGAAACAAAAACCTTTTTAGAAACTTTTACCAAATGTTTTGTTCAGATTATGAGATTGTCATAGATTTTTCATGTATATCTGCTGGTTCATATATTCATGAAAAAACTGCGGAAAGTAGTGTAAAAGTATTCATCATAAAGATTATTATGGTTGCCAGTTAAACAGTTGTAAACTAAACGAAAATTCACTCTCACATGAAGAAAGTTTAGTTATTCATTTTCTTGTAAAAATGAATCAATTAAGTCCGATTTGTATGTTCTGCTAGCTGGAAATATGTTCAGTTAAATGTTGTAAATTGAAAGTTGTAACTGATTCACAGGAGTAATTCGTAAGTCCTGTAGTTCATGCAAGTATATATGTTGCAACTGATTCACATCACTAATTTCTACCTAAGTAAAAAAATATAAACACCATAAATAATTCAAGATATATATTACATGCATGTCTTGTGTTTCATATGAGTGAACAACTTTTTTTCATCGTATTAATAATTACATGTCCCAATATTTATTTTTAATGTATATAGATCTTAGAAAATTCGAAAAATAGGAAATTAAAATTGAAAATAATATAAAATAAAAAGGGAAGTTAAAAAAAGAACTTTTTCCTTTGTTTTATGTTTGGGTGTAAAAGGAAAGTGAAGAGGAAAAGTAACAAAATTTAACAAAACTAATAGGAAAAAAGTGGTGTCCAATGAAACTTTTGTTTTCATTTTCCTTAATATGTTAATTTGTTTTGTGTTAAAGAGGAAAAACCTTAAAGTGTATGTTGACATTATAAGGAAGGTGCTGTTGACACTGTTTGTCGATGGAAGGATTAAATTTTGAGGTTTGTCAAGGTAAATGAGCCTTCTAGGAATATCTTTGAAATTTCGTTACTTGTCCTATTGACAATATATGTTTCCTCTTGCAGCTCATGTTAAGGTTTGGGACCAAACTCCCTTCGAACTTGATTTGTTGGAAACCCTAGAGCAAAATAGAGACTTTTAAAAACCGAGAAATGATTAAATGGTATTTTTTTCATTAAAAAATTTGTTTTCTAATTGAATATGTATTATTTGTAGATTATCCAGATTTTACATGTTATGTTTGTTCTTGAACATATATATATATATATATATATATATATATATATATTGACTACACGTACAGGAGGGAATCAAACCTAAGTCTCATATATAAAGGACCAGGAGGTAATGACCAGTTAATTACTAAGCCAAAAAAACCCGAGTTTTTAACATATTTTAATTTTATACGTAACTAAAAAATATAAAATAAAAAAGGTTTTCACTTTTTTTTTTCTCTTTATAGTGAGCCACAACAAAGTAATCTCAATTTCGTCTTTCATTTCTAAGCTTTCTCATTCACATTGTTCTATAGTACTTCTTTAGGAGCACAATGGTAAAATTTATTACAATTATAACAATTTAACTTTAGAGTTTTCATACCTTAATTCATTTTCGTTGCCACTTCTTGACCTCTTATAAAGAAAGAGTTCTGACCTTTTTTCTTCCTGCTTTGATGAGTTATTGTTGTCTCTACCACCATTTCTTCAACCAAGACCTCATATGCGTTCTTGGCTTCTTTGACTTTTGCCATCTCCAAAATTTTCTTCTCTTTCTTTGGAAAAGAGCTTCTAGTAGAGATCTTTCCTCTTTTCTCAATCATGTATCCAGATGTCATTCAAATTTTATCAATTTCTATTTATTTCATTGACAATGGCCAAAACTCCCGGAAGTTGTTCCGAAATTGTTTCAAACTCTTTTATATGGAGAGATTCAAACTCACCTCTTAGAGTTTGTAGACAAATTCTTTTGACCGTGTCGATTCCCTTGTGAGAATCTTCGTCCCCACCCGTGCTTGAAAGCATATATCCGCATTTGCAACTTACTCAAACATGGTATCATCTACATTGGACCTATATTTGTGGGCCAAAGTTTGCAATGGCCTCATAAGCTTTCAAATTTTTTTTTGATTGAATATGAGTCTTAATTCTTAATTAAAAGAAAATTTTGTGGATAGGAGATTTCTCCATCAAGATTTTGTGGGTTCTTTTCAGACTCCTATTTTGGTAAAATTTTTAGATTTTCAACTCCTTTAATTTTCTGGGTTGTTTTATAGGCTATTTTTCAGCAAGAATTTGAGGTAGTTTTGAGTTCTAACCTTTCCTAGGTTAAAGTAAACTTCTTAAACTTGATTCTAGAACTTTGTTTGACATGATTTGAGTTTAAATTGATGGATTTATAAGTTGTTGAAGTTGGGAGAAATTATGAAGAAAATTTTGAAATTTTATGTTGAAAAATTATGATGTTGGAGTTTGATTTGAGTTGTGGGTATTGTAAAATATGAAAGTTATGGATTTGATTTAATTTCATAAATTGGAGAATTTCTTTGTAAGAATTATAAATTTTGACAGAAACTGTTAAGATAAGAAAGTTTAGAAGGAAATAAGAAAAGTTTGTGTTGGGTATTGTTAAGAGTATATGTTGGTGTTTGTCTAAGGTTTAAACAAGGTTTGTCTAAGGTTTAAACAAGGTTTGAAGAGGTTCAGCATCAGGCCTTGGCTCCTCAGCACACTAAGTGTGAGCCTCAACGCATAGCATGTCAAAGGGTTCAGCATCAGGTCGCGCCGCGGCACCCAGCAAGGAGGAGACCTGGATGAGTTGTGCACTGCGGCTCAGCCTCCCCCAGGCCACGACGAGGATATGTGCCCTGCTCTGGGCCGCGGCCTGCCCTATTCTGGGCCGTGGTGCCAAGCACACTTGTACATGGTTTTTAAGCCTTCTTGAGTGGTGCATGAGGCATGTTCAAAATGCACAGGATCACTAAGGATTGATGAAGGGCTATGGTTGATTGGTCCTCAAGATCTAAGGGTGGATATTGACCTTCAAGATTGATCAAGAAGTTGGTGCACTATATAAAGGGTCACCTAGCTTCAAATCAAAAAATATAAGTGTGTGACATACAAGTGATAATCATACAAGAGAATTCAAGTGCAAGTGTGAGAGTGCAAAGACACAAAACATAGGAGAGGCACTAGAATATGTTGTTATTTGTCTAAGGTTCAAACATGTCCAAGCATGGTTCAAAGATAGTTAAAGTCTAAACCAAAGGTGAAGGATCGAAGTTCAGCAAGTTAGAAGACTGCACACATGTGTGTGCATCAATTTGGAGAAAGGGAAGGCCATGCTCACTAGTGTGTACACTTCTGCACACAGGCAGAAGAGTGTGCGCATAGCAGCAGAAGAGAGCAGCATCAGGTCAGGGCGCAGCGCGCACACCCAGCGCCACACCGCCCAGGCACACTGCTGCATACATAGGCAGCATGCTTTAGGACCCTCTTAAGTGTGTGTGCGCAACACCAAAATGCACAGCACAACTTGGAGAATGATAAAGGGCTAAGATTAAAAGGAGATCATGATCAAAGGGTGGAGCTTGATTCACAAGAATGTCCAGGAAGTGAATAACTATAAAAGGGGTTCCCAAGCCTCATTTTTCATATATAGAATAAAACACATATAAGAAACACTTTGAGATCAATTGTATTACAAGAGAGAATTGTGTGAGAGACATAAACACAAGAGGAACTCTTCGTAGTGAGGCTAGTTGTAAAGAAGAGAGAGTAGTATAGAGAGAAAGCATTGTAATCTTCTTTCTTCTCTTCTTGTTTCTTCAAGAACTTGAGCTTTTTGAAGAGGATTGTTGTAACTTATAAGAACCATTTGAGATAGTGCAGAGAGTTTGGAGGAACTCATGGGGACGTAAGCACATTGCCGAACCTTGATAACAAATTGCTTGTCTTCTTTCTTTCTTTGATTTTCTATTCTTGTGTTCGATTGCTGAAATTATTTCTACAAGTCATTCTAGACTTGGGTGTTTGGAAGATCACCACCTGGGCATCTTGTCAAGGTGATTTTCAACAGTGGTATCAGAGCTTTGGACAATGGTATCAGAGCTGAAATGCTGGGTATTGAAGCAAGAACAAGAAGGTGACAGAGCTAAGACTCCAAGATTCAAAGATCAACTTCTTGGGTGATTCAAGAACGATGTAAAGATTAAGATCCGGTCGTGTTCTTGAAGGTTGATTCAAGAACGGTGTTAAGATCCATCTTCGATCTGTGTTCTTGAGGTTGAAGAAAGCATTTGTGGGTAGTGCATAAATCAGAGATCTTGTCCGCAAAAGATGGCTTCAAATTTCTGTGTTGAGAAGTTTGATGGAAAGGGAGACTTTGCCCTTTGGAAGCGGAAGATCAAGGTTGTTCTAATGCAACAGAAAGTGGACTTGGCTATTGGAGAAGATGATGCTTTTCCAGCAGGTGTCACGGAGGACCAGCGAACTGAGATGAAGAAGATAGCTTACAGCACCATTTTCTTGTATATGTCGGATAGTGTCACAAGGGAGTACGGAGACTCGGAGGATCCGGCTGTCATATGGAAGAAACTAGATGAGTTGTTTCTTGCCAAAACTCTTCCTAACAAGATTTATCTTCTTAAAAGAATCTTTGATTTTAAAATGGATCCTAGTAAAGAGTTGCAAAATAATCTTGATGTCTTTAATAAGCTAGTTCAAGATTTGAATAGCTGTAGCATTATTTTTTCGGATGAACAATTGGCTGTTATCTTGTTAAATTCTCTTCCTGATTGCTTTGATAACTTGATTAATTCCATTGAGTATGGAAGGGATACTTTGACAAAGGAGATTGTGATCAATGCCATAAGGGCACATGATTTCAAGGCCAAGATGAAGGAGACATCAAGTGGAGATGGGCTGTTCGTAAGAGGAATGCCAGCAACTCGAAATGGCAGTAGCAACCATGGCAACAACCAGGAGAAATCAAGAGGTAGAGGGCAGAACCATGGGAGATCTCATTCCAAAACAAGACTTGGAGGAGGAAAGAGATGCTTCTACTGCAACAAGGAGGGCCATTTCAAGAAAGATTGCAAGAAGAGGATGTGGGATGAGAGGAGAAGTCATACCAACAATGGAGAGGCTTCGGTTGCCAAAGGAGAACAGCAAGATGATGTTCTTGTTGTGTGCTCAAATGTGAGCAGAAGGCAAGGCAGTAAAAAGTGGATTCTTGATTTCGGGTGCACTTATCATATGTGCCCTCACAAGAAATGGTTCATGAATTTCAAGGAGATCAATGATGGAAGGGTCTTATTGGGGAATGACAATTCTTGCCAAGTAAAAGGGATTGGTGACATTCAATTGAAGATGTTTGATGGAGTCACAAGGCTACTACGAAATGTAAGGTATCTTCCAGATTTGGAAAGGAATTTGATCTCATTAGGGAAGTTGGATTCCATGGGGTATACATGCAAAGTAGAGGGAGGAAAGATCAAAGTGGCCAAGGGATCTTTGGTAGTGATCAAGGCAGCAAGAAACGATGGACTCTATGAGATGATCGGAGAGACAGAAATCAATGATCAAGTAGCAAGCTTGATGGCTGAGATGGATAAGGCAGCCATTTGGCACACTCGCTTGGGACACATGAGCGAAAAGGGCCTGCAAATGCTTAGCAAGGAAGGTCTACTTGGTGGTGACAAAGTAGAAAAACTGGATTTCTATGAGAGTTGCATTCTTGGGAAGCAACACTGGGTCAGCTTCAACACCGGAGTGCACAAGTCCAAAGAGATTCTTGATTACATTCATTCGGACCTTTGGGGACCCGCAAGAACACTAACACAGGGAGGTAACTTTTACTTTCTATCTTTAATTGATGATTATTCAAGAAGAGTGTGGGTTTATTTGCTTAGGAATAAATCTGATGCCTTGAATAAATTTGTTGTGTGGAAGAAGTTGCTGGAAACTCAAACGGGTAGGGTAGTTAAGGCTTTACGAACCAATAATGGCTTAAAATTTTGCAATAATGATTTTGATAAATTCTGTGAATTAAATGGCATTCTAAGGTATAAGACGGTTGTAAAAACACCCAATCAAAATGGAGTTGCTGAAAGAATGAATAGAACCCTCATGGAGAAGGTTAGGTGCATGTTAATAGGATCCGGGTTACCAAAATAATTTTAGGGAGAAGCTCTGGCTACAGCTGCATACTTGATAAATAGATCACTCTCTAGAGCTTCAAAGCTCAAGACTCCCATGGAGATGTGGAGTGGAAAACCCCCTGAATTAAACAACCTTAGGACTTTTGGGTATCCAGTATATGAACATCAAAAAGAGGATAAACTTGACCCTAGATCTAGAAAATGTGTATTTCTAGGATATGGTGATGGGGTTAAGGGATATAGGTTGTGGTCCTTAGAAAAGAAGGGCATGAAACTGATCATAAGTAGGGATGTTATCTTTAATGAATTGTTATTTCCCTACTTGGAGAAAACTAACCCTGCAGGGGCTAGTGAGCAAACCAGTCCAGAAGTTGTGGAGCATCGCATCAAGGAGAACTCGGTTCAGCTAGAGCAAAGGAGGCAATAGGGTTCGGACCAGGTAGAGCACTTGGATGAAGGCCAAGCTCAAGAAACTCAACAAGAGGCTGAACAAGAAGAGGTTGATGCAGTAAATAACTACGAGCTCACAAGAGACTGGGGAAGAAGGGTGGTTAGACCACCTTTGAGATATGGGTTTGCGGATGCTAATGTAGCAACTTCTTGGATAGAATGAGAGGTTGAACCAGAAACTTACACTGATGCCATCGAATGTAAGGATTCATCAAAGTGGCAGCTGGCTATGGAGGAAGAAATGAACTCTTTGATGAAGAACAACTCTTGGAGTTGGTGCCCAAACCAGAAAAACAGAGAGTTGTGGATTGTAGAAGGCTCTACAAGATCAAAGAAGGGAACACTCCAGGGGATGAAGTTTGGTATAAAGCTAGGCTGGTGGCGAAAGGGTTCACACAAAAAGAGGGCATAGATTTCACCGAAATATTCTCACCGGTTGTGAAGTACAAGACGATCTGGATAGTGTTAGCATTGGTGGTCCAATTTGATTGGGAAATCGAGCAAATGGATGTGAAGACGACATTCTTACATGGAGAGCTCGATGAGACTATTTTCATGAGGCAACCTGAAGGCTATGAGGAAGGAAGGTAGGGAGAGTTAGTGTGCAAATTGAAGAAGTCTCTCTATGGCCTGAAGCAATCACCTCGGTAATGGAACAAGAGGTTTGATTCCTTTGTAATCAGCTTGGGTTTCATGAGGGGCTACTATGATTCGTGCTTGTACTATAAGGGGCAGAAGGTTGAGGAAATGGTGATTATCCTCATTTATGTTGATGACATGTTGCTGGTTGGGAGCAACATGGAGAGGATAAATAAATTGAAAGCTCAACTCAGTGAGGAGTTTGATATGAAGGATCTTGGTCATGCACAAAAGATCCTTGGGTTGTGTATCATCCGGGAAAGGGAGAGAAACAGATTGAAGATCTCTCAAACCTCATAAATAGAGAAGATGATATCTAAATTCTCTATGGAAGATAGCAAACCAGTGAAGGTTCCCCTTGCTGGTCATTTCAAGTTCTCCAGCGATCAATATCCAAGATCGGAGGCAGAGAAGAAGGAAATGGAGAAAGTCCCTTAATCTAGTGCTGCTGGTTCTGTTATGTACACTATGGTAAGCACTAGACCCGACATCGCTCATGCAATGAGTGTTCTCAGCAGGTTTATGAGTAATCCCAAAAAGGAGCATTGGCTTGGGATGAAGTGGTTGCTGAGGTGTTTAAAGGGAAGCCAAGAAGTAAGGCTGGTGTATGAGAAGAGAAGTAATACAATCTACCTTGAGGGGTTTGCAGATTCGGACTATGGAGCAGACTGAGATAAAAGGAGATTGATTACCTCCTATTTTTCCAACTTAAACGGATGTTGTGAAAGTTGGAAGGCTCAGTTGCAGCCAGTGGTAGCACTCTTAACAACCGAGGCTGAGTATATAGCAGCTACGGAGGCCACTAGGGAAGCTATGTGGTGCAAAGGGTTGCTTGAAGAGTTGAAGGTACTGGAGGAGCAGGTTGTGGCATTTTCGGATAGTCAAAGTGCCTTGCACTTGTGTAAAAATCCAGTGTTCCATGAGAGGACAAAGCATATGGATGTTCGGTATCATTTCATTCGAGAAAATGTTACGAAAGGATGCATCCATGTGGACAAGATTGCCACGGAAGAAAATCTTATGGATTTGGGTACTAAATTCTACCTCTAAGTAAGTTCAATCATTGCCTTGAATTACTTAGGATTAGAGTTAGTTAATTGATGACTCAAGATGAGCTTGGACCCCGAAGTTCTCTGCACAATGGTTCAGGTTTTTTGAACACTTAGACAAAGGTAGAGATTGTTGTTATTTGTCTAAGGTTCAAACATGTCCAAGCATGGCTCAAAGATGGTTAAAGTCTAAACCAAAGGTGGAGGATCAAAGTTCAGCAAGTTAAAAGACTGCACACATGTGTGTGCATCAATTTGGAGCGAGGGAGGCCATGCGCACTAGTGTGCACACTTCTGCACACAGGCAGAAGAGTGTGCGCATAGCAACAGAAAGGAGTAACATCAGGTCAGGGCGCAGTGCGCATGCCCAACGCCGCGCCTCCCAGCATGCACACCATCAGGTACGCACCAGCTCCGCACCACCCAGGCACACTGCTGCACACATAGGTAGCATGCTTTAGGACCCTCTTAAGTGTGTGTGCGTAACACCAAAACGCATAGAACCACTTGGAGAATGATAAAGGGCTAAGATTAAAAGGATATCATGATCAAAGAGTGGAGCTTGATTCACAAGAATGTCCAAGAAGTGAATGACTATAAAAGGGGTTCCCAAGCCTCATTTTTCATATATAGAATAAAACACATAAAAGACACACTTTGAGATCAATTTTATTACAAGATAGAATTGTGTGAGAGACATAAACACAAGAGGGACTTTTTGTAGTGAGGCTGGTTGTAAAGAAGAGAGAGTAGTATAGAGAGAGAGCATTGTAATCTTCCTTCTTCTCTTCTTGTTTCTTCAAGAACTTGAGCTTCTTGAAGGGGATTGCTGTAACTTGTAAGAACCATTTGAGATAGTGCAGAGAGTTTGGAGGAACTCACGGGGACGTAGGCACATTGCCGAACCTCGATAACAAATTGCTTGTCTTCTTTCTTTCTTTGATTTTCTATTCTTGTGTTTGATTGCTGAAATTATTTCTACAAGTCATTCTAGACTTAGGTGTTTGGAAGATCACCACCTGGGCATCTTGTCAAGGTGATTTCCAGCAGAATAGATATCAAAAGAGAGACTGGTTGTAAAGAGAGAGTAGCATAAATTGGGTAGAGGGCTTTGTAATAGTTCTTATCACTTTCATTCTTCTCTTTTTTGGTTCTTTAAGTACTCGGGTTTCTTGGAGAGGTGTTGCTATAACTTTTAAGAAATCATTGATTTAGTGCAGAGAGTTCGGAAGAACTCACGGGGACGTAGGCACATTGCCGAACCTCGATAACAATTGTTGTATTCTTTCTTTTCTTTGATTTCTGTTTCTGTTTCCGATTCATTACAAGTCATTCTAGCTTGGAAGATCACCACCTGGGCATCTCTAAGGTGATTTCCCAACAGTATAAGTTTACAATTATGGACGTACAAAGTCTGATGAATTCATTAATTAGTGAAGTTGGAATGTGAAATTATGGTGGAACTTTGAATACTCTTGAACAATAGCATGAAAGAAACTAAAATTTGCAATTTGAAATAGCTTTAAAAATGTATGCTTTGGGTTTGAAGTATAATAATTTTTAAAACTAAAGGAATTCCTTATGTTAGAAGGATTTTTAGTGAGAAAGCTAAAGGTTGAAAAGAATTCTATTAAATCGTTATTTTAGAGGTTATGAGAATTAATCTTAGTGTTTGACAATGTAAATCTTGTGGGTTTAAAGTCTTGGTGGTCTAAAGATTATTGGATTGGTATGATTCCTTACAAAAATGGAAGAAGTAGTAAGTAAATTTAATATCATTGTCTTGAGTTATGAATCACAATTTTGTTAAGGAAAGGAAAGAAAGAATGAGGAAAGGTAAACAAAGAAAAGGAAACTTGTGGGATTGTAGTCTTTTGATTAATTCTTGTAATTTCTTGATAGATAATTATTAATTACTTGTATACTTCTTGGATTTTAAAACTAGATGGTATATTCTTTAGGTGTGGTGGAAGAACGAAGTAAACATAAGGAAAAAGTCCAAGAAAAGCACTCGGTGCTATTAAGGTGAGTTTAAATTTACTCTTTGTAAGTGTAATGTAATAAATGATTATGAAAATGCATTGATAATTAGATAATAATTTTTATTGGTATATGGATGTATAAGGAAATATTGATATGAATGTCTTCATATTTCTGTAATTTTTGTGGATGGAATGATTGTAATATGATTGGTTGTGGATTTTGTGTTGAAACTAGGGATATTATTAATGCATTGTATGGACATGATTTGTAAGGATAGTAAGGACAAGAGTGATATTGGAAAGGATATTATCCCACCTAGTACAGGTTGTTACCTAGGGGGAGGGTATGTATGGATCTCACCTAGTGTAGGTTGTTCCCTAGGTGGAGGGTATGTATGGACCTCGTCTAGTTTAGGTTGTTACCTAGGTTGATGGAATGATAGGGTCCCGTCTAGAGTTGGTTGTTACCTAGGGAGAGGGGATTCAATGTTTTGAAAAAAAAATACAATATGTACCGATACATGGGGAGATGTCCCCGTTGTGTTATAATTAACCCAAGGAAGGGAAAGGAATTTAAAATGGGAAATGAATGGTCATTTTTTTACATTTGCATTGCCTGGCATTTTATTGAGAATTTTTATGTTGATTTATAGAAGGTGTATGATTGTATTTACCCAATGAAGGGTATATATAATTTATGGATGAGATGAGATGTGTTTTGTGAGTTTATAATTATTTTGATATACTTTGTAGTGAAGATTAATTATTTTTGTACTTATACTTTTAAATTATAAAAGTTGGAAAATATGTAAGGATATTGTTTGAGGTATTTGGCCCACGATGGGTATGTGTTGTGATTGGCCCATTAGAGGCATGTTTTGAATTTGTCCTATGAATGGCTTGAAAGGTTGATTGTTGTAAATTAAAAACTATTGTGATTAATGTTGTTTATAAAGGGTTAATGTTATGCTGTGTAAGAAGGAGTTTTCGACTAAGAGTTTTATAACGAATTAAGTTTATTAGTGTTGTTGTAGTGATTACTTCTTTTATGGTAAATAAAATAAGAAACATAAATCAGAAGTGTAATGCAAAGTCCTACTAAATTTTTGTTTTCAAAAAGTGATTATATTACAAGATTTTGAAATAAAGAGCTTAAATCCCAATACAATTACTTCTAGTAAGATGTTTTCTTATTGAGCTATATAGCTCACCCCATTTTATTAACTTTTCAAGAAAGAACCGAAAAACTTTATTTCAAGTTGAAATAAGTTCCTTATAAGGTCTCAGTTCACGGCATCCTTGTCTCTTGAACCTTTCTAAGAGTTTTAATTTTGGTCTTGGTTTCATCTTTGAAAAAGTGTACAAATTAGTTGTAATTGAAGAAGATTTTCCTTTTTACTTGCGTCTTTTGTAAACCTTAAAAAATTACTTACTTGCATTTGAAAAATCTCATGTATGTAAAGATATGTGTTTGTATAAATTGTGATGTTTGGGAAAAGAATGTTGTTTGATTAGTAATTTATATAGTTTGCATGTTGAGTCAAGGTGCTCAGTTCTGAAAGGAGCCATTCTGAGTAGGACCCACTCGGGATGGGTCGTTACATATATATATCTTCTCATTTATTTTCTTTTTTCTGCTTAAAAACCTTCAAGAAAAAATACTAGTTTCCATCAAAAATGCCAATTATAATTTAAATGTCTATAGGATGTTTCTTTTTAACACTTTTTAGTTGAAGAATACCGTTTATTCTCGTAAAAGTAATTCTTTTGGACTTTTAATATGCTTTCCAAAAGCTTATTAAATTGATTTGCTTATATAATGTTCATACTTTTTTATATCTTTGGTATGATGGGACTAGATTATGGATATTCTAGGACGAAGCCTATACTACTGTTGAGTTTTCGAAGAATTTGATCGATCAAACTCGGTTAAAATCTAGTTTTTATTTACTTTTGTATGGTTTGTCTTAAATTAAGATTGTTTCAACTTTGTAAAAAGTGATTTTAGGTACTTAATTTGTAAATGATGGTTTGTAAGATTTAGTAAATTCTTGTTTAGGCACGTAATTTATAATATTAATATATATTATATTTTTTTATTTATTAAAATAAAAAATATTTACAAGCTCATTAGCCTCATTAAGGCCTTTTAAGGCTGGTGAGCTCGAGCTAGTAGGTTTTCCATTTGATTGAATCTGTTCTAACATCTAGCTTTACTAGGCTTCCTCTAAAAGTGCCGCATTGTTTAGTCAGTAATCCCTCATCAAGGGATGACACTCCTACGTAGAATGCCCAACTAGGAGTAAAACAAGAAAAAAAGCAAGTACACAACTATTTGGCCTAACTGCAGTTTGAGCTGTCGAGAGTCAAAAGTGATTTGTGGATACAGAATCTCTAAGTAGTATATAATTTATGGTGACTTTGAGACACGTATAAAAGCTGTCTTTAAGGCTTTGTTTGTCCCCATTATATTGCTCTGGGTTCTGACAAATATTTCTCTAGGATACTTGAAGTCTCTAAGAATCTCTAAGAGAAAAATCAAAGATTATTCCTTAAGTTCTCTTTTGAAACAATGAAGAAAATTTATTGTATATTTTCAGAAGTAAATGTAGAAGAAGAATGATAATAAATTCTAAAAAAGGAAAAGTGGTTAATTTGGAAGTTATTAGAAGTATTTATAGATTTCATTTCAACATCAAACCATCAGAAAATCAAGAGTATCGATTTAAAAAACGTAGCTCTTGAGAAAAACGCATGACTTCTCTAAAAATTATAGTTATTGGAATTCAAGTTTCAAAATAACGAACATTCAGTCAACTAAATGTTTTATTCAGTTGACTAAATCAATATTTCAAAATAAAAAGTATAAGGTGTCGAGTATTCAATCGACTGAATCCTAATCCCATCGACGATAGAAACTTTATGTCCTTCATCGATTGAATAAATCATTAAGTCAACTGAATCATGTATTTCCAACAAACCTCCAACAATAACTGCATACAAGACACCGTTCCGGCTGGAAGTAGAATGCCCATCTTAACAGCTACTTCCTCATAGTAAACGGGGTTGTGCAGCACTTCTCCAACAACATACCTCCTGTTGGTTAAATCGACCTGTGATTTAGCCACTGAAAACTATGTAAAACAACATTTCACTTACAAAAATCACTTTGGTTTATGAGTGTCAATAGATGCAGATACGTATAAAATGGGGATGGACATTTTTTTCAAATTGGCCCCACCCCGATTTGGGAAAAAATCCCCGCCCCGTTGGGGGACAGAGACGAGGATGGGAAAAAAATTTCCCGTTGCCTTGGTGGGGATGGGGACGGAGATGTAGGTCCCCGCCCAGAATTTCTCGAACCCTATAAATAATATATTATATTTTCTATTATAAATTTATGTTTTTTTATTAAATGAATTTGTTGAATTCCCACTTCAAATTTACAAGATTTTAACTTTTGAGGTTTGTCAAGGTAAATGAATGTTCTAAGAATATCTTTGAAATTTTGTTACTTGTCCTATTGACAATATATGTTTCCTCTTGCAGCTCATGTTAAGGTTTGGGACCAAAATCCCTTTGAACTTGATTTGTTGGAAACTCTAGAGCGAAATAGGGACTTTTAAAAACCGAGAAATGAGTAAATGGTATTTTTTTTTCATTAAAAGATTTGTTTTCTAATTGAACATGTATTATTTGTACATTATCTAGAATTTACATGTTATGTTTGTTCTTGAACATACATACATTGAGTACACATACAGGAGGGAATCAGACCTAGGTCTCATATATAAAGGACCAGGAGGTAATGACCAGTTAATCACTAAGCCAAAAAAACCAGAGTTTTTAACACATATTAATTTTATATGTAACTAAAAAATATAAAATAAAAAACGGTTTTCACTTTTCTTTTTCTTTTTCTTTTTTTCTTTCTCTTTATAGTGAGCCACACCAAAGTAATGTCAATTTCATCTTTCATTTCTAAGCTTTCTCATTCACATTGTTCTATAGTACTTCTTTAGGAGGGCAATAGTAAAATTTATTACAATTATAACAATTTAACTTTGTTGTCATACCTTAATTCATTTTTGTTGCCAATTCTTGACCTCTTATAGAGAAAGAGTTCTGACGTTTTTCCTTCTTGCTTTGATGAGTTGTTGTTGTCTCTACCACCTTTTCTTCAACCAAGACCTCATATGCATTCTTGGATTCTTTGACTTTTCCCATCTCCAAAATTCTCCTCTCTTCCTTTGGAAAAGAGCTTCTAGTTAAGATCTTTCCTCTTTTCTCAATAATGTCATCCAAATTTTCTCAATTTATATTTATTTCATTGACAATGGCCAAAACTCTTGAAAGTTGTTCCGAAATTGTTTCAAACTCTTTTATATGGAGAGATTCAAACTCACCTCTAAGACTATGTAGAAAAACTCTTTTGACCTTGTCGATTCCCTTGGGAGAATCTTCGTTGCCACCCTTGCTTGAAAGCATATATCCACATTTGCAACTTTCTCGAACATGGCATCATCTACATAGGACCTATATTTGTGGGCCAAAGTTTGTAGTGGCCCCATAAGTTTTCAAGTACTTTTTTTAATTGAATATGAGTCTTAATTCTTAATTAAAAGAAAATTTTGTGGATTGGAGATTTCTACATCAAGATTTTGTGGGTTCTTTTCAGATTCCTGTTTTGGTAAAATTTTCATATTTTCTACTCCTTTAAATTTTGGAGTTGTTTTCTAGGCTATTTGTCAGCAAGAATTTGAGCTAGTTTTGAGTTCTAGACTTGATTCTAGAAAACATCTTAAACTTGATTCTAGAACTTTGTTTGACATGATTTGATTTGAAATGGATGAATTTATAAGTTGCTGAAGTTGGGAGAAATTATGAGGAAAATTTGGAAATTTTTTGTTGAAAACTTAGGATGTTGGGGTTTGATTTAAGTTGTGGGTATTGTAAAATATTAAAGTTGTAGATTTGATTGGATTTGATTTGATTTCATAAATTGGAGAATTTCTTTGTAATAATTATAAATTTTCACGGAAATTGTTAAGATAAGAAAGTTTATAAGGAAATAAGAAAAGTTTGTGGTGGGTATTGTTAAGAGTATAAGTTTACAATTATGGAAGTACAAAGTTTGATGGATTCATTAATTAGTGAAGTTCGAATGTGAATTTATGGTGGAACTTTGAATACTCTTGAACTATAGCATGAAAGAAATTAAAATTTGCAATTTGAAATAGCTTAAAAAAAGTAAGCTTTGCGTTTGAAGTATAATAATTTTTGGAACTAAAGGAATTCCTTATGTTAAAAGGATTTTTAGTTAGAAAATTAAAGGTTGCGAAGAATTCTATTAAATCGTTATTTTGGAGGTTATGAGAATTAATCTAAGTTAGTGTTTAAAAATGTAAATATTGTGGGTTTAAAATCTTGGTGATATAAAGATTATTGGATTGGTATGATTCCTTACAAAAATGGAAGAAGTAGTAAGCTTATTTAATATCATTTTCTTGAGTTATGAATCACAATTTTGTTAAGGAAAGGAAAGAAAGAATGAGGAGAAGTAAACAAAGAAAAGGAAACTTGTAGGATTGTAGTCTTTTGATTAATTCTTGTAATTTCTTGATAGATAATTATTAATTACATGGATACTTCTTAGATTTTAAAACTAGATGGTATGTTCTTTAGGTGTGGTGGAAGAACGAAGTAAAGGTAAGGGAAAAGTCCAAGAATAGCACTCGGTGCTATTAAGGTGAGTTTCAATTTACTCTTAGTAAGCCTGATGTAATAAATGATTATGAAAATGCATTGATAATTAGATAATAATTTTTATTGGTATATGGATGTATAAGGAAATAATGATATGAATATCTTGATATTTTTGTAATTGTTGTGGATGGAATGATTGTAATATGATTGGTTGTGGATTTTGTGTTGAAACTAGAGATATTATTAATGCATTGTATGGACAAGACTTGTAAGGATAGTATGGAAAAGAATGATATTGGAAAGGATATGATTCCACCTAGTGCAGGTTGTTACCTAGGTGGAGGATATGTATGGATATCGTCTAGTGTAGGTTGTTCCCTAGGGGGAGGGCATGTATGGACCTCACCTAGTTTAGGTTGTTACCTAGGAGGAGGGAATGATAGGGTCCCGCCTAGAGTTGGTTGTTACTGAGGTAGAGGGAATGATAGGATCCCGCCTAGAGTAGGTTGTTACATAGGTGGAGGGAATGATACGATCCAGTAGGTTGTTACCTAGGTGGAGGGGATATGAAGTTTTGAAAAAAATTACAATATGTACCGGTACATGGGGAGGTGTCCCCATTGTATTATAATTAACCCAAAGGAGAAGAAGAAATTTAAAATGGAAAATGAATGGTTAGTTTTTTACATTTGCATTGCATGGCATTTTATTTAGAATGCTTATGTTGATTTATAGAATGTGTATGATTGCATTTACCCAATGAAGGGTACATATAATTTATGGATGAGATGAGACGTATTTTGTGAGTTTATAATTATTTTGATATACTTTGTAGTGAAAATTAATTATTTTGTGTACTTATACTTTTGAATTGTAAAAGTTGGAAAATATGTAAGGATATTGTTTCAGATATTTGGCCCACGATGGGTATGTGGTGTAATTGGCCCATGAGAGGCATGTTTTGAATTTGTCTTATGAATGGCTTGAAATGTTGATTGCTGTAAATTAAAAACTATTGTGATTGATGTTGTTTATAAAAGGGTTAACGTTATATTGTGTAAGGAGTTTTCGACTAAGAGTTTTATAACTAATTAAGTTTGTTAGTGTTGTTGTAGTGATTACTTCTTTTATGATAAATAAAATAAGAAACATAAATCAGAAGTGTAAAGCAAAGTCCTACTAAATTTATGTTTATAAAAAGTGACTATATTACAAGATTTGAAAAATAAAGAGCTTAAATCCCAATACAATTACTTTTAGTAAGATGTTTTCTCACTGAGCTTTATAGCTCACCCCATTTTATTAACTTTTCAGGAATGCACCGAAAGAGGATTTCAAGTTGAAATAAGTTCCTTGTAAGGTGTCAGTTCACAGCATCCTCATCTCTTGAACCTTTCTAAGAGTTTAAATTTTGGTCTTGGTTTCATCTTTGAAAAAGTGTACAAATTAGTTGTAATTGAAGAAGATTTTCCCTTTTTTACTTGTGTCTTTTGTAAACCTTAAAAATTTACTTACTTGCATTTGAGTAATCCTATGTATGTAAAGATATGTGTTTGTATAAATTGTGATGTTTGGGAAAAGAATGTTGTTTGATTGGTAATTTATATAGGTTGCATCTTGAGTCAAGGTGCTCAATACTGAAAGGAGCCGTTCTGAGTAGGACCCACTTGGGATGGGCCGTTACAAATATATATCTTCTCATTTCTATTCTTTTTTCTTCTTAAAAACCTCTAGCAAAAAATACTAGTTTCCATCAAAAGGCCAATTATAATTTAAATGTCTATAGGATGTTTCATTTTAATACTTTTTAGTTGAAGAGGACCGTTTATTCTCGTAAAAATAATTCTTTTGGACTTTTAATATGCTTTCCAAAAGCTTATTGAATTGATTTGCTTATATAATGTTCATACTTTTTTTATCTTTTGTATGATGGAACTTGATTATGGATATTCTAGGACCAAGCCTATACTAGTATTGAAGTTTTGAAGAATTTGATCGATAAAACATTGTTAAAATCTAGTTTATGTTTACTTTTGTATGGTTTGTCTTAAATTAAGATTGTTTGAACTTTGTACGAAGTGATTTTAGGTACTTAATTTGTAAATGATGGTTTGTAAGATTTAGTAAATTCTTGTATGGATATGATTTTGGATCTAATGAACTATGAATAATTGTAGTAAAATATTTTTTACATAATATGTTAGCATTAATTTTTAAGTGAAAAAAAAAAAACTAAGCCGGTGATCCAAACCGATTTGAATGGGTTGTGTTGGGCTAGGGTTGGATGGGTTAATGGGTTGAGTTGTGATTTTTTAAACCCGGTATAATTGGGTTGGGTTAATTTTTTAGGCAAACCCGACCCAAACGGACTCATGCTCACCCCTAAACTAGACTAGTAAGAATTAATTCATTTCTTTGGAGTAGGAAAAAACAAATTTTGTATATGGATATAAATAAAATTTATGGAGTTCTTAAACTTCAATTGCAATCATCCAAATAAAAATTTTGTAAGAATTAATTTGAATTTCGTCAGACTAAGCTTGGTTTGTCAAAATAAAAAATAAAAAAAAAAATTATTACAGGCTCGTTAGCCTCATTAAGGCCTTTTATGGCTGGTGAGCTCGAGCTCATAGGTTTGCCATATGATTGAACCGGTTCTAACATCTAGCTTTACCAGGCTTCCTCTGAAAGGGCAGCATTATTCAGCCGGTAATCCCTCCTCTAGGGATGACACTCTTACGTAGAACGCCCATCTGGGAACAAAACAGGAAAAAAAGCAGGTACGCAACTATTTGGCCTAATTGCAGTTTGAGCTGTTGAGAGTCAAAAGTGATGTGTGGATACAGAATCTCTAAGTAGTATAGAATTTATGGTGACTTTGAGACATGTATCAAAGCTGTCTTTAAGGATTTGTTTGTCTCCATTAGATTGCTCTGGGTTTTGACAAATATTCCTCCAGGATACTTGAAGTCTCTAAGAATCTCTAAGAGCAAAATCAATGATTATTCCTTAAGTTCTCTTTTGAAACAATGAAGAAAATTTATTGTATATTTTTAGAAGTAAATGTAGAAGAAGAAGAAAAATAAATTCTAAAAGTGGAAAAGTGGTTAATTTGGAAGTTATTTGAAGTATTTATAGATTTCGATTCAACTTACAATCGTCAGAAAATGAAGAGTACAGATTTTAAAAACGTATTTCTTGACAAAAAGACAAGACTTCTCTGAAAATTATAGCCGTTGCAATTCAAATTTCAAAATAACGAACATTCAGTCTACTAAATATTTTATTCAGTTGACTAAATCAATATTTCAAAAGAAAAAGTATAAGGTGTCAGGTATTCAGTTGACTGAATCCTAATCCCGTTGAGGACAGAAACTTTATGTCCTTCATCGACTGAATAAATCATTCAGTCAACTGAATCATGTTTTTCCAACAAAACTACAACACTAACTGCATATAAGAAACCGTTCCAGCTGGAAGTAGAATGCCCACCTTAACAGCTAGTTCCTCATAGTTAATAGGGTTGTGCTGCACTTTTCCAATAACATACCTCCTGTTGGTTAAATCGACCCGTGATTTAGCCACTGAAAACCATGTAAAACAACATTTCATTGACAAAAATCACTTTGGTTTATGAGTGTCAATAGATGCAGATAAGTATAAAGTAGGGATGGCAATTTTGTTCAAATTGGCCCCACCCCAATTTGGAGAAAAATCCCTGCCCTGTTGGGGGACGAAGTCGAGGATGGGGAAAAAAATTTTCCCGTTGCCTTGGTGGGGACGGGGAGGAGATATAGGTCCCCGCTCCGAATTTCTTGAACCCTGTAAATAATATATTATATTTTCCATCATAAATTCAATTTTTTTATTAAATGAATTTGTTGAATTCCCACTTCAAATTTACATGATTTTAACTTAAATGATAATTCATGTCTTAATGATGATTTATTAAATTCATATCTTATAAGTACCACTTGCACTTTCTCTTTTATAACACTGTTTCTTAATGGTCATAAGACCAACTTAGGCTTTAACAAGTAAAAATGTTAAAATTTTCGGTCTTACCTAACTTGGGCCTTTAAAAGTCCTCTATTTATGGGCTTACTGAACTTGGACCGTCCCCACTCATTGGTTAGAGCTGCGTGGTTCTGTAGTTTCACACCATATGCAACACATGTTGTGAATACCCCCAAATAATAACACACTTCACTAGTTTTCCAGTCCTGAACTATTTATTAGAATTATTTCCATGATAAGTTCAGTCCTCTCAAGTGATGGCTAGTGCAGTCTGCTTATCATAATATTGGTAACTTTGCATAGGAACCTAAAGAATTAGTAATGTGCATGGCATTTGAATAGCAAGGATGAAGAATTGATTCCAGAATTGAGATTTCCACCTAAATAATACAAAAACTATACAATAAAAAATTGTATAAAAAATATGGCTGTGCTAGGGAGGTATGCCTTGAATTAATTTAAATGAAAACATTGTATTGACAATCAACAAGGCTGACAATTGACTTGTTGTGACAAAGCCAACAATTTCGATTAGTAGGGAAGCATCTGCATAACTTTTTTAAGGACTTGTCACCCAAAAGTGTTACCTCAAGCTGTTTCTAATTCATGGGCCAGTTTTATTGCCATTACACTGTTGATTTAAGATATAAGTTATTTGAGCAATAATCCGGAGAAGCTATTAAGTGAGTGGAATTTTGGATACTCATTAACTTTTTCATTAAACACCTTGTTTAAGACACAGATAATTTCTGCGTTAAGCATAAAAAAACTGGAGGCAGCAAATCATGAAGAAACCGTAACTCCAATTTTGGATTGAAGATGGACCACAATTGGAAGGCAGAAGGTCTTGGATCATCTTACGGCAGAAGCTGGTGGATCCCCTGCTGGAGTTGTTGATAGGTAAACAAACTCCTTTTACATGCTTTCTCTGCTTGCAAGCTGATTTAACATAGTATGAATTAAACACGATAAAATGACAGTGTTACAATAAATGGAAAGCAATACATAATGTATGATAAAAATATGTACGGCAATAATTCAAAGCTCTAAAATGCAAAGTTTGTTGAGGGATGAAATGTTAAAAACATAGCCTGTTAAGGTCAAGACTAATAAGATTATTCACTCACTGACTTTAGGTGTCAGGTGCCACCCAGAGTTCCCCCAAACACTTCAGTAGGGCAGGGTTACCCTCAAGTTAAGAGCCCACAATGAGAGGATTAAACAAAATAGTTTCATCTGCAAACAAAATGGTCTCAGACAATATATCTTAATTACAACCAGGGCCTCTTACCTTAGTGGTTATCGGTTCTTTATATAGGAAAATTGGGTTTGATCCCCCTCGTTGCTAATATATATATTTTTTTAAAATAATCTCTTAATCTAACTATTACTTATATTTCAGTTTTTCTCTTAACCTTTCAGGGCTGGGTTCACGCCAGAGAGGCTATTGACTTTTCCTCAATTTAAACAATTATGTGTACTGGATTGTGTCTTCTTCTCAAACATTCATTTAAGCATCTCACCATCATTTTTTTTTCTTTGTTAATCAAAAGTAAATGATCTGTATATCACTTTCTTTGAATCTCAACAATTCGCTTCAAATTTCAATGATATATATCATATGAAGAGAGATATTTCCTATATAAAATTTATTGAAGGTGCACACACAAAAGTTTTAAGGTCAATAATTTTAATGTGATCAAAAGTTTAATTAAAAGTCCTGATCAGGCAAATGTGACCTCTTTTCTCTATATAAGGTACTTCGATTATCGAAATCTGAAAGTTATCAACTCTTTCCATCTTAAGTTTATATGATTTTATAGGTTTTTTTCTTTTTTTTTTTCAAATGTCATGACAGTAACTTGAGTAAACCATGGGAAATTGCTTCCAGAAGGTCACGAAGAAGGAGATGTAACCGATAGGCTAACCCCACAGTTACAATGTTATAGCCGTTAGAAATCATTTAAACTCAACACTAATGATTAATGAACCACACCAATCAAATATTCTTTAGTTCTTTTTTTTCTTTGCTAAATAAATAAACATTGAGAAGGATAGGGTGTGTGACTGTCTCAACACATGGGTTAGAGCTGTGTGGTTATCTTGTTCACTCCAAAAGCGACACATATTGTAAATACCCTCAAATAATGAAACACTTCACCGGTTTTCTTGTCCTGAAATATATATTAGAACTATTTCCATGATAAGTTAATTTCAGTCCTCTCAAGGGATGGCTAGGGCTGTTTACTTATCATAATACTGGTAACTTTTCTTAGAAACATAGAGAATTAGTAATGTCCATGCCATATTGCAAGGATGAAGAATTGATTCCGGAAGTTGAGATTTCCACTTAAATAGTACAAAAGATATCCAATAAAAATTTGTACAAAAACTATGGCAATGCTAGGAAGGCATGCCTTGAATTAATTTAAATTCTAGCATTGAATATTGACAATCAACACGGCTGACAATTGATTCGTTGTGACCACACCAACAATTTTGATTAGTTGGGAAGCCTCCAGATAACATTTTTAAGGACTTATCGACCAAAAGTGTTACCTCAAGCTGTTTTTAAATCGTAGCGCGATTTTATTACCAATATTACACTGTCGATATAAGATATGAGTTATCAAATTATCTCTCTCAGAGTATAACAGGAAGATAGGTTCTTTAAGCATCAATCCAGATATATACTCAGTTACTTTTTGATTAAACTCCATGTTTAAGACACTGATAATTTCTACATTGCTGATAAAAAACTGGAGGCATCAGAACATGAAGAAACTGTAACTCCTTGTTTGGATTGAAGATGGACCAAAATTGTAAGGCAGAAGGTCTTGGATTATCTTACAGTGGAAGCTGTTCAATACCCTGTTGGAATTGTTGATCCTGTAACTTATATTTGGTAAACAAACTCTTTTTACATACTTTTTCTGCACGCAAGCTGAGTTAACATAGCATGAATTGAACACGATAAAATGACTGTTACAATAAATAGAAAGCAGTACATAATGTGTAATAAAAATATATACTGCAAAAATTCGAAGCTCTAAAATGCAAAATTTGGTGAGGCATGAAATGTTAAAAATATAGCCGGTTAAGGTGAAGACTGATAAGATTATTCATTCACTGATTTTTGGTGTCAGGTGCCACCCAGAGTTCCCCCAAACACTTCAGTAGGGGTCACCCTCAAGTTAAGAGCCCACAGTGAAGTGGTCAAGGGAACTCCTGGGGACAGCTGGCTCTTTCTTGTTCTGCAGGATATACGTATTTTAGGCTATGTAAACATTAAACAAACTACTCATACTTATACCGTGAAAGTTGTACTCCCATGTATGCTGTCAAGGAATTTTGGACATCTTTCCAGTAGGGGGGACCATTAGAACTGAGAGAAATCTAAATGTGGGAAATTTATAGAAATTGAACCTAGTCAGTATTGTGGGAAAGATGGAAGATAGAGAATATTTTTGAGGCAAGTGGCAGTGAGGTCTCTATAATCGATCAGCTTTCTGTTCTCTCATCTCAAATACCTATGGCCCTCTGCTATCTTTTTTACAAAGATAAAAGTTTCATAGAACCTGAGTCTCATATATGAAAAGCTTAAAGATAATGCTAATAGGTACAGCTAGTTCCTCATAGTTAATAGGGTTGTGCAGCACTTCTACAACAACA
Source organism: Bretschneidera sinensis (assembly GCA_023935145.1). Lineage (NCBI taxonomy): Eukaryota > Viridiplantae > Streptophyta > Magnoliopsida > Brassicales > Akaniaceae > Bretschneidera > Bretschneidera sinensis. The sequence continues at coordinate 56,184,985 of CM043705.1, read as the reverse complement.
TACCTCCTGTTGGTTAAATCGACCCGTGATTTAGCCACTGAAAACCATGTAAAACCACATTTCATTGGCAAAAATCACTTTGGTTTATGAGTGTCAATAGATGCAGATAAGTATAAAGTAGGGATGGTAATTTTGTCAAATTGGCCCAACCCCAATTTGGGGAAAAATCCCTGCCCAGTTGGGGGTCGAAAACGAGGATGCGGAAAAAAAATTTCCTGTTGCCTTGGTGGGGACAGGGAGGATTTATAGGTCCCCGCCCCGAATTTCTCAAGCCCTATAAATAATATAAGATATATTCCATCATGAATTCATGTTTTTTTATTAAATAAATTTGTTGAATTCCTACTTCAAATTTACATGATTTTAACTTAAATGATAATTCATGTCTTAATAACGATTTATTAAATTCATATCTTATAAATACCACTTGCACTTTCTCTTTTATAACATTGTTTTTTAATGGCCATAAGACCAAATTAGGCTTTAACAAATAAAAATGTTAAAATTTTCGGCCTTACCTAACTTGGGCCTTTAAAAATCCTCTATTTGTGGGCTTACCTAACTTGGACCGTCTCCACACATTGGTTAGAGTTGTGTGGTTCTATAGTTTTAGACCATATGCGACACATATTGTAAATACCCCCAAATAATAACACACTTCACTGTTTTCCCGTCTTGAACTATTTATTAGAATGAAAACATTGTATTGACAATCAACAAGGCTGACAATTGACTTGTTGTGACAAAGTCAACAATTTCGATTAGTAGGGAAGCATCTGCATAACTTTTTTAAGGACTTATCACCCAAAAATGTTACCTCAAGCTGTTTCTAAATCATGGGCCGGTTTTATTGCCATTACACTGTTGATTTAACATATAAGTTGTAACATTATCCCTCAAGGAGTATAACAGGAAGATAGGTTCTTTGAGCAGTAACCCGGAGAAGCTAGTAAGTGAGTGGAATTTTGGATACTCATTAACTTTTTCATTAAACACCTTGTTTAAGACAGATAATTTCTGTGTTACGCATAAAAAAAACTGGAGGCAGCAAATCATGAAGAAACCGTAACTCCAACTTTGGATTGAAGATGGACCACAATTGGAAGGCAGAAGGTCCTGGATCATCTTACAGCAGAAGCTTGTGGATCCCCTGCTGGAATTGTTGATCGGTAAACAAACTCTTTTTACATGCTTTCTCTGCTTGCAAGCTGATTTAACATAGCATGAATTAAACACGATAAAATGACAGTGTTACAATAAATAGAAAGCAGTACATAACGTATGATAAAAATATGTACTGCAATAATTCAAAGCTCTAAAATGCAAAGTTTGGTGAGGTATGAAATGTGAAAAACATTGCCTGTTAAGGTGAAGACTGACAAGATTATTCACTCACTGACTTTAGGTGTCAGGTGCACCCAGAGTTCCCCCAAACACTTCAGTAGGGCAGGGTTACCCTCAAGTTAAGAGCCCACAATGAGAGGATTAAGCAAAATGGTTTCATCTGCAAACAAAATGGTTTCAGACAATATCTCTTAATCACAACCATGGCCACTTACCGTAGTGGTTATCGATTCTGTATATAGGAAAATTGGGTTTGATCCCCCTCCTTGCCAATATATTTTAAAAAAAAATAATCTCTTAATCTAACTAATACTTATATTTCAGTTTTCCTCTTAACATTCCAGGGCTGGGGTAACGCCAGAGAGGCGATTGACTTTTCCTCAATTTAAACAATTGTGTACTGGATTGTGTCTTCATCTCAAACATTCATTTAAGCATCTCACCATCATTTTTTTTATTTGTTAATCGAAACTAAATGATCTCTATATCACTTTCTTTGAATCTCAACAATTCGCTTCAAATTTCATTGATATATATTATGTGACGAGAAAGATGTTTCCTATATAAAATTTATTGAAGGTGCACACACAAAAGTCAATCAAAAGAAATATTTTTTGAAGTTTTATGGTTGATAATTTTAATGTGATCAAAAGTTTAATTAAAAGTCCTGATCTAGCAAATGTGTCCTCTTTTCTCTATATAAAGTACTTTGATTATCGAAATCGGAAAGTTATCAACTCTTTCCATCTTAAGTTTATATGATTTTATAGGTTTTTTTTTTTTTTCGATTGTCGTGACAGTAACTTGAGTAAAACTTGGGAAATTGCTTCCAGAAGGTCACGAAGAAGGAGATGTAACCAATGGGCTAACCCCACAGTTACAATGTTATAGCCTTTAGAAATCATTTAAACTAACACTAATGATAAATGAACCACACCAATCAAATATTCTTTAGTTCTTTTTTTTCTTTGCTAAATAAATAAATATTGAGAAGGAGAGGGTGTGTGACCGTCTCAACACTTGGGTTAGAGCTGTGTGGTTATCTTGTTCACTCCAAAAGCGACACATATTGTAAATGCCCCCAAATAATGAAACACTTCACCGGTTTTCTTGTCCTGAAATATTTATTAGAACTATTTCCATGATAAGTTAAATTTCAGTCCTCTCAAGGGATGGCTAGGGCAGTTTACTTATCATAATGCTGGTAACTTTTCTTAGAAACGTAGAGAATTAGTAACATCCATGCCATATTGCAAGGATGAAAAATCAATTCCAGAAGTTGAGATTTCCACTTAATTAGTACAAAAGATATCCAATAAAAATTTGTACAAAAGCTATGGCAGTGCTAGGGAGGCATGCCTTGAATTAATTTAAATTCTAGCATTGTATATTGAAAATCAACAAGGCTGACAATTGATTCGTTGTGACCACACCAACAATTTTGATTAGTTGGGAAGCCTCCAGATAACATTTTTAAGGACTTATCGACCAAAAGTGTTACCTCAAGCTGTTATTAAATCGTAGCGCGATTTTATTACCAATATTACACTGTCGATATAAGATATGAGTTATCACTTTATCTCTCTTGGATTATAACAGGAAGATAGGTTCTTTAAGCATCAATCCAGATGTATACTCAGTTACTTTTTGATTAAACTCCATGTTTAAGACACTGATAATTTCTACATTGCTGATAAAAAACTGGAGTCATCAGAACATGAAGGAACTGTAACTCCTTTTTTGGATTGAAGATGGACCAAAATTGTAAGACCGAAAGTCTTGGAATACCTTACAGCGAAAGCTTTTCACTACCCTGTTGGAATTGGTGATCCTGTAACTTACCTTTGGTAAACCAACTCTTTTTATGTACTTTTTCTGCAAGAAAGCTGATTTAACATAGCATGAATTGAACACGATAAAATGACTGTGTTACAATAAATAGAAAGTAGTACAGAATGTATAATAAAAATATAGACTACAAAAATTTAAAGCTCTAAAATGCAAAATGTGGTGAGGCATGAAATGTTAAAAATATAGCCTGTTAAGGTGAAGACTGATAAGATTACTCACTCACTGACTTTTTGTGTCAGGTGCCAGCCAGAGTTCCCCCAAACACTTCAGTAGGGGTCACCCTCAAATTAAGAGCCCACAATGAAGTGGTCAAGGGAACTCCAGGGGACAGCTGACTCTTTCTTGTTCTGCAGTTTGTACTTATTTTAGGCTATATAAACATTAAACAAACTACTCATACTTATATAGTGAAGGTTGTACTCCCATGTATGCTGTCAAGGAATTTTGGATGTCTTTCCAGTAGAGAGGACCATTAGAAATGAGAGAAATCTAAATGCGGGAAATTTATCGAATTTGAACCTAGTCGGTATTGTGGGAAAGATGGAAGATAGAGAATATTTTTGAGGCAAGTGGCAGTGAGGTCTCCATAATCGATCAGCTTTTTGTTCTCTCATCTCAAATACCTTTGACCATCTGCAATCTTTTTCATATAGACAAAAGTTTCATACTAAAACAGACATTTTTATGTTGCTGTGTTCACAGAAGGAGATAGAACCTGAGTCTCTTATATGAAAAACTTAATGATAATACGAATAGGCATTGCTTATAACTAATACGTGATTAACCTCGGTAACAAGGTTTTAATCAGGTAATCCTTGGATTAAATAGATGGTAGTGAGAAATGAATAGTTATTGCATACAATAGCTTGGAAAAAAGGAAGGACAAATGATATGTGCAAATATGACTCAAAAGTTTAAGCTCATGATCCTCGGGCCCAAACTATGTATATAAGTCACTCTTATTTTTATTTCTTTTAGACGTGGGATAACTTACATGTGAATATCCCAACAATTGCATTGTGGCTAGAGACCTCAATGATCTTCTCTTTCATCTTGCCTGCAACTCATGTGACGCCGGGCAAAATAGTGATTATTCTGCAGGCTAGTTGAACAGATACTTCACAGGAAGTAACACAAGAAAAAACCCTAAACAATACAGAGAAACAGCTCTGATGTTTTATTTAAAATTATGCAAATACAATAATATCTTTTCTAAACCCTAAAACCTTATTTATAAGGTCAAGCTAAAATAGGAAAATTAAATTAAGGCAGAATTTAAGTCTGACTCAAATACAAAGTAATTGCAAATAAAAAGTTTCCTAAAAACTAAAAACTGCAAAATTGAAGGCCTAGCCTAAGTTTTGCCCGGAAGCCTGTTTCCAATCAGACTAGGGTCTCCGGGACCCGATCCGAGCCCGTGGCCTGCTAAACGATGTAAACCGGTCTAGATAGCCCACTTGCTATCTTTGTGCTGATTTGCCAACTCAAGGTATCTCAGTGCCAACAACGTGTTATCTGACAACTCAGCATCATCTGACTCGGATCCTTCTGCATCAGTCACCTCGGGTTGGAAAGAACTCGTCCTCGAGTTCACGATAGCTTCATTAGAATCCATAAAACAAGGACTCAAGTGTTTCACATTAAAGACATCAGGCGGTAACCTAAGAGGAAGATCCTCTGGCATCAGGTCAGAGAACTCTGCTAGCAGTTGTTGCACCTCTGCTGGTAAATCTTGATTCATGTCTGTTGCACTATTCCCACAAGGCTGCAAAGCATAGACCACATCTCCATGCTCAATCTCAGCTAAAAACCTGGACATCGAAAGTAGATTAGTATTACTAGCTACTGGGGTAGGAGTGGTTCCCTCCCGACGAGGTGCCAACACAATCTTTTTCCCTTTGATGATAAAAGAATAGGTATTTTTCTGCCCATCATGGATAACACTACAATCATACTGCCAAGGTCTGCCTAACAATACATGACAAGCATCCATAGACACAACATCACACCAAGCATTATCAAAATATTTCCTACCAATCGAAAAAGATATTAGGCATCGCCTATCTACTGTTACCTCACTGCCTTTATTCAACCACGACAATTTATACGGCTTGGGATGACGATCTGTCTTCAACTGCAATTTTTGGACAGCCTCTTCAGACACTACGTTCTCGCAACTACCACTGTCAATGATCATCTTGCAGACTTTATCAGCAACTGCGCATGTCGTGTGAAAAATATTGGTCCTCAACCAATCGTCCCTTGTATCGCCCTTGGGGGTCAGTAAACTCTTACGAACAACCAAGGTCTCATGGCCATCTCCATATAACACATCTCCATCTTCATCATCGTCATACACAGGCTCTCCAATCTCCTTAGTTTCGTCTACCCCATCGTCCTCAATCAGGAGATTTTTGGCCTTATAACTAGCAGGCTTCTTGCACTCAGTCGATTTATGTCCCAGTTCACCACAGCTGAAACATCTAATATTTGAACTAGGGTTACCTTGGGGTGGCTACTGGGCAGGACAGAATTCTTGATGGCGAACTGGCCAACTGCTCTGATCGCTGCTGCGGTTCATTGGCCTCCTGTTTTACTGTTTTTCCACCGCAAGGGCACGCTAGTATGCTTTAGAAACGATCCACAGCGAGTGAAGGCTGAGGACATCCTGCAGGGGCTGTCGTAATCCCCCCAAATATCATGCTACCATCTGCTCTTCTGTCTCGGATAAATCATTCTAGGCTATCAATTGATAGAACTCCTTCGTGTAATCATCCACCGATCTCATGCCCTGCCTCAACGAATGAAGTCGCTGAAACAAGGTTTGAGTGTAGCCGAAAGGAAGGAAGTGACTCTTCATCTTCTTCTTCATCTTCTCCCAATCTGTGATCTTGGCCTTGCCCTGCCGGTCGCGTGAGCACCTCAACTGCTCGCACCATGCAGATGCTCTGCCCTTCAGTTTGATGGCGACCAGTTTCACCTTGACACGATCTGGGACTTCTTTATACTCAAAAATACACTACACTTCATTCAACCAATCGACAAATCCCTCAGCTTGTAACATACCATAAAACTCGGGCATATCCACTCTGAAACCGAGATCTCCATAACGATCGTCCTAACCACGGTGCTCCCTGAATCGACCAGGACTGTGATACGGGTTTTCGAAATTGGAATCGGAATCGTGATCTTCCGTCTCACGATCACCGAAATTCCGCGTCACTAGACGCTGGGTTAACCCTGTGACTTGCCTCTGTAAATCCTCAACCATCGCATCCTGAACGTTACGATCACGGTGTGGGGCTTCCTCGTTCAGAACCTGCCCACGACCACCACGACCATGACCACCAGCCATGGAACTGATGAAATCTCACCCCAAGAAGATGCTGAAGCTTTGTTACCAACTGACGCCAGGCAGAATAGCGATTATTCTGCAGGCTAGTCGAACAGATAGTTCACAGGGAGTAACACAAGAAAAAACCCTAAACAATACAGAGAAACAGCTCTGATGTTTTATTTAAAATTATGCAAATACAACAATATCTTTACTAAACCCTAAAACCTTATTTATAAGGTCAAGCTAAAATAGGAAAATTAAATTAAGGCAGAATTTAAGTCTGACTCAAATACAAAGTAATTGCAAATAAATAGTTTCCTAAAAACTGAAAACTGCAAAATTGAAGGCCTAGCCTAAGTTTTGCCCGAAAGCTCGTTTCCAATCAGATTGGGGTCTCCGGGACCCGATCCGAACCTGTGGACTGCTAAACGATGTAAACCGGTCTAGGTAGCCCACTTGCTATCTTTGCGTTGATATGCCAACTCAATGTATCTCAGTGCCAATAACGTGCTATCTGACAACTCAGCATCATCTGACTCGGATTCTCCTGCATAATCATGGGATTATGACCAAAATATATTTTTCCTGACAGATTTCCCTCAATCTTGAACAAAACACATTGTAAATAATTGCAAGGAACAAACTCACTCTGAGAATATGGGAGTATTAATCTAAGCTAGCTGATAAAATTTAAACACATAAATTTTTTTAATTTTTCAATATGGGATACAGGACTAAGAGTAATACCACACAAAAAATGGTCATTTTACAATTTAAATTTCCAACAAAATCATTTTAGAATTAGATTAATTAATAAATTCAAAAGGACGAAGCTACATGATAAATTCTTTGCATTCTATACAACAACCCATCACTGTATAATAACAATAACCAACATATATAAGTTGAAAAAATAACCCAAACTTATAATCCGTAGGAATCAAACTTGGGACTTGGTAGTTCTAGGGCTTCAGTCTAGACCACTAGATCAAGGTCTCATCACTGCATCATGCATATTCATAATATAGACTTAAATTTTATTTTTTACTGCAAAAAAAAAGAAAAAAAAAACTTTATACAGTTCCCAGATAATTCTGAGCACTCCAGTGAATGCTTAGTGGTTTGACTCCATTTTGTGCAAAACGCAGTCTTTTGCTGGACTTCATTGTATTATTGAGGCAATATGCCGAAATCTCTATATAATAGTTAAACATTCATTTAAGCTTCTAACCTTTTTTTTTTCTTTTTCTGCTTTCTTTTGTTAATCTAAAATTTATTTAAGGTGCACACAAAGCAGATATATATTGAAGTTTATGCTGATTATTAATCATTATCGTCTCCTGAAATATTTATCAGAATATTTTACAGCTGAGTCATCTACGAATACAATTAATAGGAAAAACTCGTTCTCTTAGACACCCTCATGCAGATCATCTCAAGGAAATTCCATCTTCACTAAGTTTCCAGAAGTGAACCTGGTCAGAATTGTGGGAAGGATGAATATTCGTAGAGAATAGTATCCACAGTAGTGGCCTGAATCCCTCCTCTCTTCTCCTCTTGGCATGTCACATCTTCATTCTTTTTCATTACTACAAAACTAATTAATTCGAATTATAAATGATAATTTTGAAATATGAATTGAGGTTTAAACTCAGTCTTTTAATTTAGAATGAAGATAACTATACCCCCACTTTAGACCCTTATCCTTAACGAATGATAAGTGATATGTAGAAAAACTGATTCACAGACTTTTCTTTCACTATGAGTTACCAATGAACTTTCTTACAACTCATCAGTCGATTTTGCATAAAATTTTGGGTCTAAATGGTGGGTATTTAACATTGTACTCCAAATCTTGGTACTGTTTCTGTTTGAATGACTATGGGAAAGCCACGTGTTCAAATTTACAACTTTTGTGTGGTCCTCGTTATACCTATGACTATGAACTCAACCGTGTTCAACTTCCATTAATTACATAGGAATTTGTATATGCCGGAATCTGGTTAATTGGGAGCAAGCTGTTTAGTTTTGTTATACACATATCTATGTGAAAAGCTGTAAAGGAAAGGCTGGATAACTCACTTCACAATTATTCTCTTTCTTCCATTTTGGCCATAGTTGCGTCCAGGTTCACTGTGTAAGTAAGGCTTCATTCCCTCATATATATTTTTTCTTTGCTTAATATATTTTTTCTGATATAAATTTAACTTTTTAGATATTTGACGCCGGAAAAAATTGCAATTATTCTACAGGCTAGTTTCAACCGTTAATTCACAAGGAAAACACAAGAGAATCGCCTAAAAAACACAAAGAAACACCTCTGATGGTCAATTCAAAATTATGCAATTCAATAATATATCTTCCCTTTTCCATACATGGCCTCCTTATTTATAAGGTCAAAGCTAAAAAAGGCAAAAATCCTTGAAAACATGAATTTGGAGAAAAACTATGGAAAATACTAAAATTAAGCGTTAGAATTTAGGCAGAATTAACGGTAGTCAATTTTGACTTGAATACAAAAGAAATTGCAAACGGAAAGTTTCCTAAAAACTGAAAACTGCAAAATTGAAGGTTTGAGTTTTGATCGGGGGCCCGTTTCCAATCAGACTAGGGTCTCCAGGGCCCGATCCGAGCCCGTGGCAGGCAAAACGATGTAAACCGCACCCTTAGATTTGGAGCGATCCAACCGTTCTAGGTAGTCCACCTACCATCTTTGCGCTGATCTGCCAACTCAAGGTATCTCAGTGCCAACAACGTGCTATCTGACAACTCAGCATCATCTGACTCGGATCCTCCTGCATCAAGATTGTCTTTCAACTTTTGATTTTTCTGAAAAACTATTTTTAAGGGTGTTTGTACTAACTTATGTTTCTTGAAACCAAGTAGGAAATAATCCTCAGGTGTCCCGTAGAGCTCCCTTGAACACTTCACTGGGGATCTCCCTTACTCAAATATTATGGTTTGCTCTAGTATCTTACTATAGTGTTTGGGGGAACTCTTGGTGTCATTTGATATATATACTACTCATCCATTGATTAACCAATATGTTTACCATTTGGTTTAATTATAGTTTTGGTTTTTCGATTTCAAAATGGATTTTGAAATACTTTTTCCTAAAATAGCTGTGAACCTAAAAGTTATTTAGTATTTGGCAAAACAGTTATTAAAAAGTATTTTTTTTACACAAATTCAGCTTTTTAAAAAAAAATTTCAGCTTTTAATTATTTTCATAAACCGTTGGGGTATTTGGCTTAACTTATGTTTCTTGAAACAAAAGCCTTTTAGAAACTTTTACCAAATGTTTTGTTCAGAGTATGAGATTGTCATAGATTTTTCGTGTATATCTGCTGGTTCATATATTCATGAAAAAATACTGCTGAAAGTAGTTTAAAAGTATTCATCATTAAGATTATTATGGTTGCAAGATAAACAGTTGTAAACTAAATGAAAATTCACTCTCACATCAAGAAAGTTTAGTTAAATGTTGTAAATTGAAAGTTGTAACTGATTCTCAGGAGTAATTCATTAGTCCTGTAGTTCATGCAAGTATATATGTTGCAACTGATTCACAGCACTAATTTCTACCTAAGTAAAAAAATATCAACACCCAAAATAATTCAAGATATATATTACATGCATGTCTAGTGTTTCATAGGAGGGACAACTTCTTTTGTTCATCATATTAATAATTACATGTTCCAATATTTATTTTTAATGTATATGGATCTTAGAAAATTCAAAAGAATAGGAAATTAAAATTGAAAACAATATAAAATAAAAATGGAAGTTAAAAAAATAACTTTTTCCATTGTTTTATGTTTTGATGTAAAAAGAAAGTTAAGAGGAAAAATAACACAATTTAACAAAACTAATAGGAAAAAATGGGTGTCCAATGAAACTTTTATTTTCATTTTCCTTAATATGTTAATTTGTTTTGTTTTAAAGAGGAAAAACCTAAAAGTGTACGTTGACATTATAAGGAAGGTACTGTTGACAATGTTTGTTGATGGAAGGATTAAGTTTTGAGGTTTGTCAAGGTAAATGAACATTCTAGGAATATCATTGAAATTTTGTTGCTTGTCCTATTGACAATATATGTTTCCTCTTGCAGCTCATGTTAAGGTTTGGGACCAAAATCCCTTCGAACATGATTTGTTGGAAACCCGTGAGCAAAATAGGGAACCGATAAATGATTAAATAGTATTTTTTTATTTAAAAGATTTGTTTTCTAATGAATATGTATTGTAGATTATCCAGAATTTACATGTTCTGTTTGTTCTTGAACACACACACACACACACACACACACACACATATATATATATATATATATATATATTGAGTACACATACAGGAGGGAATCAAACCTAGGTCTTATATATAAAGGACCAGGAGGTAATGACCAGCTAATCACTAAGCCAAAAAAACAAGAGTTTTTAACACATTTTAATTTTATACGTAACTAAAAAATATAAAAAAAAAAGGTTTTCACTTTTCTTTCTCTTTATAGTGAGCCACAACAAAGTAATCTCAATTTCACCTTTCATTTCTAAGCTTTTTCATTCACATTGTTCTATAGTACTTCTTTAGGAGCACAATGGTAAAATTTATTACAATTATAACAATTTAACTTTAGAGTTGTCATACCTTATTTCATTTTTGTTGCCTCTTCTTGACCTCTTATAGAGAAAGAGTCCTGACCTTTTTTCTTCTTGCTTTGATGAGTTGTTGTTGTCTCTACCACCTTTTCTTCAACCAAGACCTCATATTCGTTCTTGGCTTCTTTGACTTTTCCCATCTCCAAAATTCTCTTCTCTTTCTTTGGAAAAAAGCTTCTAGTAGAGATCTTTCCTCTTTTCTCAATCATGTATCCAGATGTCATTCAAATTTTCTCAATTTCTATTTATTTCATAGACAATGGCCAAAACTCTTGAAAGTTGTTCCGAACTTCTTTCAAACTCTTTTATATGGAGAGATTCAAACTCACCTCTAAGACTTTGTAGATAAACTCTTTTGACCTTGTCGATTCCCTTGGGAGAATCTTCGTCGCCTCCCTTGCTTGAAAGCATATATCCGCAATTGCAATTTTCTCGAACATGGCATCATCTACATTGGACCTATATTTGTGGGCCAAAGTTTGTAATGGCCCCATAAGTTTTCAAGTTTTTTTTAATTGAATATGAGTCTTAATTCTTAATTAAAAGAAAATTTTGTGGATTGGAGATTTCTATAGCAAGATTTTGAGGGTTCTTTTCAGACTCCTGTTTTGGTAAAATTTTCATATTTTCTACTCCTTTAAATTTTTAGGTTGTTTTCTAGGCTATTTTTTAGCAAGAATTTGAGATAGTTTTGAGTTCTAACCTTTTCTAGGTTAAACTAAACTTCTTAAACTTGATTCTAGAACTTTGTTTGACGTGATTTGATTTTAAATTGAAGTATTTATAAGTTGTTGAAGTTAGGAGAAATTATGAAGAAAATTTGGAAATTTTATGTTGAAAAATTAGGATGTTGGAGTTTGATTTAAGTTGTGGGTATTGTAAAATATTAAAGTTGTGGATTTGATTGGATTTGATTTAATTTCATAAATTGGAGAATTTCTTTGTAAGAAGTATAAATTTTCACGGAAATTGTTAAGATAAGAAAGTTTAGAAGGAAATAAAAAAAGTTTGTGTTGGGTATTGTTAAGAGTATAAGTTTACAATTATGGAAGTACGAAGTTTGCTGGATTCATTAATTAGTGAAGTTGGAATGTGAATTTATGGTGGAACTTTGAATACTCTTGAACTATAGCATGAAAGAAACTAAAATTTGCAATTTGAAATAGCTTTAAAAAAGTAAGCTTTGGGATTGAAGTATAATAATTTTTGGAACTAAAGGAATTCCTTATGTTAATAGGATTTTTAATGAGAAAACTAAAGGTTGAGAAGAATTCTATTAAATCGATATTTTGGTGGTTACGAGAATTAATCTAAGTTAGTGCTTGAAAATGTAAATATTGTGGGTTTAAAATCTTGGTGGTATAAAGATTATTGGATTGGTATGATTCCTTAGAAAAATGGAAGAAGTAGTAAGTAAATTTAATATCATTGTCTTGAGTTATGAATCACAATTTTGTTAAGGAAAGGAAAGAAAGAACGAGGAAAGGTAAACAAATCAAAGGAAACTTGTGGGATTGTAGTCTTTTGATTAATTCTTGTAATTTCTTGATAGATAATTATTGATTACTTCTATACTTCTTGGATTTTAAAACTAGATGGTATGTTCTTTAGGTGTGGTGGAAGAACGAAGTAAAGGTAAGGAAAATGTCCAAGAATAGCACTCGGTGCTATTAAGTTGAGTTTCAATTTACTCTTAGTAAGCCTAATGTAATAAACGAATATGAAAATGCATTGATAATTAGATAATAATTTTTATTGGTATATGGATGTATAAGGAAATAATGATATGAATTTCTTGATATTTTTGTAATTGTTGTGGATGGAATGATTGTAATATGATTGGTTGTGGATTTTGTGTTGAAACTAGAGATAATATTAATGCATTCTATGGACATGACTTGTAAGGATAGTATGGAAAAGAATGATATTGGAAAGGATATGATTCCACCTAGTGCAGGTTGTTACCTAGGTGGAGGGTATGTATGGATCTCACCTAGTGTAGGTTGTTCCCTAGGTGGAGGGTACATATAGACCTCGCCTAGCTTAGGTTGTTACCTAGGTGGAGGGAATGATAGGATCCCGCCTAGAGTAGGTTGTTACATAGGTGGAAGGAATGATAGGATCCCGTAGGTTGTTACCTTGGAGGAGGGGATCCGAAGTTTTGAAAAAAAAATACAATATGTACCGGTACATGGGGGGGTGTCCCCGTTGTATTATAATTAACCCAAGGAAGGGAAAGGAATTTAAAATGGGAAATGAATGGACAGCTTTTTACATTTGCATAGCATTTTATTTAGAATGCTTATGTTGATTTATAGAAGGTCTATGATTGTATTTACCCAATGAAGGGTATATGTAATTTATGAGTGTCAATTGATGCAGATAAGTATAAAGTAGCGATGGCAATTTTGATCAAATTGGCCCCACCCCAATTTGGGGAAAAATCCCTGCCCAGTTGGGGGACGAAGACAAGGATGGGGAAAAAAAATTTCCTGTTGCCTTGGTGGGGACGGGGAGGATATATAGGTCCTCGCCCCGAATTTCTCAAACCCTATAAATAATATATTATATATTCCATCATGAATTCATGTTTTTTTTTATTAAATGAATTTGTTGAATTCCCACTTCAAATTTACCCGATATTAACTTAAATGATAATCATGTCTCAATGATGATTTACTAAATTCATGTCTTATAAATACCAATTGCATGTTCTCGTTTATAACACTGTTTCTTTAAGGCCATAAGACCAAATTAGGCTTTAAGGAGTAGAAGTGTTAAAATTTTAGGCCTTACCTAACTTGGGCCTTTAAAAGTCCTCTATTTATGGGCTTACCTAACTTGGACCGTCTCCACACATTGGTTAGAGCTGCGTGGTTCAATAGTTTTACACCATATGCGACACATATTGTGAATACCCCCAAACAATAACACACTTCACCGGTTTTGCAGTCCTGAACTATTTATTAGAATTATTTCCATGATAAGTTCAGTCCTCTCAAGTGATGGCTAGGGCAGTCTGCTTATCATAATATTGGTAACTTTGCCTAGGAACCTAAAGAATTAGTAATGTGCAAGGCATTTTAATAGCAAGGATGAAGAATTGATTCCAGAATTGAGATTTCCACCAAAATAGTACAAAAACTATACAATAAAAAATTGTATAAAATATATGGCTGTGCTAGGGAGGTATGCCTTGAATTAATTTAAATGAAAACATTGTATTGACAATCAACAAGGCTGACAATTGACTTGTTGTGACAAAGTCAACAATTTCGATTAGTAGGGAAGCATCCGCATAACTTTTTTAAGGACTTATCACCTAAAAGTGTTACCTCAAGCTGTTTCTAAATCATGGGCCGGTTTTATTGCCATTACACTGTTGATTTAAGATATAAGTTGTAACATTATCCCTCAAGGAGTATAACAGGAAGATAGGTTCTTTGAGCAATAATCCGGAGAAGCTAGTAAGTGAGTTGAATTTTGGATACTCATTAACTTTTTCATTAAACACCTTGTTTAAGACACAGATAATTTCTTCACATAAAAAAAACTGGAGGCAGCAAATCATGAAGAAACCAAAACTCCAATTTTGGAATGAAGATGGTCCACAATTGGAAGGCAGAATGTCTTGGATCATCTTACAGCAGAAGCTAGTGGATCCCCTGCTGGAATTGTTGATCGGTAAACAAACTCTTTTTACATGCTTTCTCTGCTTGCAAGCTGATTTAACATTGCATGAATTAAACACGATAAAATGACAGTGTTACAAGAAATAGAAAGCAGTACATAATGTATGATAAAAATATGTAATGCAATAATTCAAAGCTCTAAAATGCGAAGTTTGGTGAGGCATGAAATGTTAAAAACATAGCCTGTTAAGGTGAAGACTGCTAAGACTATTCACTCACTGACTTTAGGTGTTAGGTGCCACCCAGAGTTCCCCCAAACACTTCAGTAGGGCAGGGTTACCCTCAAGTTAAGAGCCCACAATGGGAGGATTAAAAAAAATAGTTTCATCTGCAAACAAAATGGTTTCAGACAATATCTCTTAATTACAACCATGGCCTCTGACCTTAGTGGTTATCGATTCTGTATATAGGAAAGTTGGGTTTGATCCCCCTCCTTGCCAATATATTTTAAAAAAAATAATCTCTTAATCTAACTATTACTTATATTTCAGTTTTTCTCTTACCATTCCAGGGCTGGGTTCACGCCAGAGAGGCTATTGACTTTTCCTCAATTTAAACAATTATGTGTACTGGATTGTTTCTTCATCACAAACATTCATTTAAGCATCTCACCATCCTTTTTTTTTTCTTTGTTAATCGAAAGTAAATAATCTCTATATCACTTTCTTTGAATCTCAACAATTCGTTTCAAATTTCATTGATACATATTATATGAAGAGAACGATATTTCCTACATAAAATTTATTGAATCTGCACACACAAAAGTCAATCAAAAGAAATATTTTTTGAAGTTTTAAGGTCGATAATTTTAATGTGATCAAAAGTTTAATTAAAAGTCCTGATCAAGTAAATATGACCACTTTTCTCCATATAAAGTACTTCGATTATTGAAATCTGAATGTTATCAATTCTTTCCATCTTAAGTTTATATGATTTTATAGGTTTTTTTTTTTTCGAATGTCGTGACAGTAACTTGAGTAAAACTTGGGAAATTGCTTCCAGAAGGTCACGAAGAAGGAGATGTAACCGATGGGCTAACCCCACAGTTACAATGTTATAGCCTTTTGAAATCATTTAAACTCAACACTAATGATTAATGAACCACACCAATCAAATACTCTTTAGTTCTTTTTTTTCTTTTCTAAATAAATAAACATTGAGAAGGAGAGGGTGTGTGACCGTCTCAACACATGGGTTAGAGTTGTGTGGTTATCTTGTTCACTCCAAAAGTGACACATATTGTAAATACCCCCAAATAATGAAAAACTTCACCGGTTTTCTTGTCCTGAAATATTTATTAGAACTATTTCCATGATAAGTTAAATTTCGGTCCTCTCAAGGGATGGCTAGGGCAGTTTACTTATCATAATACTGGTAACTTTTCTTAAAAACATAGAGAATTAGTAATGTCCATGCCATATTGCAAGGATGAAGAATTGATTCTGGAAGTTGAGATTTCCACTTAAATAGTACAAAAGATATCCAATAAAAATTTGTACAAAAACTATGGCAATGCTAGGGAGGCATGCCTTGAATTAATTTAATTCTAGCATTGTATATTGGAATTGAACAAGGCTAACAATTGATTCTGATGCAGGAGGATCCAAGTCAGATGATGCAGAGTTGGCAGATCAGCGCAGAACTGACAGGTTGACTGCCTAGAATGGGCCACGGGCTCAGATCAGGCCCGAAAGACCCTAATCTGATTGGAAACGAGCCAATGAATAAAACCTGATTTAATCAGCCTCGACATTTTTAAGCCAAAAAACGACGTTTAGGCCCTCAAATTAGCAGTTTAATGTTTTTAGGAAACTTTTTATTCTAGTTATTTTAATTTCAGCCTTAATTTAATTTTCCTATTTTGTTTCGACCTTATAAATAAGGTCTTATGGTTTCGTAAACATTATTATTGAATTGCATAATTTTAAATAAAACATCAAAGCTGTTTCTCTGTATTTTTTTTAGGGTTTTTCTTGTGTTACTTCCTGTGAACGATCTGTTCGACTAGCCTGCAGAATAATCGCTATTCTGCCCGGCGTCAGATTCCTTGTGACCAAACCAACAATTTTGATTAGTTGGGAAGCCTCCAGATAACATTTTTAAGGACTCATCAACCAAAAGTGTTACCTCAAGCTGTTTTTAAATCGTGGCACGATTTTATTGCCAATATTACACTGTCGATATAAGATATGAGTTATCACATTATCTCTCTTAGAGTATAACAGGAAGATAGGTTCTTTAAGCATCAATCCAGATATATACTCAGTCACTTTTTGATTAAATTCCATGTTTAAGGGACTGATAATTTCTACGTTGCTGATAAAAAACTGGAGGCATCAGAACATGAAGAAACTGTAACTCCTTGTTTGGATTGAAGATGGACCAAAATTGTAAGGCAGAAGGTCTTGGATTATCTTACAGTGGAAGCTGTTCAATACCCTGTTGGAAATGTTGATCATGTAACTTACCATTGGTAAACAAACTCTTTTACGTACTTTTTCTGCATGCAAGTTGATTTAACATAGCATGAATTGAACACTATAAAATGACTGTGTTACAATAAATAGAAATCAGTACATAATGTATAATATATACTCCAAAAATTTGAAGCTCTAAAATGCAAAATGTGGTGAGGCATGAAATGTTAAAAATATAGCCTGTTAAGGTGAAGACTGATAAGATTATTCATTCACTGACTTTTGGTGTCAGGTGCCACCCAGAGTTCCCCCAAACACTTCAGTTGTGGTCACCCTCAAGTTAAGAGCCCACAATGAAGTGGTCAAGGGAACTCCTGGGGACAGCTGACTCTCTCTTGTTCTGCAGGTTAAACTTATTTTAGGCTATATAAACATTAAACAAACTACTCATACTTATACAGTGAAGGTTGTACTCCCATGTATGCTGTCAAGGAATTTTGGACGTCTTTCCAGTAGTGGGGACCATTAGAAATGAGAGAAATCTAAATGTGGGAAATTTATCGAAATTGAACCTAGTCAGTATTGTGGGAAAGATGGAAGATAGAGAATATTTTTGAGGCAAGTGTCAGTGAGGTCTCTATAATCGATCAGCTTTCTGTTCTCTAATCTCAAATACCTATGACCCTCTGCTATCTTTTTCACAAAGATAAAAGTTTCATAGAACCTAAGTCTCTTATATGAAAAGCTTAAAGACAATACTAATAGGTACAGCTAGTTCCTCATAGTTAATAGGGTGGTGCAGCACTTCTCCAACAACATACCTCCTGTTAGTTAAATCATCCCGTGATTTAGCCACTGAAAACCATGTAAAACAACATTTCATTGGCAAAAATCACTTTGGTTTATGAGTGTCAATAGATGCAGATAAGTATAAAGTAGGGATGGCAATTTTGTTCAATTTGGGGGAAAATCCCTGCCCAGTTGGGGGACGAAGACGAGGATGGGGAAAAAAATTTTCCCGTTGCCTTGGTGGGGACAGGGAGGATTTATAGGTCCCCGCCCCGAATTTCTAAGGCCTTATAAATAATATAAGATATATTCCATCATGAATTCATATTTTTTTATTAAATGAATTTGTTGAATTCCCACTACGAATTTACACGATTTTAACTAAAATGATAATTCATGTCTTAATGATGATTTATTAAATTCATGTCCTATAAATACCACATGCACTTTCTCTTTTATAACACTGTTTAATGGCCATAAGACCAAATTAGGCTTTAACAAGTAAAAGTGTTAAAATTTTCGGCCTTACCTAACTTAGGCATTTAAAAGTCCTCTATTTACGGGCTTACCTAACTTGGACCGTCTCCACACATTGGTTAGAGCTGCGTGGTTCTATAATTTCACACCATATGCGACACATATTGTGAATACTCCCAAATAATAACACATTTCACTGGTTTTGCAGTCCTGAACTATTTATTAGAATTATTTCCATGATAAGTTCAGTCCTCTCAAGTGATGGCTAGGGCAGTCTGCTTATCATAATATTGGTAAATTTGCTTAGGAACCTAAAGATTTAGTAATGTGCATGGCATTTTGATAGCAAGGATGAAGAATTGATTCCAGAATTGAGATTTCCACATAAATAGTACAAAAACTATACAATAAAAAATTGTATAAAATATATGGCTGTGCTAGGGAGGTATGCCTTGAATTAATTTAAATGAAAACATTGTATTGACAATCAACAAGGCTGACAATTGACTTGTTGTGACAAAGTCAACAATTTCGATTAGTAGGGAAGCATCCGCATAACTTTTTTAAGGACTTATCACCCAAAAGTGTAACCTCAAGCTGTTTCTAAATCATGGGCCGGTTTTATTGCCATTACACTGTTGATTTAAGATATAAGTTGTTGTTGGATCATAAACTTGATCCATTATGGGAGTCCAAAACCAAACTCAATCAAATTGGAGTCCAAGTCCATAATCAAGGTCCAAAACTACAAGCATTCTACCTAGAATTTTATTGGTGTGGTAGTTGAGCATGTGAATCATTTGGTAACCTAAAATATTATTAGAACCACCAAGAAAAATGAGGTGTATGGTTGTTGTAATTTTGGATTAGTTTATTTGTGTGGTGTAGGATTGTTCTTAAGTAGTATAAATACCCCTCTCCATTTTGGTTTAATCATCAAGAAGAAGCAAGAGCTTCTAAGTGAGTGAAGAAGCAAAGTCTTCTAAGAGTGAGTTCTAGTATCTTCTTTCTTTTGAGTGAGAGTGCTCTTGTAATATCTCTTTGAGTTTGAATAAGAGTTGTTTGTGTGAGTGTTTTATTTCCAACAAAGTGGTATCAGAGCTTGAGTTGGAAAGTATACACCATTGCATATCAAATCGAAGGTCTCGACGAGAGAAATCCGACACCGCCAGAATCTCCCCGATCGGAGTTCAGACGCGCCTCCACGAGCCGCCGGAAGATTGCTGCCAGAAAACCGAATTGACTCACCGAGTTAAGCTGGGTCAGCCGAGTTGGAGCCGAGTTGACCGAGCCATAAGCCTGTTGACCGAGCCGCTTGACCGAACTGCTTGAGCCGAGTTGACCAAGCATTCAAAGTCAACTGTTGACCAGGTTAGTGTTGACTTTGATCGTTGACCGAAAGTTGAAAATTTTGACCAGGTCCCTCCCAAAGTTTTTCAACATTCCGGATCTATCTACACAATCAGAATTTCCAAATTCTCAACATATTGAGTGATATGGCAAATGGTGTGGCATCCTTCCAAGTCCCGACGCTCATCAATAACAATTACGACAACTGGAGTATCAAGATGAAGGCTCTTCTTGGCGCACATGATGTTTGGGATATCGTAGAAAAAGGTTTTAGTGAGCCAGATAACGAAGCTGCGCTGACCACAGCTCAAAAGGATAGTTTGAAAGTTGCGAGAAAGAGAGACAAGAAAGCTCTCTACCTCATCTATCAAGCATTAGATGATGATGTTTTTGAGAAGATTTCGAGTGCAAGCTTTGCTAAGGAAGCGTGGGAAAAGCTGCAAACCTCTTACAAAGGATCCGAGCAAGTGAAGAAGGTCCGTCTCCAAACATTAAGAGGTGAATTCGAATCCTTACACATGAAAGTATCTGAGTCTATTTCAGATTATTTCTCAAGAGTAGTAGCTGTTTCTAATCAATTAAAAAGAAATGGTGAAAAGTTAGAGAATGTGAGGATAATAGAGAAGATACTCCGTTCATTGGATTCCAAATTTGAGCACATCGTCGTGACGATTGAAGAAACTAAAGACTTGGAAGAAATGACGATCGAGCAACTCCAAGGATCATTACAAGCATACGAAGAGAAGCATAAGAAGAAGCAAGGGTTTACTGATCAACTCCTCAAGCTGCAATTCAAGGATATGCATGAAAGCCAAGGAGATGATAGAAACCAACGTGGCCGAGGCAGAGGTAGAGGCCGTGGACGAGGAGGAAATCGCGGTCGTGGACGAGGTTGGAATTACAACAACAACAATTCCAACAATAACTACGAGAAAGGAGAAAGCTCAACACGAGGCCGTGGAAGAGGCAATCTAAACTCGAGGAATGACAAATTTCAAGTTCGATGCTATAATTGTCAGAAGTTTGGGCATTATGCTTCAGAATGTAGAGCTCATAACAACAGAATTGAGGAGAAGGCCAACTATGTGGAGGAGAAGACCGATGATAAAGAAACTCTTCTTCTAGCACGAAAAGAGACTGATGGTGTCCAAGAAAAATCCTGGTATCTTGACAGTGGTGCAAGCAATCACATGTGTGGAAGGAAAGACATGTTTGTGGAGCTGGACGAGTCAGTAAGAGGAAATGTCTTATTTGGCGATGATTCCACAATAGCGGTAAAAGGGAGAGGTAACATTCTTATCCGTTTGAGAGATGGGAGACATCAGTTTATTTCCAATGTCTACTTTGTGCCCAATATGAAAAGTAACATCTTGAGTTTAGGACAACTGTTAGAGAAAGGTTATGATATTCATATGAAGGATCATAATCTTTCTATAAAAGATGATAAGAATAACTTCATTGCTAAAGTACCGATGTCAAAGAATAGAATGTTCCTGATCAACATACAAAACGATGTTGCAAAGTGCTTGAAAGCTTGCTACAGAGATGCATCATGGCTATGGCATCTTCGTTTTGGGCATCTAAATTTTGGAGGTCTAAAGCTGCTATCCAAGAAGGAGATGGTGAAGGGATTACCTTGCATCAACCATCCTGATCAGCTTTGTGAAGGGTGTCTAGTCGGGAAGCAATTCAGAAAAAGCTTTCCAAAGGAGTCAAACTCAAGAGCCAAGAAGCCACTCGAGCTCATCCATACCGATGTGTGCGGTCCTATCAAACCAAGCTCTCTCGGTAACAATAACTATTTTCTTCTCTTCATTGATGATTTTTCAAGAAAAACGTGGGTATATTTCTTGAAACAGAAGTCAGAAGTTTTCGAAGTTTTCAAGAAGTTCAAAGCTGCAGTAGAGAGAGAAAGTGGTAGAAAGATCAAAGCTATGAGATCCGACCGAGGAGGAGAATTTACTTCTAAGGAGTTTCAAGAGTTCTGTGAAGCAAATGGAATTCGTCGACCAATGACAGTTCCTAGATCCCCTCAACAAAACGGTGTAGCGGAAAGAAAGATCCGAACTATCCTCAACATAGCTCGGAGTATGCTCAAAAGCAAGAAACTACCCAAGGAGTTTTGGGCTGAAGCAGTGGCGTGTGCGGTCTACTTATCCAACAGATCTCCAACAAGAAGTGTTTGGGGAAAGACACCGCAAGAAGCATGGAGTGGAAGAAAGCCCGGCATCTCCCACCTAAGAATTTTTGGAAGCATAGCCCATGTTCATGTTCCAGATGAGAAAAGAACAAAGCTTGATGATAAAAGCGAGAGTTTCATCTTCATTGGCTATGATGCAAATTCAAAAGGCTACAAGCTGTACAATCCGAACAATAAGAAGGTTGTGATCAGCCGAGATGTGGTGTTTGACGAAGAAGGACTATGGGATTTTGGATCTCATATAGATGACTTCAATTTCTCTCCCCCGTTTGAAGATGAGCTGACACAAATAGAACAGCCTGGAGAAGCCCAACAAGAGCCAACAACTCCACCTACTTCACCAACATCAACTACCCACGGAGACGAGTCACCTTCATCATCTTCAAGTGGGAGTCAAAGTGAAAGAGATGTGCAACGAACAAGAAGCCTTCGAGATCTCTATGAAGTGACTGAACGACAAGATAATCTTACATTATTTTGTTTATTTGCTGATTGTGAACCAATGAGCTATCAAGAAGCTGCAAAAGAAATGGAGTGGAGAGATGCGATGAATGAAGAAATCAAGGCTATCGAGAAGAACGACACATGGGAACTTATTTCACTTCCCAAAGAACACAAGGCGATAGGTGTCAAATGGGTCTACAAAACAAAGCGAAATGCTAAGGGAGAGATTGAAAGACACAAGGCGAGGCTTGTTGCAAAAGGCTACAGTCAAAAAGCTGGAATTGACTACGATGAGGTATTCGCCCTTGCTGCTCGGTTGGAGACTGTTAGACTAATTATTTCCTTGGCAGCTCAAAACAAGTGGAAGATACAACAAATGGATGTAAAGTCTGCCTTCCTAAATGGAGTTCTTGAAGAGGAAGTCTACATTCAGCAACCATCAGGCTACGAAGTCAAAGGCCACGAAGACAAGGTGTTGAAGTTGAAGAAAGCTCTTTACGGGTTGAAACAAGCACCAAGGGCATGGAATAGCCGAATCGACAAGTACTTCCAAGAGAATGGCTTCAACAAATGTCCCTATGAGCATGCTCTATATATCAAGATCAAAGATGGAGATATTTTGATCGTGTGCCTCTATGTGGACGATTTGATCTTCACCGGAAGCAACCCAAGCATGTTCAATGAATTCAAGGAAGTGATGACGAAGGAATTCGAAATGACAGACATGGGGCTCATGGCGTACTACCTTGGCATTGAAGTTAGGCAACAAAATGATGGAATTTTCATTTCACAGGAAAGCTATGCAAAGGAGATCCTGAAGAAGTTCAAGATGGAAAACTGTAAGCCGATAAGCACACCGATGGAATACGGAGTCAAGATGTCCAAACATGAAGAAGGCGAAAGTGTAGATCCAACATTTTTCAAAAGTTTGGTGGGAAGTCTACGCTACCTAACTTGCACGAGGTCCGATATTCTTCACGCAGTTGGATTGGTTAGTCGCTACATGGAATCTCCAACAACCACCCATTTTAAAGCCGCAAAGAGAATTCTTCGCTATCTAAAAGGTACAATTGACTTTGGCTTGTTCTATTCAGTTTCTAATGATTACAAGCTTGCTGGATATAGCGATAGTGATTGGGGTGGAGACATAGATAATCGAAGGAGCACTACTGGATTCGTATTTTTCATGGGAGATACTGCTTTCACATGGATGTCAAAGAAACAACCGATTGTCACATTGTCCACTTGTGAAGCAGAATATGTTGCTGCTACCTCATGCGTTTGTCATGCAATTTGGCTTAGAAATCTATTGAAGGAGATAGGCTTGATACAAGAAGAGCCGACCAAGGTTTATGTCGACAACAAGTCAGCCATTGCCTTAGCAAAGAATCCAGTATTCCATGATCGAAGCAAGCACATCGATATTCGCTACCACTATATAAGGGAGTGTGTTGCAAGAAAGGATGTGCAAGTTGAATATGTGAGGTCACAAGATCAAGTTGCTGATATTTTTACTAAGCCACTGACAAGCGAAAACTTCATAAGATTAAGAAACTTACTAGGGGTCACAAGATCAAATTTAAGGGGGGGTGTTGGATCATAAACTTGATCCATTATGGGAGTCCAAAACCAAACTCAATCAAATTGGAGTCCAAGTCCATAATCAAGGTCCAAAACTACAAGCATTCTACCTAGAATTTTATTGGTGTGGTAGTTGAGCATGTGAATCATTTGGTAACCTAAAATATTATTAGAACCACCAAGAAAAATGAGGTGTATGGTTGTTGTAATTTTGGATTAGTTTATTTGTGTGGTGTAGGATTGTTCTTAAGTAGTATAAATACCCCTCCCCATTTTGGTTTAATCATCAAGAAGAAGCAAGAGCTTCTAAGTGAGTGAAGAAGCAAAGTCTTCTAAGAGTGAGTTCTAGTATCTTCTTTCTTTTGAGTGAGAGTGCTCTTGTAATATCTCTTTGAGTTTGAATAAGAGTTGTTTGTGTGAGTGTTTTATTTCCAACAGTTGTAACATTTTCCCTCAAGGAGTATAACAGGAAGATAGGTTCTTTGAGCAATAATCCGGAGAAGCTAGTAAGTGAGTGGAATTTTGGATACTCATTAACTTTTTCATTAAACACCTTGTTTAAGACACAGATAATTTCTGCGTTACGCATAAAAAAACTGGAGGCAGCAAATCATGATGAAAACGTAACTCCAATTTTGGATTGAAGATGGACCACAATTGGAAGGCAGAAGGTCTTGGATCATCTTACAGCAGAAGATGGTGGATCCCCTGCTGGAATTGTTGACCGGTAAGAAACTCTTTTTACATGCTTTCTCTGCTTCCAAGCTGATTTAACATAGCATGAATTAAGCACGAAAAAATGACAGTTTTACAATAAATAAAAAGCAGTACATAACTTATGATAAAAATATGTACTGCAATAATTCAAAGCTCTAAAATGCAAAGTTTGGTGAGGCATGAAATGTTAAAAACATTGCCTGTTAAGGTGAAGACTGATAAGATTATTCGCTCACTGACTTTAGGTGTCAGGTGCCACCCAGAGTTCCCCCAAACACTTCAGTAGGGCAGGGTTACCCTCAAGTTAAGAGCCCACAATGAGAGGATTAAACAAAACGGTTTCAGACAATATCTCTTAATTACAACCATGGCCACTTACCTTAGTGGTTGTCGGTTCTGTATATAGGAAAATTGGGTTTGATCCCCCTCCTTGCCAATATATTTTTAAAAAAATAATCTCTTAATCTAACTATTACTTATATTTCAGTTTTACTCTTAACATTCCAGGGCAGGGTTCAAGCCAGAGAGGCTATTGACTTTTCCTCAATTTAAACAATTATGTGTACTGGATTGTGTCTTCATCTCAAACATTCATTTAAGCATTTCACAATAATTTTTTTTTCTTTGTTAATCGAGAGTAAATGATCTCTATATCACTTTTTCTGAATCTCAACAATTCGCTTCAAATTTCATTGATATATATTATGTGAAGGGAAATATATTTCCTACGTAAAATTTATTGAAGCTGCACACACAAAAGTCAATCAAAAGAAATATTTTTTGAAGTTTTAAGGTCGATAATTTTAATGTGATGAAAAGTTTAATTAAATGTCCTGATCTACCAAATGTGACCTCTTTTCTCTATATAAAGTACTTTGACTATGGAAATCTGAAAGTTATCAACTCTTTCCATCTTAAGTTTATATGATTTTATAGGTTTTTTTTTTTCCAATGTCGTGACAGTAACTTGAGTAAAACTTGGGAAATTGCTTCCAGAAGGTCACGAAGAAGGAGATGTAACCGATGGGCTAACCCCACAGTTACAATGTTATAGCCTTTTGAAATCATTTAAACTCAACACTAATGATAAATGAACCACACCAATCAAATATTCTTTAGTTCTTTTTTTTCTTTGCTAAATAAATGAACATTGAGAAGGAGAGGGTGTGTGACCATCTTAACACTTGGGTTAGAGCTGTGTGGTTATCTTGTTCACTCCAAAAGCGACACATATTGTAAATACCCCCAAATAATGAAACACTTCACTGGTTTTCTTGTCCTGAAATATTTATTAGAACTATTTCCATGATAAATTAAATTTCAGTCCTCTCAAGGGATGGCTAGGGCAGTTTACTTATCATAATACTGGTAACTTTTCTTAGAAACATAGAGAATTAGTAATGTCCATGCCATATCGCAAGGATGAAGAAATGATTCCGGAAGTTGAGATTTCCACTTAAATAGTACAAAAGATATCCAATAAAAATTTGTACAAAAGCTATGGCAGTGCTAGGGAGGCATGCGTTGAATTAATTTAAATTCTAGCATTGTATATTGACAATAAACAAGGCTGACAATTGATTCGTTGTGACCTCACCAACAATTTTGATTAGTTGGGAAGCCTCCAGATAACATTTTTAAGGACTTATCAACCAAAAGTGTTACCTCAAGCTGTTTTTAAATTGTAGCGCGATTTTATTACCAATATTACACTGTCGATATAAGATATGAGTTATCACATTATATCTCTTAGAGTATAACAGGAAGATAGGTTCTTTAAGCATCAATCCAGATGTATACTCAGTTACTTTTTGATTAAACTCCATGTTTAAGACACTGATAATTTCTACATTGCTGATAAAAAACTGGAGGCATCAGAACATGAAGAAACCGTAACTTCTTGTTTGGATTGAAGATGGACCAAAATTGTAAGGCAGAAGGTCTTGGATTATCTTACAACGGAAGCTGTTCAATACCCTGTTGGAATTATTGATCCTGTAACTTACTATTGGCAGACAAAATCTTTTTACGTACTTTTTCTGCATGCAAGCTGATTTAACATAGCATGAATTGAACACGATAAAATGACTGTGTTACAATAAATAGAAAGCAGTACATAATGTATAATAAAAATATATACTGCAAAAATTCAAAGCTCTAAAATGCAAAATGTGGTGAGGCAAGAAATGTTAAAAATATAGCCTGTTAAGGTGAAGACTGATAAGATTATTCACTCACTGACTTTTGGTGTCAGGTGCCACCCAGAGTTCCCCCAAACACTTCAGTAGGGGTCACCCCCAAGTTAAGAGCCCACAATGAAGTGGTCAAGGGAACTCCAGGGGACAGCTGACTCTTTCTTGTTCTGCAGGTTGTACTTATTTTTGGCTATATAAACACTGAACAAACTACTCATAATTATATAGTGAAGGTTGTACTCCCATGTATGCTGTCACGGAATTTTGGATGTCTTTCCAGTAGGGGGGACCATTAGAAATGAGAGAAATCTAAATGTGGGAAATTTATCGAATTTGAACCTTGTCAGTATTGTGGGAAAGATGGAAGATAGAGAATATTTTTGAGGCAAGTGGCAGTGAGGTCTCCATAATCGATCAGCTTTCTGTTCTCTCATCTCAAATGCCTATGACCATCTGCTATCTTTTTCATTTAGACAAAAGTTTCATACTAAAGCAGACATTTTTATTTTGCTATGTTCACAGAAGGAGATAGAACCTGAGTCTCTTATATGAAAAACTTAAAGATAATACTAATAGGCATTGCTTATAACTAATACGTGATTAACCTCGGTAACAAGGTTTTAATCAGGTAATCCTTGATTTAAATAGATGGTAGTGAGAAATGAATTACAGCATACAATAGCTTGGAAAAAAGGAAGGACAAATGATAGGTGCTAATATGACTCTAAAGTTTAAGCTCATGAGTCTCGGGCCCAAACCATGTATATAAGTCACTCTTATTTTTATTTCTTTTAGATATGGGATAACTTACATGTGAATATCCCAACAATCGCATTGTGGCTAGTGACCTCAATGATCTTCTCTTTCATCTTGCCTGCAACTCATGGGATTATGACCAAAATATATTTTTCCTGACTGATTTCCCGACAGATTTCCCTCAATCTTGAACAAAACAAACAAACAAAACACATTGTAAATAATTGCAAGGAACAAAGTCACTCTGAGAATATGGGAGTACTAATCTAATCTGGCTGATCAAATTTAAACACAGAATTTTTTTTAATTTTTCAATATGTGATAAAGGACTAAGAGTAATAACACACAAAAAGTGGCAATTTACAATTTAAATTTCCAACAAAATCTTTTTAGAATTAGACTAATTAATAAATTCAAAATTCAAAAGGATGAAGCTACATGATAAATTATTTGCATTCTATACAACAACCCATCACTGTATAATAACAATAACCAACATATATAAGTTGAAAAAATAACCTAAACTTATAATCCGAAGGAATCAAACTTGGGACTTGGTAGTTCTAGGGCTTCAGTCTAGACCACTAGATCAAGGTCTCATCACTGCATCATGCATATTCATAATATAGACTTAAATTTTATTTTTTACTGCAAAAAAAAAAAAACCTTATACAGTTCCTGATAATTCTGAACACTCCAGTGAATGCTTAGTGGTTTGACTCCATTTTGTGCAAAACGCAGTCTTTTGCTGGACTTCATTGTATTATTGAGGCAATATGCCGAAATCTCTATATAATAGTTAAACATTCATTTAAGCTTCTAACCTTTTTTTTTTCTTTTTCTGCTTTCTTTTGTTAATCTAAAATTTATTAAAGGTGCACACAAAGCAGATATATATTGAAGTTTATGCTGATTATTAATCATTATCATCTCCTGAAATATATATCAGAATATTTTACAGCTGAGTCATCTACGAATACAATTAATAGGAAAAACTCGTTCTCTTAGACACCTTCATGCAGATCATCTCAAGGAAATTCCATCTTCACTAAGTTTCCAGAAGTGAACCTGGTCAGAATTGTGGGAAGGATGAATATTCGTAGAGAATAGTATCCACAGTAGTGGCCTTAATCCCTCCTCTCTTCTCCTCTTGGCATGTCACATCTTCATTCTTTTTCATTACTACAAAACTAATTAATTCGAATTATAAATGAAGATAACTATACCCCCACTTTAGACCCTTATCCTTAACGAATGATAAGTGATATGTAGAAAAACTGATTCACAGACTTTTCTTTCACTATGAGTTACCAATGAACTTTCTTACAACTCATCAGTCGATTTTGCATAAAATTTTGGGTCTAAATGGTGGGTATTTAACATTGTACTCCAAATCTTGGTACTGTTTCTGTTTGAATGACTATGGGAAAGCCACGTGTTCAAATTTACAACTTTTGTGTGGTCCTCGTTATACCTATGACTATGAACTCAACCGTGTTCAACTTCCATTAATTACATAGGAATTTGTATATGCCGGAATCTGGTTAATTGGGAGCAAGCTGTTTAGTTTTGTTATACACATATCTATGTGAAAAGCTGTAAAGGAAAGGCTGGATAACTCACTTCACAATTATTCTCTTTCTTCCATTTTGGCCATAGTTGCGTCCAGGTTCACTGTGTAAGTAAGGCTTCATTCCCTCATATATATTTTTTCTTTGCTTAATATTGAAAAGGGGCTAGAAAGTAATTATACAAGAATCAAATCCCAGGAAATCATTATAAATAGATGCTCTGTTTGCCATTTCCATTCCATTCAAAACGGAACCGATTAAGTCGGAATTAACCCACAAATCAGGTGTTCCCTAGAGTTCCCCTGAATACTTCATTGGGGGTTCTTTCTAGCTCTCAAACATTAGGGTTTGGTCCAATACCTTACTGAAGTGTTTGGGGGAACTCCTGGTGTCACTTGATACACACTACTGTCTATTCATCAATATATATATTTCCCATGTTCACTGTTTAGTTTAACTACAGTTTCAATTTTTGGATTTTAAAATGATTTTTAAACTACTTTTGATACAACTATGGAACTAAAATCTGTTTATAGCATATATGGTATAATAACTATTTACACAACTTTTCTGATATAAATTTAGCTTTTTAGAGATTGTTTTTCAACTTTTGATTTTTCTGGAAAACTATTTTTAAGGGTGTTTGTACTAACTTATGTTTCTTGAAACCAAGTAAGAAATAATCCTCAGGTATCCCCTAGAGCTCCCCTGAACACTTCATTGGGGGATCTCTCTTACTCGAATATTAGGGTTTGCTCTAGTATCTTACTATAGTGTTTGGGGGAACTCTTGGTGTCATTTGATATATATACTACTCGTCCATTGATTAACCAATATGTTTACCATTTGGTTTAATTATAGTTTTTGTTTTTCGATTTCAAAATGGATTTTGAACTACTTTTTCCTAAAATTGCTGTGAACCTAAAAGTTATTTTGTATTTGGTAAAACAGTTATTAAAAAATATTTTTTTACACAAATTCAGCTTTTTAAAAATTATTTCTCTACTTTTAATTATTTTCATAAATCGTTGGGGTATTTGGCTTAACTTATGTTTCTTGAAACAAAAGCCTTTTAGAAACTTTTACCAAATGTTTTGTTCAGATTATGAGATTGTCATAGATTTTTCATGTATAACTGCTGGTTCATATATTCATGAAAAAATCATTAAGATTATTATGGTTGCAAGATAAACAGTTGTAAACCAAACCAAAATTCACTCTCACATCAAGAAAGTTTAGTTATTCATTTTCTTGTAAAAATGAATCAATTAAATCTGATTCCTAAGTCCTGCTAGCTGGAAATATGTTCAGTTAAATGTTGTAAATTGAAAGTTGTAACTGATTCACAGGAGTAATTCGTTAGTCCTGTAGTTCATGCAAGTATATATGTTGCAACTGATTCACAGCACTAATTTCTACCTAAGTAAAAAAATATAAACACCATAAATAATTCAAGATATATATTACATGCATGTCTTGTGTTTCATAGGAGCGACAACAACTTTTTTTCATCATATTAATAATTACATGTTCCAATATTTATTTTTAATGTATATGGATCTTAGAAAATTCAAAAGAATAGGAAATTAAAATTGAAAACAATATAAAATAAAAATGGAAGTTAAAAAAAAAACTTTTGCCATTGTTTTATGTTTGGATGTAAAAGGAAAGTTAAGAGGAAAAATAACACAATTTAACAAAACTAATAGGAAAAACTGGGTGTCCAATGAAACTTTTATTTTCATTTTCCTTAATATGTTAATTTGTTTTGTGTTAAAGAGGAAAAACCTAAAATTATACGTTGACATTATAAGGAAGGTACTGTTGACATTGTTTGTTGATGGAAGGATTAAATTTTGAGGTTTGTCAAGGTAAATGAATGTTCTAGGAATATCATTGAAATTTTGTTACTTGTCCTATTGACAATATATGTTTCCTCTTGCAGCTCATGTTAAGGTTTGGGACCAAAATCCTTTCGAACATGATTTGTTGGAAACCCTCTAGCGAAATAGGGACTCTTAAAAACCGAGAAACGATTAAATGGTATTTTTTTTCATTAAAAAATTTGTAGATTATCCAGAATTTACAAGTTATGTTTGTTCTTGAACACACACACACACACACACACACACACACACACATATATATATATATATATATATATATATATTGAGTACATGTACAGGAGGGAATCAAACCTAGGTCTCATATATAAAGGACCAGGACGTAATGATCAGCTAATCACTAAGCCAAAAAAACAAGAGTTTTTAACACATTTTAATTTTATACGTAACTAAAAAATATAAAATAAAAAGGTTTTCACTTTTCTTTTATTTTTTCTTTCTCTTTATAGTGAGCCACAACAAAATAATCTCAATTTCACCTTTCATTTCTAAGCTTTCTCATTCACATTGTTCTATAGTACTTCTTTAGGGGCACAATGGTAAAATTTATTACAATTATAACAATTTAACTTTAGAGTTGTCATACCTTATTTCATTTTTGTTGCCTTTTCTTGACCTCATGTAGAGAAAGAGTCCTGACCTTTTTTCTTCTTGCTTTGATGAGTTGTTGTTGTTTGTACCACCTTTTCTTCAACCAAGACCTCATATTTGTTCTGCTTAGAGAAATTATAGGTAAGAGTTTTGGATACAAATCCCTCAATTATAGGGTCAGCTGTCAATTTAGCCATGATATATGTATAGCCAAATATAGATGTGGTTCCCTGTTATATACCCATTCATCCTTGTAAAGAAAGAATAAGAAAAAGATATACAAGATCTTTATACATTCTGTCATGGTATCAGAGCCACTAATCCCCTATTGGCTGCTTATCCCAATTTTTTGAACCATCTCATCTTCCTCCATAGCCGATACATACTCTCATATTGATGAACCTCTGCCTTCCTCCATCCTGGCTGAGTTGACCATGAAAATGACTAAAGTTTTGAACAAAGTTTCAGGCCCGACCCAGACCACCGATACTGCTACTGCCCCGATCGGTGTCAAGTTGGATGGCACCAACTATGCTCTTTGGTCCCAGGTTGTCGAGATGTATATCTTGGGCAAAGACAAACGGGGGTATATAAACTGCGATCTACCTCAACCTCCTCAAACAGACTCTACCTTTAGACGATGGCGCACAGACAACACTATTGTTGAAGGTTGGTTGATTAATTCCCTGGACTCTTCCCTTATCAGTAACTTCATTCGCTTTTCGACAGCCAAGATGGTTTAGGATGCAATTCCTACTACATATATTGATGGTAGTGACACCTCCCAGGTGTATGATCTCCGGCGACACGTGACCTGCCTCAAACAGGATGGCGGCTTCCTTGAAAAATTCTACAATGATCTCCAAGGCCTCTGGCATGAAATAGACTTCCGTCGCCCAAACCCGATGGAATGCCCTACCGATATTCAACATTACAATACTCTAGTTCAAGAAGATTGGGTATATGTGTTCTTGGATGGTCTCGATGACCGCTTAGACCATATCCGAAGTGATATCCTGCAGATAAAACCATTCCCAACAGTGGAGTAAGCCTATGCACACGTCCGTAGGGAAGCTCTTCGTCAAGTGGTGATAATGACTAGTAGCCCGGATGATACACCAGGAGCGGTTCTGGCGTCCAAGATTTTTAAACATGGCTCGCATACTCCAACACCCTCTGGGTCTCTCTCTCTACTTGGTAGCAAATTCGGTTCCAACTCCAAATCCTGAGCCACCCCCAATGGAACTAAATGCTCTCACTGTGGGAATACAAAGCATACCCATGAGACCTATTTCAAGCTACACGGGTATCCCGATTGGTGGCATAACCTTCAAGCTTGGAAGCGCCCTGATGCAGTGAGGAATGGTGCAGGCACAGGCAAGGCTGCGGTAGCTGCAGCAGAACCACATCTTTCCCTCATTCCAGCCAATAGTTCAAATTCTAACCCAGGTACTGATCTCCTTTGTTCTAATAGAGAGGCTAACTGCAGCGCTTGGATACTTGATTCCAGAGCAACGGACCATATGACATTTGATGCAAATGATTTTTCTCAGTACTCTCCTCCTCGGTGAACTAGCATTGCCAATACTAATGGAGTCATCTCTTCGGTAACAGGGTTGGGACTGTGATGTTGTCACCAGCCCTACCACTATCTAATACTTTACTCGTGCCTTCTCTTTCTCACAAGTTACTATCTGTGAGTCAAGTTACTAAAGACTTGAAGTGTGTTGTGCTCATTTATCCTTAGTTTTGTCTTATTCAGCATATTCTCACCCAGGAGATCATTGGGCATGGTATTAAGAGGGGTGGGGGGGGGGGGCTCTATTACATGGAAGATTTCAGTGTAAGCCGAGCACATCATATGCATCACCCGAGTGACCTCAAATGGAATAGATTTGGCTCTAGCACCGTCGGTTAGGTCATCCTTCGTTTGGTTATTTGAAACATGTGTTTTCTGATTTATTTTTGGATTTGTCAATGTGGAACTTTAAATGTGAGGCTTGCATTTTAGCTAAAAGTCGTCGAAGCACTTATTCTTTAAGTATGAATAAAAGTGACGATCCTTTCGCTTTGATTCACTCTGATGTATGGGGTCTTTCCCCAAAATCTACTATGTCTGGTTTCCGTTGGTTTGTGATATTTGTTGATGATTACACTCGAATGACTTGGATTTACTTGTTGAAACATAAAGATGAGGTCTTCCGTGTATTTCAATCCTTTCATAAAATGATTCAAACCCAGTTCTCCGCTAAGATCCGAATCCTTTGGTCCGATAATGGTGGAGAATATATGAATCAACAGTTCTATGATTATTTCCAGCACCATGGACTGATTCATGAGACCTCATGCCCCCGGACTCCTCAGCAAAATGGTATTGCAGAGCACAAAAATTGCCATATCCTTGAAACTGCTCGAGCTCTTTTACTTGCAGCTCACGTACCTAACCACCACTGGGCTGCTGCTATTGCCACGGTCGTCCATCTCATTAACCGTATGTCCTCCAAAGTCCTTGAGTTTAAAACTCCACTATAGGCCTTATCAACCTATGTTTCATTGCCCACGGTGCTAATGCTTCCACCTCGAATCTTTGGCTGCGTTGCGTTTGTTCACCTCCACAAGAACCAGCGCACGAAACTTGATCCTTGTGCCATTCGATGTCTCTTTTCGGGATACATTGTACATCAAATAGGGTACCACTGCTACGATCCAACTACTCGATGTACCTATGTGACTATGGATGTCACGTTCCTTGAATCCGACACTTTTTACTCTCTTACCGCATCCAATTCTTCCCTTCAGGGGGAGACACGAGAAGAAGAACTGAATTGGTTGACATTTGACTGGTTCAAGGACACTGATACAGCACCTAATTGGTTCAAGGACATTGATACAGCACCTAACTGGTTTAAGGACACTGATACAATCGATCATTGAGGAACCTAATCCAAACCCAACATCTCCAGAAGCTGAAGTAGCAGTACCCTAGGACACTAATACAGCACCTGATGCTCCTCAATCTATCATTTAGGAACGTAATCCAGACCCAACATCTCTAGAAGCTGAAGTAGCAGTAACCCTCACTCCTTAGTATCCAACGACCCATCTCTTGAGAATATCATTGAGGTAAGCTCTCCTGCCAAACCTCACATTTCTAACGATGTGGATACTCCCGTTGGCTATGAATTACCTTTCAGGCACAATCAGGGCAAACCACCAAAACAAATATTCTCCAGAAGTGGAGGAACAAAGATCAAAATATCCAATTGCCAATTATGTCTCTACGAAGGAGATGTTCGAACCCCTTAAGAACTTTGTGAAATAAATCTCCTCACACCATATTCCCACAAGTGTTTATGAGGCTTTGAAAGATCCTAGGTGGGTTCAGGCTATGAAGGAAGAAATGGAGGCATTATTGAAAAATGAGACATGGATTCTTGTTCCCCTACCTGAAGGTCAAAAAACAGTGGGGTGTAAATGGGTATTCTCCATCAAGTACAAAGTCGAAGGATCAGTTGAACGGTACAAAGCAAGACTAGTAGCAAAGGGCTATACGCAGACATATGGCGTAGACTATCAAGAGACATTCTCACTGGTGGCCAAGTTGAGTACTGTTAGGGTTTTGCTATCTCTTACAGCTAACCTTGATTGGCCTTTGCACCAGTTTGACGTTAAAAAAGCCTTTCTCCATGGAGATCTTGAAGAAGAAATCTACATGGATGTTCCTCCAGGATATATGGCAAACTCTGAAGCCAAGATTGTGTGCAAGCTACAACGAACTTTGTACGGCTTGAAGCAATCTCCTAGAGCGTGGTTTGGGTGATTGAGCTTGGCAATGAGGAAATATGGTTTTCACCAAAGTAACTCAAATCATACACTATTCTTAAAGCGTCAACAGGGTAAGATAATAGCTTTGATAGTCTATGTAGACGATATGATCATTACAGCAGATGATCTAGAAGAAATAGCAAGACTTCAAGAGCAATTGGCGACAGAATATGAGATGAAAATCTAGGAGGACTCAAATATTTTCTGGGAATTGATTTTGCTAGGTCTAAGCGAGGCATATTCCTTTCCCAATGAAAATATATCCTAGATTTATTGTCAGAAGTTGGATTACTGGATTGTAAGCCTACAGATACACCAATAATCCAAAATCACAAGCTTGGAGAATACCCAGACCAAGTGCCAACAGACAAATGAAGGTACCAGAGATTGGCTGGAAAACTTATTTATCTCTCCCATACACGGCCTGAAATCACCTATGCAGTGAGTGTAGTAAGCCAATTCATGCATTGTCCAAGTGAAGATCATATGAATGCGGTGATTTAGATTCTTCGATACCTAAAGTCCTCCCCTGGAAAAGGACTTATGTTCTCAAGAAACAATCACTTAAGGGTTGAAGATTATACAGATGCTGACTGGGCAGGGAATATTTCAGATAGAAAATCCACCTCAGGCTATTTCACGTTTGTTGGAGGGAACCTGGTTACATGGAGAAGTAATAAGCAAAAGATGGTAGCATTATCAAGTACCGAAGCTGAGTTTCGTGGGATGGCTAAGGGTCTGTGTGAGCTTCTCTGGCTTCGAAGACTTTTAACCGAAATTGGCTTTGCCCCAAGCTGCGAGATGGACTTATTCTGTGATAACAAGGCTACTATTGACATTTCTCATAATCCAGTCCAGCATGATCGGACCAAACATGTGGAAGTAGATCGACACTTCATCAAACAAAATCTTGAGGCCAAAACAATTCGATTTTCGTTTATTAAGTCCGAAGACCAATTGGCAGATATACTTACAAACGTTGTATGCAGTAAGAGCTTCTACAACTCACTTGGCAAGTTGGGCATTAGAGATCTATATGCACCAATTTGAGGGGGAGTGTTGGCGTGAGCTGTCCTAAGAGAAATTATAGGTGGGAGTTTTGGAAACAAATCCCTCAATTATAGGGTTAGTTGTCAATTTAGCCATGATATATGTATAGCAAAATATAGATGTGTTCCCCAGTTATATACCCATTCATCCTTGTAAAGAAAGAATAAGAAAAAGATATACAAGATCTTTATACATTCTGTCAATATTCGTTCTAGGCTTCTTTGACTTTTCCCATCTCCAAAATTCTCTTCTCTTTCTTTAGAAAAGAGCTTCTAGTAGAGATCTTTCCTCTTTTCTCAATCATGTATCCAGATGTCATTCAAATTTTCTCAATTTCTATTTATTTCATTGACAATGGCCAAAACTCTTGAAAGTTGTTACGAAATTGTTTCAAAGTCTTTTATATAGAGAGATTCAAACTCATCTCTAAGACTTTGTAGATAAACTCTTTTGACCTTGTCGATTCCCTTGGGAGAATCTTCGTCGCCTCCCTTGCTTGAAAGCATATATCCGCATTTGCAACTTTCTCGAACATGACATCATCTACATTGGACCTATGTTTGTGGGCCAAAGTTTGTAATGGCCCCATAAGTTTTCAAGTTTTTTTAATTAAATATGAGTCTTAATTCTTAATTAAAAGAAAATTTTGTGGATTGGAGATTTCTACATCAAGATTTTGAGGGTACTTTTCAGACTCCTGTTTTGGTAAAATTTTCATATTTTCTACTACTTTAAATTTTTAGGTTGTTTTCTAGGCTATTTTTCAGCAAGAATTTGAGATAGTTTTGAGTTATAACCTTTTCTAGGTTAAACTAAACTTCTTAAACTTGATTCTAGAACTTTGTTTGACGTGATTTGATTTTAAATTGATGGATTTATAAGTTGTTGAAGTTAGGAGAAATTATGAAGAAAATTTGGAAATTTTATGTTGAAAAATTAGGATGTTGGGGTTTGATTTAAGTTGTGGGTATTGTAAAATATTAAAGTTGTAGATTTGATTGGATTTGATTTGATTTCATAAATTGGAGAATTTCTTTGTAAGAATTATAAATTTTCACTGAAATTGTTAAGATAAGAAAGTTTAGAAGGAAATAAGAAAAGTTTGTGTTGGGTATTGTTAAGAGTATAAGTTTACAATTATGGAAGTACAAAGTTTGATGGATTCATTAATTAGTGAAGTTGGAATGTGAATTTATGGTGGAACTTTGAATACTCTTGAACTATAGCATGAAAGAAACTAAAATTTGCAATTTGAAATAGCTTTAAAAAAGTAAGCTTTGGGTTTGAAGTATAATAATTTTTGGAACTAAAGGAATTCCTTATGTTAAAAGGATTTTTAGTGAGAAAACTAAAGGTTGAGAAGAATTCTATTAAATCGATATTTTGGTGGTTACGAGAATTAATCTAAGTTAGTGCTTGAAAATGTAAATATTGTGGGTTTAAAATCATGGTGGTATAAAGATTATTGGATTAGTATGATTCCTTAGAAAAATGGAAGAAGTAGTAAGTAAATTTAATATCATTGTCTTGAGTTATGAATCACAATTTTGTTAAGGAAAGGAAAGAAAGAACGAGGAAAGGTAAACAAATCAAAGGAAACTTGTGGGATTGTAGTCTTTTGATTAATTCTTGTAATTTCTTGATAGATAATTATTGATTACTTCTATACTTCTTGGATTTTAAAACTAGATGGTATGTTCTTTAGGTGTGGTGGAAGAATGAAGTAAAGGTAAGGAAAATGTCCAAGAATAGCACTCGGTGCTATTAAGTTGAGTTTCAATTTACTCTTAGTAAGCCTAATGTAATAAATGATTATGAAAATGCATTGATAATTAGATAATAATTTTTATTGGTATATGGATGTATAAGGAAATAATGATATGAATTTCTTGATATTTTTGTAATTGTTGTGGATGGAATGATTGTAATATGACAGGTTGTGGATTTTGTGTTGAAACTAGAGATATTATTAATGCATTCTATGGACATGACTTGTAAGGATAGTATGGAAAAGAATGATATTGGAAAGGATATGATTCCACCTAGTGCAGGTTGTTACCTAGGTGGAGGGTATGTATGGATCTCACCTAGTGTAGGTTGTTCCCTAGGTGGAGGGTACGTATAGACCTCGCCTAGCTTAGGTTGTTACCTAGGTGGAGGGTATGAATGGACCTTACCTAGTTTATGTTGTTACCTAGGTGGAGGGAATGATAGAATCCCGCCTAGAGTAGGTTGTTACATAGGTGGAAGGAATGATAGGATCCCGTAGGTTGTTACCTTGGAGGAGGGGATCCGAAGTTTTGAAAAAAAAATACAATATGTTCCGGTACATGGGGGGGTGTCCCCGTTGTATTATAATTAACCCAAGGAAGGGAAAGGAATTTAAAATGGGAAATGAATGGTCAGTTTTTTACCTTTGCATTGCATAGCATTTTATTTAGAATGCTTATGTTGATTTATAGAAGGTCTATGATTGTATTTACCCAATGAAGGGTATATGTAATTTATTGATGAGATGAGATGTATTTTGTAAGTTTATAATTATTTTGATATACTTTGTAGTGAAGATTAATTATTTTGTGTACTTATACTTTTAAATGGTAAAAGTTGGAAAATATGTAAGGATCTTGTTTGAGGTATTTGGCCCACGATGGGTATGTGGTGTAATTGGCCCGTAAGAGGCATGTTTTGAATTTGTCCTCTGAATGGTTTGAAATGTTGATTGCTGTAATTAAAAACTATTATGATTGATATTGTTTATAAAAGGTTAATGTTATATTGTGTAAGAAGGAGTTTTCGACTAAGAGTTTTATAACTAATTAATTTTATTAGTGTTGTTGTAGTGATTACTTCTTTTATGATAAATAAAATAAGAAGCATAAATCAGAAGTGTAATGAAAAGTCCTACTAAATTTATGTTTATAAAAAGTGATTATATTACAAGATTTGGAAATAAAGAGCTTAAATCCCAATACAATTACTTTTAGTAAGATATTTTCTTACTGAGCTTTATAGCTCACCCCATTTTATTAACTTTTCAGGAAAGCACCGAAAGACTTGATTTCTAGTTGAAATAAGTTCCTTGTAAGGTCTCAGTTCACGGCATCTTCGTCTCTTGAACCTTTCTAAGAGTTTAAATTTTTGTCTTGGTTTCATCTTTGAAAAAGTGTACAAATTTGTTGTAATTGAAGAAGATTTTCCCTTTTTTACTTTCTTTTGTAAACCTTAAAAAGTTACTTACTTGCATTTGAATAATCCCATGTATGTAAAGATATGTGTTTGTATAAATTGTGATGTTTGGGAAAAAAATGTTGTTTGATTGGTAAATTATATAGGTTGCATCTTGAGTCAAGGTGCTTAGTACTGAAAGGAGCCATTCTGAGTAGGACACACTCGGGATGGGCCGTTATATATATATATACCGTTGGGGCATTTGGCTTAACTTATGTTTCTTGAAACAAAAACCTTTTTAGAAACTTTTACCAAATGTATTGTTCAGATTATGAGATTTTTCATGTATATCTGCTGGTTCATATATTCATGAAAAAATGCTGCTGAAAGTAGTTTAAAAGTATTCCTCATAGAGATTATTATGGTTGCCAGTTAAACAGTTGTAAATTAAACGAAAATTCACTCTCACATCAAGAAAGTTTAGCTATTCATTTTCTTGTAAAAATGAATCAATTAAGTCTGATTCGTAAGTTCTGCTTGCCGGAAATATGTTCAGTTAAATGTTGTAAATTGAAAGTTGTAACTGATTCACAGGAGTAATTCGTAAGTCCTGTAGTTCATGCAAGTATATATGTTGCAACTGATTCACATCACTAATTTCTACCTAAGTAAAAAAATATAAACACCACAAATAATTCAAGATATATATTACATGCATGTCTTGTGTTTCATAGGAGTGAACAACTTTTTTTCATCGTATTAATAATTACATCTCTCAATATTTATTTTTAATGCATATAGATCTTAGAAAATTCGAAAAATAGGAAATTAAAATTGAAAATAATGTAAAATAAAAAAGGAAGTTAAAAAAAGAACTTTTTCCTTTGTTTTATGTTTGGATGAAAAAGGAAAGTTAAGAGGAAAAGTAACACAATTTAACAAAACTAATAGGAAAAAAGGGGTGTCCAATGAAACTTTTATTTTCATTTTCCTTAATATGTTAATTTGTTTTGTGTTAAAGAGGAAAAACCTTAAAGTGTACGTTGACATTATAAGGAAGATGCTGTTGACATTGTTTGCTGATGGAAGGATTAAATTTTGAGGTTTGTCAAGGTAAATGAACATTCTAGGAATATCTTTGAAATTTTGTTACTTGTCCTATTGACAATATATGTTTCCTCTTGCAGCTCATGTTAAGGTTTGGGACCAAAATCACTTCGAACTTGATTTGTTAGAAACCCTAGAGCGAAATAGGGACTTTTAAAAACCGAGAAATGATTAAATGGTATTTTTTTTCAATAAAAGATTTGTTTTCTAATTGAATATGTATTATTTGTAGATTATCCAGAATTTACATGTTATGTTTGTTCTTGAACCTATATATATATACAGTAGGGAATCAAACCAAGGTCTCATATATAAAGGACCAGGAGGTAATGACCAGTTAAATACTAAGCCAAAAAAACCCGAGTTTTTAACATATTTTAATTTCATGTGTAACTAAAAAATATAAAATAAAAAAAGGATTTCACTTTTCTTTTTTTCTTTCTCTTTATGGTGAGCCACAACAAAGTAATCTCAATTTCATCTTTCATTTCTAAGCTTTCTCATTCACATTGTTCTATAGTACTTCTTTAGGAGCACAATGGTAAAATTTATTACAATTATAACAATTTAACTTTAGAGTTTTCATACCTTAATTCATTTTCGTTGCCTCTTCTTGACCTCTTATAGAGAAAGAGTTCTCACCTTTTTTCTTCCTGCTTTGATGAGTTCTTGTTGTCTCTACCACCTTTTCTTCAACCAAGACCTCATATGTGTTCTTGGCTTCTTTGACTTTTGCCATCTTCAAAATTTTCTTCTCTTTCTTTGGAAAAGAGCATCTAGTAGAGATCTTTCCTCTTTTCTCAATCATGTATCTAGATGTCATTCAAATTTTTTCAATTTCTATTTATTTCATTGACAATGGCCAAAACTCTGGAAAGTTGTTCCGAAATTATTTCAAACTCTTTTATATGGAGAGATTCAAACTCACCTCTAAGAGTTTGTAGACAAACTCTTTTGACCTTGTTGATTCCCTTATGAGAATCTTCGTCCCCACGCTTGCTTGAAAGCATATATCCGCATTTGCAACTTTCTCAAACATGGCATCATCTACATTGGACCTATATTTGTGGGCCAAAGTTTGCAATGGCCCCATAATTTTTTAAGTTTTTTTTTTAATTAAATATGAGTCTTAATTCTTAAGTAAAAGAAAAATTTGTTGATTGGAGATTTGTTGACGCGGGAGGATCCAAGTCAGATGATGCAGAGTTGGCAGTTCAGCGCAGGACTGGCAGGTGGACTACCTAGAACGGGCCACGGGCACAGATCAGGCCCAAAAGACCCTAGTTTGATCGGGCCAACGAATAAAACTTAATTCCTTTGCAATCAGCATCGACATTTTTAAGCCAAAAAACGACGTTTAGTCCCTCAAATTGGCAGTTTACAGTTTTTAGAAAACTTTTTATTTTAGTTATTTTAATTTCGGCCTTAATTTAATTTTCCTATTTTGTTTCGACCTTATAAATAAAGTCTTAGGGTTTCGTAAACATTATTATTGAATTTGC
Source organism: Bretschneidera sinensis (assembly GCA_023935145.1). Lineage (NCBI taxonomy): Eukaryota > Viridiplantae > Streptophyta > Magnoliopsida > Brassicales > Akaniaceae > Bretschneidera > Bretschneidera sinensis. Next base: position 56,142,456 of record CM043705.1, on the reverse strand, counting down.
ATAATTTTAAATAAAACATCAAAGCTGTTTCTCTGTATTGTTTTTTAGGGTTTTTCTTGTGTTACTCCCTGTGAACGATCTGTTCGACTAGCCTGCAGAATAATCGCTATTCTGCCTGGCGTCATCTCTCCATCAAGATTTCGTGGGTTCTTTTCACTCTTGTTTTGGTAAAATTTTCAGATTTTCAACTCCTTTAATTTTCTGGGTTGTTTTCTAGGCTATTTTTCAGCAAGAATTTGAGGTAGTTTTGAGTTCTAACCTTTCCTAGGTTAAAGTAAACTTCTTAAACTTGATTCTAGAACTTTGTTTGACATGATTTGAGTTTAAATTGATGGATTTTTAAGTTGTTGAAGTTGGCAGAAATTATGAAGAAAATTTTGAAATTTTATGTTGAAAAAATATGATGTTGGAGTTTGATTTGAGTTGTGGGTATTGTAAAATATGAAAGTTATGAATTTGATTGGATTGGATTTGATTTAATTTCATACATTGGAGAATTTCTTTGTAAGAATTATAAATTTTCACAGAAATTGTTAAGATAAGAAAGTTTAGAAAGAAATAAGAAAAGTTTGTGTTGGGTATTGTTAAGAGTATAAGTTTACAATTATGGAAGTACAAAGTTTGATGGATTCATTAATTAGTGAAGTTGGAATGTGAATTTGTCATGGAACTTTGAATACTCTTGAACTATAGCATACAGAAACTAAAATTTGCAAATTGAAATAGCTTTAAAAATGTAAGCTTTGGATTTGAAGTATAATGATTTTTGGTACTAAAGGAATTCCTTATGTTAAAAGGATTTTTAGTGAGAAAACTAAAGGTTGAGAAGAATTCTATTAAATCGTTACTTTGGAGGTTATGAGAATTAATATATGTTAGTGTTTGAAAATGTAAATATTGTGGGTTTAAAATCTTGGTGGTATAAAGATTATTAGATTGGTATGATTCCTTACAAAAATGGAAGAAGTAGTAAGTAAATTTAATATCACTGTCTTGAGTTATGAATCACAATTTTGTTAAGGAAAGGAAAGAGAGAATGAGGAAAGGTAAACAAAGAAAAGGAAACTTGTGGGACTGTAGTCTTTTGATTAATTCTTGTAATTTTTTGATAGATAATTATTAATTACTTGTATACTTCTTGGATTTGCTAACTAGATAGTATGTTCTTTAGGTGTGGTGGAAGAACGAAGTAAAGGTAAGGAAAAAGTCCAAGAATAGCACTCGGTGCTATTAAGGTGAGTTTCAATTTACTCTTAGTAAGTGTAATGTAATAAATGATTATGAAAATGCATTGATAATTAGATAATAATTTTTATTGGTATATGGATGTATAAGGAAATAATCATATGAATGTCTTGATATTTTTGTAATTGTTATGGATGGAATGATTGTAATATGATTGGTTGTGGATTTTGTGTTGAAACTAGAGATATTATTAATGCATTGGATGGACATGATTTGTAAGGATAGTAAGGAAAAGAATGATATTGGAAAGGATATTATCCCACCTAGTGCAGGTTGTTACCTCGGTGGAGGGTATGTATGGACCTCACCTAGTTTAGGTTGTTACCTAGGTGGAGGGAATGATAGGGTCCCGCCTAGAGTTGGTTGTTTCCTAGGTGGAGGGAATGATAGGATCCCGTAGGTTGTTCCCTAGGTGGAGGGTATGTATGGACCACCCCTAGTTTAGGTTGTTACCTAGGTGGAGGGAATGATAGGGTCCCGCCTAGAGTTGGTTGTTACCTAGGTAGAGGGGATTCGGTGTTTTGAAAAAAAAAATTCAATATGTACTTGTACATGGGGAGATGTTCCCTTTGTGTTATAGTTAACCCAAGGAAGGGAAAGGAATTTAAAATGGGAATTGAATGGTCATTTTTTTACATTTGCTTTGCATGGCATTTTATTTAGAATTTTTATGTTGATTTATAGAAGGTGTATGATTGTATTTACCCAATGAAGGGTATATATAATTTATAGATGAGATGAGATGTATTTTGTGAGTTTATAATTATTTTGATATACTTTGTAGTGAAGATTAATTATTTTGTGTACTTATACTTTTAAATTGTAAAAGTTGGAAAATATGTAAGGACATTGTTTGAGGTATTTGGCCCAAGATGGTTATGTGTTGTAATTGGCCCATTAGAGGCATGTTTTGAATTTGTCCTATGAATGGCTTGAAATGTTGATTGCTGTAAATTAAAAACTATTGTGATTAATGTTGTTTATAAAGGGTTAATGTTATGTTGTGTAAGAAGGAGTTTTGGACTAAGAGTTTTTTAACTAATTAAGTTTATTAGTGTTGTTGTAGTGATTACTTCTTTTATGGTAAATAAAATAAGAAACATAAATCAGAAGTGTAATGAAAAGTCCTACTAAATTTATGTTTATAAAAAGTGATTATATTACAAGATTTGAAAATAAATAGCTTAAATCCCAATACAATTATTTCTAGTAAGATGTTTTCTCATTGAGCTTTGTAGCTCACCCCATTTTATTAACTTTTCAAGAAATCACCGAAATACTTGTTTTCAAGTTGAAATAAGTTCCTTGAAAGTCTCAGTTCATGGCATCCTTGTCTCATTGAACCTTTCTAAGAGTTTAAATTTTGGTCTTGGTTTCATCTTTGAAAAAGTGTACAAATTAGTTGTAATTGAAGAAAATTTTCCTTTTTACTTGTGTCTTTTGAAACCTTAAAAAATTACAATTTTGTTAAGGAAAGGAAAGAAAGAATGAGGAAAGGTAAACAAAGAAAAGGAAACTTGTGGGATTGTAGTCTTTTGATTAATTCTTGTAATTTCTTGATAGATAATTATTAATTACTTGTATACTTCTTGGATTTGCAAACTAGATAGTATGTTCTTTAGGTGTGGTGGAAGAACGAAGTAAAGGTAAGGAAAAAGTCCAAGAATAGCACTCGGTGCTATTAAGGTGAGTTTCAATTTACTCTTAGTAAGCCTAATGTAATAAATGATTATGAAAATGCATTGATAATTAGATAATAATTTTTATTGGTATATGGATGTATAAGGAAATAATGATATGAATTTCTTGATATTTTTGTAATTGTTGTGGATGGAATGATTGGTTGTCGATTTTGTGTTGAAACTAGAGATATTATTAAGCATTCTATGGACATGACTTGTAAGGATAGTATAGAAAAAATGATATTGGAAAGGATATGATTCTACCTAGTGCAGGTTGTTACCTAGGTGGAGGGTATGTATGGATCTCACCTAGTGTAGGTTGTTTCATAGGTGGAGGGTACGTATGGACCTCGCCTAGCTTAGGTTGTTACCTAGGTGGAGGGTATGTATGGACCTTGCCTAGTTTAGGTTGTTACCTAGGTGGAGGGAATGATAGGATCCCACCTAGAGTAGGTTGTTACATAGGTAGAGGGAATGATAGGATCCCGTAGGTTGTTACTTTAGAGAAGGGGATCCAAAGTTTTGAAAAAAAATACAATTTGTACCGGTACATGGGGTGGTGTCCCCGTTGATTATAATTAATCCAAGGAAGGGAAAGGAATTTAAAATGGGAAATGAATGGTCAGTTTTTTACATTTGCATTGCATGGCATTTTATTTAGAATTCTTATGTTGATTTATAAAAGGTCTATGATTGTATTTACCCAATGAAGGGATGTTTTGAATAGAGGCATGTTTTGAATTTGACTTATGAATGGCTTGAAATATTGATTGCTGTAAATTAAAAACTATTATGATTGATGTTGTTTATAAAAGGTTAATGTTATATTGTGTAAGAAGGATTTTTCGACTAAGAGTTTTATAACTAATTAAGTTTATTAGTGTTGTTGTAGTGATTACTTCTTTTATGATAAATAAAATAAGAAACATAAATCAGAAGTGTAATGAAAAGTACTACTAAATTTATGTTTATAAAAAGTGATTATATTACAAGATTTGAAAATAAAGAGGTTAAATCCCAATCCAATTACTTTTAGTAAGATGTTTTCTCACTAAGCTTTATAGCTCACCCCATTTTATTAACTTTTCAGGAAAGCACCAAAAGACTTGATTTCGAGTTGAAATAAGTTCCTTGTAAGGTCTCAGTTCACGGCATCCTCGTCTCTTGAACCTTTCTAAGAGTTTAAATTTTGGTCTTGGTTTCATCTTTGAAAAAGTGTACAAATTAGTTGTAATTGAAGAAGATTTTCCCTTTTTTACTTTCTTTTGTAAAACTTAAAAAGTTACTTACTTGCATTTGAATAATCCCATGTATGTAAAGATATGTGTTTGTATTAATTGTGATGTTTGGGAAAAGAATGTTGTTTGATTGGTAATTTATATAGGTTGCATCTTGAGTCAAGGTGCTCAGTATTAAAAGGAGCCGTTCTGAGTAGGACGCACTCGGGATGGGCTGTTATATATATATATATATATATATATATATATATATATATATATATATATATATATATATATATATATATATCTTCTCATTTCTTTTCTTCCTTCTTCTTAAAAACCTCCAACAAAAAATACTAGTTTCCATAAAAAAAAAATGCCAATTATAATTTAAATGTCTATAGGATGTTTCTTTTTAATACTTTTTAGTTGAAGAAGATCGTTTATTCTTGTAAAAGTAATTCTTTTTTACTTTTAATATACTTTCCAAAAGCTTATTGAATTGATTTGCTTATATAATGTTCATACTTTTTTTAAATCTTTGGTATGATGGGACTTGATTATGGATATTCTAAGGCTTGGAGAATTTGATCGATCAAAGACTGTTAAAATCAAGTTTTTATTTATTTTTGTATGGTTTGTCTTAAATTAAGATTGTTTGAACTTTGTACGAAGTGATTTTAGGTACTTAATTTGTAAATGATAGTTTGTAAGATTTAGTAAATTCTTGTATGGATTTGATTTTGGATATAATGAACAATGAATAATTGTAGTAAAATATTTTTTAGATAATATGTTTGCATTAGTTTTTAAGTGAAAAAAAAAAAACTAAACTGGTGATCCAAACCGATTTAAATGGGTTGTGTTAGGCTAGGTTTGGATGGGTTTATGGGTTGAGTTGAGATTTTTTCAACCCGGTATAATTGGGTTGGGTTTATTTTTTAGGCAAACCCGACCCAAACTGACTAATGCTCACCTCTAAACTAGACTAGTAAGAATTTATTCATTTCTTTGGAGTAGGAAAGAACAAATTTTGTATATAAATATAAATTAAATTTATGGAGTTCCTAAACTTCAATTGCTATCATCCAAATAAAAATTTTGTAAGAATTGATTTGAATTTGGTCAGATTAAGCTTGGTTTGTCAAACTTTGGATCGAGCTCGAGTGTATTAAATTGACTCATTTACCTTGTCGAGTTGAGCTTAAATATCCAACTGTTTGACTCGTCAGGCTAGTTAATCTTTTCGATTAATATAAACTTTTTTTTACATATATTATAAAATTAATATGTATTATGTTTTTTTTTATTTATTAAAATAAAAAAAAAATTATTACAGGCTCGTTACCCTCATTAAGGCCTTTTAAGGCTGGTGAGCTCGAGCTTATAGGTTTTCCATATGATTGAACCGATTCTAACATCTAGCTTTACCAGGCTTCCTTTGAAAGGGCAGCATTGTTCAGCCGGTAATCCCCCCTCTAGGAATGACACTCCTACGTAGAATGCCCAACTGGGAACAAAACAGGGAAAAAAGCAAGTACGCAACTATTTGGCCTAACTGCAGTTTGAGCTATCGAGAGTCAAAAGTGAATTGTGGATACATCATCTCTAGGTAGTATAGAATTTATGGTGACTTTGAGACACGTATCAAAGCTGTCGTTAAGGCTTTGTTTGTCTCCATTAGATTGCTCTGGGTTCTAACAAATATTCCTCTAGGATACTCGAAGTCTCTAAGAATCCTTGAGAGCAAAAGCAAAGATTATTCCTCAAGCTCTCTTCTGAAGCAATGAAGAAAATTTATTGTATATTTTCAGAAGTAAATGTAGAAGGAGAAGAAAAATAAATTCTAAAAAAGGAAATGTGGTTAATTTGGAAGTTATTAGAAGTATTTATAGATTTTGTTCAACTTACAACCATCAGAAAATGAAGAGTACCGATTTTAAAAACGTATTTCTTGACAAAAAGACATGACTTCTCTGAAAATTATAGTTGCTGGAATTCAAATTTCAAAATAACCAACATTCAGTCAACTAAATGTTTTATTCAGTCGACTAAATCAATATTTTAAAAGAAAAAGTATAATGTGTCAGGTATTCAGTTGACTGAATCCTAATCCGGTCGATGACAGATATTTTATGTCTTTCATCGACTGAATAAATCATTCAGTCAACTGAATCGTGTTTTTCCAACAAAACTCCAACACTAACTGCATACAAGAAACCGTTCCAGCTGGAAGTAGAATGCCCATCTTAACAGCTAGTTCCTCATAGTTAATAGGGTTGTGCAGCACTTCTCCAACAACATACCTCCTGTTGGTTAAATCGACGCACGATTGAGCCACTGAAAACCATGTAAAACAACATTTCATTGACAAAAATCACTTTGGTTTATGAGCGTCAATAGATGCAGATAAGAATAAAGTAGGGATTGCAATTTTGTTCAAATTGGCCCCACCCCAATTTGGGGAAAAATCCCCGCCCCGTTGGGGGACGAAGACTACCATGGGGAAAAAAAATTTCCTGTTGCCTTGGTGGGGACTTTGCTTAAATGACCGTGTTCCAATAAATAGAAAGCAGTACATAATGTATAATAAAAATATATACTGCAAAAATTCAAAGCTCTAAAATGCAAAATGTGGTGAGGCATGAAATGTAAAAAATATAGCCTGTTAAGGTGAAGACTCATAAGATTATTCACTCACTGACTTTAAGTGTCAGGTGCCACCCAGAGTTCCCCCAAAAACTTCAGTAGGTGTCACCCTCAAGTTAAGAGTCCACAATGAAGTGGTCAAGGGAACTCCAGGGGACAGCTGACTCTTTCTTGTTCTGCAGGTTATACTTATTTTAGGCTATATAAACATTAAACAAACAACTCATACTTATATAGTGAAGGTTGTACTCCCATGTATGCTATCAAGGAATATTGGACGTCTTTCCAGTAGGGGGGACCATTAGAAATGAGAGAAATCTAAATGTGGGAAATTTATCGAAATTTAACCTAGTCAGTATTGTGGGAAAGATGAAAGATAGAGAATATTTTTGAGGCAAGTGGCTGTGAGATCTCCATAATCGATCAGCTTTGCGTTCTCTCATCTCAAATGCCTATGACCCTCGGCTATCTTTTTCACAAAGATAAAAGTTTCATAGAACCGAGTAAGTGAGTGGAATTTTGGACACTCATTAACTTTTTCATTAAACGACTTGTTTAAGACACAGATAATTTCTGCGTTAAGCATAAAAAACCTGAAGGCAGCAAATCATGAAGAAACCGTAAATCCAATTTTGGATTGAAGATGGACCGCAATTTGAAGGCAGAAGGTCTTGGATCATCTTACAGCAGAACCTGGTGGATCCCCTGCTGGAGTTGTTGATCGGTATACAAACTCTTTTTACATGCTTTCTCTGCTTGCAAGTTGATTTAACATAGCATGAATTAAACACGATAAAATGACAGTGTTACAATAAATAGAAAGCAGTACATAACATATGATAAAAATATGTACTGCAACAATTCAAAGCTCTAAAATGCAAAGTTTAGTGAGGCATGAAATGTTAAAAACATAGCCTGTTAAGGTGAAGACTGATAAGATTATTCACTCACTGACTTTAGGTGTCAGGTGCCACCCAGAGTTCCCCCAAACACTTCAGTAGGGCTGGGTTACCCTCAAGTTAAGAGCCCCCAATGAGAGGATTAAGAAGAATGGTTTCAGACAATATCTCTTAATTACAACCATGGCCTCTTACCTTAGTGGTTATCGGTTCTGTATATAGGAAAATTGGGTTTGATCCCCCTCCTTGCCAATATATTTAAAAAAATAATAATAATCTCTTAATCTAACTATTACTTATATTTCAGTTTGTCTCTTAACATTCCAGGGCTGGGTTCACGCCAGAGAGGTTATTGACCTTTCCTCAATTTAAACAATTATGTGTACTGGATTGTGTCTTCATCTCAAACATTCATTTAAGCATCACACCATCATTTTTTTTTTATTGTTAATCGAAACTAAATGATCTCTATATCACTTTCTTTGAATCTCAACAATTCACTTCAAATTTCATTGATATATATTATGTGAAGAGAAAGATATTTTCTATATAAAATTTATTGAAGGAGCACACACAAAAGTCAATCAAAAGAAATATATTTTGAAGTTTTAAGGTCGATAATTTTAATGTGATCAAAAGTTTAATTAAAAGTCCTGATATAGCAAATGTGACGTCTTTTCTCTATATAAAGTACTTTGATTATCAAAATCTGAAAGTTATCAACTCTTTCCGTCTTAAGTTTATATGATTTTATTGGTTTTTTTTTTCCAATGTCGTGACAGTAACTTGAGTAAAACTTGGGAAATTGCTTCCAGAAGGTCACAAAGAAGGACATGTAACCGATGGGCTAACCCCACAGTTACAATGTTATAGCCTTTTGAAATCATTTAAACTCAGCACTAATGATAAATGAACCACACCAATCAAATATTCTTTAGTTCTTTTTTTCTTTGCTAAATAAATAAACATTGAGAAGGAGAGGGTGTGTGACCGTCTCAACACTTGGGTTAGAGCTGTGTGGTTATCTTGTTCACTCCAAAAGCGACACATATTGTAAATACCCCCAAATAATGAAACACTTCACCGGTTTTCTTGTCCTGAAATATTTATTAGAACTATTTCCATGATAAGTTAAATTTCAGTCCTCTAAAGGGTTGGCTAGGGCAGTCTACTTATCATAATACTGGTAACTTTTCTTAGAAACATAAAGAATTAGTAATGTCCATGCCATATTGCAAGGATGAAGAATTGATTCTGGAAGTTGAGATTTCCACTTAAATAGTACAAAAGATATCCAATAAAAATTTGTACAAAAACTATGGCAATGCTAGGGAGGCATGCCTTGAATTAATTTAAATTCTAGCATTGTATATTGACAATCAACAAGGCTGACAATTGATTCCTTGTGACCACACCAACAATTTTGATTAGATGGGAAGCCTCCAGATAACATTTTTAAGGACTTATCAACCAAAAGTGTTACCTCAAGCTGTTATTAAATCGTAGCGCGATTTTATTACCAATATTACACTGTCGATATAAGATATGAGTTATCACATTTTCTCTCTTAGAGTATGACAGGAAGATAGGTTCTTTAAGCATCAATCCAGATATATACTCAGTTACTTTTTGATTAAACTCCTTGTTTAAGACACTAATAATTTCTACATTGCTGATAAAAAACTGGAGGCATCAGAACATGAAGAAACTGTAACTCCTTGTTTGGATTGAAGATGGACCAAAATTGTAAGGCAGAAGGTCTTGGATTATCTTACAGCGGAAGCTGTTCAATACCCTGTTGGAATTGTTGATCCTGTAACTTACCATTGGTAAACAAACTCTTTTTACGTACTTTTTCTGCACACAAGCTGATTTAACATAGCATGAATTGAACACGATAAAATGACTGTGTTACAATAAATAGAAAGCAGTACATAATGTATAATAAAAATATATACTGCAAAAATTCGAAGCTCTAAAATGCAAAATGTGATGAGGCATGAAATGTTAAAAATATAGCCTGTTAAGGTGAAGACTGATAAGATTATTCATTCACTGACTTTTGGTGTCAGGTGCCACCCAGAGTTCCCCCAAACACTTCAGTAGGGGTTACCCTCAAGTTAAGAGCCCACAATGAAGTGGTCAAGGGAACTCCTGGGGACAGCTGACTCTTTCTTGATCTGCAGGTTATAATTATTTTAGGCTATATAAACATTAAACAAACTACTCATACTTATACAGTGAAGGTTGTACGCCCACGTATGCTGTCAAGGAATTTTGGACGTCTTTCCAGTAGAGGGGGACCATTAGAAATGAGAGAAATCTAAATGTGGAAAATTTATCGAAATTGAACCTAGTCAGTATTGTGGGAAAGATGGAAGATAGAGAATATTTTTGAGGCAAGTGGCAGTGAGGTCTCTATAATCGATCAGCTTTCTGTTCTCTCATCTCAAATACCTATGACCCTCTGCTATCTTTTTTCACAAAGAGAAAAGTTTCATAGAACCTGAGTCTCTTATATGAAAAGCTTAAAGATAATACTAATAGGTACAGCTAGTTCCTCATAGTTAATAGGGTTGTGCAGCACTTCTCTAACAACATACCTCCTGTTAGTTAAATCGACCCGTGATTTAGCCACTGAAAACCATGTAAAACAACATTTCATTGGCAAAAATCACTTTGGTTTATGAGTGTCAATAGATGCAGATAAGTATAAAGTAGGGATGGCAATTTTGTTCAAATTGGCCCCACCCCAATTTGGGGAAAAATCCCTGCCCAGTTGGGGGATGAAGACGAGGATGGGGAAAAAAAATTTCCCATTGCCTTGGTCGGGACGGGGAGGATTTATAGGTCCCCGCCCCGAATTTCTTAAACCCTATAAATAATATAAGATATATTCCATCATGAATTCATTTTTTTTTATTAAATGAATTTATCGAATTCTAACTTCAAATTTACAAGATTTTAACTTAAATGATAATTCATGTCTTAATGATGATTTATTAAATTCATGTCTTATAAATACCACTTGCACTTTCTATTTTATAACATTGTTTCTTAATGGCCATGAGACCAAATTAGGCTTTAAAAAGTAAAGGTGTTAAAATTTTCGGCCTTACCTAACTTGGGCCTTTAAAAGTCCTCTATTTACGGGCTTACCTAACTTGGACCGTCTCCACACATTTGTTAGAGCTGCATGGTTCTATAGTTTCACACCATATGCGACACATATTGTGAATACCCCCAAATAATAACACACTTCACTGGTTTTCCTGTCCTGAACTATTTATTAGAATTATGACGCCGGGCAGAATAACGATTATTCTTCAGGCTAGTCGTAACAGATATTTCACAGGGAGAAACACAAGAAAAACCCTAAAAACACAGAGAAACTACTCTGATGCTTTATTTAAAATTATGCAAATACCAATAATAATATAATCTGTCTTTTCCGTATGTGGCCTCCTTATTTATAAATTCAAAGCAAAAAAAGGAAAAAATCCTCGAAAACATAATCCTAGGAAAAACTATGGAAATTACTAAAATTAAGCGATTGTATTAAGGCAGAATCAACGGCTATCAATTCTGACTTGAATACAAAATGAAATTGCAAATGGAAAGTTTCGTAAAACTGGAAACTGCATATTTGAAGGCCTAAAACAGAATCAATGACAGTCAACCGTTCTAGGTAGTTCACCTACCATTTTTGCGTTGATCTGCCAACTCAAGGTATCTCAGTGCCAACAACGTGTTATCTGACAACTCAGCATCATCTGACTCAGATCCTCCTGCATCAGTCGCCTCGGGTTGGAAAGAACTCGTCCTCGAGTTCACAATAACTTCATCGGAATCCATAAAACAAGGACTCAGGTGTTTCACATTAAAGACATTAGGCGGCAACCCAGGAGGAAGATCCTCTGGCATCAGGTCAGAAAACTCTGTTAGCAGCTGTTGCACCTCTGCTGGTAAATCTAGATTCATGTCTGCTGCACTATTCCCACAAGGCAGCAGAGCATAGGCAACGTCTCCACGCTCAATCTCAGCTAAAAACCTAGACATATAAAGCAGATTAATATTATTGGCTATCTGGGTAGGAGTGGTTCTTTCCTGACGAGGTGCCAACACAATCTTCTTCCCTTTGATGCTAAGGGAATATGTATTTTTTCGCCCATCATGAATAACACTGCGATCATAATGCCAAAGTCTGCCTAACAATACATGACAAGCATCCATAGACACAACATCACACCAAGCATTATCAAGATATTTCCTACCAATAGAAAAAGGCACTAGGCATCGCCTATCTACTGTTACCTCACTGCCTTTATTCAGCCACGACAATTTATACGACTTGGGATGACGATCTATCTTCAATTGTAATTTCTGTATAGTCTCTTCAGAACTATGTTTTCACAACTACCACTGTCAATGATCATCTTGCAGACTTTATCTCCAACTGTGCAGGTCGTGTGGAAAATATTGGTTCTCAACCAATTGTCCCCTGAATCGCCCTTGGGGGTCAGTAGACTCTTACGAATGACCAAAGTCTCATGGCCACCTCCATACAACACATCTCCATCTTCATCATCGTCATACACAGGTTCTCCAATCTCCTCAGTTTCATCTACCCCGTCATCCTCAATCAGGAAATTTTTGCCCTTATGACTAGTAGGCTTCCTGCACTCAATCGATTTATGCCCATGTTCACCACATCTGAAAAATCTAATATTTGGTTTAGAGTTACCTTGGGGTGGTTGCTGGGCAGGACGGGATTCTTGAGGGTGAACTGGCCGACTGCTTTGATCGCTTCTGATCACTGGCCTCCTGTTCTGCTGCTTTCCACTGCAAGTGCATGCTGGTATGTTTTAGAAATGGTCCACAGTGAGTGAAGACTGAGGCCATCCTGCAGTAGTTGCCGTAATCCCCCCAAATATTGTGCCACCATCTGCTCTTCTGTCTCGGATAAATCATTCCAGGTTATCAATTGATAGAACTCCTCCGTGTAATCATCCATCGATCTCGTGCCTTGCCTCAACGAATGAAGTCGCTGAAACAAGGTTTGAGTGTAGCTGAAAGGAAGGAAGTGACCCTTCATCTTCTCCCAATCTGTGATCTTGGCCTTGCCCTGCCGGTCGCGTGAACGCCTCAACTGCTCCCACCACGTAGATGCTCTGCCTTTGAGTTTGATGGCAATCAGTTTCACTTTGTCACGATCTGGGACTTCCTTATACTCGAAAATACGCTCCACTTCATTCAACCAATCGACGAATCCCTCGGCCAGTAACATACCAGAAAACTCAGGCAGATCCACTCTAAAACCGAGGTCTCCATAACGATTCTCCCGACCACAGTGCTCCCAGAATCGAGCAGGATTATGATACGAGTTTTCGAAACTAGAATCGGAATCGTGATCTTCCATCTCATGATCACCGAAATTCTGCGCCGCTAGATGCTAGGTTAACTCTGTAACTTGCCTCTGTAAATCCTCAATCATCGCATCTTGAATGTTATGATCACAGTGTGGGGCTTCCTTGTTCGGAACCTGCCCGCGACGACCACGACCACCAGCCATGGAAACTGATGAAATCTTACCCCAGGAAGATGCTGAATCTCTGATACCAACTGACGCCGGGCAGAATAGCGATTATTCTGCAGGCTAGTCGTAATAGATATTTCACAAGGAGAAACACAAGAAAAACCCTAAAAACACAGAGAAACAGCTCTGATGCTTTATTTAAAATTATGCAAATAATTTGTCTTTTCCGTATGTGGCCTCCTTATTTATAAGGTCAAAGCAAAAAAAGTAAAAAATCCCCGAAAACATAATCCTGGGGAAAACTAAGGAAATTACTAAAATTAAGCGATTGTATTAAGGCAGAATCAACGACAGTCAATTCTGACTTGAATACAAAAGGAAATTGCAAATGGAAAGTTTTCTAAAACTAGAAACTGCAAATTTGAGGGCCTAAAACAGAATCAACGGCAATCAACCGTTCTAGGTAGTTCACCTGCCATTTTTGCGTTGATCTGCCAACTCAAGGTATCTCAGTGCCAACAACGTGTTATCTGACAACTCAGCATCATCCTACTCGGATCCTCCTGCATCAAATTATTTCCATAATAAGTTCAGTCCTCTCAAGTGATGGCTAGGGCAGTCTGCTTATCATAATATTGGTAACTTTGCTTAGGAACCTAAAGAATTAGTAATGTGCATGGCATTTTGATAGCAAGGATGAAGAATTGATTCCAGAATTGAGATTCCCACCTAAATAGTACAAAAACTATACAATAAAAAATTGTATAAAATATATGACTGTGCTAGGGAGGTATGCCTTGAATTAATTTAATTGAAAACATTGTATTGACAATCAACAAGGCTGACAATTGACTTGTTGTGACAAAGTCAACAATTTTGATTAGTAGGGAAGCATCCGCATAAATATTTTAAGGACTTATCACCCAAAAGTGTTACCTCAAGCTGTTTCTAAATCATGGGCTGGTTTTATTGCCATTACACTGTTGATTTAAGATATAAGTTGTAACATTATCCCTCAAGGAGTATAACAGGAAGATAGGTTCTTTGAGCAATAATCCGGAGAAGCTAGTAAGTGAGTGGAATTTTGGATACTCATTAACTTTTTCATTAAAAAACTTTTTTAAGACACAGATAATTTCTGCGTTACGCATAAAAAATCTGGAGGCAGCAAATCATGAAGAAACCGTAACTCCAATTTTGGACTAAAGATGGACCACAATTGGAAGGCGGAAGGTCTTGGATCATCTTACAGCAGAAGCTGGTGGATCCCCTGCTGGAATTGTTGATCGGTAAACAAACTCTTTTTACATGCTTTCTCTGCTTGCAAGCTGATTTAACATAGTATGAATTAAACACGATAAAATGACAGTGTTACAATAAATAGAAAGCAGTACATAAGGTATGATAAAAATATGTACTGCAATAATTCAAAGCTCTAAAATGCAAAGTTTGGTGAGGCATGAAATGTTAAAAACATTGACTGTTAAGGTGAAGACTGATAAGATTATTCACTCACTGACTTTAGGTGTCAGGTGCCACCCAGAGTTCCCCCAAACACTTCAGTAGGGCAGGGTTACCCTCAAGTTAAGAGCCCACAATGAGAGGATTAAACAAAATGGTTTCATCTGCAAACAAAATGGTTTCAGACAATATCTCTTAATTACAACCATGGCCACTTACCTTAGTGGTTATCAGTTCTGTATATAGGAAAATGGGTTTGATCCCCCTCCTTGCCAATATATTTTAAAAAAATATTAATCTCTTAATCTAACTTTTACTTATATTTCAGTTTTTCTCTTAACATTCCAGGGCTGGGTTCACGCCAGAGAGGCTATTGACTTTTCCTCAATTTAAACAATTATGTGTACTGGATTGTGTCTTCATCTCAAACATTCATTTAAGCATCTCACCATCATTTTTTTTTTCTTTGTTAATCGAAAGTAAATGATCTCTATATCAATTTCTTTAAATCTCAACAATTCGCTTCAAATTTCAATGATATATATTATGTGAAGAGAAATATATTTCCTATATAAAATTTATTGAAGCTGCACACACAAAAGTCAATCAAAAGAAATATTTTTTGAACTTTTAAGGTCTATAATTTTAATGTGATCAAAAGTTTAATTAAAAGTCCTGATCTAGCAAATGTGAACTCTTTTCTCTATATAAAGTACTTTGATTCTCGAAACCTGAAAGTTATCAACTCTTTCCATCTTAAGTTTATATGATTTTATAGGTTTTTTTTTTCCAATGTCATGACAGTAACTTGAGTAAAACTTGGGAAATTGCTTCCAGAAGGTCACGAAGTAGGACATGTAACCGATGGGCTAACCCCACAGTTACAATGTTATAGCCTTTTGAAATCATTTAAACTCAACATTAATGATAAATGAATCACACCAATCAAATATTCTTTAGTTCTTTTTTTTCTTCGCTAAATAAATAAACATTGAAAAGGAGAGGGTGTGTGACCGTCTCAACACTTGGGTTAGAGCTGTGTGGTTATCTTGTTCACTCCAAAAGCGACACATATTGTAAACACCCCCAAATAATGAAACACTTCACCGGTTTTCTTGTCCTGAAATATTTATTAGAACTATTTCCATGATAAGTTAAAATTCAGTCCTCTCAAGGGATGGCTAGGGCAGTTTACTTATCATAATACTGGTAACTTTTCGTAGGAACCTAGAGAATTTGTAATGTCCATGCCATATCGCAAGGATGAAGAATTGGTTTCGGATGTTGAGTTTTCCACTTAAATAGTACAAAAGATATCCAATAAAAATTGGTACAAAAGCTATGGCAGTACTACGGAGGCATGCCTTGAAATAATTTAAATTCTATCATTGTATATTGACAATCAACAAGGCTGACAATTGATTCGTTGTGATCACACCAACAATTTTGATTAGTTGGGAAGCCTCCAGATAACATTTTTAAGGACTTATCAACCAAAAGTGTTACCTCAAGCTGTTTTTAAATTGTAGCGCGATTTTATTACCAATATTACACTGTTGATATAAGATATGAGTTATCACATTATCTCTCTTAGAGTATAACAGGAAGATAGGTTCTTTAAGCATCAATCCAGATTTATACTCAGTTACTTTTTGATTAAACTCCATGTTTAAGACACTGATAATTTCTACACTGCTGATAAAAAACTGGAGGCATCAGAACATGAAGAAACCGTAACTCCTTGTTTGGATTGAAGATGGACCAAAATTATAAGGCAGAACGTCTTGGAATATCTTACAGGGGAAGCTGTTCAATACCCTGTTGGAATTGTTGATCCCGTAAATTACCATTGGCAAACAAACTCTTTTTACGTACTTTTCCTGCACGCAAGCTGATTTAAAATAGCATGAATTGAACACGATAAAATGACTGTGTTACAATAAATAGAAAGCAGTACATAATGTATAATAAAAATATATACTGCAACAAAGCTATAAAATGCAAAATGTGGTGAGGCATGAAATGTTAGAATATAGCCTGTTAAGGTGAAGACTGATAAGATTATTCACTCACTGACTTTTGGTGTCAGGTGCCACCCAGAGTTCCCCCAAACACTTCAGTAGGGGTCACCCTCAAGTTAAGAGCCCACAATGAAGTGTTCAAGGGAACTCCAGGGGACAGCTGACTCTTTCTTGTTCTGCAGGTTGTACTTATTTTTGGCTATATAAACATTAAAAAAACTACTCATACTTATATAGTGAAGGTTGTACTCCCATTTATGCTGTCAAGGAATTTTGGACGTCTTTCCAGTAGGGGAGACCATTAGAAATGAGATAAATCTAAATGTGGGAAATTTATCGAATTTTAACCTAGTCAGTATTGTGGGAAAGATGGAAGATAGAGAATATTTTTTAGGCAAGTGGCAGTGAGGTCTCCATAATCGATCAGCTTTCTGTTCTCTCATCTCAAATGCCTTTGACCCTCTGCTATCTTTTTCATATAGACAAAAGTTTCATACTAAAACAGACATTTTTATTTTGCTATTTCACAGAAGGAGATAGAACCTGAGTCTCTTATATGAAAAATTTAAAGATAATACTAATAGGCATTGCTTATAACTAATATGTGATTAACCTCGGTAACAAGGATTTAATCAGGTAATCCTTGGATTAAATAGATGGTAGTGAGAAATGAATTGTTACTGCATACAATAGCTTGGAAAAAAGGAAGGACAAATGATAGGTTCAAATATGACTCAAAAGTTTAAGCTCATGAGCCTCGGGCTCAAACCATGTATACAAGTCACTCTTATTTTTATTTCTTTTAGATATGGGATAACTCACATGTGAATACCCCAACAATCGCATTGTGGCTAGTGACCTCAATGATCTTCTCTTTCATCTTGCTTGCAACTCAAAGGGATTATGACCAAAATATATTTTTCCTGACAGATTTACCTCAATCTTGAACAAAACAAACAAAACAAAACACATTGTAGATAATTGCAAGGAACGAACTCACTCTGAGAATATGGGAGTACAAATCTAATCTGGCTGATCAAATTTAAACACAGAAAATTTCTTTAATTTTTCAATATGGGATAAAGGACTAAGAGTAATACCACACAAAAAATGGTCATTTTACAATTTAAATTTCCAACAAAATCATTTTAGAATTAGACTAATTAATAAATTTAAAATTCAAAAGGACGAAGCTACATGATAAATTCTTTGCATTCTATACAACAACCCATCACTGTATAATAACAATAACCAACATATATAAGTTGAAAAAATAACCTAAACTTATAATCCATAGGAATCAAACTTGGGACTTGGTAGTTCTAGGGCTTCAGTCTAGACCACTAGATCAAGGTCTCATCACTGCATCATGCATATTCATAATATAGACTTAAATTGTATTTTTTACTGCAAAAAACAAAAAAAAAAAAAACTCTATACAATTCCCAGATAATTCTGAACACTCCAATGAATGCTTAGTGGTTTGATTCCATTTTGTGCAAAATGCAATCTTTTACTGGACTTCATTGTATTATTGAGGCAATACGCCGAAATCTCTATATAATAGTTAAACATTCATTTAAGCTTCTAACCTTTTTTTTTCTTCTTTTTCTGCTATCTTTTGTTAATCTAAAATTTATTAAAGGTGCACACAAAGCAGATATATATTGAAGTTTATGCTGATTATTAATCATTATCGTCTCCTGAAATATTTATCAGAATACTTTACAGCTGAGTCATCTACGAATACAATTAATAGAAAAAAACTCGTTCTCTTAGACACCCTCATGCAGATCATCTCAAGGAAATTCCATCTTCACTAAGTTTCCAGAAGTTAACCTGGTCAGAATTGTGTGAAGGATGAATATTGGTAGAGAATAGTATCAACAGTAGTGGCCTTAAACCCTCCTCTCTTCTCCTCTTGGCACGTCACATCTTCATTCTTTTTCATTGCTACAAAACTAATTAATTCAAATTATAAATGATAATTTTGAAATATGAATTGAGGTTTAAACTCAGTCTTTTAATTTAGAATGAAGATAAGTAAACCCCCATTTTAGACCCTTATCCTTAACGAATGAAAAGTGATACGTAGAAAAACTGATTCACAGACTTTTCTTTCACTATGAGTTACCAATGAACTTTCTTACAACTCATCAGTCGATTTTGCATAAACTTTTGGGTCTAAATGGTGGGTATTTAACATTGTACTCCAAATCTTGGTACTGTTTCTGTTTGAATGACTATGGGAAAGCCACGTGTTCAAATTTTTGTGTGGTCCTCGTCATACCTATGACTATGAACTCAACCGTGTTCAACTTCCATTAATTACAGAGGAATTTGTATATGCCGGAATCTGGTTAATTGGGAGCAAGCTGTTTAGTTTTGTTATACACATATCTATGTGAAAAGCTGTAAAGGAAAGGCTGGATAACTCACTTCACAATTATTCTCTTTCTTCCATTTTGGCCATAGTTGCGTCCAGGTTCACTGTGTAAGTAAGGCTTCATTCCCTCATATATATTTTTTCTTTGCTTAATATTGAAAAGGGGCTAGAAAGTAATTATACAAGAATCAAATCCCAGGAAATCACTATAAATATATGCTCTGTTTGTTATTTCCATTCCATTCAAAACGAAACCGATTAAGTCGGAATTAACCCACAAATCAGGTGTCCCCAAGAGTTCCCCTGAATACTTCAGTGGGGGTTCTTTCTAGCTCTCAAACATTAGGGTTTGGTCCAATACCTTACTGAAGTGTTTGGAGGAACTCATGGTGTCACTTGATACACACTACTGTCTATTCATCAATATATATATTTCCCATGTTCACCGTTTGGTTTAACTACAGTTTCAATTTTTGGATTTTAAAATGATTTTTAAACTATTTTTGATACAACTATGGAACTAAAATCTGTTTATAGCATATATGGTATAATAATTATTAACACAACTTTTCTGATATAAATTTAGCTTTTTAGAGATTGTTTTTCAACTTTTATAGAAAAACTATTTTTAAGGGTGTTTGTACTAACTTATGTTTCTTGAAACCAAGTAAGAAATAATCCTCAGGTGTCCCCTAGAGCTCCCCTGAACACTTCATTAGGGGATCTCTCTTACTCGAATGTTAGGGTTTGCTCTAGTATCTTACTATAGTGTTTGGGGGAACTCTTGGTGTCATTTGATATATATACTACTCATCCATTGATTAACCAATATGTTTACCATTTGGTTTAATTATAGTTTTGGTTTTTCAATTTCAAAATTGATTTTGAAATACTTTTTCCTAAAATATCTGTGAACCTAAAAGTTATTTAGTATTTGGTAAAACAATTATTAAAAAATATTTTTTTACACAAATTCAGCTTTTTAAAAATTGTTTTTCAGCTTTTAATTATTTTCAGAAACCGTTGGGGTATTTGGCTTAACTTATGTTTCTTGAAACAAAAGCCTTTTAGAAACTTTTACCAAATGTTTTGTTCAGATTATGAGATTGTCATAGATTTTTCATGTATATCTGCTGGTTCATATATTCATGAAAAAATACCGCTGAAAGTAGTTTAAAAGTATTCATCATTAAGATTATTATGGTTGCAAGATAAACAGTTGTAAACTAAACGAAAATTCACTCTCACATCAAGAAAGTTTAGTTATTCATTTTCTTGTAAAATTGAATCAATTAAATCTGATTCGTAAGTCCTGCTAGCCGGAAATATGTTCAGTTAAATGTTGTAAATTGAAAGTTGTAACTGATTCACAGGAGTAATTCGTTAGCCTGTAGTTCATGCAAGTATATATGTTGCAACTGATTCACAGCACTAATTTCTACCCAAGTAAAAAAAATATAAACACCATAAATAATTCAAGATATATATTACATGCATGTCTTGTGTTTCATAGGAGCGACAACTTTTTTTCATCATATTAATAATTACATGTTCCAATATTTATTTTTAATAGAAAATTCAAAAGAATAGGAAATTAAAATTGAAAACAATATAAAATAAAAATGGAAGTTAAAAAGAGAACTTTTTCCATTGTTTTATGTTTGGATGTAAAAGGAAAGTTAAGAGGAAAAATAACACAATTTAACAAAACTAAAAGGAAAAACTGGATGTCCAATGAAACTTTTATTTTCATTTTCCTTAATATGTTAATTTGTTTTGTGTTAAAGAGGAAAAACCTAAAAGTGTACGTTGACATTATAAGGAAGGTACTGTTGACATTGTTTGTTGATGGAAGGATTAAATTTTGAGGTTTATCAAAGTAAATGAACGTTCTAGGAATATCATTGAAACTTTGTTACTTGTCCTACTGAGAATATATGTTTCCTCTTGCAGCTCACGTTAAGGTTTGGGACCAAAATCCTTTCGAACATGATTTGTTGGAAAACCTCAGGCGAAATAGGGACTTTTAAAAACCGGGAAACGATTAAATGGTATTTTTTTTCATTAAAAGATTTGTTTTCTAATTGAATATGTATTATTTGTAGATTATCCAGAATTTACATGTTATGTTTGTTCTTGAACACACACACACACACACACACACACACACACACATATATATATATATATATATATATATATATATATATATATTGAGTACACGTACAGGAGGGAATCAAACCTAGGTCTCATATATAAAGGACCAGAAGGTAATGACCAGCTAATCAGTAAGCCAAAAAAACAAGAGTTTTTAACACATTTTAATTTTATACGTAACTAAAAAATATAAAATAACAAAGGTTTTCACTTTTTTTTTCTTTCTCTTTATAGTGAGCCACAACAAAGTAATCTCAATTTCACCTTGCATTTCTAAGCTTTCTCATTCACATTGTTCTATAGTACTTCTTTACGAGCACAATGGTAAAATTTATTACAATTATAACAATTTAACTTTAGAGTTGTCATACCTTATTTAATTTTTATTGCCTCTTCTTGACCTCTTATAGAGAAAGAGTCTTGACCTTTTTTCTTCTTGGTTTGATGAGTTGTTGTTGTCTCTACCACCTTTTCTTCAACCAAGACCTCATATTTGTTGTCCTCAGAGAAATTATAGGTAGGAGTTTTCGATACAAATCCCTCAATTATAGGGTCAGCTGTCAATTTAGCCATGATATATGTATAGCCAAATATATATGTGTTCCCCTGTTATATACCTATTCATCCTTGTAAAGAAAGAATAAGAAGAAGATATACAAGATCTTTATACATTCTGCCATGGTATCAGAGCCACTGATCCCCTATTGGCTGCTCATCCCAATTTTTTGAACCATCTCATCTTCCTCCATGGCCGATACAGACTCTCATATTGATGAACCTCTGCCTTCCTCCATCCTAGCTGAGTTGACCATGAAAATGACTAAAGTTTTGAACAAAGCTTCAGCCCCGACCCAAACCACCGATACTGCTACTGCACCGATCGGTATCAAGTTGGATGGAACCAACTATGCTCTTTGGTCCCAGGTTGTCGAGATGTATATCTCGGGCAAAGATAAACTGGGGTATATGAACGGCAATCTACCTCAACCTCCTCAGACGAACTCTACCTTTAGACGATGGCGCACAGACAACACTATTGTTAAAGGTTGGTTGATTAGTTCCATGGACTCCTCCCTTATCAGTAACTTCATTCGCATTTCGACAACCAAGATGGTCTAGGATGCAGTTGCTACTACATATATTGATGGCAGCGACACCTCCCAGGTTTATGATCTCCGGCGACGCGTGACCCGCCTCAAACAGGCTGGCGAATCTCTTGAAAAATTCTACAATGATCTCCAAGGCCTCTAGCGTGAAATAGACTTCTGTCGCCAAACCCGATGGAATGCCCAACCAATATTCAACATTACAATACTCTAGTTCAAGAAGATCGGGTATATGTGTTCTTGGATGGTCTCGATGACCGCCTAGACCATATCCGAAGTGATGTCCTACAGATAAAACCATTATCAACAGTGGAGCAAGCCTATGCACACTCCGTAGGGAAGCTCTTCGTCAAGCGGTGATGACGACTAGTAGCCCGAATGATACACCAGGAATGGTTCTGGCGTCCAAGAGCTTCAAATATGGCTCGCATCCTCCAGCACCCTCTGGGTCTCTCTCTCTGCTTGGTGGCAAATCTGGTTCCAACTCTAAATCCTGAGCCACCCCTGATAGAAATAAATGCTCTCACTATGGGAATACAAAGCATACCAGTGAGATCTGTTTCAAGCTACACAGGTATCTTGATGGGTGGCACGACCTTTAGGCTCGAAAGCGTCGTGATGCAGTGAGGAATGGTGAAGGCATGGGCAAGGCTGCGGTAGCTGCAGCAGAACCACATCTTTCCCTCATTCCAGCCGATAGTTTCTAACCCAAGTACTACTCTCCTCTGTTCTAATAGAGAGGCTAACTACAGCGCTTGGATACTTGATTCCAGAGCAACGAACTATATGATGTTTGATGCAAATGATTTTTCTCAGCACTCTCCTCCTCGGCGAACTAGCATTGCCAATGCTAATGGAGTCATCTCTTTGGTAACAGGGGTTGGGACTGTGATGTTGTCACTAGCCCTACCACTATCTAATACTTTACTTGTGCCTTCTCTTTCTCACAAGTTACTATCCATGAGTCAAGTTACTAAAGACTTGAAGTGTGTTGTGCTTATTTATCCTACATTTTTTCTTATTCAGGATATTCTCCCCAAGGAGATCATTGGGCGTGGTACTAAGAGGGAGGGGGGGCTCTATTACATGGAAGATTTTAGTGTAGGCCCAGCACATCATATGCATCACCTGAGTGACCTCAAATGGAACAGATTTGGCTCTGGCACCGTCGGTTAGGTCATCCTTCGTTTGGTTATTTGAAACATGTGTTTCCTGATTTATTTTCGGATTTGTCAATGTTGAACTTTAAATGTGAGGCTTGCATTTTAGCTAAAAGTCATTGAGTCACTTATCCTTTAAGTATGAATAAGAGTGACGATCCTTTTGATTTGATTTACTTTGTTGTAGGGGTCCTTTCCCAAAATCTACTATATCTGGTTTCCGTTGGTTTGTGATATTTGTTGATGATTACACTCGAATGACTTGGATTTACTTGTTGAAACATAAAGATGAGGTCGTCCGTGTATTTCAATCCTTTCATAAAATGATTCAAACCCAGTTCTCCGCTAAGATCCGAATCCTTCAATCCGATAATGGTGGAGAATATATGAATCAACAGTTTTGTGATTATTTCCGGCACCATGGACTGATTCATGAGACCTCATGCCCCCAGACTCCTCAGCAAAATGGTATTGCAGAGCACAAAAATTACCACATCCTTGAAACTACTCGAGTTCTTTTACTTGCAGCTCACGTACCTAACCACCACTAGGCTGCTGTTGTTGCCACGGTCGTCCATCTCATTAACCATATGCCCTCCAAAGTCCTTAAGTTTAAAACTCCGCGATAGGCCTTATCAACCTATGTTTCATTGCCCATGGTGCTAATGCTTACACCTCGAATCTTTGGCTACGTTGCGTTTGTTCACCTCCACAAGAACCAGCGCACGAAACTTGATCCTTGTGCCATTCGATGTCTCTTTTTGGGATACACTGTACATCAAAAAGGGTACCACTGCTACGATCCAACTACTTGGCGTACCTATATGACTATGGATGTCATATTCCTTGAATCCGACACTTTCTACTCTCTTGTCGCATACAATTCTTCCCTTCAGAGGGAGACACGAGAAGAAGAACTGAATTGGTTGACATTTGACTAGTTCAAGGACACTGATACAGCACCTAATTGGTTCAAGGACACTAATACAGCGCCTAATGCTTCTCAATCGAAAATTGAGGAACCTAATCCAAACCCAACATCTCCAGAAGCTGAAGTAGCAGTACCCCTGGACACTGATACAGCGCCTAATGCTCCTCAATCTATCATAGAGGAACCTAATCCAGACCCAACATCTCCAGAAGCTGAAGTAGCAGTACCCCCTCACTCCTCAGTATCCAACGACCCATCTCCTGAGAATATCATTGAGGTAAGCTCTCCTGCCACGCCTCACATTTCTAATGATACGGATACTCCTGTTGGCTATGAATTACTTTCAGGCACAATCAGGGCAAACCACCAAATAGATATTCTGCAGAAGTGGAGGAACAAAGATCAAAATATTTGATTGCTAATTATGTCTCTACGAAAGAGCTGTCCGAACCCCTTAAGTACTTTGTGAATGAACTCTCCTCACACCATATTCCCACAAGTGTTTATGAGGCTTTGAAAGATCCTAAGTGGGTTCAGGCTATGAAGGAAGAAATGGAGGCATTATTGAAAAATGAGACGTGGATTCTTGTTCCCCTACCTGAAGGTCAAAAAACAATGGGGTGTAAATGGGTATTCCACATCAAGTACAAAGCCGAAGGATCAGTTGAACGGTACAAAGGAAGATTAGTAGCAAAGGGCTATATGCAGACATATGGCGTAGACTATCAAGAGACATTCTCACCGGTGGCCAAGTTGAGTACTGTTAGGGTTTTATTATCTCTTGCAGCTAACCTTGATTGGCCTTTGCACCAGTTTGACGTTAAAAACGCCTTTCTCCATGGAGATCTTGAAGAAGAAATCTACATGGATGTTCCTCCTGGATATATGGCAAACTTTGAAGCCAAGATTGTGTGCAAGCTACAATGAACTTTGCACGGCTTGAAGTAATCTCCTAGAGCGTGGTTTGGGCAATTGAGCTTGGCAATGAGAAAATATGGTTTCCAACAAAGTAACTTAGATTATACACTATTCTTAAAGTGTCAACGGGGTAAAATAATAGCTTTGATAGTCTATGTAGACGATATGATCATTACAGGAGATGATCCAAAAGAAATAGCAAGACTTCAAGAGCAATTAGCGACAGAATATGAGATGAAAAATCTAGGAGGACTCAAATATTTTCTGGGAATTGAAGTTGCTAGGTCTAAGCGAGGCATATTCTTTTCCCAACGAAAATATATCCTAGATTTATTGTCAGAAGTTGGATTACTGGATTGTAAGCCTACAGATACACCAATAATCCAAAATCACAAGCTTGGAGAATATCCAGGCCAAGTGCCAACAGACAAAGGAAGGTACCAGAGATTGGTTAGGAAACTTATTTATTTCTCCCATACACGGCCTGATATCACCTATGCAGTGAGTGTACTAAGCCAATTCATGCATTGTCCAAGTGAAGATTATATGAATGCGGGGATTCAGATTCTCCGATACCTAAAGTCCTCCCCTGGAAAAGGACTTATGTTCTCAAGAAACAATCACTTAAGGGTTGAAGGTTATACAAATGCTAACTGGGCAGGGAATATTTCAGATAGAAAATCCACCTCAGGCTATTTCATGTTTGTTGGAGAGAACCTGGTTACATGGAGAAGTAAGAAGCAAAATATGGTAGCATTATCAAGTGTCGAAGCCGAGTTTCATGGGATGGCTAAGGGTCTGTGTGACCTTCTCTGGCTTCGAAGACTTTTAACCAAAATTGGCTTTGTCCCAAGCTGCGAGATGGACTTATTCTGTGATAACAAGGCTACTATTAACATTTCTCATAATCGAGTCCAGCATGACCGGACCAAACATGTAGAAGTAGATCGACACTTCATCAAAAAAAATCTTGAGGCCAAGACAACTCGGTTTCCATTTGTTAAGTCTGAAGACCAGTTGGCAGATATACTTACAAAAGCTGTATGCAGCAAGAGCTTCTACAACTCACTTGGCAAGTTGGGCATTAGAGATCTATATGCACCAACTTGAGGGGGAGTGTTGGTGTGAGTTGTCCTCAGAGAAATTATAGGTGGGCGTTTTGGATACAAATCCCTCAATTATAGGGTCAACTATCAATTTAGCTATGATATATATATAGCCAAATATAGATGTGTTCCCTTGTTATATACCCATTCATCCTTGTAAAGAAAGAATAAGAAAAAGATATACAAGATCTTTATACATTCTGTCAATATTCGTTCTTGGCTTCTTTGACTTTTCCAATCTCCAAAATTCTCTTCTCTTTCTTTGGAAAAGAGCTTCTAGTAGAGATCTTTCCTCTTTTCTCAATCATGTATCCAGATGTCATTCAAATTTTCTCAGTTTCTATTTATTTCATTGACAATGGCCAAAACTCTTAAAAGTTGTTCTGAAATTGTTTCAAACTCTTTTATATGAAGAGATTCAAACTTACCTCTAAGACTTTGTAGATAAACTCTTTTGACCTTGTCGATTCCCTTGGGAGAATCTTCGTCGCCTCCCTTGCTTGAAAGCATATATCCGCATTTGCAACTTTCTCGAACATGACATCATCTACATTGGACCTATATTTGTGGGCCAAAGTTTGTAATGGCCCCATAAGTTTTCAAGTTTTTTTAATTAAATATGAGTCTTAATTCTTAATTAAAAGAAAATTTTGTGGATTGGAGATTTCTACATCAAGATTTTGAGGGTTTTTTTCAGACTCATGTTTTGGTAAAATTTTCATATTTTCTACTACTTTAAATTTTTAGGTTAGGCTATTTTTTAGAAAGAATATGAGATAGTTTTGAGTTCTAACCTTTTCTAGGTTAAACTAAACTTATTAAACTTGATTCTAGAACTTTGTTTGACGTGATTTGATTTTAAATTGATGGATTTATAAGTTGTTGAAGTTGAGGGAAATTATGAAGAAAATTTGGAAATTTTATGTTGAAAAATTAGGATGTTGGAGTTTGATTTAAGTTGTGGGTATTGTAAAATATTAAAGTTGTGGACTTGATTGGATTTGATTTAATTTCATAAATTGGAGAATTTCTTTGTAAGAATTATAAATTTTCACGGAAATTGTTAAGATAAGAAAGTTTAGAAGGAAATAAAAAAAGATTGTGTTAGGTATTGTTAAGAGTATAAGTTTACAATTATGGAAGTACAAAGTTTGATGGATACATTAATTAGTGAAGTTGGAATGTGTATTTATGGTGGAACTTTGAATACTCTTGAACTATAGCGTGAAATAAACTAAAATTCGCAATTTGAAATAGCTTTAAAAAAGTAAGCTTTGGGTTTGAAGTATAATAATTTTTGGAACTGAAGAAATTCCATATATTAAAAGGATTTTTAGTGAGAAAACTAAAGGTTGAGAAGAATTCTATTAAATCGATATTTTGGTGGTTACGAGAATTAATCTAAGTTAGTGCTTGAAAATGTAAATATTGTGGGTTTAAAATCTTGGTGGTATAAAGATTATTGGATTGGTATGATTCCTTAGAAAAATGGAAGAAGTAGTAAGTAAATTTAATATCATTGTCTTGAGTTATGAATCACAATTTTGTTAAGGAAAGGAAAGAAAGAATGAGGAAAGGAAACTTGTTGGATTGTAGTCTTTTGATTAATTCTTGTAATTTCTTGATAGATAATTATTAATTACTTGTATACTTCCTGGATTTTAAAACTAGATGGTATATTCTTTAGGTGTGGTGGAAGAACAAAGTAAAGATAAGGAAAAAGTCCAAGAATAGCACTTGGTGCTATTAAGTTGAGTTTAAATTTACTCTTAGTAGGCCTAATGTAATAAATGATTATGAAAATGCATTGATAATTAGATAATAATTTTTATTGGTATATGGATGTATAAGGAAATAATGATATGAATTTCTTGATATTTTTGTAATTGTGGTGGAAGGAATGATTGTAATATGATTGGTTGTGGATTTTGTGTTGAAACTAGAGATATTATTAACGCATTCTATGGACATGACTTGTAAGGATAGTATGGAAAAGAATGATATTGGAAAGGATAAGATTCCACCTAGTGCAAGTTGTTACCTAGGTGGAGGGTATGTATGGATCTCACCTAGTGTAGGTTGTACCCTGGGTGGAGGGTACGTATAGACCTCGCCTAGCTTAGGTTGTTACCTAGGTGGAGGGTATGTATGGACCTTGCCTAGTTTAGGTTGTTACCTAAGTAGAGGGAATGATAGGATCCCGCCTAGAGTAGGTTGTTACATAGGTGGAGGGAATGATAGGATCCTGTAGGTTGTTACCTTGGAGGAGGGGATTCGAAGTTTTGAAAAAAAAAATACAATATGTACTGGTACATGAGGGGGTGTCCCCGTTGTATTATAATTAACCCAAGGAAGGGATAGGAATTTAAAATGGGAAATGAATGGTCAGTTTTTTACATTTGCATTGCATGACATTTTATTTAGAATGCTTATGTCGATTTATAGAAGGTCTATGATTGTATTTACCCAATGAAGGGTATATATAATTTATGGATGAGATGAGATGTATTTTGTGAGTTTATAATTATTTTGTGTACTTATACTTTTAAATTGTAAAAAAATATGTAAGGATATTGTTTGAGGTATTTGGCCCACGATGGGTGTGTGGTGTAATTGGCCCGTGAGAGGCATGTTTTGAATTTGTCCTATGAATGGCTTGAAATGTTGATTGCTGTAAATTAAAAACTATTATGATTGATGTTGTTTATAAAAGGTTAATGTTATATTGTGTAAGAAGGAGTTTTCAACTAAGAGTTTTATAACTAATTAAGTTTATTAGTGTTGTTGTAGTGATTACTTCTTTTATGATAAATAAAATAAGAAACATAAATCAGAAGTGTAATGAAAAGTCCTGCTAAATTTATGTTTATAAAAAGTGATTATATTACAAGATTTGAAAATAGAGAGCTTAAATCCCAATACAATTACTTTTAGTAAGATGTTTTCTAAGTAAGCTTTATAGCTCACCCCATTTTATTAACTTTCCAGGAAAGCACTGAAAGACTTGATTTCGAGTTGAAATAAGTTCCTTGTAAGGTCTCAGTTCACGGCATCCTCGTCTCTTGAACCTTTCTGAGAGTTTAAATTTTGGTTTGGTTTCATCTTTGAAAAAGTGTACAAATTAGTTGTAATTGAAGAAGATTTTCCCTTTTTTACTTTCTTTTGTAAACCTTAAAAAGTTACTTGCATTTGAATAATCCCATGTATGTAAAGATAAGTGTTTGTCTAAATTGTGATGTTTGGGAAAACAATATTGTTTGATTGGTAATTTATATAGGTTGCATCTTGAGTCAAGGTGCTCAGTACTGAAAGAAGCCGGTCTGAGTAGGACGCACTCGGGATGGGCCGTTATATATATATATATATATATCTTCTCATTTCTTTTCTTCCTTCTTCTTAAAAACCTCCAACAAAAAATACTAGTTTCAATCAAAAAAGGCCAATTATAGTTTAAACATCTATAGGATGTTTCTTTTTAATACTTTTTAGTTGAAGAAGACCGTTTATTCTCGTAAAAATAATTCTTTTGGACTTTTAATATGCTTTCCAAAAGCTTATTGAATTGGTTTGCTTCTATAATGTTCATACTTTTTTATATCTTTGGTATGATGGGACTTGATTATGGATATTCTAAGGCTTGGAGAATTTGATCGATCAAACACTGTTAAAATCTAGTTTTTATTTACTTTTGTATGGTTTGTCTTAAATTAAGATTGTTTGAACTTTGTACGAAGTGATTTTAGGTACTTAATTTGTAAATGATGGTTTGTAAGATTTAGTAAATTCTTATATGGATTTGATTTTGGATATAATGAACTATGAATAATTATAGTAAAATATTTTTTCGATAATATGTTTGCATTAATTTTTAAGTGAAAAAAAAAAAACTAAACCGGTGATCCAAACAAATTTAAATGGGTTGTGTTAGGCTAGGGTTGGATGGGTTTATGGGTTGAGTTGAGATTCTTTCAACCCGGTATAATTGGGTTAGGCTACTTTTTTAGGCAAACTCAACCCAAACTGACTCATGCTCACCCCTAAACTAGACTTGTAAAAATTTATTCATTTCTTTGGAGTAGGAAAGAACAAATTTTGTATATAAATATAAATAAAATTTATGGAGTTCTTAAACTTCAATTGCTATCATCCAAATAAAAATTTTGTAAGAATTAATTTGAATTTGGTCAGATTAAGCTTGGTTTGTCAAACTTTGGATCGAGCTCGAGTCTATTAAATTGACTCATTTACCTTGTCGAGTTGAGCTGAAATATCCAACTGTCTGACTCGTCAGGCTAGTTAATCTTTTCGATTAA
The DNA here is from genome assembly GCA_023935145.1 of Bretschneidera sinensis. Classification (NCBI taxonomy): domain Eukaryota; kingdom Viridiplantae; phylum Streptophyta; class Magnoliopsida; order Brassicales; family Akaniaceae; genus Bretschneidera; species Bretschneidera sinensis. The sequence goes on along the minus strand of CM043705.1, from coordinate 56,111,666 downwards.
TATAAACTTTTTTTTTACATATATTATAAAATTAATATGTATTATGTTTTTTTATTTATTAAAATAAAAAATTATTACAGGCTTGTTAGCCTCATTAAGGCCTTTTAAGGCTGGTGAGCTCGAGCTTATAGGTTTTCCATATGATTGAACCGGTTCTAACATCTAGCTTTACCAGGCTTCCTCTGAAAGGGCAGCATTGTTCAGCTGGTAATCCCTCCTCTAGGGATGACACTCCTATGTAGAATGCCCAACTGGGAACAAAATAGGAAAAAAAGCAAGTACACAACTATTTGGCCTGACTGCAGTTTGAGCTGTCGAGAGTCAAAAGTGATTTGTGGATACAGAATCTCTAAGTAGTATGTATAGAATTTACAATTTAAAGGACCAAGAGTAATACCACACAAAAAATTGTCATTTTAGAATTAGACTAATTCAAAAATTCAAAAATCAAAAGGAATCAAACTTATATAAGTTGAAAAAATAACCCACACTTATAATCCATAGGAATCAAACTTGGGACTTGGTAGTTCCAGGACTTTAGTCTAGACCATAAGACCTCATCAATGCATCCTGCTTATTCATAATATAGACTTAAATTGTATTTTTTTACTGCGAAAAAAAAAAAAAAAAATCTCTATACGATTCTAGATACTTCTGAACACTCCAGTGAATGCTTAGTGGTTTGATTCCATTTTGTGCAAAACGCAATCTTTCGCTGGACTTCATAATATTATTGAGGCAATATGGCAAAACCTCTATATAATAGTTAAACATTTATTTTGAACGATTCGAGACCTGTCAATCATACGAATTAAAACTGAAAGAAAATAAGACAAGATAACCAGGTTCACCCAATAATAGGGCTACGTTCTGCCAGAAGTTACTTATTATCAATCTCAAAAATCTCTCATTTACAATGTATGCTCAGTACATAAAGAGTATTTATATTCAACTTAAGACGTCCTAATTAGGGTCTAATTAGGTTTCCGTTCTGCCGCAGAACTATGGCTCTTCATGGGCCCAAGCCCAAACCGCCAAGCAAAAAACCAGGCCCAACTCATACACATGGCCCAAAAGTTTCGGGGGCACTCCTCCCTAACCCCTGCCTGCTCTCTAGGGATCGGGGCCCCGCTAGCTCACTAGGGAGCGGGATCCCGGGTTCATCCGGGGTTCTACAGATCTAGTCTTGTGAAGTATGCACCAACTCTATCACATTTAAGCTTCTAACCTTTTTTTTCTGCTTTCTTTTGTTAATCTAAAATTTATTAAAGGTGCACACAAAGCAGATATATATTGAAGTTTTAAACGCTGATTATTAACCATTATCATCTCCTGAAATATTTATCAAATATTTTACAGCTGAGTCATCTACGAAGACAATTAATAGAAAAAATTTGTTCTCTCAGACACCCTCATGTAGATCATCTCAAGGAAATTCCATCTTCATTAAGTTTCCTGAAGTGAACCTGGTCAGAATTGTGGGAAGGATAAATATTGGTAGAGAATAGTATCAACAGTAGTGGCCTTAATCCCTCCTCTCTTCTCCTCTTGGCACGTCACATCTTCATTCTTTTTCATTTCTACAAAACTAATTAATTAAAATTATAAATGATAATTATGACGATAACCATACCCCCATTTTAGACCCTTATCCTTAATGAATGGTAAGTGATACGTAGAAAAACTGATTCACAGACTTTTCTTTCACTATGAGTTACCCATGAACTTTCTTACAACTCATCAGCCGATTTTGCATAAAATTTTGGGTCTAAATAGTGGGTATTTAATATTGTACTCAAAATATTGGTATCGTTTCTGTTTGAATGACTATGGGAAAGCCTCGTGTTCAAATTTTCAACCTTTGTGTGGTCCTCGTTATACCTATGACTATGAACTCAACCGTGTTCAACTTCCATTAATTACATAGGAATTTGTATATGCCGGAATCTGGTTAATCGGGAGCATGCTGTTTAGTTTTGTTACACATATATCTATGTGAAAAGCTGAAAAGGAAAGGCTGGATAACTCACTTCACAATTATTCTCTTTCTTCCACTTTGGCCATAGTTGCGTCCAGGTTCACTGTGTAAGTAAGGCTTCGTTCCCTTATATCTATTTTTTCTTTGCATAATACTGAAAGGGGCTAGAAAGCAATTATACAAGAATCAAATCCCATTAACTCACTATAAATAGATGCTCTGTTTGCCATTTCCATTCCATTCAAAACGAAACCGATTAAGATGGAATTAACCCACATTATTGGATTGGTATGATTCCTTACAAAAATGGAAGAAGTAGTAAGTAAATTTAATATCACTGTCTTGAGTTATGAATAACAATTTTGTTAAGGAAAGGAAAGAAAGAATGAGGAAAGGTAAACAAAGAAAAGGAAACTTGTGGGATTGTAGTCTTTTGATTAATTCTTGTAATTTCTTGATAAATAATTATTAATTACTTGTATACTTCTTGGATTTGCAAACTAGATAGTATGTTCTTTAGGTATGGTGGAAGAACGAAGTAAAGGTAAGGAAAAAGTCCAAGAATAGCACTCGGTGCTATTAAGGTGAGTTTCAATTTACTCTTAGTAAGCGTAATGTAATAAATGATTATGAAAATGCATTGATAATTAGATAATAATTTTTATTGGTATATGGATGTATAAGGAAATAATGATATGAATATCTTGATATTTTTGTAATTGTTGTGGATGGAATGATTGTAATATGATTGGTTGTGGATTTTGTGTTGAAACTAGAGATATTATTAATGCATTGTATAGACATGATTTGTAAGGATAGTAAGGAAAAGAATGATATTGGAAAGGATATTATCCCACCTAGTGCAGGTTGTTACCTAGGTGAAGGGTATGTATGGATCTCGCCTAGTGTAGGTTGTTACCTAGGTGGAGGGTATGCATCGACCTCGCCTAGTTTAGGTTGTTACCTAGGTGGAGAGAATGATAGGATCCCATAGGTCGTTCCCTAGGTGGAGGGTATGTATGGACCTCCCCTAGTTTAGGTTGTTACCTAGGTGGAGGGAATGATAGGGTCCTGCCTAGAGTTGGTTGTTACCTAGGTAGAGGGGATTCGGTGTTTTGAAAAAAAAAATTCAATATGTACTGGTACATGGGGAGATGTTCCCGTTATGTTATAATTAACCCAAGGAAGGGAAAAAAATTTAAAATGGGAATTGAATGGTCATTTTTTTACATTTTCCTTGCATGGAATTTTATTTAGAATTTTTATGTTGATTTATAGAAGGTGTATGTTTGTATTTACCCAATGAAGCATATATATAATTTATGAATGAGATGAGATGTATTTTGTGAGTTTATAATTATTTTGATATACTTTGTAGTGAAGATTAATTATTTTGTGTACTTATACTTTTAAATTGTAAACGTTTGAAAATATGTAAGGATATTGTTCGAGTTATTTGGCCCACGATGGTTACGTGTTGTAATTGGCCCATTAGAGGCATGTTTTGAATTTGACCTATGAATGGCTTGAAATGTTGATTGCTGTAAATTAGAAACTATTGGGATTAATGTTGTTTATAAAGGGTTAATGTTATGTTGTGGAAGAAGGAGTTTTCGACTAATTGTTTTATAACTAATTAAGTTTATTAGTGTTGTTGTAGTGATTACTTCTTTTATGGTAAATAAAATAAGAAACATAATCAGAAGTGTAATGAAAAGTCCTACTCAATTTATGTTTATAAAAAGTGATTATATTACAAGATTTGAAAATAAATAGCCTAAATCCCAATACAATTACTTCTAGTAAGATGTTTTCTCATTGAGCTTTATAGCTCACCCCATTTTATTAACTTTTCAAGAAATCACCGAAAGACTTGATTTCAAGTTGAAATAAGTTCCTTGTAAGGTCTCAGTTCACGGCATCCTTGTCTCATTGAACCTTTCTAAGAGTTTAAATTTTGTTCTTGGTTTCATCTTTGAAAAAGTGTACAAATTAGTTGTAATTGAAGAAGATTTTCCTTTTTTACTTGTGTCTTTTGAAACCTTAAAAAATTTCTTACTTGCATTTGAAAAATCCCATGTATGTAAAGATATATGTTTGTATAAATTGTAATGTTTGGGAAAAGAATGTTGTTTGATTGGTAATTTATATAGGTTGCATCTTGAGTCAAGGTTCTCAGTATTGAAATGAGCTATTCTGAGTAGGACCCACTCGGGATGGGTCGTTACATATATATATCTTCTAATTTCTTTTCTTTTTTCTTCTTAAAAACATCCAATAAAAAATACTAGTTTCCATCAAAAAGGTCAATTATAATTTAAATGTGTATAGGATGTTTCTTTTTAATACTTTTAGTTGAAGAAGACCGTTTATTCTCATAAAAGTAATTCTTTTGGACTTTTAATATGCTTTCCAAAAGCTTATTGAATTGATTTGCTTATATAATGTTCATACTTTTTTATATCTTTGGTATGATGGGACTTGATTATGGATATTCTAGGACCAAGTCTATACTAGTGTTGAATTTTTGAAGAATTTGATTGATTAAACTCGGTTAAAATCTAGTTTTTATTTACTTTTGTATGGTTTGTCTTAAATTAAGATTGTTTGAACTTTGTACAAAGTGATTTTAAGTACTTAATTTGTAAATGATGGTTTGTAAGATTTAGTTAATTCTTGTTTAGGTTCTTAATTTATAATATTAATATATATTATGCTTTTTTATTTATTGAAATAAAAAATAATTACAGGCTCATTACCCTCATTAAAGCCTCTTAAGGCTGCTGAGCTCAAGCTCGTAGGTTTGCCATATGATTGAACCGGTTCTAACATCTAGCTTTACTAGGCTTCCTCTAAAAGTGCAGCATTATTCATCCGGTAATCCCTCATCAAGGGATGACACTCCCACGTAGAATGCCCAATTGAGAATAAAACAAGAAAAAAAGCAAGTACGCAACTATTTGGCCTAACTGCAGTTTGAGCTGTCGAGAGTCAAGAGTGATTTGTGGATACAGAATCTCTAAGTATTATATAATTTATGGTGACTTTGAGACACATATCAAAGCTATCTTTAAGGCTTTGTTTGTCCCCATTATATTGCTTTGGGTTCTGATAAATATTTCTCTGGGATACTCGAAGTCTCTAAGAATCTCTAAGAGAAAAATCAAAGATTATTCCTTAAGTTCTCTTTTGAAACAATTAAGAAAATTAATTGCATATTTTCATAAGTAAATGTAGAAGAAAAGAAAAATAAATTTTAAAAAAGGAAATGTGGTTAATTTGGAAGTTATTAGAAGTATTTATAGATTTCGTTTCAACTTCAAACGGTCAGAAAATGAAGAGCACCGATTTAAAAAACGTAGCTCTTGACAAAAAGACATGACATCTCTGAAAAATTATAGTTGTTGGAATTCAAATTTCAAAATAATGAACATTCAGTCAACTAAATGTTTTATTCAGTTAACTAAATCAATATTTCAAAAGAAAAAGTATAAGATGTCAAGTATTCAGTCGACTGAATCCTAATCCCATCGACGATAGAAACTTTATGTCCTTCATCGACTGAATAAATCATTCAGTCTATTGAATCGTGTTTTTCCAACAAAACTCCAACACTAACTGCATACAAGAAACCGTTCCAGCTGGAAGTAGAATGCCCATCTTAACAGCTAGTTCCTCCTAGTTAACAGGGTTGTGCAGCACTTCTCCAACAACATACCTTTTGTTGGTTAAATCGACCTGTGATTTAGCCACTAAAAACCATGTAAAACAACATTTCATTGACAAAAGTCACTTTGGTTTATGAGTGTCAATAGATGCAGATACATATAAAATGGGGATGGCAATTTTGTTCAAATTGGGCACCCCCGATTTGGGAAAAAATCCCCCGTTGGGGTACGGAGACGAGGATAAGGAAAAAAAATTTCCCGTTGCCTTAGTAGGGACGGGGACGGGGACGGAGATATAGGTTCCCGCCCCGAATTTCTCGAACCCTATAAATAATATATTATATTTTCAATCATAAATTTATGTTTTTTTATTAAATGAATTTGTTGAATTCCCACTTCAAATTTATAAGATTTTAACTTAAATGATAATTCATGTCTTATAAATACCACTTGCAATTTCTATTTTATAACACTGTTTCTTAATGGCCATAAGACCAACTTAGGCTTTAACAAGTAAAAGTGTTAAAATTTTCGGCCTTACCTAACTTGGGCCTTTAAAAGTCCTCTATTTATGGGCTATTGGCATAAAATAGTTCATATTTTATGTAGTCTCGTGACTTTGGTTTTGCTGAGGAAAATTCCCCGCAGGGACTTGATTTTTCTTGGAGAACCGAGATGGGGAAAAATTGTGAGCTTCGCGGAGATGGGGATGGGGAATTCAACCCCGCCCATTCCCAGCCCCGTTGCCATCCCTAGTATAAAGAGAGGTTGAGACTGAAAAGATCAATTAGCAATACTTACCGCTGCTTCTGTATGATTTACAAGTACAAATAAACACATCACCATGAGAACAATGGCACTGCTGCCATGATAAATTCTCGTCTTGATATGGCCCATGTCAAGATAAGTATACCAGGTATGAGAAGTTATGCTAGCTAATTTATAAATGAAGGACTGGAGTTTTAGTAGAAAGTAACATGAATCCAATTTTTTTATTATTATCTTTTAGGCCTCTTGAATTAATCTGGGTTCCAATCGATTCCTTCTGAATGTGTTCCGTACAAAAAGTTTGAAATCATATTATATTGATTACGAAACTAAGCTGGTTAAGGTCTTTTTCAGGGACAAAGAATCATGGGATGGGAGTGATTGATGCTTACCATTAATCATTAAATAAATGTTATTTTCTTTCAATCAATGTTATTTCCTTTCAATAAATTTGTGCTAGAATTATGCGATTGTAATTTTCATTTCTGTAAGAATGGGTTATTGCCTATTCCATCAAAAGCTATTTGGCTATTTAATAGCTTGAGGCCAAGAATAAAGAATATATTTCATCAATATTATCTTCAACCTTGTGTTGATTTGGAGTTGTGGTTTTTCTCAAATTAAACCAACTAAGGAGGCCTAGGATACCTCGAAGTGTCCTACAAAATTCCATCATAGGTAGAGCACGCAAGGACGATCCTTGTTCTCTACCCATTCATAAACCAACTACGATGTCGCAAACTCTGGCACGTAAGAACTTGGTATCAGAGCCAGGCATGTCCGACCACCATCTCGAGTAAGTGGAGAATGAGCTTGGCTCATTGGCTGCGGGCCAAAAGGAACTACAACAAGCTATGAAGGCTAGTGAAGAACGTCTCTTGAAACATATAGAGAGCATGTTTGCTCGTTTTTATATGCGGAGTGGAGGACATGAAGATGATTCTGAGTCTTCTCGCAGGCTCCATCATAGCCTTCAGGGAGGAGGCTCTCTCACCCCCAAAATCACTAAGTTGGACTTTCCACGCTATAATGGCATGGATAATCCAACCGGATGGATTTGTCTAGTGGAGAAATTTTTTGAGTTCCAAGGCACGAAGAGGCGGAAAAACTCCCCATGGCCGGTTATCACTTGGATGGCAATATCCAATTGTGGAATCAACATTTCAAAAATCGGTGAGAAGGCATCAATTAGGAAGTTTTTAAGTACGAGTTACATTTACGATACGAGCCTTCAAGATACCAAAATTGTTAAAAATCACCCTCAAGATGCCCAGGTGGTGATCTTCCAAACACCCAAGTCTAGAATGACTTGTAATAAAATCGAAACAAAAGAGGAATCAAACCAATCAAAGAAAGAACACAAGCAATTGTTTTCGAGGTTCGGCAATGTGCCTACGTCCCCGTCAGCTCCTCCAAGCTCTCTACACTAAATCAATGAGTTCTTACAATTACAACAACACCTCTTCATGAACATGATCTAATCTTGATCTTAACACCGTTCTTGAAGAACAAAAGAAGAGAAAAAGAATGTGATAAGGACTAAGTGTTTCCCTGGAATTTTCCCCAAGAAAATTCCAACTACAAAGCCCTTGAATCTCTGATCTATACTACTCTCTCTCTAAACAACCAGCCTCTCTTGAATGAGTCTCTCCTATGGTTAGTGTCTTTGCACTCTCACACACCCATGTGTTCTATTTCACACACATTCACATATCATTTTACATCACCTGGATGCTCACCTCACATCATGTCTTGAATGGCTCCTAGATGACCCTTTATATAGGGCAATGACTTCCTCATCCAATCTTGGAGATCAATCTCCACCTTTAGATCTCAAGAACTAAAGACCTATAGCTCTCTAAGAGTCTAAGTGATCCTGTGCATTTTAGACATGCTCCATGGACCATCTGAAGTTGTTGGAAAAACTTGTCTCAGTGTGCCTGGCGCCGCGGCCCAGCGGCCCAGAACAGGGCTGGCAGCGACGCACAATAGGGCCACACTTCTCTAGGTTCTGGGCGCTGCGGCATAGCCTCTTTGAGGTGCGGTGCACACCTGGCGAGAAGACTTCTCCTTGCTGCAAGGTGAGGCACGGATCTCTTGAGGTGCGGTGCACACCTGGTGACCTGATGCTGAACTCTTTTCCTGTTTGATCCTTAGACAAATACCAACAATCTCTACCTTTTTCTAAGCGATTAAACCTGAACATTTGTGCAGAGAACTCAGGATCCAAACTCAATTTGAGTCACCATATCTACCAACTCCAATCCTAAGAAGTCCAAGGCAATGATTGAACTTACTTAGAGGTAGAACTTTAGTACCTAAATCTACAGGATTTTCTTCCGTTGTGACTTTGTCCACACGAATGCATCCTTCCGTAACATCTTCCCGAATGAAATGATACCGAACTTCCACATGTGTTGTGAAACCACCTTGGATGATGCCCAGGAGGTGATCTTCCAAACACCCAAGTCTAGAGTGACTTGTATAAGAAAAGAAGTAGCAACCAATCAAAGCAAGAAAGAAAAGAACACAAGGAATTTGTTGACGAAGTTCGGCAATATGCCTACATCCCCGTGAGCTCCTCCAAGCTCTCTACACTATCTTATCAATGGAGTTTTTTACAATCAACAACACCCTTCCAAGAACTCATAGGTTCTTAAAGAACAAAAAAAAGAAGAAGAAGAAGAAGAAAGTGATAAGAATTAACCCTAGAATTTTCCTAAGAAAATTCTCCTTACAAGCCCTTGAATCCCTTTCTATTCTACTCTCTCTTTCTAAACAACTAGCCTCTCTACAGAATCTCTCTTGAGTTTAGTGTCTTTGCACTCTTACAATTGATCTCACTTTCAATCACAAGTTATTCCTCACACTTATGTTATTATTACTTTTGAAGCTAGCTGACCTTATATATAGTACACCAACTTCTTGACCAATCTTGAGGGTCAATATCCACCCTTAGATCTTGAAGACCAATTAACCATGGCCCTCTATCAATCTCTATCTTTGTCTAAGTGATTAAACCTGAACCCATGTGCAGAGAACTCAGTATCCAAACTCATCTTGAGTCATTATATTAACCGACTCTAATCCTAAGAAGTCCTAGGCAATGATTGAACTTGCTTAGAGGTAGAACTTTAGTACCTAAATCCACAGGGTTTTCTTCGGTGGCCACCTTGTCCACATGAATTCATCCTTCTGTAACATTTTCCCGAATGAAATGGTACTGAATATCCATGTGCTTTGTCCTCTCATGGAACACCGGATTCTTGCACAAATGCAATGCACTTTGGCTATCCGAATACACCAAAACCTGCTCCTCTAGTACCTTTAACTCTTCCAGCAACCCTTTGCACCATATAGCCTCTTTGATGGCTTTCGTAGCCGCTATGTACTCAGCCTCGGTTGTTGAGAGTGCTACCATCGACTGCAACTGAGCCTTCAAACTTACACAACATCCGTTTAAGTTGAAGAAGTAGGATGTAATCGATCTTCTTTTATCTCGGTCTGCTCCATAGTCTGAATCAGCATAACCCTCAAGGCAGATGGACTTACCCCTCTTCTTATAAACCAGCCCCACATCTGGGCTTCCCTCCAAGTACCTCAATAGCCACTTCATCCCAAGCCAATGCTCCTTTCTGGAATTACTCATAAACCTACTAAGGACACTTATTGCATGAGCAATATCAGGTCTAGTGCTTACCATGGTGAACATTACAGAACCAACAGCACTAGAATAGGGGACCTTTTCCATTTCCTTCTTCTCCTCATTCGATCTTGGACATTGATCGCTGGAGAACTTGAAATGACCAGCAAGGGGAACCTTCACTGGTTTGCTATCTTCCATAGAGAACTTAAATATCATCTTCTCTATGTAGGAAGTTTGAGAGATCTTCAATCTGTTTCTCTCCTTTTCCCGGATGATACACATCCCAAGGATCTTCTGTGCATGGCCAAGATCCTTCATCTCAAACTCCTCACTGAGTTGAGCCTTCAATTTTCTTATCCTCTCCATGCTGCTCCCAACCAACAACATATCATCAACATAGATTAGGATGATCACCACTTCCTCCACCTTGTGCCCCTTGTAATACAAGCACGAATCATAGTAGCTCCTCATGAAACCTAGGCTAGTTACAAAGGAGTCAAACCTCTTATTCCATTGCCGAGGTGATTGCTTCAAGCCATATAAAGATTTCTTCAATTGGCACACCAAATCTCCCTGCCTTCCTTCCTCATACCCTTCGGGTTGGCTCATGTAAATGGTCTCATCAAGTTCTCCATGTAAGAATGTTGTCTTCAATCTATTTGCTCGATTTCCAGATTGAATTTGACCACCAATGCTAACACTATCATGATCGTCTTGTATTTCATAACTGGTGAGAATATTTCGATGTAATCTATACCTTCCTTTTGTGTGAACCCCTTCGCCACCAGCCTAGCTTTATACTGGACTTCATCCCCTAGAGTGTTCCCTTCTTTGATCTTGTAGATCCATCTACAATCCACAACTCTCTATTTTTCTGGTTTAGGCACCAATACACAAGAGTTGTTCTTCCTCAAAGAATTCATTTCTTCCTTCATAACTAGTTGCCACTTTGACGAATCCTTATATTCCATGGCATCCATGCAAGTTTTTGGTTCAACCATCTCTCCTTCTGTCCAAGGAGCTGATACATTAGCATCCGTAAATCCATATCTCAAATGAGGTCTAACCACCCTTTTTTCCCGGTCCCTTGTGAGCTGGTAGTCATTCTGATTTGCTACATCAACCTCTTCTAGTTTAGCCTCCTCTTGAGTGTCCTGAGCTGGGCCTTCATCAATGGGTTCTACCTTATCTGAACCCTCTTGCCTTCCTTGCTTTACCTAAACTGAATTCTCCTTGATGCTATGCTTCACAAATTCCAGACAGGTTTGCTCACTATCCCTTGCAAGGTTAGTTTTCTCCAAGTAGGGAAATAACAATTCATTAAAGATAACATCCCTACTTATTATGAGTTTCATTCCTTTTGGTTCTAAGGACCATAACCTATACCCCTTAACCCCATCACCATACCCTAGAAACATACATTTTCTAGACCTTGGGTTAAGTTTATCATCCTTTTGATGTACGTATACAGCACATCCAAAAGTCCTAAGGTTGTTCAACTCATGGGGTTTTCCACTCCACATCTCTATGGGAGTCTTAAGGTCTAAAGCCCTAGAGAGTGATTTATTAACCAAGTATGCAGCTATAGACACAGCTTCTCTCCAAAAATATTTTGGTAAACTGGACCCAATTAACATGCACCTAACCTTTTCCAGAAGGTTCTATTTATCCTTTCAGCAACTCCATTTTGCTGAAGGGTTTTCACAACCATTCTGTGTCTTAGAATGCCATTTAATTCACAGAATTTATCAAAATCCTTATTGAAAAATTCTAAGCAATTATCAGTTCTTAACACCTTAACTACCCTGCCCTTTTGAGTCTCCATCAACTTTTTCCACACCACAAATTTATTCAAACCATTCAATTTATTTTTAAGCAAATAAACCCAAACCATTCTTGAATAATCATCAATTAAAGACAGAAAGAAACGATTACCTCCCTGTTTTGGTGTTCTTGCTGGTCCTCAAAGGTTCGAATGAATGTAGTCAAGAATGCCCTTAGACTTGTGCACTCCGGTGTTGAAGCTAACCCGATGTTGCTTCCCAAGAACGCAACACTTGCAGAAATCAAGTTTCTCTACTTTGTCATCACCAAGTAGGCCATCCTTGCTGAGAACTTGCAGGCCCTTTTCGCTCATGTGTCCCAAGCGAGTGTGCCAAAGGGCTGCCTTATCCATCTCAGCCATTAAGCTTGCTGCTTGATCCTTGATCTCCGTGTCTCCAATCATCTCATAGAGACCATCCTTCATTGCTGCCTTGATCACTATCAAAGATCCCTTGGTTACCTTAATCTTTCCTCCCTCTGCTTTGTATGTGTACCCTATGGAGTCCAGCTACCCCAATGAGATCAAGTTTCTTCTCAAATTTGGAAGATACCTCACATTCCGCAGCAGCCTTGTGACTCCATCAAACATCCTCAACTGGATGTCTCCTATGCCCCTCACTTGGTAATAAGTTTCATTCCCCAGGAAAACCTTTCCATCATCGGTTTCCTTGAAATTCTTAAACCAATCCCGGTGAGGGCTCATGTGATGAGTGTACCTGGTATCCAAGATCCATTTCTTGCTGCCTTCTTGCCCCTTGCTCACTCTTGAGCACACAACAAGAACATCATCATCTTGCTATTCTTCCTTGGCAACCGAAGCCTCTCCATTCTTGGTATGGCTTCTTCCCACTCTCATCCCACAACCTCTTCTTGCAATCATTCTTGAAGTGACCCTCCTTATTGCAGTAGAAGCATCACCTTCCTCCAAACTTCGGTTTGAAATGTGATCTCCCATGGCTCTGCCCTCTACCTCTTGATTTCTCCCAGAAGTTGCCATGAATACTACTGCCATTTCGAGTTGTTGGCCTTCCTCTTATAAACAGCCCTTCCCGACTTGATGCCTTCCTACTCTTGGCTTTAAAATTATGAGCCCTTATAGCATTGACCACAATTTCTTTGGTTAGTGTATCTCTTCCATATTCAATTGCATTAATTAAACTATCAAAACAATTAGGAAGAGAATTTAATAACATAACAGCCAATTGTTCATCCTGGAATTTAATACTACAACTAGCCAAATCTTGAACTAGTTTATTAAAGACATCAAGATTATCTTGCAACTCTTTATTAGGATCCATTTTAAAAGCAAAGATTCTTTTAAGAAGATAAATCGTGTTAGGGAGAGTTTTGGTAAGAAACAACTCATCTAGTTTCTTCCAAATGACAGCAGGATCTTTCGGGTCTCCGCACTCTCTTGTGACACTATCCAACATATGTAGGAAGATGGTGTTGTATGCCATCTTCTTCATCTCAATCCGCTGGTCCTCCGTGATGCTTGCTGGAAAAGCATCATCTTCTCAAATAGCCAAGTCCACCTTCTGTTGCATAAAAACAGCCTTGATCTTCCGCTTCCAAAGGGAAAAATCTCCCTTTCCATCAAACTTCTCAACCATAAAGTTTGAAGCCATCTTGCGGAGATGATTCTAGATTTGTGCAACACCCACAAATTCTTTCAACTTCTTCTAAACCTCAAGAACACGATCGAAGATTAATCTCAACATCGTTCTTAAATCACCCTCAAGAACACGATCTAATCTTGATCTTTTCTCCGTTCGTGAATCACCCAAGAAGTTTGTTCTTTAATTCTTGGAGTCTTGCTCTGATACCTTCTGTTCTTACTCTAATACCTAGTTGTGCCTCTGATACCACTATTATGGTATCTCTTCCAGCTCTGATACCATTGTTGTGGTATCTCCTCTAGCTCTAATACCACTGTTGTGGTATCTTCTCTAGCTCTGATAACACTTTTGGGAAACCACCTTGGATGATGCCAAAGAGGTGATCTTCCAAACACCCAAGTCTAGAGTGACTTGTATAAGAAAAGAAACAGCAACCAATCAAAGCAAGAAAGAAAAGAACACAAGAAATTTGTTGACGAGGTTCGACAATGTGCCTACATCCCCGTGATCTCCTCCTAGCTCTCTATACTATCTTATCAATGGAGTTCTTTACAATTAGAAACACCCTTCCAAGAACTCACAGGTTCTTGAAGAACAAAAGAAGAAGAAGAAGAAGAAAGTGATAAGAACTAACCTTGGAATTTCTCCCAAGAAATTCCCCTTACAAGCCCTTGAATCCCTTTCTATTCTACTCTCTCTTTCTAAACAACCATCCTTTACAATGAGTCTCTCTTGTTTTGGTGTCTTTGCACTCTTACAATTGATCTCACTTTTAATCACAAGTTATTCCTCACACTTATGTTATTATTACTTTTGAAGCTAGGTGACCCTATATATAGTACACCAATTTCTTGACCATTCTTGAGGGTCAATATCCACCCTTAGATCTTGAAGACCAATTAACCATGGCCCTCCATCAATCCTAAGTGATTTTGTACATTTTGAACATGCCTCACGCACCTAACAAAAGATTGAACCAAATGGACCATGTGTGCCTTCAAGCCGCGGCATTGATCAGGGCAAGCTGTGGCCTGAAGAAGGGCTGAATCACCTCCTCTTATCACCTTTCTAGGCGCCGTGACCTGGGGGAGTCTAAGCCGTGGTGCACACTAGTTCTGAGCCTCCTCCATGCTGGGTGCCACGGCCTGGAAGGAGCTGGGTCACAGCCTAACCTAGTGTGCACACATTCTTTAACATGCTGATCTTCTTCTCCCATTTAAACCTTAGACAAACTCCAACAACATGCTTAGTCCTCTAATGGAACATTGGGTTCCTACATAAGTACCATGCACTTTGGCTATCCAAAAACACCACCACCTGCTCTTTTAGGACCTTTCACTCGTCCAACAACCCTTTGCACCACATAGCCTCCTTTATGGCTTCAAAAGCTACTATGTACTCTACCCCGGTTGTTGAGAGTGCTACCACTAGCTACAACCGAGCCTTCACGTACCTCAGCAACCACTTTATCCCATGCCAAAGCTCCTTTCCAGGATTACTCACAAATCTGTTGAGAACACAAATTGCTTGAGAAATGTTGGGTCTAGTGCTGACCATGACTGATCCAACCGCACTAGAGTAAGGGACCTTTTCCATTTCCTTTTTCTCCTCATCTGTTCCAGGACATTGTTCGATGGAGAACTTAAAATGACCAGCAAGGGAAATCTTCACTAGTTTACCTTCTTCCATAGAAAACTTGTACAACACCTTTTCTATGTCGGAAGACTGAGAAAACTTCAACTCACTTCTCTCCCTTTCCCAAATTCTTCTCATCTAAGGATCTTTTGTGCAAAGCTAAGATCTTTCCTCTCGAACTCCTCATTGAGTTGAGATGTCAACCTTTCTATCCTCTCCCTGTTGTTCCCAACCAACAACATATCATCAGCATAAATGAGGATACTCACCCTTTCCTCCACCTTGTGTCCAGGTGAGAAAGTTTCTGTGAAATCTATGCCATCTCTTTCCGTGAACCCCTTCGTTATAAGCCTAGTCTTATTCCAGAATTCATCCCCTGGAGTGTTCCCTTCTTTGATCTTGTAAGTGCACTTAAAATCCACAACTCTCTGTTTTCCTAGAATGTGCACCAATTCCCAAGAGTTGTTCTTCCTCAAAGAATGCATTTCTTGATCCATAGCTAGCTTCCATCTTGACGAATCCTTACATCCCATGCCATCAATGTAAGTCTCTGGTTCACTTATCCCTCATTCTGTCCAAGGAGCTGCTGTATTCACAGCCATAAAACCATATCTCAAAGGTGGTCTGACCAGCCTTCTTTCCCGGTCCCTTGTGAGCTGATGGTCATTCTGACTTGCTGCATCATCCCCTTCTAGTTCAGCCTCCTCCCAAGTGTTCTGAGCTTTGCATTCATCAATGGGCTCCACCTGGTCTAAACCTCTTGCCTTCCTTGCTCTACCTGAACTGAATTTTCCTTGATGCTATGCTTCACAAATTCTGAACTGGTTTGCTCACTATCCCCTGCAGGGTTAGTTTTCTCCAAATAGGGAAATAAATGCTCATTAAAAATGACATCTCTACTTATTATGAGCTTAAATCCTTTTTGCTCTAAGGACCACAACCTATACCCCTTAGCCCCTTCCCTATATCCTAGAAACACACATTTTCTAAACCTTAGGCTAAGCTTATCATCCTTTTGATGTGCAAACACAGCACATCCAAAAGTCCTAAGGTTATTCAACTCATGGGGTTTACCACTCCACATCTCCTCAGGATTCTTGAGCTCTAAAGCTCTAAAGGGCAATCTATTAACCAAATACGTAGCAGTAGACACCGCTTCCCCCCAAAAACATTTAGGTAATCCGGATCCTATTAACATGCACCTAACCTTTTCCCTAAGGGTCTTATTCATCCTCTCAGCAACTCCACTTTGCTGAGGAGTTTTCACAACCGTTCTATGTCTTAGAATCCCATTTAACTTACAGAATTGATCAAGTTCCTTGTTAAAAACTTCTAAGCCATTATCGGTTTTTACCCCCTTAACTACCCTACCCGTTTGAGTTTCTTCCAGTTTTTTCCACACCACTAACTTATTCAAAGCATCTGATTTATTTTGAAGCAAATAAACCCAAACCTTTCTTGAATAATCATCAATTAAAGATAGAAAGTAAACATTACCTCCATGTGTTGGTGTTCTTGCTGGCCCCCAAATATCCGCATGAATGTAGTCAAGAATGCCCTTAAACTTGTGTACTTCGGTGTTGAAGCTGACCCGATGTTGTTTCCTAAGAACACAACATTCGCAGAAATCAAATTCCTCTACTTTGTCACCATTAAGTAGATCATTCTTGCTAAGAACTTGCAGGCCCTTTTCGCTCATATATCCCAAGCGAGTGTGCCTAAGGACTGCCTTATCCATCTCAGCCATCAAGCTTGCTGCTTCTTACTTGATTTCTGTCTCTCCGATCATCTCATAGAGACCATCATTTATTGCTACTTTAATCACTATCAAAGATCCCTTAGTTGCCTTGATCTTTCCTCCCTCTGCCTTGTATGTGTACCCCATGGAATCTAGCTACCCCAACGAGATCAAATTTCTTCTCAACTCCGGAAGATATCTCACATTCCTCAGCAGCCTTGTCATTCAATCAAACATCCTCAACTGGATGTCTCCTGTGCCCCTCACTTGGTAAGAGATATCATTCCCCCGAAAAATATTTCCATTATTGGTTTCCTTGAAATTCTCGAACCAATCCCTGTGAGGACACATATGATGAGTGCACTCGGTATCCAAGATCCATTTCTTGCTGCCTTCTTGGCCCTTGCTCACATTTGAGCACACAACAAGAACATCATCTTGCTGTTCTACCTTGGCAACCAAAGCCTCTCCATTCTTGGTATGGCTTCCTCCCTTATCCCTCATCATCTTCCAGCAATCTTTCTTAAAATGACCCTCCTTATGGCAATAGAAGCATCTCTTCCCTCCAAATCTCGGTTTAGAGTGCACTCTCCTATGGCTTTCTCCTCTACCTCTGTCCCTATAGTAGCCATGTATATTGCTGCCATATCGAGTTGCTGGCCTTCCTCTAACAAATAACCTTTCTCCACTTAATGCTCTCCTTATCTTGGCAACAAGATTATCTTACAACTCCTTATTAGGATTAAAAGCAAAGATTCGTTTACGAAGATACCTCTTATTAGGGAGAGTTTTGGTAAGAAATAACTCATCTAGTTTCTTCCAAATGGCAGCTGGATCTTTCGAGTCTCCGCACTCCCTTGTGACATTATCCGACATGTGCAAAAAGATGGTGCTGTATGTCATCTTCTTCATCTCATTCCGCTGGACCTCCGTGATACTTGCTGGAAAAGCGTCATCTTCTCCAATCGCCAAGTCCACCTTTTGTTGCATGAGAATCGCCTTGATTTTCAGCTTCTAATGGGAAAAATCTCCCTTTCCATCAAACTTCTCAACAATAAAGTTTGAACCCATCTTGCGGAGAAAATCCCAAATTTATGCAGCACCCACAATTTCTTTATAACTTCTTCTAAATCTCAAGAACACGATCAAAGATGGATCTCAATACCGTTCTTGAATCACCCTCAAGAACACGATCAGATCTTGATCTCTACTCCGTTCTTGAATCACCTCAAGAACATGATCAGATATTGATCTCTACTATGTTCTTAAATCACCTCAAGAACACGATCAGATATAGATCTCTACTCCGTTCTTGAATCACCTCAGAAGTTGACCTTTGATTTTTGGAGTATTGATTCGATAACCTCCTATTCTTGCTCCGATACCCGTCAACCTTGGCTCTGATACCACAGTTGGAAATCACCCTCAAGATGCCCAGGTGGTGATCTTCTAAACACCTAAGTCTAGAATGACTTGTAATAAAATCGAAACAAAAGAGGAATCAAACCAATCAAAGAAAGAACACAAGCAATTGTTATCGAGGTTCGGCAATGTGCCTACGTCCTCGTGAGCTCCTCCTAGCTCTCTGCACTAAATCAATGAGTTCTTACAATTACAGTAAAACCTCTTCAAGAACATGATCTAATCTTGATCTTAACACTGTTCTTGAAGAATGAAAGAAGAGAAAAAGAAAGTGATAAGGACTGAGTGTTTCCCTGGAATTTTCCCCAAGAAAATTCCAACTACAAAGCCCTTGAATCCCTTATCTATACTACTCTCTCTCTAAACAACCAGCCTCTCTTGAATGAGTCTCTCCTATGCTTAGTGTCTTTGCACTCTCACACATCCATATGTTCCATTTCACACACATTCACATGTCATTTTACATCACCTGGATGCCCACCTCACATCATGTCTTGAATAGCTCCTAGATGACCCTTTATATAGGGCAATGACTTCCTCATCCAATATTGGAGATCAATCTCCACCCTTAGATCTCAAGAACCAAAGACCTATGGCTCTCTAAGAGTTTAAGTGATCATGTGTGTTTTAACCATGCTCCACGCACCATCTAAAGTTGCTGGAAAAACTTGTCTTAGTGTGCCTAGCGCCGCAGCCCAGAACAGGGCCACACTTCTCCAGGTTCTAGGTGCTATGGCTCAACCTCTCTGAGGTGTGGTGCACACCTAGCCAGAAGACTTCTCCTTGCTGCAAGGTGAGGCGCGGATCTCCTGAAGCTCGGCGCACACCTGGTGACCTGATGCTGAACTCTTTTCTTGTTTGATCCTTAGACAAATACCAACAATTGTTTTTTGGGGATCTCACCAAGCTTAAACAAATGGGAAGTATCCACGATCGCCAAATGGACTTTGATTGTTTGTTACATCGAGCTGGCCATTTGTCCGAAAAACAACAAGTTGGGTGCTTTGTGAGCGGGTTAAAGGAAACAATACGAGTTGATGTGTAAGCATGTGATCCAATTTCATTACCTGCTATTATCGGTCTTGCATGACTCTATGAGTCTCATATGTATGACCAACGGAAGGGAGGGTACGTGCAACCTCAAAAGGCTCCATCCACCATGGGACATCCACCCTTACCCTCAGCATCTCTTTCTAGTGCTCGTTCCCCGACCATCAAGCGGTTGAGTCCGGCTAAGTTGCAAGAAAAGAGGACGTGCGGATTATACTTGAATTGTGACAAAAAAATTTCCCTGGGCCATCGTTGCAAGAAGTTATTTTTAATAGAAGGAATTTTTTTTTCTATTGATAAGCCATTGGATGAGACTACCATCAAGGAGGAAGCAGAAGAAGAGATTCCTGAAATTAGTTTTCATGCTATTTCAGGAAATACGGCACCTCAAACCATGTGTTTTATTGGAAAAATTGGAGATTTTGTGGTTACAATGTTGGTGGATTCCGATAGCACTCATAACTTTTTGAATTCAAAGTTAGCTACCAAAATGGGAATTTATCCTAAAAAGAAAGAAGAATTTGTCCATTACTGCGGTATTGTTATTGAAATATATTGTCGTTTCTTGATAAATCTATAAGATAGGTCATGTGTGCTTGAATCGGAATCAAGTAGTGATTTGTAGCAATTACATTAGAGTGTTAATGTGCTGTGATTGAATATTTACCGATTGCTTGTTTGGGATATGAAACTAACAATCGAGATAAAAATAATTTGAATCGAGAAAGAAGGATTCCCGGAACCTTATTATTTCTCTATTGAATTCTTCATTATATTTACACACATCTCTTACATTATTTCATTATCAAAACTCAGATTCTCTCATTTGAATTTCATTGTTTTATGTCAAGGTTTACATTTTCTCTTGTAGTTCACTTTTTCTCATGGGATCGACACCTCATCTATACATAATAACCGCTTGTTAGTTTGAGCATAATCAAATTTTGGTGCCGTTGCAGCGGAAACGCGCTTAAGAACAAGGAAGATTGTCAACTTTGAGACAAGACGATAATATTGTTCTTTGCTCTTTGTTTTGATTTTCTAATTTTTTTTCTGTTTTATTCATTTACCCTCTAACTTCTTTGGTGTATGCTTAGACCGAGAGATGCGCGAGGTAGATTCATTAAAGGACTTGAAATAGAGTTACCCTCTCCTTCCACGTCCGTTAGTGAAATCTCACCTAGATCAAACCATAGTGCACACCCAAACGAGAATTCAGAGGATTTTGTTAACATGGCCGACAATCACAATGAGAATGTTGCTAGGACACTTTAGGACTACTTTTACCCTAACCGAACAGCCACACCATCTTGTATCATGCTCCCCCCTAATGTTTAACAACCTTCCATGGGTTTGAGAATGAAAACCCCTATGTCCATATTAAGGAATTTGCGGAAGTAGTAGCAACTTTTCAAAGTAGAGCTGATATGGTAGACACCGTCAAACTTCAGTTTTTCCCCTTTTCACTTAAAGAAAAGGCCAAGGTTTGGCTTTAGTCGTTAAGGCCTAGCTCTATAGGTAGTTGAGATGAGATGACCCGAGCCTTCTTCCAAAAGCACTTCCCAACCCATAAGACTAATAACCTCAAGAGACAAATCTCAAACTTTGCACAAAAGGAGAGTGAAACCTTATATCAAGTTTGGGAATGTTTCAAAGACCTTTTGAATTCTTGTCCACACCATAGGTATGAGAGTTGGCGGGTAGTTAGCTATTTCTATGATGGACTTCTAAGTAGGGAAGGCAATTCATAGAAATGATGTGTAATGGAGATTTTCTTCAAAAAGATCCCGACCAAGCCATAGATTTTCTAGATGACCTATCAGAAAAAGCCCACACTTGGACAGGATCAAATGCCATGGAAAGTACTAAGAGAAATCAACCTGCTGAAATTTATCAATTTAAGGAAGAGAATAGCTTTAAAGCCCGTTTAGAGGCCCTAACTAAGGAAATTGAAGCCTTAAAAACCAAGGATGCTAGAGCCGCTGAACTTGTTGCTAGGGTAGAGTCCCATGAACCTTGTTTTATGTGTAATGGGGTAGATCATGTACCTAAGGATTGTCCAGGATTTTTTGAGATGAAGGGAGAGTGTAATGCTTTAGGTATACCCTTTGGGAAACCATACTCACCCTACTCTAACACCTACAATCCCGGTTGGAAGAATCACCCTAATTTTAGTTGGAGATCCGATATATAACCTCCTCCCCACTCTAGTACCCAATGGAGACCGGAAGCAACTTCATCTAATGCACCACAACAATATTTACCTTTAGAAGATGCTTTTAAGTCATTTATGCAGGTACATGCCAAGAATGTGGAAGAGCAAGGCATGATAAATCAACGGTTGCTTGAGGAGCAACAAGCGATCAAAGAGGAACAAAAGGTGATAAAGAACCAACTTACAAAGTTGACTAGTTTCTTGATAATTCAAGACCAAGGTTGTTTTCCTTCGCAGCCACAACCTAATCCAAGGGGACAACATATGGTACAAACCTCGAATCTTGACAATCAAAATGTTGAAAGAGGTTAATGCCATAATTACTCGTAGCTCGCAGCGGTAAGAAAATTGATGCACCCAATCTACCATCAAACTTGATTCCTAACACCATGAGCAACAAGTATGAAGCCCCCAAGGAATAAGATGCCCATACTGATTCTTTACCGGTGCCTTTCTCTCAAGCACTCCTTAAACCTAAGGAGAAAAATTCAGCACTAAAAGGTGAGATTCTTGAACAACTTCAGCATGTTAAAATTAACCTCCCTCTTCTTCATGTCATAAAACAAGTTCCCAACTATGCTAAAGTCATTAAGGATCTATGCACACTCAAGAGGAGGCACAATGTGAAGAAGATGGCATTCTTGACGGAGCAAGCAAGTGCGAAAATTGATTGCAAGACACCACCCAAGTATAAAGATCCGGGCTGTCCAACGGTGGCTTGCCAAATTGGAAACAAATCTTGTGGCCAAGCATTGCTAGATTTGGGAGCTAGTGTGAACCTCATGCCACACTCCATTTACTTGCAACTCGGTCTAGGTGAGATCAAACTACCTCCGTGGCACTTCAACTAGCAGATCGATCGGAAAGAAAACCAAGAGGTATTGTGGAAGATGTTTTATTGCAAATTGACAAATTCTATTATCCCATTGACTTTTTGGTTTTAGATACCATTTCTACTGTGAATGCGGAGTCGAAAATTCCTTTGATACTTGGAAGACCATTCTTTGCCACCGCCAATGCCCTCATTAATTGTAGGAATGGCCTAATGACATTATCATTTGGAAATATAACTCTAGAGGTGAATGTTTTTCGAGTGTTAAGGCAGCCACATGAAGAGGATGAGTGTTTCGACACTTACATGATCGATGAGCTTATTATGGAGGATAAGTACATCAAGGATAATTCTAACTCTTTAAAATTCCTTCTTAATAATTTTGAGTTTGATGATTCTTCCATTTATCCCCATGCTATTAATGTTGTTGATGTTTTTGATAAGTCGCAGGGATTTATTAAGAAATCATGGTAACCATTTGTGAAGAAGTGTCGAGTTTGGCTGAAGACGTAAAACTTAGCACTCATGGAAGGTACCCCACAACATATCCTTTTTTTTCGTATTTCTTTTTCTTGTTTATTATTAGTATTTTGTTGTTTTCCAGTATACCTTCGTATTTCTTTTTTAGGGACAAAAATGTGCATCAGTTCAAATGATCGTGCACAATTTTCAGCTCATCGCACCTTTGGTTAAAAATGGAGTTTCCTTAACTTTTGCTTTCACATTGAGGACAATGATTATCTTAAGTTGGAGGTGGACTGATGCAGGTGGACTACCTAGAATGGGCCACGGGCTCAGATTGGGCCTCGGAACCCTAATCTGATTGAAAACGGGCCAACAAACAAAACTGAGGGCTTTCAATGTAGCGGGATTTTAGCCCAAAAAATGACGTTTAGGCCCTCAAATTGGCAGTTTACAGTTTTTTGAAAACTTTTTATTTTATTTAATTTAAATTCAGCCTTAATTTAATTTTCTTATTTTAGCTTCGACCTTGTAAATAAGGTTTTAAGGTTTCATAATCATTATTACTGTATTTGCATAATTTTGAATAAAACATCAGAGTTGTTTCTCTGTATTGTTTAGGGTTTTTTTCTTATGTTACCCCCTGTGAACTATCTGTTCGACTAGCCTGCAGAATAATCGTTATTCTGCCCGGCATCATGGAGGAAACACATTTCTTATTGCATACCATTGAATTGTTTGGTGTCATCTTCCCTTTTTCGTTTTAATTCGTTTGTTTTGTTTTCATACATTTTTTTGTTAGGATAATCTATTAAAAAAATTAATATATATATATATATATAGTTTGTTCTTAGCATGCTTTGTGTTAGCCTTAGAGTTAATTCACATGTCAATGATATGAGCCTAATTGAGATAGCATATAGTGTTTAGAAGAAACTAAATCTTGCTTTGGTTTGAGAATAAGTGTCAATCTTCATTTGGTTTGAAACTCTGGTTTGCGATAAGATTGCATGATTAGTCTAAAACATTTAGAGAAGTTTTATGTGCGATTGTTTTGTGAATACTTTTGCGATCTTGACAAGCTCTAGAACTTATTTGATAATCACTTGAGGCGAAATCTTAGAATGCACACTACTCAGGATATGATGTAGGCCATTTTTGGACTGTTTGAGCCATTCAAACTTACCTTTGCTATATTTATCGCTAGTCACATGTTTTAAAAAAAAAAAAATTGAGTCTTGTTTCTTTCGATAACCCATTTACTTACCTTTATGAGCCTAAATATATTTTATCATTACCTTTCTTTTAAGAGAACTTAGTTTATACACATTTATTGAGAAGTACTTAAGAGGAGAAAGGATGGAAATATGAAAAAAATTATTACTACCATAACCCAAGTACATTAAAAGAGATAAGTTGGGGGTTGTGGAAATGAGTAAAAAAATGAAAACGGAGGTGAATGGTTATGTGCCAAAATAAAATTTAAAAAAAAAGTGAATTATGGCAAAGAAAGAAGAAAAAAAAAGTGGTGATTTATTGAGAGAAATACTCGAAAAATGGTTGAAAGAGTTGGGTGTTGAAGTAAGGTTATCTAGTACTTAAAGAATTGTGTTTAAAATTAAGAGATTGAGTTCTTTTACTTGTTTAATCCTTCTCATTCCTTCTTGACCTTTACCTTAGCCTAACGTTACAAGCTTATTAAAGACCTATTGATCCAACGTAGTGTGATTTTTCTACAATAGTGGAGAGTGATTCGAAAGGTGAGCCTATAGAGTTTGATTTGTGATTGATGTCACTCAATTTAATATGTTTTTAGAGACCAAGACTTGTATTCATGAATGTTGTGCATAAAATCATCTGGGTGTTTGGATTAATGGCTTGTGGTAAGATGGATGTCAAGAGTCGATAACGATTTTAAGATTGATGTTTGGATTACTTTTGGACTTGGGTGATATTTAATGATTCTAAATAATGTGTGTTATATGCGATTTTTGAGACAAAAAGTTGAATTACTCTTGGATTAACGCTAACATTGCTTTATTTTGATTTCTACTATAGAATTCATTTCATATTGTCTTGTTTTTCGCTTGAATTGCTAGGGACTAGCAGTAAGCTAGTTGGGGGTTATGATAAGAGTCATAAAATGCACTCAATAGTACTTATTTGTTAGCATTTTAGGGTTGATCTAGGGTTGAATTACACATTTATACCTTAACAATTCTAAAGTGTCCTTCTTGAATCATTGATTTTTTTTAATCCATTTTCAGGTAAGTTGGATTTAAAAGAGACGGAAAAGCTATCGTTGCTTGAAGCACGAAGATTCGATGCATATCGGAGTGAAGGAGTGGTTGCAAAGGATAAAATGAAGAGAACCAATCTTTAAGAGTGTTCACCACGGCCTGGACCAGGGGTGCTGTAGCCTCCAGAAACTTAAGAAAGCCAGGACCAAGAGTGTGCGCCGCGGCCTCTAGCACCACAACCAACCATAACCACCATTGGCGTCGCGATCCCCTGTTTCCGCTTCAGACCTAATTATGGCGTTTTAATGATATTTTTGAGCCAAAAATTCCCCTAAACCTTATGAGCTATATATGAAACATTATGGAGGCTGAAAGAGGGGGCTGGAATTAGGAGAGCTACCATTATTCTTCTTCATCAAACATGAGCCAAATGTCCAGCTAATCTCAAAGCAAGGCAAAGGGATGAATCTCTAGGTGTACTTGTTCCTTATTTCCATTCCTGCTTCAGTTGTAAGGATTTATTGTTAAACATTGTTTATGATTTACTCTGATTAAGTAAAGATTAGAAGATTAACTCTTAATCCGGTGATTACATCTTTCTCCTCCATATAAGTTTAGTCAAACTCTGCTTATGTCAAGTTGTTTGGTGTGATTGATTCCGGTAGATTTATCTTATAGGTTTGTCCATTACTGCAGCATTGTTATTGAAATATATTTTCGTTTCTTGATAAATCTATAAGATAGGTCATGTATGCTTGAATCGAAATCAAGGAGTGATTTGTAGCAATTACATTAGAGTTTTAATGAGCTGTGATTGAATATTTACCGATTGCTTGTTTGGGACGTGAAACTAGCAATCGAGATAAAAACAATTTGAATCGAGATGGGAATAAGGCAACGAACTCAGGAAAGATTCCCGGAACCTTGTTATTTCTCTATTGAAATCTTCATTATATTTACACAACTCTCTCACATTATTTCGTTATCAAAACTCATATTCTCTCATTTGAATTTCATCGTTTTGTGTCAAGGTTTATATTTTATCTTGTAGTTCGCTTTTCCTGTGGGATCGACAGCTCAGCAATACACAATAACCGCGTGTTAGTTTGAGCGTAATCAAAGCATTGCAATGACCAAAAGGCATACATCGATAGGCAAATGTACCAAATGGACAAGTGAATGTCGTCTTTTCTTGGTCTTCCAGTGTGATCACAATTTGGTTATAGCCTGAATAACCATAAAAAAAAATAGTATTAAGAATGACCGGCTAACCTTTCAAGCATTGATCGATGAATGGTAGAGGAAAGTGGTCTTTGTGAGTTGCTGAGTTGAGTTTTCGATAGTTGATGCAAACTCGCCATCTGGTTTGGACAAGGGTCGAAACTAGCTTATTATCTTCGTTCTTAATGACAGTGACCTCGGATTTCTTTGGAACCACTTGTACTGGACTCACCCACTGCTATTCGAGATTGGGTAAATTACCCCATATCTATGAGCTTTAGTATCTTCTTTTTTATCAACTCCATCATAGGCTAGTTTAATCTTCGTTGTGCCTCTCTGGTAGGTTTCGATCCCTCTTCTAGCAATATTCGATGCATGCACATGGATGGGCTAATGAATTGTTTCATGTACCTCTTGTTAGATGAATGAAATTATTTCTTCATATAGTGTTTGTGTGCTCTATTGTTTATTTTGATATTTTTTAGATATTATGATTTATTATGCATTAAACAAGCAAATGAAAAATATGAGAAAAAAAAATTGTGAATCTAATTGAAGCTGACATGTATCTACAAGAATGGTTCTGAAACCGTCTGTATAGGTTAATGAGCTATATACTGATGGATAAAATCCGTCAGTAAAGGTACTTATACTGATAGTTTTTAAAACCGTAAGTAAAGGTACCTGTACCGACGATTTTTAAAACCGTAAGTAAAGGTAGTTGTACTAACGGTTTTTAAAATCGTAAATAAATGTATATATACCGATGGTTTTGAAAACCGTAAGTAAAGATACCTATACCGACGGTTTTGAAAATTGTAAGTAAAGCTCTTTTGTCTATACTGAAAGTCCAAAAAACCATCGGTATATCCCTATAGCTATGCTACTTTTTGCTACGTTTTTTAAAACTGCCGGTATAGCTAAAAAAGATCTATACCGATTTTTTTAGTTTTTAGCGACAGATTTTGACCATTAGTATGTATCAAATTTTTTGTAGTGCATGTAAGAAATAATCTACAAATCAAATATCCCCTAGAGTTCCCCTGAACACTTCATTAGGGGCTCTCTCTTACTCAAATATTAGGGTTTGCCCTAGTATCTTACTGAAGTGTTTGTGGGAACTCTTAGTGTCATTTGATATATACACTACTCATCTATATATTAACCATGTTCACCGTTTGGTGTAATTGTAGTTTCGATTTTTGGATTTCAAAATAGTTTTTGAAATACTTGTTGCTAAAACAACCGTGGATCTAAAAGTTATTTAGTATTAAGTAAAACAACTGTTAAAACAGTTTTTTTTTTACACAAATTCAATTTTTTAAAATTGTTTTTCAGTTTTTGATTATTCGTGTTTGGCTTAAGTTATGTTTCTTGAAACAAAAACCTTTTTAGAAACTTTACCAAACATTTTGTACAGATAATGAGATTGTCATGTATTCATGAAAAATATATTGCTGAAAGTTGTTGAAAAGTATTCATCATAAAGATTAAACATTTGTAAACTAAACGAAAATTCACTCTCACATCAAGAAAGCTAAGTTATGAAGTTTTCTTGTGAAAATAATTTAATTAAGTCTGATTCGTAAGTCCTGCTAGCTGGAAATATAATCAGTTAAAAGTTGTAAATTGAAAGTTGTAACTGATTCACAGGAGTAATTCGTAAGTCCTGTAGTTCATGCAAGTATATATGTTGCAACTGATTCACAGTAGTAATTTCTACCAAAGTAAAAAAATATAAATGTTCATTTTGGTAATCTATTTAGGTACATAGTTGAAATTGGTCATATGTAGACAGAACCCATCACGAAGGGAGAAGAACCATGAAAACTACAGCTTATTTAGGTGCCGTCTGGCTTACCTTCCAAAACAGTTTTAGCTTCCAAGGAACAGAAGGTCAAAGTATCAAATACCCAAAAAAAAAAGCATTATGAAAAATAGACTAGGAAATTGAATTTGTGTAAGATGCTGTAATTGCACTACTGAACTGTCAAAAACTCCTGACAGCTAATGGTTAGGCGCTGTTAAATTTGATGATGTAAAACTAACAACTTCTTGTCTCATTATGCTTAAAAAATATGCACATGATATTTCACACTAAAATGTGCAGAACCAACTAAGACTAAATTGGAATTGAAGGAAATTACTAGGATATCCTCTGCCACTCCGGTGCAACAAGATTTAACATGTGCTAGTTGTTCATTTGGGTGATCTATTAATAATATTCCTTAATTTTCCTAAATTATATCTCATCTACTCACCTCATTACCAAGAAGACAAAACATAGTCTTTGATAGTATCATAACATTCATTTCTTCATCATTCTTCCCCTATGAGACTATAGTCATCCTCTTCTTGCTTTAAGTTATAGTGTCATGGCCTAAAATTGGTAACACCAAAGAGATTAAAGGGAAAACAGAACGGAAACTAAATCTAAAAGGAACACACAAGATGATGATCAAATCAGCCAACTTCCCGACAGTATTCTAGGCACCATCTTATCATGTCTCACGATGAGAGAAGCAGTACGGACTTGTATTCTTTCAACTAGATGGAGGTACCTTTGGACTACATCTCTATCAAACCTCAACTTCGATTCAGATAACATGTTGAACAGTAATGAGTTTTATGATAACAATTATACCTATTTTCACAACAATATGTTCCAGAGACTATTAATTTCCTGCAAAAGAATGCTATCCTTTTTGAATTCTATAGGTCAGTTCTTTCTACATCTTAACTCAGAGGCTTGCTTCACTTTTCGCCGCAATAATTATGGTTCTCATCTTGATCAATGGATCAGTCACGCCATTCAAAGGGGAGTAGAAGAATTTGATCTTAATTTGTTCCAAGAAAATTGTTTTTGTGCTTTGGATGATGATGATGATTTTTTATGATTTTCCTTGTGATGATCTTCTTCTTGACGATGGGAGTGTGAGAGGCCTAAGGAACACATCCTTAAAGTATTTGCGTTTGGTAAATTGCAACCTGGCCCCGAAAAGCTCTAATTTCCTAGGTTTCAGCACCATCACAACTCTTGATCTCATGTTGGTAGATTTGGTATCTCATACTTGTTTGCAGAATTTATTATCTAATTGTTGCCTCCTCAAGTGGTTTTCTTTATATGAATGTTATAACATACATCACTTAAAGATTGAGCATCCTTCGTGCCGTCATCTGAAGTACCTAAATGTGTATGGCTGCAATGAACTCGAAGTGAAAGAAATAAATGGAATTGATCTTGAAACATGGGAATACAAGGGTTACTTAATAAATTTCACGTTCGAGAGGCTGACAAATCTAAAATCTGTATTCACCCATGTTGTTCATCACAGAATCAGTGATGGAGTAATTTGGCCTCTTTCTAGGCTTCCTGTCGACCTCCCCCACCTTGAGACTTTGTTTCTAAGCTGCACATGTTACTTGGAGGTAGGTTGATGGGCACCATGGTGGACCAAGTCTTAAGGATCTATTGCAAGTTCTAAATGGGCCAATCACAAGGTCAAGAGCTAAGAAGATCAAGGAAGCAATGCAAGGATTGGTGCAATCCACTTCGGTCGAGTTTGAAAATTTATCGAGCAAGACCCTAACATTCAAGATACGCTTGAAAGAAGAAGAACCAGCTTTAATCCATGTGATACAAGCTATAGAGGGGGGTGGCATAGCCTAATGGTTTTGTGTAGACTTTTTATTTCATTAAGTATAGGCATGTGGGCCTATTTTATATTTCTATGGTTGTAGGCGTTTGGGCCTATTTAATTCATTAAGTGGACTTCTTTTATTAGCTATAGGCGTGTAGTTTAGGATGTTTTTGGCTTGAAGATGTTTAGCCCATGTCTTTTAATTGATGTAGGCCTAATTCGGCCCTTGCTGTTTGTGACTGAATCTATATTAAAAAAAAGGCAGTGTATTCAAAGGTTGATGCATAGTTATTAAAAAAAAAAATCAGAATTGGCTGTTTGATATACTTTGCAATCCGAAAATTGAAGTGATTTGGTGTTGATTGATATTTATCTTCAAATGGGTTGAATATATCATCTTTAGTATCTTGTTTCCTAATTGCTCTTTTCTTTGTACAAATTCATTGAGATCTATGTCATTTTTTTTTTCCTTTCTTGTTTCTTGAATCTATTGTCGGTTGGAATAATACAAGGTTGTGTCTTGATTTAGTTCAACTAGTTCTTAAAGAACTTGAAAGGGAAAATATGTGAGGTAAACAGCAAGAGTGGGTGAGAATAGTATTGGAAAAGGCCAAAAGAGTGAAACACGAGTGGAGTGACAATAGTTGAGCGTAAACACGTAAGAGAGTGTGTAAGGTTTTATCACTAACATTCTTGTTTTGTAATGCTTTAAAAATGTCTCATAAGAGTGACTCAACACCTAAAGAGGAGGTGGATAATTCATTCTTTGTGTTGTAGGCCATGCAACAACAGTTTGAACGGTTGAATTTGGTGTTTGGGGAGGTGAGGATAGGATGGATCAGCAAGAGGTAGTGATTAGAAATTTGCAAGGTGGACGACATAGGAGGAGACACGAGCCTAGCATTGAAAATGAGTATGAGAACAAAAAATATGATTAGGATGAGGAAGACATAGCATCTAAATTTGGAATGGGTGGAATGGGCAGACCTAGAGGAGGTAGGCATGGAAGAGGACCTAGGAGAAATCCAAGGGGTTGAGATGGGGTAGATAGGAACCTTGGGAGCATCAAAATGAAAATACCATCTTCCCAAGGTAGGAATGACCCTGAAGTCTATTTAGAGTGGGAGAAGAAAATAGAGTTTATTTTTTATTGTCATAATTATTCAGAGGAGAAAAAGGTGAAGTTGGCGGTAATTGAATCCATTGATTATGCAATTATTTGGTGGGATCAATTAGTGACCAATAGGAGGAGGAATCATGAGAGACCTGTAGAAACATGGGGTGAGTTGAAAGCTCTCATGAGGCGGAGATTTGTACCTAACCACTACTATAGAGACCTCCACCAAAAATTACAAAACATTACACAAGGGTCTAGGAGTGTAAAGGATTACCATAAGGAGATGGAGGTGGCTATGATTCGGGCTAATGTAGAGGAGGATCGGGAGGCCACAATGGCCATATTTTTAAATGGTTTGAATAAGGACATAGCCAACGGAGGTGGCTATGATTCAAGCTAATGTAGAGGAGGATCGGGAGGCCACAATGTCCAGATTTTTATGTGGTTTGAATAGGGACATAGCCAATGTAGTTGAGTTGTAGGATTATGTGGGCATTATTTGGAGGTAGAATACATGGTGCACATGGCTATGAAGGTGGAGAGGCAGTTAAAGAGAAAGGGGGCAGCAAGGTATACCTCAGTTTCTAGCACTCCTTGGAAACCAAAGTGGGATAGAAATGATCGAGTTGTAGCAAAGGGGAAGGCTAAACCACCTAAGGGAAAAGATGAGGGAACTAGCAAGAACAAACCCAAGGTAGATTTCCAACCTTCAAGGAATAAAGATATTAAATGTTTTAAATGTTTGGGTTCAGGGCATATCACATCTCAATGTCCAAACAAACGGGTGATGGTTATGCGTGACACTAGGGAGGTGATGACTGAGAGTGAGGATGATAGTAATGAGATGCCCGAGTTGGTCGATGCTAGTTATGATGATGGAGCGGAATACCTCGTAGAAGGTGAGTCTTTTATTACCAAGCGTGCTCTCAATACACAAATTAAGGTAGATGATATGGAGCAGCAGAGAGAGAACATATTTCATACTAGATGTTATGTAAACAACAAGGTGTGTAGTATGATTATAGATGGGGGAAGTTGCACTAATGTAGCTAGTACCACCCTAGTTGAGAAGTTGAGCTTACCTTTACTAAAGCATCCTAGACCTTATAAGTTGTAATGGTTGAATGAATGTAGGGAGGTCAAGGTCAATAAGCAGGTTTTGGTGGCTTTTACTATTGGGAGGTATAGTGATGAGGTGCTTTGTGATGTAATTCCTATGCATGCTGGCCATATTTTGTTGAGGAGACCGTGGCAGTATGATAGGAGGGCGATTCATGACGGGTTTAGGAATAGGTACAGTGATGTGCAAATTTTAAATGCTCGCAAGTGCACGAATCACAAATATTATTTCGAAGAGTTTACTCTTGAGGTCGATCTCTCGAGGAATTGCAGTGGTTTAAATCCTAAACTACTTTTTTAAAATTACTAAAACAAAATCTAAAATTAAACCCTAATCACTCTAATTAAAAGATTGGTGAAGAGAAAATTAAAATAAAAACAATTAAGTAAATTAAACAAAACAAATTATGAAGAGATGAGTATAATCAGTGAGAACAATTGGGAGTTTAGCTCGCTATCCAATCATGAATTGGAACATTTGGTGAATATAAAGAATTAATCAACATCCAAGATTATTGGTATTTCCACTAAGACTAGAGAATGTCATTGATCGTGTTTATTCTCAATTTATAACTAATTAATTAAATCCCATGGATTGTGTTCATCAATTAATTAGTTAAATTAAGTATAAGGAAAACGTAACCACCTAAATCATAATTTAATTTCAATCTTGATTTAAATTCCTATTCAAGAAAGCTTAATTAGGTCTAGATGATTTGGCCTCAACCTAATCTCAAATATTAACCTTAACTATCAATAATAAATGGCCAATCCACAACCAATAATCAAAGGTATGAAGGATATTGAATAAGAAATAATCTAGAAAATTTCATAAAACTAAATCGACCAAAATATCCAAAACAATCAAGGCAGCTAAGCAAAACGCCCAACAATGCATTCAGCCGCTCATGTTTAAATCCCAATCATATAATTCAAATACTAGGGTTACAAGCATGTTGAAGGACAAAAGGAGCAAAGATAGAATTTCTTCCCGAATTACAAGATGAATCCTCAAAGTCTTGAAGCGATTGATTGTTGTCTTCAATCTCTTGATAAGCCATCTTGATGAAAGAAACCGTCTCCACTTTCAATCTCCCAAAACTCCTCTTGATAATATCTATCCAAGAATTGCCGTCGTCTCCCCTGGTCTCTAAGTCTAAAATTCATATATATAGCTGTATGGAGATAGCTTTGTAGATAGAAAAGTAGCCCTAGGGTTTCTATTTAGGTTGTGTGCTTCTGCTACTTTCCAGGCCCGATTCTGCTACTGTCTAGGTTGTGTGTTTATTGCTGTCCAAAACTGGTCTGGTTGTGCTACTGTCCAGCCCATGCAAATCCCAAATCCTTCACTTCTGCCACGCTGAAATCACGCACAGACTGACCTTTGTCTACTAAAATTTCCATAACTTTCTCTAAAAAAATCATATTTATGAGCCGTAAAATTCTCTAGAAAATAGACATTCGGATCTTTCTAAGAATATATGGCTCATCTCCTAGTTCTTTCTAAATAAATATAGTTTAATCCACAAAATTAACTGATCTGTATGGGCAATTCTGGAAATTTAGTGAAACTTATTTCCAAGTGCTTGTGAACCTATAAAACAACGAAAAACAACTCAAAGTAACAAATTCCTAAGCTAAACATATAAATAAATACTTTAAAAACATACAAAATACTAGGACAAATATTCGTTTGCTCCTTTAACTCCAAAACAGGTCTATGAGAACCAACAGAAGCTGAAAAGTGAGATTGAGCCAAAAAGAAAGGGTGAGGCCGAAACACAAGAAAGAAAAATGAGAGTAAAGAAAAATGAGGGTGAGGCCGAAACCAACTTTGGTTGAGAATAAAGATAGGGTGAAAAAAAAATAGAGAAATGGCTGAGAATAAAGAAAAGAGAGTGGAGCCACGAGAGAAAAAAGAAAGAGAACCTGTAAAGAGAAAAGGAAAGGCAAAGATGTGTTTTTATGCAAATTAAACTAAGGTTAAGAGGGCCTTCTTAGCATACCAGCCTATAATTTTTCTTGTTTACAAAGAATCTTATCGTAATCTTGATGAAACTAACCAATCTCTTCCTAGTTTGGTTGTTTCTTTGTTGCAGGGGTTCGAGGACGTATTTCTGGAGGAGATGCTGAGTGAGTTGCCGCCCACTAGAGGCATTGAGCATCAAATTGATTTCATACTTGGAGCAGTTATTCCAAACCGACCAGCCTATAGGAGTAATCCGGAGGAGACAAATGAGCTTTAAAGGCAAGTTGAAGATTTGATGAGCAAGAGGTACGTGAGGGAGAGCATAAGCCCATGTGCAGTACCAATGCTACTACTGCCAAAGAATGATGGGACTTGGAGGATGTGCGTTGATTACAGAGCGGTCAACAATATTACAGTAAAGTATCGTCATCCCATTCCTAGATTAGATGATATTCTTGATGAATTGCATGGCTTATGTATTTTCAGTAAAATAGATCTTAAAAGCGGCAACCATCAAATTAGAATGAAGGAATGAGATGAATTAAAAACTGCTTTAAGACTAAATATGGACTTTATGAATGGCTGGTTATGCCATTTAGACTTACAAATGTGCCTAGTACTTTTATGAGATTAATGAACCATATATTACATGCGTTCATAGGTAAATTTGAAGTCGTATACTTTGATGATATCCTAGTGTACAACAAGAACTTAGATGAACATATTGAGCATTTAAGATGTGTGTTCGATGTGAAAAGTTGTATGCTAATTTTAAGAAATGTACCTTCTGCATGGAAAATGTTGTTTGTCTTGGTTATGGTGTTAGTAGAAAAGGTATTGAGGTGGATGAAGAGAAAGTCAAGGCCATCAAAAAGTGGCCAACGCCTAAAGGCATCACTGAGGTAAGAAGCTTTCATGGTTTAGCTAGCTTTTATAGGTGTTTTGTTAAGAATTTTAGCACCATTTCTACACCACTCACTGAAATAATTAAAAAGAATGTTGGATTTCATTGGTGGATTGATCAAGCAAATGCATTTGCTACTATTAAAGAAAGGTTATGCTCTGCACCTATGTTAGCATTACTTGACTTTAACAAAACTTTTGAGATTGAATATGATGCCTTAGGAATAGGAATTGGAGCCATTTTGATGCAGGATAGGCGGCCCATAGCCTTCTTCAGTGAGAAGCTATGTGGGGCAGCCCTGAATTACCCCACTTATGACAAAGAACATTATGCTCTTGTTCGTGCTCTAGAGACATGCCAGCACTACCATTGGCCTAAGGAGTTTGTGATCCACACCGATCATGAATCATTGAAGCATCTCAAGGGTCAAGGTAAATTAAATAAGAGATATGCTAGATGGATGGAATATATCGAGATTTTTCCTTATGTCATCCACTACAAGCAAGGAAGGCTGTTTCTGAAGTCAATTCATGAGAGGGTACGGCTTCAAATTGCGCAGAAGAATGAAAAGTTTGCTTCCCAAGCCAATAAAGAGCGAAGGCGTGTCATCTTTGAACCAGGAGATTGGGTTTGGGTTCATATGCGCAAAGAAAGATTCCCAGCACATAGAATGACTAAATTGCATCCTCGAGGAGATGGACCTTTCCAAATCCTTGAGAAAATTAATGATAATGCTTATAAAGTGCATCTTCCAAGTGAGTATAATATCTCTGCTACTTTCAATGTTTCTGATCTTTCTCCCTTTGATGCAGGTGACGATTCAAGGTCGAATCATTTTGAGGAGAGGGGGAATGATGGGCACCATGGTGAACCTAGTCTTAAGGATCCATTGCAAGTTCTAGATGGTCCAATCACAAGGTCAAGAGCTACGAAGATCAAGGTAGCAATGCAAGGATTGGTGCAATCCACTTGAGCCGAGTTTGCAAATTTATCGAGCAAGACCCCAACATTCAAGATGGGCTTGAAAGAAGAAGAACCAGCTTTAATCCATAAGCTACAGAGGGTGGCGGCATAGCTTAGTGGTTTTTTGTACACTTTTTATTTCATTAAGTATAGGTATGTGGGCCTATTTTATATTTCTATGGTTGTAGGCATTTGGGCCTATTTAATTCATTAAGTAGACTTCTTTTACTAGCTATAGGCATGTAGTTTAGGATGTTTTCAGCTTGAAGATGTTTAGCCCATGTCTTTTAATTGATGTAGGCCTTATTCGGCCCTAAGGTTTCATAGAGGAGTACAAAAACACTTGTAGCCGAATTTTGAGAGTAAGTTCAACGTGAATGAGGTTTTCTTCATAGAGAACTTTCAGTTTTCTCTACTTGTTCTTGATTGAACTAAGAACTTATCAAAGGCAAATCTTTTGTGGCGTTCTCACCAAATCTAAGTTCTTGAAACAAGATTTCAACAAGTCTAGATTATCTTGACTTGATTCTTGGTTTTCTTGTGTAAGTTTCAATTTGATTGTGGGTTCAAGGGATTTCCATACCACAGGTTCACATCATAGGCGATATTTCTCATTTCACATAATTGTTTCCTATTTTTCTTATTTAAATAAAAAAAATTGCTTCACTTGTTTGAACTGTGCTACTTCTATTTTTCATCAATGTTTCAGTCTAGGGTCATGCCAAAGAGGTTACCTACATTTCCTAATCTTAAACATTTAGTGATTCTGGAAGTTGCTACATATCAACGCGACTTTTTATGGATAGCAAATGTTCTTGGGGCATCTCCTATGATGCAAAAATTAGAATTGCATGTAAGCTTCTTATGGGATTTATTTGTCATTGTTGTTCATGCCATGAATATGAGTAGTGAATCTATTTGATCCTTAACTAAAATCATGTTTGAAATGCATTGTTACAGCTAAGAACCTATGCTTATGATGAAGAACCAAGACAAATAAACAGGCCTCCAAGCAGCCTCTATGATCAGCTCAAGGAAATTGTGATTACAGGGGCACAAGGTTGCCTGAGTGAGATTGAGGTTGCAGTCTATCTGCTAAACAATGCGATAGCACTTGCAAAGATAAAGATTGATCCACGTAGCATATATTACATGGGAGATCAGAAATGGAAAGTTTTAGAAGCTTGAAGCAGATGGATCACAATTGGAAGGCAGAAGGTCTTGGATCATCTTACAGCAGAAGCTAGTCTCGTGATGGAATTGTTGATTCTGTAACTTTTCATTGGTAAACCAACTATTTTAGGATCTTCTATCCTTTTCTCAGCTCTAAATCTAAAAATATTCTTGCTTAGACCTACTCCA
The DNA here is from genome assembly GCA_023935145.1 of Bretschneidera sinensis. Taxonomy (NCBI): domain Eukaryota; kingdom Viridiplantae; phylum Streptophyta; class Magnoliopsida; order Brassicales; family Akaniaceae; genus Bretschneidera; species Bretschneidera sinensis. The sequence goes on along the minus strand of CM043705.1, from coordinate 56,074,273 downwards.
TTTGATTTTATTGGATCAAAGGTACTTTTCACCGTTAGTTAGATAGAGAGAGAAAAAAAAAAGAGTTTCTCCTACCTTTGTCTTCGTCTAACCATGGAGAGTACCTCTCATCTAGGTCTATGCAAGAATTTTTCCTCAATCTAATGGAACATAGCATGAAAACAAGAAAAATCTCTCATGAAGAGACAGTGTATACAATAAATAAAAAGCACTACATAATGTCACAATGTATAGTGAGAACAAATATTTGTTCAAAGATCTAATGCAAAATGTGGTGAGGGAAAGAAATATAGCCTGCTAAGGTTAAGAATGGTTTTACGTGTCAGGTGCCAGCCAGAGTTCCCTTAAACACTTCAGTAGGGTAGAATTACTCTCAAGTTAAGGGGTATGGGTCTTAGAAGAGCCCACAATGAAGTGGTCAATGGAACTCCAGGGGACAGCTAACCCTTTCTTGTTTTGCAGGTTATACTTATTTTAGGCTATATAAGCAACTATCAAACTACTCATACTTATATAATGAAGGTTATAGTTCACGCCCGTGGCATGTTGCCAAGGAATTTTAGGTATCTTTCCAGTAAAGGACCATTAGAAATGAGGGAGGTCTATAGGTGGAAAATTTATCGAAATCGAACCTTGTCAATATTGTGGGAAAGATGAAAGATAAAAAAAAAATTTCAAGGCAAGCCACAGCGGGGTCTCCACACCAACCAATTCTTTAGTTCTTTTTTCTTTTTTGCTAAATAAATAAACATTGTGAAGGAGAGGGTGTGTGAGTGTCTCTACACCTGGGTTAGAGATGTGTGGTTTCTCTAGTTCACACCATAACCGACACATATCGTAAATAGCCCCAAATAATGAAACACTTCACCGGTTTTCTTGTCCTGAAAAATTTATCAGAATTATTTCCATAATATGTTGAATTTCAGTCCTCCCAAGGGATGGCTAGGTCAGTTTACTTACCATAATATTTGTAACTTTTCTTAGGAAACTAAAGAATTAGTAATGTGCATGCCATGTTAATAGCAAGGATGAAGAATTGATTCCAAAAGTTGAGATTTCCACTTAAATAGTATAAAAAAAATATATCCAATAAAAAATTGTAAAAAAAATATGGCAATGCTTGGGTGGCATGCCTTGAATTAATTCAAGTAATAACATTGTATTGACAATCAACAACGCTGACAATTGATTCGTTATGACCAAGCCAACAATTTCGGTTATTTGTGAAGTGTCCAGGACTTATTCTCCAAAAGTGTTACCACAATCTGTTCGGAAATCATAGGGTAGTCTTATTGCCATTACACTGTCGATATAAGATATGAGTTATCACATTATCCCTCATAGAGTATAACAGGAAGATAGGTTCTTTGAGCATCAATCCGGAGAAGCTAGTGGAATTATGGGTACTCAGTAACTTTTTGATTAAACTCCTTGTTTAAGACAATGATAATTTCCACATTGCTCATAAAAAACTAAAGGCATCAGAACACGAAGAAACCATAACTCCTTGTTTGGATTGAAGATGGACCACAATTGTAAGGCACAAGGTCTTGGATCATCTTACAACAGAAGCTGGTCGATCCCCTGTTGGAATTATTGATCCTGTAACTTACCATTGGTAAACAAACTTTTTTTACATACTTTCTCTGCTCGCAAGCTGATATAAAATAGCATGAACTAAACTCAATAAAATGACAGTGTTACAATAAATAAAAAGGAGTACATAATGTATAATAAAAATATATACTGCAATAATTCAAAGCTCTAAAATGCAAAATGTGGTGAGGTATGAAATTTAAAAAGCATATCCTGTTAAGGTGAAGACTGATAAGATTATTCACTTACTGACTTTAGGTGTCATGTGCCAGCCAGAATTCCCCCAAACCCTTCAGTAAGGCAGGGTTACCCTCAAGTTAAGAGCCCACAATAAAGTGGTCAAGGGAACTCCAGGGGATAGCTGACTCTTTCTTGTTTACAGGTTATACTTGTTTTAGGATATATAAACAACAAACAAACTACTCGTACTTATATAGTGATGCAGGAGAATCCGAGTCAGATGATGCTGAGTTGTCAGATGGCAAGTGGGCTACCTAAACCGGTTTACATCATTTAGCGGACCACAGGCTCGGATTGGGCCCCGAAGACATTAGTTTGATTGGAAACGAGTTTTCGGGAAAAAGTTAGTATTAAATACTAAGCCTTATCGTTTTTAAGCCAAAAAACGAAGTTTAGACCTTCAAATTGGCAGTTTTTAGTTTTTAGGAAACTTTTTATTTTAGTTATTTTAATTTCAGCCTTAATTTTATTTCCTATTTTGTTTCGACCTTATAAATAAGGTCTTAGGGTTTTGTAATATTATATTTGTATTTTTGGAATAAATTAAAATAAAGCATCAGAGTAGTTTCTCTGTATTGTTTTAGGGTTTTTCTTGTGTTACTCCCTGTGAACTATCTGTTCGACTAGCCTGCAGAATAATCGTTATTCTTCCAGGCTTCAGTTGGTATCAGAGCTTCAACATCTTCCTGGGGTGAGATTTCATCAGTTTCCATGGCTGGTGATCATGGTCGTGGTCGTCGCGGGCAGGTTCCGAATGAGGAAGCCCCACGCCGTGGTCGTGGTCGTCGCGGGTAGGTTCCGAACGAGGAAGCCCCATGTTGTGATCGAAACGTTCAGGATGCGATGATTGAGGATTTACAGCGGCAGGTTGCAAAGTTAACCCAGCATCTAACGACGCAGAATTTTGGTGATCGTGAGATGAAAGATCCCGATTTCGATTCCGATTCCAGTTTTGAAAACCCGTATTACAATCTTACTCGATTTAGGGAACACCATGGTCGAGAGGATCGTTATGGAGATCTCGGTTTCAGAGTGGATTTGCCGCTGTTAACAGAGTTTTCTGACCTGATACCAGAGGATCTTCCTCTTGGGTTGCCGCCTGAGGTCTTTAATGTGAAACACTTGAGTCCTTATTTTGGGGATTTCGATGTGGCTATTGTGAACTCGAGGATGATTTCTTTCCAACCTGGGGTGACTGATGCAGCAGGATTCGAGTCAGATGATGCTGAGTTGTCAGATGGCAAATGGGCTACCTAAACCGGTTTACATCGTTTAGCGGGCCATGGGCTCGGATTGGGCCCCGAAGACCCTAGTCTGATTGGAAACAAGTTTTCTGGAAAAAAGTTAATATTTTATACTATGCCTTATCGTTTTTAAGCCAAAAAACGAAGTTTAGACCTTCAAATTGGCAGTTTTTAGTTTTTAGAAAACTTTTTATTTTAGTTATTTTAATTTTAACCTTAATTTTATTTTCCTATTTTGTTTCGACCTTATAAATAAGGTCTTAGGGTTTCGTAATGTTATATTTGTATTTTTAGAATAAATTAAAATAAAACATCAGAATAGTTTCTCTGTATTGTTTTAGGGTTTTTCTTGTGTTACTCCCTGTGAACTATCTGTTCGACTAGTCTGCAGAATAATCGTTATTCTGCCCGGTGTTAGTTGGTATCAAAGCTTCAACATCTTCTTGGGGTGAGATTTCATCAGTTTCCAGGGCTGGTGATCGTGGTCGTGGTCGTCGCGGGTAGGTTCCGAACGAGGAAGCCCCATGTTGTGATCGAAACAATCAGGTTGTGATGATTGAGGATTTACAGCGGCAGGTTACAAAGTTAACCCAGCGTCTAACGGCGCAGAATTTCGGTGATCGTGAGATGAAAGATCACGATTCCGATTTCGATTCCACTTTTGAAAACCCGTATTACAATCTTACTCGATTCAGGGAACACCGTGGTCGGGAGGATCGTTATAGAGATCTCGGTTTCAGAGTGGATTTTCCGCTGTTAGCAGAGTTTTCTGACCTGATACCAGAGGATCTTCCTCCTGGGTTGCCGCCTGAGGTCTTTAATGTGAAACACTTGAGTCCTTGTTTTGGGGATTCCGATGTGGCTATTGTGAACTCGAGGATGATTTCTTTCCAACCTGGGGTGACTGATGCAGGAGGATCCGAGTCAGATGATGCTGAGTTGTCAGATGGCAAGTGGGCTACCTAAACCGGTTTACATCGTTTAGCAGGCCACGGACTCTGATTGGGCCCCGAAGACCCTAGTCTGATTGAAAACGAGTTTTTGGGAAAACATTAGTATTTTATACTAAGCCTTATCATTTTTAAGCCAAAAAACGAAGTTTATACCTTCAAATTGGTAGTTTTTAGTTTTTAGAAAACTTTTTATTTTAGTTATTTTAATTTCAGCCTTAATTTTATTTTCCTATTTTGTTTCGACCTTATAAATAAGGTCTTAGGGTTTCGTAATATTATATTTGTATTTTTGGAATAAATTAAAATAAAGCATCAGAGTAGTTTCTTTGTATTGTTTTAGGGTTTTTCTTGTGTTACTCCCTGTGAACTAGCCTGCAGAATAATCGTTATTCTGCCCGGCATCATATAGTGAAGATTATAGTGAACGATTTGAGACCTGTTAATCATACGAATTGTAAACAGAAAGAAAACAAGACACGATATACCTAGGTTCACCCCAGAATAGGGCTACGTCCTGTCAGAAGTTTCACATATATGAACCTCACAAATCTTTCGTTACAATGTGTGCTCAGTACATAGAGAGTATTTATAAGCAACTTGAGACGCCCTAATTAGGGTTTCTGCCCTGCTGCAAAACCACGGCTATTTAGGAGCCCAAGCCCAAACCACCAAGCAAAAAACCAGACCCAACTCATGTACAGGGTCTAAAAGTTTCGGGGGCGCTGCCCCCTAACCCCCGTTCGCTCTTCGAGGAGTCGTCGGGGGCTCTACAGATCTGGACCCATTGAAGTGTGCACCAACTCTAACATATAGTTCACTCATCCCACTGTATGTTGTCAAGGAATTTTAGGCATCTTTTCAATAGGGGACCATTATGAATGAGAGAAATCTAAATGTGGGAAATTTATCGAAATCGAACCTAGTTAGTATTGTGGGAAAGATGAAAGATAGATTAAATTTTTGACGCAAGTGGTAGTGAGGCCTCCACACGCGATGGACAAACGATAGGTGCAATGAGGGAGAATGGATGTTAGGTATGATGACTCAAGTTTTGGAGAAACTAGGGCCCATTGTATGATGGTGGAGACCATGTGAAACCAAAAGCTTAAGCCAATGAGTTTTTGTTTCACCACCGGTACCATATATATAAATTTCCTTCCCTAATTCAATTTTTTTTCATATGGGATTGGTATTTCACGTCTCTTTAGTTGCATATGACTATTCCCAATAATCTCCCCTCACAATTAAGTCTTCATCGCTCTATCTCGCCATCATGCCTATACCACTTCAAACTCGCACTATAGTCCAATAAGCACACTTGAAAAGTCATTTGTTCTCCTATCGACTCACATGTGAATATTCCCAACAATCTACACCTCACGTGTGAGTCTCCATTGCTCTATCTCGCCATCATGCCAATACTACTCCAAACTTGTACTATAATCTAATAGGCACACCTGGAAAGTCACTTGTTCTCTTGTCTGGGTCAATGAGCTTTTTTTTATAAACTTCACCTTGCGAACCGCACAAATTTCATCATGCGAGCACCACCCGCTTGTCACATAAGTCACCTTGTGTGCGCCAACAAGTCAGTCCAACTGTCCTTATTGTTCGGCTATACCACTTGTTAAGGTCATGAGTATTTCACACACGAGAGTTCATACGAACATTGGCTTGATAGACGTAGATTAGTACCAATATGACTCAAAAGCTTATACTAATGAGTCTTAAGTCCAAACCATGTATATAAGTCACACTCTTATTTTTTATTTCTTTCAGATGTGAGATACCTCACATGTAAATATCCTAACAATGGCATTGTGGCTAGTGACCTCAATGTTCTTCTTTTCTTTCATCTTGCTTGCAAATCATAGGTTATGGCCAACATTCATTTTTCATGACAGATTTCCCTCCATCTTGAACATAACAAAACAAAAGGCATTGTAAATAATTGTAAAGGAGGAACTCACTCTACAATATGGGATTAGTAATCCAATATCAGGCTAATCAAATTTAAACAAAGAAAATTTCCTTAATTTTTCGATGTGGGATAAAGGACTAAGAGTAACACCAGACAAAAAATGATCATTTTATAATCTAAATTTCCAACAAAAACTATTTTAATTTTGAATTAGACTTAATAAATTTGAAATTCAAATGGACAACAAAAGTCGTCAGTTTAAAACAAACTTAAAATCTATGTATTTAAGGAGATGTCATAATTGCAAGAAGCTACTTTATAAATTCTTTGCATTCTATACAACAACCCATCACTGTTGTTGAAAATAAGAATTGAAAAGAAATTCTTTGTCTTATTGATTGAATGAAAAGAATACAATTGACTCAATATATAGACTTATGAATACTAGGTCTAATAGGACTAGGACACAACAATAAGATAAGATAAATATGATCTAAGCCTACTATGACACATTAGGAATCCTATTAGGATTCTCAACACTCCCCCTCAAGTTGGAGTATAGATATCATATGTACCCAACTTGTTACATATAAATCTAATTCGAGAACCATCCAATGGTTTAGTATATAAATCTGCTAACTGATTTGTCGACTTCACATGTCTAGTACTAATCACATTTTGTAGAAGCTTTTCTCAAACAACATGATAATCAAATTCAATATGTTTAGTTCTATCATGAAACATTGGATTATCTGCAATATGAGTAGTTGTTTGATTATCACACACCAAACTCATAGGACTTGATTGGTTAACCCCAGGTTCTGCAAACAATTGCTTTAGCCAAACCATCTCACAAGTACTATATGTCATTGATCTATATTTCCATGATATTAAATTACCACCAATAAATACACAATATCCAATAGTGAACCTTATATCAGACGAAGATTCCGCCCTATCTGCATTAGTATAACCTTCAATTTGAGCATGACCGTGATTTTGATAAAGTAAACAACGACCAGGAGCACTCTTAAGATATCTCAAAATTTGAATAACAACATCCCAATGACTAGTTCGTGGAGCATCGAAAAATTGACTAACCACACTTATTGCAAATGAAATATTAGGCCTAGTAACAGTTAAATAATTCAATTTTCCAACCAAACGCCTATATTGCCTTGCATCAGATAATAAATCACCTTGATCAACTGCAAGTTTTGTATTGGGATCCACTGGACTATCTATAGGCTTACACCCTAACATTCCAGTATCAGTCAACAAATCAAGAACATATTTACACTGAGATAAAGAAACACCATGATGAGATCTAACAACCTCAATACCCAAGAAGTATCTCAATTCCCCTAAATCTTTTTTTCTGAAATTTAGTACTCAAGAATTATTTCAGCTCTAGAATTCCTTCTTTGTCATCTCTTGTGATCACAATATCATCCACATATACAATCAACAATATCCTACCTACCTCACTGTGTTTATAAAATACAGAATGATCTACACCATATCTGCTGAGGCAAAAATTAATTACTGTTTCACCGAACTGACCAAACCACACTCGAGGAGATTGTTTGAAGCCGTGTAGAGATTTCTTTAATTGACATACTAACCCAAACTCCCCCTGAGAAACAAATCCAGGTGGTTGATCCATGTATACTTCTTCTTGAAAATCAACATTTAGAAGCACATTTTTAACATCCAATTGACGTAGAGGCCAATTAAAAGTAATTGCTAGTGAGATAAACACATGAACAAACGTAATCTTCGCCACTAGAGAGAATGTCTTAGCACAATCAATACCATATACATGTGTATACCCTTTTGCTATTAGGTGAGCTTTTAATTTGTCAATAGTCCCATCAAAATGAACCTTTACAGTATATACCTAGCGACAACCAACAACAAATTTCCCAGATAGAAGAGGAACCAAGTCTCATGTATCATTAGTACTCCAGGCATGTATCTCTTCATCCATAGTAGTTTTCTATCCAGAATGACACATCTTTTGTAATACACTTAGGAATAGAGACAGAAGAGATCAAAGCAACAAATGAAGCAAATGAATGAGATAAGTGATAATAAGACACAAAATTAGTAATCGGATGAGCAGTACATAACTGTTTTCCTTTACGAAGAGCAATAAAACGATCATCCTCAAATAATGAATGAGGTTCGAGATCTGTCAACAAGGGAACAATTAGTGGAGCAATAGAGGCAAGGTTTCAGACAACGGGAGTAAACTTGCAACGAAGGCGCAGATGATGAAATGACTAATGGAGGAGGATCTAACAGTGTAAGGGGCATGGAAACAGATAATGGAAAAGGAAATGAATCAGCTAGATCTGAGATAGAATTAGACTCAGAGTAATACGAATAGACTCAAAGAATGTAACACTGGTGCAAACAAAGTGGCTTTGTAGTGAGGGACTATAACACCGATAACCTTTCTGTGTACTAGAATAGCCTAAGAAAATACATGTTATAGAGCAAGGATCGTGTTTGTAAACTCCTGGATGGAGTTGGTGAACAAAACAAACAAATCTAAACAAACAAAGAGGTGAAAGGTAACATCTCTAAGAATGAGCACAGAGTGGGGGGTTTGGCCATCAAGTGTAGAGAATGACATATGGTTGATTAAGTGACATGCAATCATAACAGCTTCATTCCAAAACAATTTGGGGGCATGTATATGAAATAAGAGAGTACGATCAATATTCATAAGATGATGATTTTTTCGCTCTGCAAACCCATTTTGTTGGTGTTGACCCGTATTTGAGTTTAATAATGACAAAACACTAGTCTAATTGCACTAACAGTTTTATCTAAGTGTTTAAGCGATAAAAGCATTCAGTACAAAAACAAGATGCAAAAACTCAACACGTTCAGACACCAAAACAGTCGATTGAGATATGGGACAAAAAGTTCCCAGTAGACTGGTGCTGAGGACCCAGTCGACTGGTAACTTCACCCACTCGACCAGTCCTCTGACCCAGTCGACTAGTACTCACTCTTAGCTTAAAAAGTGAAAAATCTTCACTTGACCCAATCGACTGGTAATTCGAAAATATGATCGTTTGAGACGCGGGACTTGAGCATGTAATGCCCCAAACCTACCAAGTCAGTGTCTAATGGCCATATTAGTTGAAAGCTATATAAACCCACTTCAATGAGCATTTAGAAGAAGAAGATAACATATTCAATTCATAAGATAGCTCATTAATTCTCAAAAGCTTTGAAAAATTTATTGTTGAGCCATTCTTCAAGCTTGTTCTTGAAAGAAAGAGATATTGTTCATTTAAAAAAAAAGCATTTATTGTTATCTCTCTACCAACAAATTCCATTTATTGTAAAGGGAAAGAGTTAGTATAACTCTTAGAGTGTTTAGGATTAAAAACTTTATTGTAGCTTCCATGAGGAAGAGATCGGTTGTAAGGTTTGTGCAACATCCATGAAATGGCACAACTAAAGGTTTTAGTGGATTGCTTCAAGAAGGTTCCTTGAAGAGAGTGGACGTAGCGTCGGAGAGATTCTGATATTGGCAAACCACTATAAATGGAGTTTGCATATTCTCTTCCTTAAACTCGTTTACTTTCAAGCATATTATTTGATTGGGTGCTTTGTATATTTAACTGTTTAAAAACTTGCAAGTTAATTAGAAAAAGTTTTTAAAACTCAATTCACCCCCTCTTGGGTTTGAACCTCGGTTTACAATTGGTATCAAAGCTTCGTACTCAATTTCAGGCTTAAAATCCATGAGTTGATCCGATGGCATCTAATAGCTATACCGAAGAGCATTCCTATACTAGGCCTCTTTTGTTCAATGGCTCCAACTATGACTATTGGAAAAAACGAATGAAAATCTTTATCAAAGGACAATATTACGATCTATGGAGAGTCATTGAAGAATGACCTAGAATTCCTGGCACACCAAAAACTAGATGTATAAATTAATTATTTGCTCTAAAAATTATTGTATGAAATATAGTGGAAAGCAAAGGTCATTTCGCACAGAGGATTGTAAATTAATTCAATTAAACACTTAGTTGTTAAAAGAAAAATATAAATAATTAAACTAAATAATTTCTAAACTAAATTAAATTCAAAACAACCTAATAAACTAATTAGGGTTTTTTTTTAAATGATTAACTAACAATTATGAATAATGAAAGACAACTAAAATATTATTCAAAACTGAATAAACTTCGTAACAATAATGAGAAAACTTCTCAAAAGATCATTCTCCACCACTAGACATGAAATGATGAATCAATATCAGAGTTACCTCAAATTCTTAATAAAATTACCAACCGTATATAATAATAAGCTCTATTACCTCAATCTTTCCTTAGTTTGTCGTTAAGTAAAACAAGCTCTTCACTTAATCTCTATCTATTAAATAATCTAGAATAAGCTATCTAAATTTAATTTAATTGAAGTATTAGGTTAAGAAAGATAGGTTGGTCCAACAAACAAACACATAAGCTCGATTCAGTTATCTTGAGTTATGTTCCATATAATAATCACACGAAAATATCCCATCATGAGTGATTACTAATTGCTACCATTGATTAGAAATTCAAGACAATTACGAATTAAGATTCCTAACCTAGTAATAGATAATTACCCTTTTTAATTTGGTTGGCCACCCCGAATAAAATAAAATAATAATCATAAACAATTATTATAGAAGAACATAAACAATTTTATTAGAAATATGGATAATAATATCTGAATATTCAATCACAAAATCATGTCTAGGGCTTTGAAATCACCCTTAACAAAAAATAAAATTAATCTTAAAATTAAAAACAAAATAAATATTCAAAGACATGAAAGATTGGAAGAATGAAGAATGAAAACGAACAACAGTAATCTTGAAGATGAATCTCCTTGATCACCAATAGCAGCTACGTTCTTCCCAATTTTCTCTTCTCTCTTTTTTATCTAGGAAAAATCTGTTGTTTTTACAAGGCAATGGCAATCGGCTTTATATAGGCAAACTCCTAGAAAAGAAAAGGAAAGTACAATAATACTACTTCTAGGAAAAGGAAAGACACCGAAATGGGAAATACTTCTACTACTCGGAAAACATAAAATAAGAAAGTAACTAAAAGAAAATATAACACAAAATAGGAAAAAGTGCAGCCTAGGAAAAGGAAAGACATTGAAATGGGAAATACTTCGACTACTAGGAAAACATGAAATAGGAAAGTAACTAAAAGGAAATATGACCCAAAATAGGAAAAGTGCAGCACAAGTAAAACTAGTATATATATGTAGGCTCACAATATTAATTAGGGGTTTTTTTATTGCCCTCTCTAGCTATGCGGGCCGCGGCCCGTGTCAATAGACATCCCCAGCCAAACTCCAGGGAACAGACCGCCGCAATATGCAAAACCCATGCCACGACACGTGTCGTTCTTCGACTAGAGCTATTTTCCTTTGATAAAACGACGTCATCTCTCTCATTCTGACTCCGATTTTCAAACCGTTTGATCCCAGACATTCCAGATCTTCTTGCTAATATTATTTTTTTTCATCCAAATATTATTTTTAATCATCAATGACTTGAAAAAACACCAAAAATACTTGTGATTCTAAAAAACACATTTTAAAGACAATTAAATAAAAATGCAAGATTTAAACCTAATTTGCCACAAATAATACCGATAAATCACAAAGTATTAGTGTATTTTCAAGTACTCATCACAACCCCCAACCAGCTCCTTGCTAGCCCTAGGCAAATCAAGCATCTAAAAATTACCTCCAACCAAAACCAAAAATCAAAACTACTCCTAAACTAAGATAAATCACTTTCGTTGATTGCACGGTTGTATGTAGCGAATGCAACAAGTCTTTAAACCTATTTGGGCAAACCTATCGGTGGCCCAAATAGGACAATTATAGTCTCATGAGGGATTCCAGCGGTGATACCCACAAACACCTAAAAGAATTAAGCTTAATCCTGGGTCGATTCATAATCCTGTCTCATAAGATTGCAAAGAGCATATAATTAACAGTATCGTCAAATATCACACAAATTCAAGAGTTAGATTCATAAGTCCACTCATACTCTTTCCATCAATCTCTACCACTTCCCTTGCATGATTATTCAGAAAGATTAGTTTTATTGCTCGGATTGTGTTATGCAGATAAGTATTAATCATGATCTCAAAATATGTGTATCAAACTCCATAAGCCTATTTTTCAGAAATAATCTCCACTAATGTAGGATTGTCACACCACTTGGGATCAAAAGGACTTTATCAAGCTTGTAATGTTAGGCTAGGGTAATGGCTACAAACGAAGGATAGGATTCAAACAAAGTAAGAGGACCTTATTTGAAGCACAACCTTAAAGCACTAGGAACCTCTATTCCTAAACATTAACTTTCCATGATCATTGAACTCATCTTTTCAACCAAACCCTTTTTTCTTCTCTTTTCAAGCATCTCCAATTTCTTCCAAACCATGTATTTTCATTCATGCATTTTCGAAATTTTTTTTTTTTTTTTTTGGGAATCTACTCCTTGATAACTTGCCACAACCCCCAACCTATCATCTTTCATAACATGGGTTGCGGTAGTATTCAAAATCAACTCATTTCCTAACTCTCTTTATGCTTTATTTTAATATATGCATTTAGGTCCTCTTAAAGGGTAAGGATATAATGTTTAAGCTCAAAAATGGGTAGGTTATAATGGGCTAAAACTAAGAAAAGCATGATCTCTTATTATGGCTCAAAGGGATGACTAGCAGTCAAAATGAATAAAAGTAGGCTAGAAAGGCTCAAACAATCCAACAATGGCCTAAATCATCTCCCTAATAGTGTGAAGCGTAGAATTTTGCCTCAAGCAATCATCAAATAGGTTCTAGAGTTTGTTGAGATCAATTATAAAATCAAAATCCACATAAAACTTCACTAAGCATGCAAAGACTATCAATCCTCACAATTATATTTAGGAATAGTATAAATCTCAAACAATTGCAGACTAGACAAGCAACCCACTCCTAAACTCGTGCAAAATCCAACTCAATTGAAAACTACATACAAATGCCACCTAATATACCATCATTGATCATATGAATCAATCCAAACATCAAACTTAGTCTTTCTTTTTATTTAATTTTTAAAAAAAATAGAATTCTAAGGAAAATGAAACTAAAAACTCTTAAAATCCTAAGGAAAATGAAACTAAAAACAAAAATAAAATAAAAAGCTTAAAAAATGAAAATATAGCAATACATTATCCACCCCCAACCTAAATTAAACAATGTCCTCATTGCTATGAAAAATAAAATAAACTGAACCAAACTAAAAATGAAAAACTAAACGAAATAAATGAAAAATTAAAATTAAAATAAAAAAAATTGGCTACCTCCCAACTAGCGATTGATTTAATGTCGTCAACCAAACGTGTACCCCTTTTTCACTCATCAATATATGATGGTTCGTAGAGTGATACATCCTCTACATCATGCATCTCAAACGACTCATAGTAAGGCTTCAATCTATGCCCGTTCACCTTAAAGACCTTATCGGTTTTTTAACTCTTGATTGCAGCTGCACTGTGAGGAAAAACATTAATAATAATAAAAGGTCCAACCCAACAAGAACGTAACTTACCGGGAAATAACTTCAGGCGTAAGTGGAATAAAATGACTTTTTGCCCGACGCTAAAGTTTTTCTGCATAATCATCCTATCGTGGAACGCCTTAGTTTTCTTCTTGTAAATTCTTACACTCTTATAGGCATCATTTCGTATCTCCTCAAGTTCTTGCAGTTGGAGTTTCCTTTGCTTACCCGCGACATCCATCTCCATGTTGAATTGCTTTACCGCCCAAAATGCCTTGTGCTCTAATTCAACCAGAAGATGGAAAGGCTTACCATAGACTAACATATAAGGAGACATACTGATGGGCATCTTGTAAGCGGTTCTATAAGCCCAAAGTGCACTATCAAGGCGTGAACTCAAATATTTTCTATTCGGGTTGACCATCCTTTCAAGTATAGTTTTCACTTCTTGATTTGATACTTTAGCTTGCCCATTGGTTTGTGGATGATATGTCGTGCATACTTTGTGTTTGATGTCATACTTCTGTTGGAAAATCACCCTCTTGCCCAGGTTGTGATCTTTCCAAACACCCAAGTCTAGAATGACTTGTACAATGAACAGAAACAAGAATCAAAGCATAAAAGAGAACACAAGCAATTTGTTATCGAGGTTTGGCAATGTGCCTACATCCCTGTGAGCTCCTCCGAGCTCTCTGCACTAAATCAATGGAATTCTTACAATTACAGCAACACCTCTTCCAGAACCCTCTTGTTCTTGATAAACGAAAGAATAGAAAAAGAAAGTGATCAGAACTAAATGTTTCCTTGGAATTTTCCCCAAGAAAATTCCAATCACAAAGCCCTTGAATCCCCAATCTATACTACTCTCTCTAAACAACCAGCTTTTCTTCAATGAGTCTCTCTTGTGTTTTGTATCTTTGCACTCTTACACTTGATCTCTTATATGATGTCTCAACCTTGTCTTGAGATGATGTCTTCACTTGTTGTTAGAAGACCCTTTATATATAGCAATGACTTCCTCATCCAATCTTTGAGATCAATCTCAACCCTTAGATCTCAAGAATCAAAGACCCATGGCTCTCTAAGAGTCTAAGTAATCCTGTGCGTTTTAACCAAGTTCCACACACTATCTCAAAGTGCCAATTTAATTGGTGTCAGGTATGCCTTTGTGCCGCGGCTCAGAAGGGGGGAAACATACTGCTATGGCAGAGGCCGCGGCTTGGGTGGGCCGTGTCGTGGCACACAGGGCCGTGCCGCGGCACACATGGTGGAGCTGATCTTCTGGGACAGGCTGGAGGCCGCGGTGCATAACCAGACCTGATGTTGAATTTTTTCATCTATTTAATTCTTTGACAAATCCCAACAATCTCTACCTTTGTCTAAGCAATTAAACCTGAACTCGTTGTGCAGAGAACTCTTGATCCAAACTCAACTTGAGTCACCATATCAACCGACTCCAATCCTAAGAAGTCCAAGGCAATGATTGAACTTGCTTAGAGGTAGAACTTTGGTGCCTAAATCTGCAGGATTTTCTTCCGTTACGACTTTGTCCACATGAATGCATCCTTCCGTAACATTTTCCCAAATAAAATGATACCGAACATCCATATGCTTAGTCCTCTCATGGAACATCGGATTCTTGCATAAGTGTAACGCGCTTTGGCTATCCAAATACACCACCACCTGCTCTTTTAGGACCTTCAACTCTTCCAACAACCCTTTGCACCACACAACCTCCTTGATGGCTTCCGTTGCCGCTATTTACTCAGCCACAGTTGTTGAGAGTGCTACCACCGGCTGCAACTGAGCCTTCCAACTTATACAGCATTCGTTTAAGTTGAAGAAGTTGGAGGTAATCGATCTTCTTTTATCCCCGTCTGCTCCATAGTTCGAATCCGCATAACCTTCAAGACAGATGGACTTACCCTTCTTCTTGTAACAAGCCCCAAATCTGGGCTTCCCTTCAAGTACCTCAACAACTACTTCATCCCAAACCAATGCTTCTTTCTGAGATTATTCATAAACCTGCTGAGAACACTCATTACATGAGAAATATCGGGTCTAGTGTTTCCCATCATGAACATGACTGATCCAACCGCATTAGAGTAAGGGACCTTTTCCATTTCCTTCTTCTCCTCATCCGATCTCGAACATTGATCGCTGGAGAACTTGAAATGACCAGCAAGGGGAACCTTCACTGGTTTGCTATCTTCCATAGAAAATTTAGATATCATATTTTCTATATAGGAAGTCTGAGAAATCTTCAATTTGTTTCTCTCCCTTTCTCAAATTATACTCATCCCAAGGATCTTCTGTGCATGGCCAAGATCCTTCATCTCAAACTCCAAACTGAGTTGAAAGTTCAACCTTTCTATCCTCTCCCTACTGTTCCCAACCAACAACATATCATCGATATAGATGAGGATAATCACCATTTCCTCCACTTTGTGACCTTTGTAGTACAAGCACGAATCATAATAGCTTCTCATGAGACCCAAGCTAGTCACGAAGGAATCGAACCTCTTATTCCATTACTGAGGTGATTGCTTCAGGCCATAGAGAGATTTCGTCAATTGGTACATCAAATCTACCTGCCTTCCTTCCTCATAGCTTTCGGGTTACCTCATGTAGATGGTCTCATCAAGCTCTCCATGTAAGAACGTTGTCTTCACATCCATTTTCTCGATTTCCCAATTAAATTGGACCACCATAGCTAACACTATCCTTATCGTCTTGTATTTCACAACTGGTGAGAATATTTCGGTGAAATCTATGCCTTCTCTTTGCATGAACCCCTTCGCCACCAGCCTAGCCTTATACCAGACTTACCCCTTGGAGTGTTCCCTTCTTTGATCTTGTAAATCCATTTATAATCCACAACTCTCTGTTTTTTTGGTTTTGGCACCAATTCCCAAGAGTTGTTCTTCCTCAAAGAATCCATTTCCTTCCCTATGGCTAGCTTCCATCTTGACGAATCCTTACATTTCATGGCATCCATGTAAATTTTTGGTTCCCTTATCCCTCCTTCTATCCAAGGAGGTGCTGCATTCGCAGCCGCAAAACTATATCTCAAAGGTGGTCTGACCAGCCTTCTTTCCCAGCCCTTTGTGAGCTGATAGTCATTCTGACTTACTGCATCATCCCCTTCTAGTTCAGCCTCCTCCTAAGTGTCTTGAGCTTGGCCTTCATCAATGGGCTCTACCTGGTCCGAACTCTCTTGCCTTCCTTACTCTACCTGAACTGAACTTTCCTTGATGCTATGCTCCACAAATATCGGGCTGGTTTGCTCACTATCCCCTGCAGGGTTAGTTTTCTCCAAATAGGGAAATAAATGCTCATTAAAAATGATATCCCTACTTATTATGAGTTTCATTCCTTTTGGTTCTAAGAACCACAACCTATACCCCTTAACCCCTTCCCCATATCCTAGAAACACGCATTTTCTAAACCTTGGGCTAAGTTTATCATCCTTTTGATGTGCAAACGCAGCACATCCAAAAGTCTTAAGGTTGTTCAACTCAAGGGGATTTCCACTCCACATCTCCTCGGGAGTCTTAAGGTCCACTACCTTAGAGGGTAATCTATTAACCAAATACATAGCAGTAGACACCGTTTCCCCCAAAAAACATTTGGGTAATCCGGAACCAATTAACATGCACCTAACCTTTTCCATAAGGGTCCTATTCATCCTCTCAACAACTCCATTTTGCTAAGGGGTTTTCACAACCGTTCTATGTCTTAGAATCCCATTTAACTTATAGAATTTATCAAAATCCTTATTAAAAAATTGTAAGCCATTATCGGTTCGTAAAACCTTAACTACCTTACCTGTTTGAGTCTCCAGCAACTTTTTCCACACCAAAAATTTATTCAAAGCATCTGATTTATTTTTAAGCAAACAAACCCAAACCTTTCTTGAATAATCATCAATTAAAGACAGAAAGTAAAAATTACCTCCCTGTGTTGGTGTTCTTGCTGGTCCCCAAAGATCTGCATGAATGTAGTCAAGAATGCCCTTAGACTTGTGCACTCCAGTGTTAAAGCTAACCCGATGTTGCTTCCCAAGAATGCAACTCTCGCAAAAATCAAGTTTCTCTACCTTGTTACCATCAAGTAAACCATTCTTGCTAAGAACTTGTAGGCCCTTTTCGCTCATGTGTCCCAAGCAATTGTGCCAAAGAGCTGCCTTATCCATCTCATCCATTAAGGTTGCTGCTTGATCCTTGATGTTCATGTCTCCGATCATCTCATAGAGACTGTCCTTTATTGCTGCTTTGATCACTATCAAAGATCCCTTTGTTACCTTGATCTTTCCTCCCTATGCTTTGTATGTGTACCCCATGGAATCCAACTGCCCCAATGAGATCAAATTTTTTCTCAAATCCGGAAGATATCTCACATTCCGCAGTAGCCTTGTAACTCCATCAAACATCCTCAACCGGATGTCTCATATGCCCCTCACTTTGCAAGAAGTATCATTCCCCAAGAAAACCTTTCCATCATTAGATTCCTTGAAATTCTTAAACCAATCCCGATGAGGACACATGTGATAAGTGCACTCGGAATCCAATATCCATCTCTCACTGCTCTGCCACTTGCTCACATTTGAGCACACAACAAGAACATCACCTTATTGTTCTCTCTTGGCAACCGAAGCCTCTCCATTGTTGGTATGGCCTCTTCCTTTCTTATCCCTCATCATCTTCTTGTAATCTTTCTTGAAATGACCCTCCTTATGGCAGTAGTAGCATTTATTTCCTCCAAATCTCGGTTTAGAGTGCGCTCTCCCATGGCTTTGTCCTCTACCTTTTGGTTTGTCCTGGTTGTAGCCATGAATGTTGCTACCATACCGAGTTGCTAGCCTTCCTCTAACGAACAGCCCTTCCCCACTCGATGCTTCCCTCATCTTGGCTTTATAATCATGAGCCCTTATAGCATTGATCACAATTTCTTTGGTTAGTGTATCTCTTCCATATTCAATAGCATTAATCAAACTTTCAAAATAATCATGAAGAGAATTCAATAACATAACAGCCAACTGTTCATCCGAGAATGTTATACTACAACTAGCCAAATCTTGAACTAGTTTATTAAACACATCAAGATTATCTTGCAACTCTTTATTAGGATCCATTTTAAAAGCAAAGATTCGTTTCAGAAGATATATCTTATTAGGGAGAGTTTTGGTAAGAAATAACTCATCTAGTTTCTTCTAAATGACAGCTGGATCTTCCAAATCTCCGCACTCCCTTATGACACTATTCGACATATGTAGAAAGATGGTGCTGTATGCCATCTTCTTCATCTCGTTCCGCTGGACCTCCGTGATACTTGTTGGAAAAGGGTCATCTTCTCTAATAGCCAAGTCCACCTTTTGTTGCATAAGAACAGCTTTGATTTTCCACTTCCAAAGGGAAAAGTCTCCATTTCCATCAAACTTCTCAACAATGAAATTCGAACCCATCTTACGGAGAAAATCCCAAGATTTATGCAGCACCCACAATTGCTTTCCAACTTCTAAACTTCAAGAACACGATCAAATCTTGATCTCAACACCGTTCTTGAACCTTAAGAACACGATCAACTCTTGATCTCAACACCATTCTTGAATCTCCCAAGAAGTTTCCTTTGATTCTTGCTCGGATGCCCACTGTATCATCACCAAAGAATCCTTTGATTCTTAGAACTGGGCTCTAATACCACTGTTGGAAAATTATCCTCTTGCCCAGGTTGTGATCTTTCCAAACACCCAAGTCTAGAATGACTTATACAATGAACAGAAACAAGAATCAAAGCATAAAAGAGAACATAAGCGATTTGTTATCGAGGTTCAGTAATGTGCCTACGTCCTCGTGAGCTCCTCCGAGCTCTCTGCACTAAATCAATTGAGTTCTTACAATTACAGCAACACCTCTTCCAGAACCTTCTTGTTCTTGAAGAACGAAAGAAGAGAAAAAGAAAGTGATAAGAACTAAGTGTTTCCCTAGAATTTTCCCCAAGAAAACTCCGATTACAAAGCCCTTGAATCCTCAATCTATACTACTCTCTCTCTAAACAACCAGCCTCTTTTCAATGAGTCTCTCTTGTGTTTTGTGTCTTTGCACTCTTACACTTGATCTCTCATATGATGTTTCACCCTTGTGTTGAGATGATGTCTTCACTTATTGTTAGAAGACCCTTTATATATAGCAATGACTTCATCATCCAATCTTTGAGATCAATCTCAACCCTTAGATCTCAAGAACCAAAGACCTATGGCTCTCTAAGAGTCTAAGTAATCATGTGCGTTTTAACCAAGTCCCACGCACTATCTCAAAGTGCTAATTTAATTGGTGTTAGGTTTGCCTTCGTGCCACGGCTCAAAAAGGGGGAAACATACTGCTATGTTAGAGGTTGCAGCTTGGGTGGGATATGCCGCGGAGCACAGGGCCGTGCCATAGTGCGCACACCTTGAGCTGCGGCGCGCATGGTGGTGCTGATCTTCTGGGACATGCTGGAGGCCACGGCGCACAACTAGACCTGATGCTGAACTTCTTCATCTGTTTCATTCTTTGACAAATCCCAACAACTTCTTCAAAAATGCTTCCACCAACCGATTACAAAAGTGTGTACCTCTGTCATTGATCATGGCCTTTGGTGTTCCAAACCTTGCAAAAATGTTAGACTTTACAAAATCTACAACAACTTTAAAATCATTAGTTTTGGTGGCTTTTGCTTCCACCCATTTCGAGACATAATCAACGGCAAGTAAAATGTAAAGATTACCAAAAGAAGATAGGAAGGGTCCCATGAAATCAACGCTCCAAATATAAAAAATCTTAACAAAAAGTATCGGGATTTGTGGTAATTGATTTCAGGCACCTAAGTTACCTATTCTTTGACAACGATCACATAACTTGCAAAAGAGGTATGCATCCTTCAACAACAAGGGCCAATAAAAATCTTAATCAAGCACCTTGAGTGCCATCCTCTTAGGTCCAAAGTGTCCCTTACATGCATAAGAATGACAGAAGGTAAGAATAGAAAAGAATTCAGATTCGGGTACACACCTTCTTATCAATTGATTAGAGCAGTGCTTCCATAGATATGGATCAACCCTCACATAGTACTTTACATCTGCTTTAATCTTATCCTGCATAGTACGAGTCAAATCTACCGGTAGCTTCTTGGTAACCAAGTAATTGACAATATCTGCGTACCAAGGGGCTACCAATCCAACTGAAAATAACTACTTATCTGGAAAATTCTCATGAAGTGGTAAGGCATTTTCATCATGAATTAAGCAGCTTAGATGATCCGCAACTAGATTTTCACTACCTCTCTTATCTTTAATCTCTAAATCAAATTCTCGCAAGAGAAGTATCCATCTGATGAGGCATGGCTTAGCATCCTTCTTAGTCAGCAAGTACCTAAGAGCTACATGATCAGAATAAATGATTACCTTTGTCCCAATCAAGTAATAACGAAATTTTTCTAAAGCAAAGATAACCGCTAAAAGCTCCTTTTCAGTCGTGGAATAGTTAAGTTGGGCATCATTTAATATCAAAGATGCATAGTAGATGGCGTGGGGAAGTTTCCAACTCATTGTCCTAAAACAGTACCCACAGTATAGTCACTGGCGTCGCACATGATATCAAATGGGAGGTTTCAGTCAGGTGGTTTGATGATAGGAGCCGAAGTCAAGAGCTCCTTCAGTTTTTCAAATGCTTCTTTGCACTTCTCATCAAACTCAGAAACCACATCCTTTTGAAGTAACTTACACAAGAGCAATGCTATCTTTGAAAAATCCTTGATAAACCTGCGATAAAATCCTGCATGACCAAGAAAGAGCGAATCTCCCTCACACTAGTGGGAGGTGATAAGGAACGAACAAGATCAATCTTAGATTTATCAACTTCAATACCTCTAAAAGATATAACATGTCCCAATACTATACCTTGATCTACCGTAAAATGGAATTTTTCCCAGTTTAATACAAGGTTAGTTTCCATGCAACGTTTAAGAATGAGTGTAAGGTTATCAAGACATTTATCAAAAGAATCACCATAGACACTAAAATCATCCATAAATATCTCTATGTTGTTCTCAACATATTCCAAAAAAATACTAACCATACATCGTTGGAAAGTCGTTGGAGCGTTGCAATGACCAAAAGGCATGCATCGATAGGCAAATGTACCAAATGGACAAGTGAATGTCGTCTTTTCTTTGTCTTCCAGTGTGATCACAATTTGGTTATAGCCTGAATAACCATCAAGAAAACAATATTAAGAATGACCAGCTAACCTTTCAAGCATTTGATCGATGAATGGCAGAGGAAAGTGGTCTTTGTGAGTTGCTGAGTTGAGTTTTCGGTAGTCGATGCAAACTCGCCATCCGGTTTGGACAAGGGTCGAAACTAGCTTATTATCTTTATTCTTAATGACAGTGACCTCAGATTTCTTTGGAACCACTTATACCGGACTCACCCACTTACTATTCGAGATTGGGTAAATTACCCCACATCTAGGAGCTTTACTATCTCCTTTTTTACCACCTCCATCATAGGAGGGTTTAATCTTCGTTGTGCCTCTCTGGTAGGTTTTGATCCCTCTTCTAGTAATATTCGGTGCATGCACATGGATGGACTAATTCCTTTGATATCTACAATTGCCTAACCAATAGCCGTCTTGTGATCTTTAAGTGCCCAAATGAGCTTCTCCTCTTGTAAATCTGAGAGGTTCTTGCCAATGATTACAAGCTATGTGTCCTTTTCACCTAGGTAAACATAATTAAGATGCTCCGGAAAGGGTTTCAGTTCCAAGGTAGGTACATATATCACATAAGGTAAAAGTTTCTCATTAGATATGAGTAATTCAAGGAACAAAACATCATACCTCATTTGTGGTAGGGATCCCAAGAATGCCACAGCTTCCTCCACATTTTCAGTCACTTATACAACCCATTTCGGCCTCTTAGGAGTTTCCATCTCCAAGTGCTCATTAATG
Source organism: Bretschneidera sinensis (assembly GCA_023935145.1). Classification (NCBI taxonomy): domain Eukaryota; kingdom Viridiplantae; phylum Streptophyta; class Magnoliopsida; order Brassicales; family Akaniaceae; genus Bretschneidera; species Bretschneidera sinensis. Next base: position 56,051,742 of record CM043705.1, on the reverse strand, counting down.
GAAACCTTCAAACCTATATTTTCCAATCAACTCAAATAATTGATGTGCTAAAGAATCAATAATGTCAACTACAAATACAAAATGTAAATCACTAGGATATCTCATGGCCTCATAGATATTGAAACGAATAACTTCCCCATCGAATTTCATAGTGAGAGTCCCATCATAAACATCTAACTTTGTCCGCACAATTTTTAGGAATGGTCTTCCTATCAGTATCAGTGTTGGGTTAGGAGATGTCTCATCCTCCATCTCTATAACATAAAAATCCATCGGAAAGACTAATTCATTTACCTGCACCAAAACTATAATGACTCATCTCGGGTTGACCACCGACGAGACGGTGTTGTCACATTTTGAAAATCCCAGCATGACACATATATATAACAATAAAAATAACACCAACATAAATTCTTTACATCAATCCTCAAACCTTAATAGGGGAGATACATCATTCTAATCTTGACTTTAACATTATACACAACGTAAAATGCATGAATATTTACAAATAAATTTTTTATTTTATTTTCTCATTAGTCTGAGGATGTGGACACATACGTGGCTTACATAAAATGATTTTGTCTAAACCCCAACTCACCAAATTATCTGTCCTGCCTACTACCTGAAATCATTGTACAATGAGGGATGAGCTTCATAAGCTCAGTGAATTAAATTTACTAGAAGTATTCAACTTATATAAATCACCTTTTAATATTTAATCATTTCTATCTCATACAACTTGATAATAGCATTCTACTATCACTACACATATCATAAGTCTCATTCTCTATCAATCTCTTCTTCTTATATATTGGTTCACCTTAAGACCATAAATTATCTCATAATTACCTCGTAATGAGGTTCACAGCATAAAGTCTACTATTTAGATGGCTTTTATCATATAATACTTCTATGTTCTTTCTCACTATAACTGTCTCTTTGTGAGCCTCATTCATCTATAAATAAATGTACAATAACAAACAACACTTTAGCATTTCAGTAATACAATCAATATTTAAAACAGATACAATGCATGAATTATTATTAGGGAACATCTTCCCAAATGTCGACATGTTTTTATCTTAGACCGGCCCCCTCCTAGTTTTTTTATTTCCAGCATTTATTGGCTGTCATGGTATTTATTTCCAGCATATACCAGCTGTCACAGTTTTCATTTATTTCCAACATTTACCGACTGTCACAGTTTTTCAATTAAACCGGCCCCCTCCCGGTTCTTTTATTTCATGCATATGCATATGAACAATGATATGAAATATGCATAGGAACAATGATATAAAAACAAACATGAATTCAAATATTTAAATTAGCTATCTTGATTATTCTCAAATTATTATTTGAAAAAAAAAATTCCATTAAATTCATCTTCTCATAAATCACATCAAAATCATCAGTCATAACTTTTCGAAATCCACTAAATTCCATCTCCTCATAAATCATATCAAATCATCAACCATAGCTCATCAAAAATTTTACTTATTACTTTCATTATTAAATCAACTCATTATTCTATTAATATCACTTCTCACGTAATAATTTTCTACATGTCTAATATTCATATCATACCTATCAATTAATTTTTCATACCACCAAAGCATAAGCTAATAATTTATTTTAATATTATCACTAGATATTTCATTTTTATCTAGATTACTTAAAGTAAATCTAACTCACCACGTAGCACTTAGAGCTACCCGTGGATCACCTCCTTGCCTTTCCCGTTCCTCTCAGTAATTTCTCCCGGTTGCTGATCGTCAACACCTGACATAATATTTATATTAAAATTTCTAATTTCTTCTTCAATTCTTCCATAATTCACATCCTTTGAAAATTCCCACTTTGAATTCCGGGAAATTTCATGCATGCTAACTTCCAAAAAAAAAATAAACTTCATATTATTACTTTTTGTTTTTCTTAGAGCTCCTCGTAGTTCTCTATAAAATTTTCCCGTAAACTCTTTCAAAAATTTTCTCTTTCAACCTTTCTTTTGGCCTCCAAGTGTTTAGATAAATATAGTAGTTTGAATTGAGGAAAGGAGAAAACCAAAGATTTGCTAAGAAAAATTAAAGTAAAGCAAAAATTATATATATATATATATATATATATATGTATGCATTTTTTTTCTTCAGCACCTTACCCCCCACCCCCAAATTGCTCCACCCAGGTTTGATGTGTCCTACATGTAAACCTCAAGTTTTCACTTGGTAGCAGGTGACAATACCTGTTGTCACGTTTTTTTCCTTTTTTTCTTTTTTTTTTTTTAAAAGAGAAAAAAAAATTCTTTTTTTTCCTTCCTTCTGGACGTCCCAAATTTTTTTATAAATATTTAACTTTTCGCATTTAAATATATATATATATATATATTATTTTAACTCTATGTCATATTTATTAAAGTACTTCTTTACCCTTACTTTTTACGACTCAGAACCAAGGTTTATGGTACTCTAGAGAATCATCTTTTGAGCTAGTTGGATACTCATATGCTGATTTTGCAGGTTGTAGGCAAGATAGAAAAAACACCAGTGATACATGCCAATTTTTCGGTGCAATGTGAACCTCTTAGTTTTCTAAGAAACAAAATTCAGTTGCACTATCAACCGCAGAAGCAGAATATGTAGCAGCTGGAAGTTGTTGTGCACAAGTGTTGTGGATGAAACTATGGCAGGAACTTTAAAGATATACCAATTCCTTATGATAACACTAGTGCTATCAACTTAACCAAAACCCCTATTTAACATTCTAGAACCAAACACATAGAAATTAGACATCACTTCATAAGAGACCATGCTAAAAAAGGTAATATTAGACTAGAATTTATTTCTTCGGAAGATCAAATAGCTAATATTCTTACAAAACCCTTAAGTGAAGATAGCTTTTACAAGATTAGACTGCTGATTGACTTGAAAGACTATGATAAAATATATGTTTGATTGCATCAGCATTCATCATATTCATATTTGACATCTAGTGAATGAGTATTAACTCTTATTTAATATATCTCTTACTAAAGATGGCATAGATAATCAATTTCATGCTAAAATTCCAAGTTAGAGCTCAAAATTTTAAGTTTTCTAAAGGACCCAGTCGACTAGTATCCCACTGCCCATTTCGCCAATCGACTAGTACAAAGCATCCAGTCAACTGGTACTACAGACATTGTTTGGAGTCAAAATTTTGAAATTTTGGTGGCCTACCCAATCGACTGAAGTCTTTCTGCCAGTTTACCCAGTCGACTGGTGTCCTGACCCAGTCCACTGGTATCGCGATTCTATAAATAATTTTTTCAAACTCTTTTAGTTTTCACGCCATTTTTGAAAATCCTGAGCTTTTTCTCTCTAGAAAATCCTTGATTTCAGTCCAAAATCTCTCAAAAACAATCCATAGAACCTTTAATAATACCCTAAATTATCCTTTTTTCAACTTTTCACGGTTGAAAACTCCACATTTCCCAAAATCTCTCTCTAAAACTATTGTTCAAAAATGTCTGAAATAATATGCATAAAAACCTACGTTAGAGGACCTCACACGCATATAAGGCCTAGGTTTAAGAAGTCTTCAGCATTTGATGCTAAAGGGAAGGGGCTAACTGGTTCATCGAGTAAGAATGCACGGACTGAGCTCGATGACTCGCTCTTTTGGAGCCCCACAGCTAAGAGCAGGTATAACTCTGACATACATAACAAAAAAATCATGATGGGTAGATTCATCGATTTCAATTATATTTGTCATACAGACTTTGACATATTATCTGCTTTCGAGGCTATACAGTTGACATCATTTATCAACATACACTAGAAATTTTACCCTCGTCTTATTAACCAGTTTTGTGCCAACCTTGTTAAACCAATTCCACTGGCTCTTCGATTTAAAACCAATGTCATGGGCGTAGAATTTGAGGGGAACACTGACCTTCTAGTCAACATTCTGAGGATCCTCGTGGGAGGGGTTCAGTGGAGTTTAGATGGATGGCTAAACAACTTTGATTACGATGAGACATGCCAGATTATAAGGGGCAACCCTAACTACATATTTAGGCCCACTACATTTCACCAATATAGTGACATACCCATTGACTCAAAGTTGCTCAATCTCATTGTGAGTTGGACCATCCATCCAAGACTCGGGAGTCAAGGTTGTCTTTCTAAGATAGACACGGTATTGATTTGGTGTCTCAAAATAGGACAACATTTCAATATCTACCCCCTATTACTCGTCAACATGATTAACGGCAATTCGAGTGACTCCGGGTGCCTCCCATACGGGATGCTCATCACCCTAATCCTCTAGCATTTTCATGTCCCCCTACCCACTTTAGAGGCTCAGGACATCGACCCCAAAGACATCATCAATGTCTCTTCTCTGAAAAAAAAAATAAGGTGCATGATCCGAGAGGGTATGATCTACTCCAAGGTTGGGAGGAACATTAGGATCGGCGATGATGACAGCAGCGAGGAAGACGATGAGTTTCCTGAGGATACATCTCCTCCTACTGGCATGGACACTGACCCTAGTCTATAGCATGCTACACATGGTGGCTCTAGCGATGGTCATGCTAGATACAATGACTTATTATAGGTTGTTGCTAACCTCTTGTTGTCCATGCAGTTGAGCTTCCAGAGCTTGAGTTCTTCAGTGGATCACATACGTCGAGACCTTAGCACACTCCGAGACGATTTCGAGTTGCATCGAGAGCACATAGAGGGCTCTCTGGATGAAATTTGAGATCTTCTTCGTGGTGACTCTGACTCCCCCACTCACTGAGATCCTTAGTTTTATCATTTAGATTTCTTATGTACAGCTCTTAGATATGTTTACATTCATGTATTGTACTCAGACAGCTTCTTAAAACCTCATATTAAATGGATGTATCTATATTGTTGCATTAGTTTACGTTTTTAAACTTTATCTCATATACATGTGTTACTTTTATGCTATATGGTTGCTTAGATTAAACTATTTGTACTCGACTATATGCTTTAACTGCTAATACTAGTGTGGAAACTTCTGATTCTTCTCAGGAAGTCTTCACAATTCTGAATCACACCTACTTTTTGCACAAAAGTTTATTTTTTCCTTATCTTCATGGCTATGGTGTTTATTTTGCTTGTTTTTTTGGGTTTACACCCCATTTTCTACTATTGTCAAAACAGGGGAGAAAAATAAGAAAAATCAATGTAAAAGAGAAAACATTATGTAAACTTAGAATAAAGCATAAATTTAGAGGGAGCTTTGCTCTGAACATGTTGAAAAATGTAATATTGTCTTGCATTGCTTGGTTGGATTGATATAACTGTATTAAAACTGCGTTTGAATGATTAACAGGTTGGTTTTTATTAGAAAAGCATATGAGACTCTGCCCAAATTTTTCTAAAAACCAACACTTAGTTTTTAAAACTTTTTTTTCTCCCCTTAGTTTTGTCATCATCAAAAAGGGGGAGATTGTTGACCCGTATTTGATTTTAATAATGACAAAACACTTCGCTAATTGCACTAACAGTTTTATCTAAGTGTTTAAGTGGTAAAAGCATTCAGTACATTAACAAGATGCAAGAACTCAACACGTTCAGACAGCAAAACAAGACAGAAGATCTAGAATAGGCATTAAGGTAATTGAAACAATTGTAAATCTCTTATGTTCAATTACATATCTTGATCTGTGGCTCAATTTATAAAATACTTTGACAAAATTAAAGATACAAAAAGTTTCTAAGTCAAAAACTGTTTTTTTTTTTTTAAGAAAAATTGGTTTTAAGGACAACCCAGTCAATTGGGTCCCTATACCAGTCGACTGGGATATAGGACAGAAAATTCCCAATCGACTGGTACTCGCCCTTAGCCTAAAAAGTGAAAAATTATCACTTGACCTAGTCGACTGGTACAAGGACCCAGTCGACTGGTTATTCAAAAATATGACCGCTTGAGACACAAAACTTGAGTATTTAATGCCCAAACCTACCAAGTCAGTGTCTAACAGCCATATTAGTTAAATGATATATAAACCCACTTCAATGAGCATTTAAAAGAAGAAGAGAACACATTCAATTCATAAGATAACTCATTAATTCTCAAAAGCTTTAAAAAATTTATTGTTGAGCCATTCTTCAAGCTTGTTCTTGAAAGATATATATTGTTCATTTGTAAAAGCACTTATTGCTATCTCTCTACCATTTACTTTACAGCAAATTCTATTTATTGTAAAAGGAAATAGTTTGTGTAACTCTTAGAGTGTTTGGGATTAAACACTTCATTGTAGCTTCCGTGAGGAAGAGATCGGTTGTAAGGTTTGTGCAACACTCGTGAAGTTGCACAACTAAAGGTTTTAGTGGATTGCTTCAAGGAGGTTCCTTGAAGAGAGTGGATGTAGGGTCGGAGAGATTCTGATATTGCTGAACCATTATAAACGGAGTTTGCATATTCTTTTCCTTAAACTCCTTTACTTTTAAGCATATTATTTGATTGTGTGCTTTGTGTATTTAAATTTCTAAACACTTGCAAGTAAATTAGCAAAAGTTTTTAAAACCCAATTCACCCCCCTCTTGTTTGAAACTCGGTTTAAAGTTGGGATGTATAAGAGCAAGATGATTGATGAATAATGCCAAACTTAGTCATAAAAGTTGTAAAAAGTTTAGAAAAATACTCACGAGCATTGTCACTATGGAGAATTTTAACAAATAAGTCAAATTAGGTTTTATCTCAGCATAAAAGACACAAAAAATAGAAAACAACTCAGATCAGTCTTTCATTACATAAAGTCAGGTAAGTCTGGAATAATCATCGAAAAAGGTAACAAAATACCGAAATCCAAGTTTGGAAGTCACATGACTTGGACCCCAAATATCATATAGTACTAACATAAAAGGACTAGGCACATGATTATTAGTTCGAGAATAAAACGACACACATTGATGTTTACCCAGCGACATGACTTATATTCTAAAGACGAAAACTGACTCAAAGTAGGAACTAACTTTTTCAGCTTCTCCAAGGACAGATGACCAAAATGAAAATGTACATGAAGTGGGGACACATCAATCATGCAAGCAATAGGTGATGGGATAGAATCAAAGTAATAATGGCCTTCTTATTCATACCTTCCACCAATTGTCTTCTTTAATTTCAAATCTTGAATAAGAACGGAATCAGGAAGAAAGGTAACAGAATAGTTAAGATGTTTTGTAAGGTGACTAACAGATATCAAATTATACTGAGAAAATGGAGCGTAAATGATAGATGATAAAGACATAGAAGAATTAAGGTGCATAGTGCCAATGCCAATAGTAGTGGTTTTAGATCCATCTGCAAGAGTAAATTTAGGCAAAGACGAAGAGTGATGAAAACTGGAGAAAACATCAGTGGTACTTGACAAATGATTAGTAACTACAGAGTCAAGCACCCAAGGTCTAGATGAATAGTTATTAGATTATAGGAAAACTTTTAGTGTACCTTCTTGGGTGGAAAAGGCAGTCGAAAAAGATGTCTGACTAGCTTCTTTATACGGTAAGAACTCATCATACTCTGTTTTGGAAACCAAAAACACAAAATCACATTTAACTAAATCAAAAATCACACTATTAGCAACTAGGGGACGACCAACCAAGTGCCAGCATATCTCCCAAGTATGCCCATAACGGTGACAGTGAGTACATTGACGAACTAAACCCCTACCATCACCACCACGACCAACAAATATACCACTACCACCAATTTTACGACCACTTCTAACATGTCTTCTAGAACTACTAACATTAACAAAACCACTTTGCCATCTGAGTCACACAAATAAAATTATCTGAAGCCATAGGAATGATTTTTTTTTTTCGTACAAATCTATTTATCAAACTTTTTTTGTTACCTGTGAATAGTACCCAAAAATAGTGCCGATGAATAGTACCGTATGAACAGTGCCCGTGTTTTTTTTGAAAATGTTTATTCATAATCCTAAGAGAGATCTTGCTCTGATACCATATTGAAAAGAAATTCTCTGTCTTATTAATTGAATGAAAATAATACAATTAAGTCAATATATAGACTTATGAATATTAAGTCTAATAGGACCATGACACAATGATAAGATAAGATAAATATGGTATAAGCCTACTATGACTCACATTAGGAATCCTATTAGGATTCTCAACAACTACAATAACAATAACCAACATATAAGTTGGAGAAATAACCCATACTTATAATCTGTGTGAATCAAACCTAGGATCTTGTAGTTCTAGGCCTCAACTTAGACCACTAGACTAAGATGCCATTGATGCATCCAGCATATTCATATTATAGACTTAAATTGTATTTTTTTTTTACTGAGAAAAAAAAAACTCTATACAAAGCTTTTAACTTGATGTTGCCAATAGTTAAACACTCATTTAAGCTTTTAACTTTTTTTTTCCTTTTCTGCTTTCTTTTCTTAATCTAAAAATTATTAAAGTTGCACACAAAGCATATATATTGAAGTTTTAAATGCTGATTATTGATCATTATCATGTCCTGAAATATTTATCGGAATATCTAATTTAGTTTATCTCAAGGAAACCCCATCTTCACTAAGTTCGCAGAAGTGAACTTGGTCAAAATTGTAGAAATGATGAATATTGGTAGAGAATAGTACCAATAGGAGTGGCCTTAGTCCCTCCTCTCTTCTCCCCTTGGAAAATCACATTTTCATTCTTTTTCATTGCTTCAAAACTAATTAATTTAAATGTATAAATGATAATTTTGAAATATGAATTGAGGTTGAAACTCAGTCTTTTAATTTAGAATGAAGATATCGATACCCTCATTTTAGGCCCTTATCCCTAACGAATGATAAGTGATGCGTAGAAAAAGTGGCTCACAGAATTTTCTTTCATTATGAATTGCCAATGAACTTTCTTATAACTCATCAATCAATTTTTCATAAAATTTTGATGAAATTCTTGGGTGCACCAGGTGTAAGTTACACTAGGTGTATATCAGCCGTCCATAAAAAAAAATGATTTTTTTCTCTTGAACGATTGATATGCAACTGATACACCCAAGAATTTCTCAAAAATTGGTGTATAAATAACGGGTATTTAACATTGTACTCCATATCTTGGCATTGTTTCTATTTGAATGATGGAAAAGCCACGTGTTCAAATTTACAACCATTGCGCAGTCCTCATTATACCTATTTGTCTTGGCTTTGAATCACTTCACTATTATTCTCTTTCTTCTATTTTGGCCAAAGTTGCGTCCAGGTTCATTGTGTAAGCAAGGCTTCATTCCCACGTATATATATTTTCTTTGCATAATATTGTACAAGGGGCTAGAAAGTGATTATACAAGAATCAAATCACAGGAGCTCACTATAAATTGAGCTCCATTTGCCATTTCCATTCCATTCAAAAGGAAACCAATCATGTCGGAATTAACCCACAAATCAGTTTTCCCCAAGAGTTCTCCTGAACACTTCACTGGGGGCTCCCTCTTGCTTTCAAACATTAGGGTATGCTCCAGTACCTTACTGAAGTTTGGGGAAACTCCTGGTGTCACTTGATATATACTATTGTCTATTCATCAATAAATTACCCATATTCACCGTTTGGTTTAATTGTAGTTTTAATTTTTGGATTTTAAAATGTTTTTTGAAACTTTTTGATACAACCGTGGAACTAAAATCTGTTAATAGCATATAGTATAACAATTGTTAAAACAACTTTTTTGATATAAATTTAGCTTTTTAGAGATTGTTTTTCAACTTTTGATTTCTCTCAAAAACTATTTTTTAGGGTCTTTGTACTAACTTATGTTTCTTGAAACCATATAAGAAATAATTTGCAAATCAGGTCTCTCTTACTCAAATATTAGGGTTTGCTCCAGTATCTTATTAAAGTGTTTGGGGAACTCTTGGTGTCATTTGATATACATACTACTCATCCATCTTATATATTAACCAATATGTTAACCATTTGGTTTAATTATAGTTTCGGTTTCGAATTTCAAAATGGTTTTTGAAAGACTTTTTGCTAAAACATATGTGAACTAAAAGTTATTTAGTATTTGGTAAAACAGCTGTTAAAACAATATTTTTTTACACAAATTCAGCTTTTTAAAATTTATTTTTCAGCTTTTAATTATTCTCACAAAGTTGAGGTGATTGGTTTAACTTATGTTTCCCGAAACAAAAATCTTTTTAGAAACTTTACCAAACGTTTTGTACAGATTATGAGATTGTCATAGATTTTTCATGCATATCTGCTGGTTCATATATTCATGAAAAATATACTGCTGAAAGTAGTTGAAAAGTATTCATCATAAAGATTATTATGGTTGCCAGTTAAACAGTTGTAAACTAAACGAAAATTCACTCACATCAAGAAAGTTAAGTTATTCATTTTCTTGTAAAAATGAATTAATTAAGTCTGATTCGTAAGTCCTGCTAGCTGGAAATATGTTCAGTTAAATGTTGTAAATTGAAAGATGTAACTGATTCACAGGAGTAATGTCCTGTAGTTACATATATTGCAACTGTTCACAGCAGTAATTTCAACCAAAGTAAAAAATATAAACACCATAAATAATTCAAAATATATATTACATGCATGTCTTGTGTTTCATATGAGCGACAACAAAAGCTAAGCAATATTTTTTCATTATATTAATTATAATTACATGTTCTAGTTTTTATCTTTCAAATTTTGTTACTTGTCTTATTAACAATGTATGTTTCCTCCTGCAGTTCATGTCAAGGCTTGAGACCAAAATCCCTTCGAACTTGATTTGTTGGAAACCCTAGAGCGAAATAGGGACTTATTAGAATCTAGAAATGATTAAATGGTATTTTTTTTCATTAAAAAGATTTGTTTTCTAATCGAATGTGTATTATTTGTAGACTACCCGCAAAAATTGCTACATGAAATCAAATATTACATGTCTTACATCAGCAATAAAATTTATCAATAAAATATTATAAAAGATTCACAGCAGTAATTTCTACCAAAGTAAAAAATATAAACACCATAAATAATTCAAGATATATATTATATGCATGTCTTGTGTTGCATATGAGCGACAACAAAAGCTAGGCAATCTTTTTTCATCGTATTAATTATAATTACATGTTCTAGTTTTTTTCTTGAATGTCACTGGCTATAATGTATAGGCATGTGATGTTTATAAGTATTAAATTTTGAGGTTTGTCAGGGTAAATTAACGTTTCCTCTTGCAGTAAATCTTATGGCTTGGGACCAAAATCCTTTTGAAATTGATTTGTTGGAAACCCTAGAGCGAAATTCGGACTTTCTTAAATCGAGAAATGATTAAAATGTGTTTTTTCATTAAAAAGATTTGCTTTCTAATCGAATCTGTATTATTTGTAGATTATCCAGAATTCATGGGTTATGTTTCTTCTTGAACATATATATTTTTTTTGGTACACATAGGGGGAGAATCAAACTCTGGTCTCTTTAATAGAGGACCAAGAGGTAATAATCACTTAGCCAAAAAAACCCGACTTTTTAATATATGTTAATATTATATATAACGAAAAAAATATAAAATAAAAAAGGTTTTCACCTACTTTTCTATTTTTTTTCTTTCTCTTTATAGTGGACCACAACAAAGTAATCTCAATTTCATCTTTCATTTCTAAGCTTTCTTTAGAAGCACAACGGTAAAATTGATTACAATTATAAATATTTAACTGTAGAGTTGTCATGCCTTTTATATATAGAAAGAGTTCTGACATTTTTTCTTCTTGCTTTGATGAGTTGTTGTTGCCTCTACCACCTTTTGCTTCAACCAAGACCTCATATGCATTCTCGGCTTCTTTGACTATTTCCATCTCCAAAATTTTCGTCTCTCTTTTGTGGAGAAGATCTTTTAGAAGAGATATTTCTTCTTTTCTCAATCATGTATCCACATGTTATTCAAATTTTCTTAATTTATATTTATTTCATTGACAATGGCCAAAACTCTAGAAATATATTCCAAAATTGTTTCAGACTTTTATTCTGAAAGATTCAAAGTCACCTCTAAGAGTTTATAGACAAACTCTTTTGACCTTGTCGATTCCCTTGTGAGAATCTTCGTCCCCACCCTTGCTTGAAAGCATATATCCGCATTTGCAACATTCTCGAGCATGGCTTCGTCTACAGCGGACCTATACTTGTGGGCCAAAGTTTGTAATTTTTCATTTGTTTTGAAGCGTTTTTTTAAATGAATATGAGTCTTAATTCTTAATTAAAAGAAAATTTGTATATTAATTGTTTAGGCTAGAAGAGAGTTTCTTTGTAAAAAATAAGTAATAGGCTTTATTTCTTACAAGTACACTAACTAGACTAGTAAGAATTAATTCATTTCTTTGGAGTCGGAAAAAAAAAATTTAATATAAATATAAATAAAAATTTTGGAGTTCTTAAACTTCAATTGCTATCATTCAAATACAAATTTTGTAAGAATTAATTCAAATTCGGCCAAATTAAGCTTGGTTTGTTGAACTTCGAATCGAGCTCGAGCCTACCAAATAGGTTCATTTACCTTGTCAGCTAGAGCTCAAATATCCGACTATTCGGCTCATGAGACCTGTGAATCCGTTCGATTAGTATATGTTTTTAACATATATTATAATATTAATATATATTATCTTTTTTTATTAAAATAAAAAGTTATTACAGGCTCGTCAGCCTCATTAAGGCTTGAGCTCAAGTCTCTTAAATTTTGTCCGAGCTTGAGCTTGCCCTCTTTTTTGGGTTCAACTCAAGCTCAAACTCTTTAGTGTTCGAGTTTGACTTGGCTTGAGTCACCCCATGAAGGAAATTCAGCTTTAGATTTTGCTGAATTTATAAAGTTTCAGACTCATATTGAACTAGACTGTTGCGCTATTGTCACGGTAATCCTTGGATTAAGATATAGGCTGTTTAGTTACTGTATAACATAGCTTAGAAATTAAGTGCATTTGATTTTAACATAAACCAAAGAAAGGGCAAAGGACAGGTGCAAAGAAGGAGAATGCATTGTGCCCTCAATATGCTTCTTTTCTTTCATCTAGCCTGTAGCTGAGACAAGGCCCAACAACTTATATATTTATCCTGACAGATTTCTCTATTATTGAGCATAGCAAAATATAAAGCATTGTACTGTAAATAATTGCAGGGGAGGAACTCACCCTTGCATATAAAGGATCAGTAACCTAATCTGGCTGATCATATTTAACAGCTTATACTTTGGCTATTACTTAACAAATCATTTATTGAGCTTCATTGTATCCTTGAAGAAATTTGCGAAATCCCGTTGTGCACACTATTATGTTTATGGTGGGTTAAGCCTTAAAGAAAGTGACTTTATTACATGCCATGGAGTTTTCCAAAACTAAACACAGTCCTTTCCTGGTTTCTGCATTTTTCTCTAATAGATTCCATTACCTTCGAACCTGAAGAAGAAAAGGTATGATCCGAAAAGCAACCATGGAGGATCTCCCATCAAAGAAAGAGAGGATTAAACAAAATGGTTTCATCTGCAAACTTCCTGAGAGTAAACAAAGCAAAGCATCATATTGTCATCACTAACAATTAGAGAAGCTGTAGGGATCACTTAGGAGTACTAGGTGAAGGTGTACCTTCAGACAATATCTCTTAATTACAACCTTGGTCTCTTGCCTTGGTGGTTTTGGGTTCTGTATATAGGAAAATTGGGTTTGATCCCCCTCGCCAATATATTTAAAAAAAAATCTCTTAATCTAACTATTACTTGTATTTCTGTTTTTCTCTTGACATTCCAGGGCTGGGTTCACACCAAAGAGGGTGTCGACTTTTCCCCAATTTAAATAATTATGTGTACTGGATCATGTCTTCATCTCAAGCATTCATTTAAGCATCTCACCATCTTTTTTCTTTTTTTTTTTGTTAATCGAAAGTGAATGATCACTATATCAGTTTTCTTTGCTCATCAATTCACTTCAAATTTCATTGATATATATTATGTGAAGAGAAAGATATTTCCTAAATAAAAATTTAGTAAAGGTGCACAAACAAAAGTCAATAAAATGAAATATTGTTTGAAGTTTTAAGGTCAATAATTTTCATATGATCAAAGGTTTAATTAAAAGTCCTGATCAAGCAAATGTGACCACTTTTCTCTATATAAAGTACTTTGATTATCGGAATCTTAAAGTTATTAACTCTTTCCATCTTATGTTCATAAACTTCATATGATGTTATAGCTTTTTTTTTCTAATGTCATGACAGTAACCTGAGTCAAACTTGGGAAATTGCTTCCAGAAGGTCACAAAGAGGGAGACGTAACCAATGGGCTAACCCCAAGGTTACAATGTTATAGCTTTTTTGAAAGCATTTAAACTCAACACTAATGATAAATGAACCGCACCAATCAAATATTCTTTAGTTCTATTTTTTTCTTTGCTAAATAAATAAACATTGAGAAGGAGAGGGCGTGCGACCGTCTCCACACATAGGTCAGAGCTGTGTGGTTCTCTAGGTTCACACCATAAGCGACACATATTGTCAATACCCCCAAATAATAAAACATTTCACCGGTTTTCTGGTCCTGAACTATTTATTAGAATTATTTCCATGATCATTTAAATTTCAGTCCTCTCAAGGGATGGCTAGGGCAGTCTGCTTACCATAATATTGGTAACTTTGCTTAGGAACCTAAAGAATTAGTAATGTGCATGCCATATTAATAGCAAGGATGAAGAATTGATTCCAGAATTGAGATTTCCACTTAAACAGTACAAAAACTATACAATAAAAAATATGGCAGTGCTAGGGAGGCATGCCTTGAATTAATTTAAATGCAAACATTAATTGTATTGACAATCAACAAGGCTGAAAATTGATTCGATTAGTATGGAAGCGCTTGGACAACATTTCTAAGGACTTATCACCCAAAAGTGTTACCTCAAGCTGTTTTTAAATCATATAAGATATGAGCTGTATAACAGGAAGATAGGTTCTTTGAGCATTAATCTGGAGAAGCTAGTCAGTTAGTGGAATTATGGATACTCAGTAACTTTTTGATTAAACTCCATGTTTAAGACAGATAATTTCTCCATTACTCATAAAAAAACTGGAGGCATCAGAACATGAAGAAACCGTTACTCCTTATTTGGATTGAAGGGACCACAATTGGAAGGCAGAAGGTCTTGGATCATCTTACAGCAGAAGCTAGTCGATCCCCTGCTGGAATTGTTGATCGGTAAACAAACTCTTTTTACATGATTTCTCTGCTTGCGAGCTGATTTAACATAGCATGAATTAAACACAATAAAATGACAGTGTTACAATAGAAAGCAGTACGTGATGTATAATAAATTTCAAAGCTCTAAAATGCAAAATGTGGTGAGGCATGAAATGTTAAAAACATAGCCTGTTAAGGTGAAGACTGATAAGATTATTCACTCACTGACTTTAGGTGTCAGGTGCCAGCCAGAATTCTCCCAAACACTTCAGTAGGGCAGGGTTACCTCTCAAGTTAAGAGCCCGCAATGAAGTGGTCAAGGGAACTCCAGGGACAGCTGACTCTTTCTTGTTCTGCCGGTTATACTTTTTAGGCTATATAAAGATTAAACAAACTACTCATACTTATATAGTGAAGGTTATAGTTCACTCCCACTGCATGCTGTCAAGGAATTTTAGGCGGCTTTCCAGTAGGGGGGACCATTAGAAATGAGAGATATCTAAATGCGAGAAATTTATTGAAATCGAACCTAGTCAGTATCGTGGGAAAGATGAAAGATAGAGAATATTTTTTAGGCAAGTGACAGTGAGGTCCCCACACTCATCAGCTTTCTGTTCTCTCATCTCAAAGGCCTATGACCATCTGCTATCTTTTTCATAAAGATAAAAGTTTCATACTAAAATAGATATTTTTATTTTGGTGTTGAGGAACCTGAGAATCTTATATGAAAAGCTTAGAGATAATACTAATAGGCATTGCTTATAACTAATAAGTAATTAACCCCGGTAACATATGGTTCTAATCAGGTTATCCTTAGATTAAATAGACGGTAGTAAGAAATGAATATTGGCTGGTTAGTTACTGCATAAAATAGCTTGGAAATATTTAAGTGCATTTGATTTTAACATAAATCAAATAAAGGAAAAAGGATAGGTGCAAAGATGGAGAGTGGCTGACCTAAGTTTGGGAAAACTTGGATTTAGAGAGTCTACCAAGCAAAGGTCCATCATATGATGTTGAAGACTATACAAACCTAAAAGCTTAAGCCTACGAGTTTTGGACTTCACCATGCGAGTACACTTGCTCGCTACAAAAGTCACATTGTTCGTGCCACTCAAGTCCCTCCAGCTCCTCTTATTGTTCGACTAAACCCAAATTATTTATATGGGTTTTGGCTTGATAGATATTGACGGTACCAATATGACTTCAAAGTTTATGCTCATATATTGAGTCTTGAGCTCAAACCATTCATATAAATCACTCTTATTTTTATTTATTTTATATGTATGATAACTCACATATGAATATCTTAACAATAAGATTGTGGCTAGTGACCTCAATGTTCTTCTTTTCTTTCATCTTGCCTGCAACTCATGGGATTATGGCCAGCATATATTTTTCCTGACAGATTTCCCTCAATCTTGAACATAACAAAACATAAGGCATTGTAAATAACTGCAAGGGAGGAACTCACTCTGCAAATATGGGAGTAGTAATCTAATCTGGCTGATCAGATTTAAACAGAAAGAAAATTTCCTTAATTTTTCAATGTGGGATAAAGGACTAAGAGTAGCACCACACAAAAAATGGTCATTTTGCAATCTAAATTTCCAACAAAATCAGTTTTAATTTTGAATTAGACTTAATGAATTCAAAATTGAAATGGACATGACAAGTTGTGTCAGTTTAAAACAAACTGAAAATCTATGTATTTAAGGAGATGTCATAATTGCAAGAAGCTACTTGATAAATTCTTTGCATTCTATACAACAACCCATCACTGAAATAACAATAATCAGCATATAAATTGAAAAAAAAACTGACACTTGTATTCCGTAGGAATCAAAATTGGGACCTTGTAGTTCTGAGCTTCAGTCTAGACCATATTCATTATATAGGCTTAAATTTTATTTTTTTACTGCAAAAAAAAATAAACTCTAAACAATTCCCAGATAATTCTGAACACACCAGTGAATGCTTATTGAGGCAATATGCAGAAACCTCCTTACCACAAACCTATTTATGGTGGGGGCAAATTAAACCGTAAGGCAGTGGCTTTGTCACACACCTTAAAGTTTTCCAATACTAAACACATTCCTTTCTTTATTTCTGTAATTTGTACTAATACTCTTGATCTCATGTAGGTTGATCTTACATATGATAAATATTACAGAATTTCTTATCCGACAAACTCTGTGGCTGAGTTTATTTGAATGTTATAACATTGATCATACCATCATGTCCTCGACTGAAGTATACTTGAATGTGTATTCTTGTCAAGAAATAATGAAGGCTTCTTAACAATCTTTCCCAGCTTGAGACTTTGCTGCTACATATATTGCTGCATTAACTTTTTTTGTGGGTACAAAATATAGCTGCATTAACTTGATGTTGCCAATTGTTAAACATTCATTTAAGCTTCTAACCTGGTCAGAATATTTCGTGTAGATCATCTCAAAGAAATCCCATCTTCACTAAGTTGCCAGAAGTGAACCTGGTCAGAATTGTGGGAAGGATGAATATTGGTAGAGAATAGTATCAACAGTAGTGGCCTTAATCCCCCTCCTCTCTTCTTCCCTTGGCACGCCACATATTCATTCTTTTTCACTGCTAGAAAATTAATTAATTTAAATGTATAAATGATAAATTTGAAATATAAATTGAGGCTGAAACTCAGTTTTTAATTTAAAATGAAGATATCAATACCCTCATTTTAGACCCTTATCCCTATCAAAGGATAAGTGATGCATAGAAAAAGTGGTTCACAAACTTTTCTTTCACTCTGAGTTACCAATGAGCTTTCTTACAACTCATCAGTAGATTTTCCATAAAATTTTGGGGTCTAAATAGTGGCTATTTAAAGTTGTACTCCAGATCTTGGTATTGTTTCTGTTTGAATGATGGAAAAGCCATGTGTTCAAATTTACAAACTTTGTATGGTCATTAATTACATAGGAATTTGTATATACCAGAATCTGGTTAATTGGGAGCAAGTTGTTTAGTTTTGTTATACATATATCTATGTGAAAGCTGAAAAGGAAAGGCTGGATAACTCACTTCACTATTATTCTCTTTCTTCCATTTTGGCCATAGTTGCGTCCAGGTGCACTGTGTAAGTAAGGCTTCATTCTGTCATATATATATATCAGTGATATAAAAGGCGAAGTCTGGGCGCGCCCTGCGAAACGGGGCTAAAATGCCCCAAGGCGTGAAACCTGAGACGACTGGCGTGCGTTTTTCGGATCTGGGCAAACACGCCTTCGACGCCCCGGGCGTCTGGGCGTACGCCCAATGCATTCCAAAAATCAGAATAATAACAACGTAAATCCTGTTGGATCATTGAGAAATGGTATAGAAACAAAGAAAAGTAAATAGAAAACTACTTGATACCGAAATAATCCTCCACTGAAAGACAACTTTCATTTACTCTCCGTAAACAAAACTTTCAATTTCTGAATAGGTCGAATTTTCTCAAATCAAAAAGTTTCCCAATTTTCTCAGCAACCAAACAGAAACTAAAACCATATTTTTTTTAAAAAACAAATAAAACAGACCGGATTCGTGTCTCGAAATTCAATAGCCTTGATTTCTCCAAACTCAGCATCAGACTCCAATTTCCTCTTCGCAACCTCACCGAGTCCCTCCTCTTCGAGAATCTCCCCTTCCTCCAGATCATCATCGACTCTATTACTATCACCAACAGGAAGCAAAAGGAAAGGAGGAAGAGGAACTATATTGTCACCGCCTCGTTTGATTTCCTCTTCGTGCTTCTTTTTACAGTGGCGACGATGGTGGTGTTTGTGGTGGCGGTGCTTGTGTCGTTTTGAGGATTTCTCGGTCTCTTCGTCATCCGAGGAAAAAGCTCTCGCTGTTTCTTGCGAAACCAAAGAAAAATATTTCTCCGCCCTCTCTCTCTCTCCTCCTCCTCTCTTTCTCTCTCTCTCCTCCTCTCTTTGTCTCGCTCTCTTAAAATCTCTAGAAGGTAATATCTGCCTTCTGTAAAATTTACAGTACTGTAAATAACTAAATATATATTTGGCAGTTTTTTTTGAACTATTATAAGCTAGACTTTTGGTCCAATATTATAGCTGGACTACAATCCTTTTAACTCATTGTTCTAGGCTCATGTATAACAAATCTAAATCTAGCCAAATTCAAAGCTGTGGTTGATTAAATTATAACAGCCCAATGGCATAAACCCTTAAATGGTCACTTCTAACACCAGCTCAAGCTGGGCTGGTTTCTAGCCCAATTCATTTTTCTCTACTTCTATAATTTTCAGTAGTCATAATCTAAAAAGTACTTCATTCCAAAAAGTACACCTTTACACCCCAACATTTCAAAAGACGTACGCCCCAACGTCTCGGGGCTTACACCTCGCCTCATTGAGGCAAAACACCTCGCTCAACACCCTCGCCTTTGAAAACACTGATATATATATATATATTCTTTGCATAATATTGAAGATGGGCTAGAAATTAATTATATAAGAATCAAATCCCAAGAACTCACTATAAATCGGTGATCTGTTTGCCATTTCCATTCCTTTCAAAATGAAACCGATCAAGTCGAAATTAACCCACAAATCAGGTGTCCCCTAGAGTTCCCTTGAATACTTCATTGGGGGCTCTTTCTCGCTCTCAAACATTAGGGTTTGCTCCAGTACCTTACTAAAGTGTTTGGGGGAACTCTTGGTGTCACTTGATATATACCAATGATATAAAAGGCGAAGTCTGGGCGCGCCCAGGGTGCACCCAGAGGCGAAATGGGGCTAAAACGACCCAAAGCGTGAAACCTGGGGCGACTCTGTCGCTGAGCGTGCATTTTTTAGGTCTGGGCGAGCGTGCGTTTTTCGGGTTTGAGCATTCTCCCAGATCTGAGGCGTACGCCTTTGACGCCCCGGGCGTCTGGGCATACGCCCAACGCATTCCAAAAATCAGAATAATAACAGCGTAAATCCTGTTTGATCATTGAGAAACGGTATAGAAACAAAGAAAAGTAAATAGAAAACTACTTGATACCAAAATAATCTTCCACTGAAAGGAAACTTTCATTTACTCTCCGTAAACAAAACTTTCAATTTCTGAATAGGTCGAATTTTCTCAAATCAAAAAGTTTCCCAATTTTCTCAGCAACCAAACAGAAGCTAAAACAAATAAAACAGACCGGATTTGTGTCTCGAAATTCAACAGCCTTGATTTCTTCAGACTCGGCATCAAACTCCAATTTCCTCTTCACAACCTCACTGAGTCCCTCCTCTTCGAGAATCTCCCTTTCCTCCACATCATCATCGACTCTATTACTATCACCAACAGGAAGCAAAGGGAAAGGAGGAAGAGGAGCAATATCGTCACCGCCTCGTTTGATTTCCTCTTTGTGCTTGTTGCTATGGTGGCGGCGATGGTGGTGTTTGTGGTTCTTGTGATGGGGGTGCTTGTGTTGTTTTGAGGATTTCTCTGTCTCTTTGTCGTCTGAGGAAAGAGCTCTAGCTGTTTCTTGTTTTTTCTTAGGGAAAAGAAAGGTTGAGTGTTTGTTGGATGGGAAACCGGAGAAAAATATTTCTCTCTCTCTCTCTCTCTCTCTTTTTCTCTCTCTCTTCTCCTCTCTTTCTCTCGCTCTCTCGAAGTCGAAATCTCTAAAAGGTAATATCTGCCTTCTATGAAATTTACAGTACTGTAAATAACTAAATATATATTTCGTAGATTTTTTTTTAACTATTATGGGCTTGACTTTTGGTCCAATATTATAGCTGGACTGCAGTCCTTTTAACTCATTGTTCTAGGCTCATGTATAACAAATCTAAATCTAGCCCAATTCAAAACTGTGGGTGATTAAATTATAACAGCCCAATGGCATAAACCCTTAAATGGTCACTTCTAACATCAGCTCAAGCTGGGCTAGTTTCTAGCGCAATTCATTTTTCTCTACTTCTATAATTTTCAGTAGTCATAATCTAAAAAGTACTTCATTCCAAAAAGGACACCTTTACACCTTAATGTTTCAAAAAACTTACGTCCCAACGTCTTGGGGCTTACACCTCGCCTCATTGAAGCAAAACGCCTCGCCAAACGCCCTCACATTTGAAAACACTGATATATAGTACTGTCTATTCATCAATATATATATATATTCCATGTTCACAGTTTGGTTTAATTGCAGTTTCAATTTTTGGATTTGAAATTGATTTTTAAACTATTTTTGATACAACTATGGAACTAAAATCTGTTTATAGCATATATGGTATAATAACTATTAAAACAACTTTTCTGATATAAATTTAGCTTTTTAGAGATTGTTTTTCAACTTTTGATTTTTCTCAAAGACTATTTTTAAGGGTCTTTGTACTAACTTATGTTTCTTGAAACCAAGTCGGAATTAACCCACAAATCAAGTGTCCCTTAGAGTTCCCCTGAATACTTCATTGGGGGCTCTTTCTCGCTCTTAAACATTAGGGTTTGCTCTAGTACCTTACTGAAGTGTTTGGGGGAACTCTTGGTGTCACTTGATTCATCATATATATATATATATATATATATATATATATATATATATATATATATATATAGATTCACCGTTTGGTTTAACTGCAATTTCAATTTTTGGATTTTAAAATGATTTTAAAACTATTTTTGATACAACTATGGAACTAAAATCTGTTTATAGCATATATGGTATAATAACTATTAAAACAACTTTTCTGATATAAATTTAGCTTTTTAGAGATTGTTTTTCAGCTTTTGATTTTTCTCAAAGACTATTTTTAAGGGTCTTTGTACTAACTTATGTTTCTTGAAACCAAGTAAAAAATAATCCGCAAATCAGGTGTCCCCTAGAGCTCCCCTGAACACTTCATTGGGAGATCTCTCTTACTCAAATATTAGGGTTTTCTCTAGTATCTTACTAAAGTGTTTGGGGGAACTCTTGGTGTCATCCATTGATTAACCAATATGTTTACCATTTGGTTTAATTATAGTTTTGGTTTTTGGATTTTAAAATGGATTTTGAAATACTTTTTGCTAAAATAGCTGTGAACCTAAAAGTTATTTAGTATTTGGTGAAACAGTTATTAAAATATATTTTTTTACACAAATTCAGCTTTTTAAAATTGTTTTTCAGCTTTTAATTATTTTCATAAACCGTTGGGGTATTTGGCTTAAATTATGTTTCTTGAAACAAAAACCTTTTTAGAAACTTTTACCAATTTTTTTGTTCAGATTATGAGATTGTCATAGATTTTTCATGTATTTCTGCTGGTTCATATATTCATGAAAATATACTGCTGAAAGTAGTTTAAAAGTATTCATCATAAAGATTATTATGGTAGCCAGTTAAACAGTTGTGTCCAGGTTCACTGTGTAAGTAAGGCTTCATTCCCTCATGTATATATATTCTCTGCATAATGTTGTAGAGAGGCTAGAAAGTAATTATATAAGAATCAAATCTCAGGAGCTCACTATAAATAGATGCTCCATTTTCCATTTTCGTTCGCCTAAATACTTCATTGGAAGCTCTTTCTCGCTCTCAAACATTAGGGTTTGCTCTAGTACCTTACTGAAGTGTTTGGAGGAACTCCTGGTGTCACTTGATATGCTACGTATTGTCTATTCATCAATATATTGCCCATGTTCATAGTTTGATTTAATTGTAGTTTCAATTTTCGGATTTTAAAATGATTTTTGAAACTATTTTTGGTACAACCGTGGAACTAAAATTTGTTTATAGCATATGATATAACAGCTGTTAAAACGATTTTTTTTATATAAATTTAGCTTTTTAGAGATTGTTTTCTAACTTTTGATTTTTCTCAAAAACTATTTTAAGGGTCTTTGTTCTAACTTATGTTTCTAAAAACCATGTAGAAAAACCATGTAGGAAATAATCCGCAAATCAGATGTCCCTAGAGTTCCCCTAGACACTTCATTGGGGGCTCTCTCACTCAAATATTAGGGTTTGCCCCAGTATTTTACTGAAGTGTTTGAGAGAACTCTTGGTGTCATTTGATATATATACTACTCATCCATATATTAACCATGTTCACCGTTTGGTTTAATTGTAGTTTTGAATTTTGGATTTCAAAATGTTTTTTGAAATACTTTTTGCTAAAACATTCGTGGACTTGAAAGTTATTTAGCATTTAGTAAAACAACTGTTAAAATAGTTTTTCTTACACAAATTCAACTTTTTAGAAATTGTTTTTCAGCTTTTGATTATTCATGTTTGGCTTAAGTTATGTTTCTTGAAACGAAAACCTTTTTTGAAACTTTACCAAACGTTTTGTACAGATAATAAGATTGTCATAAATTCAGGAAAAATATTTTGCTGAAAGCAGTTGAAAAGTATTCATCAAAAAGATTAAACAGTTGTAAACTAAACGAAAATTCACTCTCGCATCAAGAAAGTTATGTTATGAAGTTTTCTTGTGAAAATGGATTAATTAATTAAGTCTGATTAGTAAGTCCTGCTAGTCGAAATTATGTTCAGTTAAATCTTTTAAATTGAAAGTTGTAACTGATTCACAGGAGTAATTCGTACGTCCTGTAGTTCGTGCAAGTATATATGTTGCAACCGATTCACAGCAGTAATTTCTATCAAAGTAAAAATTATAAACACCATAAATAATTCAAGATATATATTACATGCATGTCTTGTGTTTCATATGAGCCACAACAAAAGCTAAGCAATTTTTTTTCATTATATTAATTATAATTACATGTTCTAGTTTTTATCTTTCAAATTTTGTTACCAGTCCTATTAACAATATATGTATCCTCCTGCAGTTCATGTTAAGGCTTGAGACCAAAATCCCATCGAACTTGATTTGTTGGAAACCCTAGAGCAAAATAGGGAGTAATAAGAATCGAGAAATGATTAAATGGTATTTTTTTCATTAAAAAGATTTGTTTTCTAATCAAATCTGTATTATTTGTAGATTATCTGCAAAAATTACTACATGAAATCAAATATTACATGTCTTAAATCAGCAATAAAATTTATCAATATAATATTATAAAAGATTCACAACAGTAATTTCTACCAAAGTAAAAATTATAAACACCATAAATAATTCAAGATATATATTATATGCATGTCTTGTGTTTCATATGAGCGGCAACAAAAGCTTGGCAATCTTTTTTCATCGTATTAATTATAATTACATGTTCTAGTTTTTTTCTTGAATGTAACTGGCTATAATTTATAGGCATGTGATGTTTATAAGTATTAAATTTTGAGGTTTCTCAAGGTAAATGAACGTTTCCTCTTGCAGTAAATCTTATGGCTTGGGACCAAAATCCTTTTGAAATTGATTTGTTGGAAACCCTAGAGCGAAATAGGGACTTCCTAAAATCGAGAAATGATTAAATGGTGTTTTTTTCATTAAAAGGATTTGCTTTCTAATCGAATCTGTATTATTTATAGATTATTCAGAATTCATGGGTTATGTTTCTTCTTGAACATATATATTTTTTTGGGTACATGTACGGGGGAGAATTAAACTCTGGTCTCTTAAATAGAGGATCATGAGGTAATAATCACTAAACCAAAAAACCTGAGTTTTTAACATATGTTAATATTATATATAACAAAAAAATATAGAATAAAAAAGGTTTTCACCTAATTTTCTTTTATTTTTTTCTTTCTCTTTATAGTGGGCCACAACAAAGTAATCTCAATTTCATGTTTCATTTCTAAGCTTCTTTAGAAGCACAACGGTAAAATTGATTACAATTATAAATATTTAACTGTAGAGTTGTCATGCCTTTTATATATAGAAAGAGTTCTGACATTTTTTTCTTCTTGCTTTGATGAGTTGTTGCTGTCTCTACCACCTCTTGCTTCAATTCTTTGACTATTTCCATCTTCAAAATTTTCGTCTCTCTTTTGTGGAGAAGATCTTTTAGAAGAGATATTTCTTCTTTTCTCAATCATGTATCCACATGTTATTCAAATTTTCTTAATTTATATTTATTTCATTGACAATGGCCAAAAACTCTAGAAATATATTCCAAAATTGTTTCAGACTTTTATTCTGAAAGATTCAAAGTCACCTCTAAGCGTTGATAGATAAACTCTTTTGACCTTGTCGATTCCCTTGTGAGAATCTTCGTCCCCACCCTTGCTTGAAATCATATATCCGCATTTGCAACCTTCTCGAGCACGGCTTCATCTACAGTGGACCTATACTTGTAGGCCAAAGTTTGTAATTTTTCATCTGTTTTGAAGTGTTTTTTTAATTGAATATGAGTCTTAATTAAAAGAAAATTTGTATATTAATTGTTTAGGCTAGAAGAGAGTTTCTTTGTAAAAAATAATTAATAGGCTTTATTTCTTACAAGTACACTAACTAGACTAGTAAGAATTAATTCATTTCTTTGGAGTCGGAAAAACAAATTTTTAATATAAATATAAATATAAATAAAATTTTTGGAGTTCTTAAACTTCAATTGCTATAATCCAAATACAAATTTTGTAAGAATTAATTCAAATTCGGCCAAATCAAGCTCGGTTTGTTGAACTTCAAATCGAGATCAAGCCTACCAAATAGGTTCATTTACCTTGTCAGTTAGAGCTCAAATATTCGACTATTCAGCTCGTGAGACCTGTGAATCCGTTCGATTAGTATAAGTTTTTAACATATATTATAATATTCATATATGTTATCTTTTTTTATTAAAATAAAAAAAATTATTACAGGCTCGTCAGCCTCATTAAGGCTTTTTAAGGCCGGTCAGCTCGAGCTCATTTCGAACTCGAAGTCGGATAAGCTATTAATTATTGAGCTCAAGTCTCTTAAATTTTGTTCGAGCTTGAGCTCGCCCTCTTTTTTGGGTTCAACTCGAACTCAAATTCTTTAGTATTCAAGTTTGACTTGGCTTGAGTCACCCCATGAAGGAAATTCAGCTTTAGATTTTGCTGAATTTATAAAGTTTCATACTCATATTGAACTAGACTATTGCGCTATTGTCACGGTCTATAGCCCACACAAACCCACTCTTCTGCACAGCCACCACAACATCACGCCCTGTTCCATTAACAAAGCAATCCTCCCATAATCAATGTTGATAGCAAGCATGGAATTGAAGTTGACATCTGGCCCAATGCACTGATCAGGATGACTTGGTTTGGAAAAATTGATTTTCTATTTTATAGTTGCTTATTCTAATAGAAGTAATAGTAATAATTTATTATATTGTTGTTCTTTTCTTAATAGTATTAGAAAAATATCCTCTATATAAATGGGGTCTTAGAGAAAGTTTGAGACGCACTCATAATTCCAATATTTTAATTAGAGCTAGGTGGAGAGCTTTGGGTGTATTGAAGATTTTGGGTTGTGAGGTTGTGAAAGTAATAATTTTGTTTTTTTTCCTAAAGTTGTCGTTAAGTATTAATAAAATTGTGAGTTTGTTGGTGGCATAGGCTAGGAGGTTGCCGAACCACATTAAATTGTTGTGCTTGATATTTGTTTGCTTATTTGCCTATTTATTATTATAAGTTTGACTAGGTGGATTTTAAAGGTAAAATCCTGACGTATGGTATAAGAGCCTGGTCAAGTATTTAAAGAAGTTACATGTTGTTATTTGTTACGTCTAAGTCACTATGTTGACAAATATGTCTAAATTTGATATTCCTTTATTTAATGGAGGAAATAATTTTACTTTGTGGAATAGTACAGTTCAAGATCTTCTAGTGCAACAAGAACTTATCAGACTTTAGTGGAAGAAAAGCCAGAAGAGGTTACTGATAGAAAGTGGTGATCGATTAAGAGGAATATTGTAAGTACAATCAGGCTGGCTCTTGCTCTCGAGAGCATCTATTATTCGTCAAAGTCTTTGACTAATAGATTGTGTCTCAAGATGGACCACTATTATCTAAAGATGGAAGAAGGTGCAAGTCTTCATGATCACTTGAATGAATTTAACAAGTTAGTATCTCAATTGTTGAATGCAAAAGAAATATTAAAGGACAAGAAGAAGGCATTGCTCTTGTTATCATATTTACCAAAATCTTATAAACCATTGGTGCAAACACTGTTGGTGGGCAAGTCGACATTAAGCTTAGATGATGTGATCGCACTCCTATGTGAGAATGAAAGGTTGATGGGAAACAAAAGCTTGTCTAGTGGTAGTCAAGTGCTTGTTGTGCAGAGGTCTAATCGAGGGAGAAGCTAATGGAGAGCGAACAATTACTCAATGTGGAGATCCAAATCTAGGCCTAGAGATGACAATGACAAGGAGTGCTTCTATTGTGGTGAGATATGACACATACAATATTATTGTAAGGACGTGAAAGATGATTGAAAAGAATTGAGAAAGATGAGCAGGAATAAGAGTCATGATGGTAAGAGTAGTGAAAGTACTAATATCACCGAGGCAAATGACAAAGAGGTGCTAGCTATTGAGCACATTGAAGAAAAAGTTGATGAGAGTAATATGGTTCTACTTGATTCGGTGTCCTCCATTCACATATTCAATAAGAAGTACTTTGATTGTATGAAGGAACCTACTCATGTCAAAGTTGCTACCGCATGTGGGAAACACAAAGCAATTGATAGTGAAGGAACCTTAAGGTTGAAGTTCCATGATGGAATCGTAAAGACACTTGAGAAAATAATGTTTGCTTCTTCTCTAACTACAAATATCATTTCTTTGGGGGAGCTTGATAATATGGGATACATATGGACTACGGGCAATAGAGAGCTGCAAGTTTTTAATTGATTAAATGTAGTGTTAAAGGCTACTATGAACAAGAAGGGTTTATACTTGCTGGATGGAAATGTTTTGCTTGGAAAATGAGGTGGAGGAGATATAAAATGACCAAAAGGAATAATCACACCAATCAAGAAGAAAGTTAGATTTGTTGATGAGATGTGAAGAATTTGAGCCAAGGTAAAGGTTTGTTAGGATTTTGTCTCAATTCCTCATAATGTTTATTATATTATTATTGTTCTTTTCTTAATAGTACTAAAAAAATATCTTCTATATAAATGGGTTTTAGAGAAGGTTTGAGATACACTCATAATTTCAATATTTTGGCTCTGAAATTAATCTAGGTTCCCACGGATTCCTTCTGAATGTGTTCCATACAAAAAGTTTGAAAACAGAAATATATAGATTTCAAAACTCAGCCGGTTGCTACATGAAATCAAATATTACATGTCTTATATCAGCAATAAAATTTATCAATATAGTATTATAAAAGATTATGAAACGTCCTTTGTTAAAAAATTTCTATTCACTAAATTGGGAAAGTATTATCAGCAGTTGGAATTTGTTCTATTGGTGCTAACAACAACGTGGCATATCCCAATTACAGAGGATTTTGCTTTCTCTACTAAATTTCCAAAACTCATAATTGTGGGAAAGATGAATGGTAGAGAATATTATCCACGTATATGCATTTTCCAGTAATAATAGCTCTTAATTTTCTTGGATTTGTCCCCTCTGCAATTCAGGCCCAATTGGCATTTTATAAGGAAAAAAATATAAATAAGAAAAAAAAACAATTTAAAAAATTGACGGTTGAAGCATTAGAATTTCTTTGGCTTCATTACTTTCCTGAATCTCAATGCAAAAGACATGACATTCAAATGTTTCATCCATTCACGTATTCTACAGTGTCATTCAAATAGGTTATAGGTTTATTTAAATGAGAAGCATAAATCATGAAGTCGGAATGAATCAATGATAACCACATGCTATGTGTGAGAATATCATATTAATTCCAAAGCCTAACCACTACACAAACATAATGTTTATATGGAAATTGCAATGGTTAATTAGTCAATGAAAAATGAAATATTGGGGGAAACTAATATCGGAGTGAAAGACATTACATCTATGATTGCTATGTGCGGTTATTGATCAAGCTTTACTAATGGTTAAAACTGAATAGATAAAATTGTGGTAGTTTTGGATCATCTTGGCTCTGCTAATGGGCAGATCCACCGATATTATTGACCCACCTTGAATATAGTGTAGTAAAAAATTATTTAAATCATGTTATAAAAATTGAATCAGACTGGTTGGTTCAATCAGTTTAATCATAAACCAAAGATTAGGTTAATCCAGCTATATATTAAAAAACTGAGGATACAATCAAATAGATCAAAATCGATCAGTTTTCTTTTAATCTCATGAACCCGTTTGAAACGAAAAAACTGGATCGATTTGAAAAAAGAAAACATAAAGGATGAATTTTCCCTTTTCCCAGACAGATCAGCACACACAAATTCTTTAGCGTTTCTTTTCAGATCCCCTCTCATTCTATGATAATCACAGTAGCAAGAATTTTGGAACAGTTTAGGGAAGAGTGAAGACGAATTTTGTTGTAGTGGTTAAGCTTGCTGCCAAACAAATCTCTATAAGATTGGAAAGAAAGAATTGAATGGAGAGAAATGGTGATGTGACACTATCCGCTACCTTTTTTTTTGTGATTGTTACTTTGTTAAGATATTATAAACTTTTTCTGTCCTATAAAAGTGTCATTAAGTTTTATGCACAAAGTTTTTATCGGGTAGGGTTGGTGGAGAGACATGGGTCCGTGCAGAGGCGTGGGTCATTTGACCCGCAATACTTTGGATTCCCCACTTTTTTTATTTTTTCCTTTTTTAATTACCGAATGATTTAAGCTAAAATCTTTATGTAAAATGGATAACAAACACCATACTAAAAACCAATCATGTTTGATGTATTTTCTCAAATAAGAAGTTAATCTTTTAATCCAAAACAATCACCCACTTTTAACAATACCAAAGATCTAACACCCACTTTTTTTAAGAGTAATATCATTTCCACTCTTTTTTGTCATTTCTTTTATATATTTTGTATAATTTCTATTTTTAATAATACTAAACAAAAATTAAAGGAAGGTTGTATTAATGTTTTTAATCTCTAAATTTTTCATATTTTTATTTTAAGAAATATCAAATAACACAAACAAAATGGGTATTGTTGGACAAAATGTAGTTACTTTTATTAAATTTGAATTAGTATTTAATCATGATTTTATAGATCTTATGGTTTACAAAGATAGCTTGATGATAAAATTCATTGTATTATAAGTATTATATATTTTTAATTAACTTTTACGAACCGACAGTTCAATCATTAGCTCACTAATTGAACCAATAAACTAATAATTTAATGTTTCAATTGATTTAATGTTCGATCTAATTTTAATAACCATGATTGAAATGAATAAATAGTGGTACGGGTAAGACCATCATTATTGTCAACCCACGTCGAATATAATGCAATAAAATTATTGAAATGAATAAATAGTAGTCATTGAATATTTTTAATTACTATTTTAAACGAGTAAAAGCTAAACCCTTAACCATCAACATCATTTTCCTCGGAATTTCAACCTTCTATCATTGTAAATGAACTAAATTGATTGGTCAACATTGACCTCTAACTAAAACTTTGCAAAAAGACTTTACGAAATATTGTTAATAATATGCATTACACTTACAAGTTTTGAAATGCTTTAAAAAAAAACATATTTCTCATCATTACTTCTCAATACATGCAATATTGATGTAAAATATTGTTGATGTAAAATGTACTGTAGGTGTGTATCAATGCAATGCAATGCAATTTTGAATGTACCGTTGTAGATTGTTACGGCGTCTCTACTTCTTGACGATCGACACAAATATTATTATATTTTTCAAGTTAATGTTGAAAGACTTATTTTTTCATGTGATAAAATTTTAAATAATTTTTTTAATTTTATAAAAAAAGAGCAAACATTAAGAAAAGTGTCACTAACGAAATCATTAGTACATTTTTTTAATCACCGAGGTACATGTACATTTGTCTATTGATTGCTGAAAGTCCAATTTCTTGTAATGTTTGAGCTGACCACAATAATATTTTTTTTTAAAAAAATCTTTTTTGAGAGGTGGGGAAAGAAGTGTCCCTTGCACTCCATGAATCCGTCTCAGATCCCGACCGGATTTGAAGAGTCGTGAGATAAAAAGAGAAGAAAAAAGCGAGGTCCACATGTGTCATTTTTAAAAAGAAAAATTAGAGAGCAAAAATTCGTTGAAAGTTTGAGATTTTCTTTAAAGGAACAGTAAGAAGATGGGGAGCTGTGAGATTTTTCTTAAGACAAGAAGAAGAAATCTGAAAAAGAGAAAAAAAGGAAGAGAAAAAAGAAAGAATACTTTTCATGGAGACATTTAAGAAAGAGATGAAAGAGAAAAGAAAGTGAAATAAAGATATTATTAAAAAAGAGACAACAAGAGAGAAGGAAGGAGAGACTTATAAAAAATAATTAAAGAAAAAAAAAGTATTGAGAGTCTGAGACGTGAAGGAGAAAGGGGAGAGAAAAGAGTGAAAAAAGTGAAGGAGTGATGATGCTGGAGTCATAGGAGAGATGATGGACATAAAGGTGCTATAAATGGCTATGTGGGGCAAAATTCCCACATTATGAAATTTCCCCCATCTGACTAGAATTGGACGAGTCGAGTTAATCAACTGGTGCCAAATATGCATTACAGTCATCACCTCCAAAAAAAAAAGCCAAGAAAGGGAGATGACTCCACGGACTTGGTTCCGTGGAACCATTAAATCGAGTCGTAACACAGATGTTGTTTGGCATTGAACTATCTTAAAGTTTTTTACTTTAAGGTGGCTTTAATTCAATCCAAAACGCCAATAAACCTACACGTAATATTAAAAACCACCCAAAATATATATATATAAAAAAAATTAATATCAAAATTATTATTTTATTTTTTTGTAATTAGTTATCACGAAATCGATTCCGTGAGATTATCGCTCCAGCCGGAATAAATAGAATTTTTCGGAGACATTTTGACCTCATTCCTACAATAAACTCATGTCTGGGTCTCAGTGCCAAGGATGGAAGACCTCCACTTTTTTGTCAACAACTACAATAAGAAAGAGATGAAGTCACTCACTGACCTAGCTTCGCCACCGCCTCTGCCATACTGGTGGAAATTTGAGAGGGACAGGAAGGGTAGCCAACAACAAATTGTTCTCACGCGACAACTTGCAACCCAAGTTCTCGTTATGCGATCTCAGTGTTACTGGACTCATCCGTAGATCCTTAGCTATATCCGACAGTTTAGTGCACAATCCATCAGCATGCAGGGTGAGCACCAAAACATAACTAATGAGAAGATTAACTTTATCAGCTTGCAGTCCTTTTGACTCTGGATCAGCAAACACGGTTGAAAACCTCTGGTGTAAAATGCTCGGGATCGTATGGTCCTTCGCTGATCTTTGAACTTTATAAGATGAGTAATGAATTAGAAAATACAAGAGAGCTTCTTCTTCTCCACCTGATCCTATGAATAGATGTATAATAAAAATAAAGATTAATCAGCTTTCAACCAGAATTCTTTAGAGGACTGTAGACAAGAGAAATGCCTATAGTGAAAGCATTTATTATCTTATCCTACTGTAAAATCAGAGTGAAAATGTTGATTTATGGGCTTTTCTTGGATTCGTGTGACCCAGTTTGCTTTCTTAAAATCAAATCCTCATCAGTATAATGGAACTATTTTCATATGAGATAAGTAAAGTTGAAAGTCAAACTTCCCAGCTCATTAGCCCTGTAATGCAATTTTACTGAACACTTGAAACAGTTGCTCTTATGATAAAAGTATTAATCAGAATTCTTAGAAGCGCCTAAATTAACATTCATCTTATTAATAATAGGCATTACACTAGTAAGGAAGCTTTCAAATACTTGAAGAAGCATATCTTCTTATCATTACTTGAAATGGTCTACAAAGTATTATTTTGAAGGCCAAATTACCTTCGTTTAAAAGTATGCAAACATATCTTAAGGATTTCGTGCACCCTTACCTTGATTTCCTGCAAATTATGGATTCTGTTGCGAACAAAAGTTGGATAAGCATTTCTAGTCACTTGTGCTCCCACTTGCAGAAGCTTATATATATATATATATATATATATATATATATATATATATATATATATATATATATATATATCTTCAAGGAAATCCCATTCTCCCTTCAATATGATCTGGTCCAGTGGATACGCGTCCTGAGGAGTTGTGGCAGAAGTGACATGTGGAGGGACATTGCGAGCAACAAGAGCACGCATACTTTCTAGAGCTTCCTTCTTTATTTCTGCTTCCTTTATTTTCTGTCTAGAACCTTCTGAGATTCGGGATCATCTTCATGGTTCAAGGCATGCAATTTTTTCCCCTGCAATATGATATAAATTCAGGAGGCAAATTCACCAAATATCATTAGAATATAGGAAGTTGTTAAAAAGAATTTGACTGTTATTTCTAGATATGCCTCTTCTCACCATGAATTCTTCGAAGCTAACAGAGGGAATTGATGGGACTGAATATCCTATCAATTTTAGCCCTCTGCGAAGTGAAAGGCATTTCTATAAACAACATCCTAATTATGTGATACTTACATAGACATGTATCTGCCCATTATCTTTCCAACTTGCATTAATTATTTTGTTTGCATTCAGCAAAGTTTACAACAAAGGGGCATGAGATGTGGTTTCTTACAGAACCAACAGATGTAGTTATAATTATAAAAGCTAATTATATTATAAATTGCAAACCTTGATTCTCAAAATTAAGGATGAGATTGACTGAAGCACAATACCAATAAAGATACAGTTTAACTAAGTCTAATAGCGCAAAGCTTCTTATAGAACCAATTTAGTTTTTGTTATTGAATCCACTACTGCTAACGCCTTGTTGCATACCTTTCTAAATCAGATCAGTCCAATATTTACTCAAACTAGCAGTTCTTGTTAGTTGCCACTAGGCCTCTAGAGAAACAAACTCCAAAAAATACTAGAACAAATCAGCACAATGCATAGATTAATAGAAAAGATATACTACAAATCATAACTTTATTTACCGATTGCCCAGACACATATCAACACCTATCAATATCTAAGAAGCCCAGTGATTTTACTAAAAGCCACAAATTATACTTCTAATACTCATAGAAGAGAGCAGGCATACCAGGCTTATAGATTTCTTAGTCCCATAAAGATTAGTAAGCTCCCTCATTCTGTCTGACTTCTGTTCTGCAGAGAGTTATGTGTTCACTGAAACTGAAGAAGGTTCCTTATCGGCTGAGTCTAAACCTCCAATTCTCGGTTCCAATCTGAATATCAGCAATCATATCCAAGCTAAATAAGAATATATTTTATCATAAAAAAACTACATGGTCACAAGAAAGAATATCAGAAAGGGCAAGAAAATCATGTTCCATATCAGGGTTTACACTTTAGACCTGAAAGCAAAGCTTCTGCTCTCAATATTAACATTTAAAAATATCTAAACGAGCAAGTTCAAGACTAAACTGACAGAAAATGGATGGCATTTGTTGTAAATTAACTACACCAAGTTGATCAACAAACCCCAATTACCTCACTAGAACCAATAGGATTATAGGAACAATATCACAAACCTCAAGCTCCACACAACATACAACATTTACTCTCCTTTTATACTTCTCTTTTACATGACAAACACGTAACAATTTTACCTTCTTCCTCTCCTCATTAACCAAACAAAAGTTCCTATAGAATTACCTTATTAGAAGCAATATGAAACTCCAAATGAAAAGAAACCCATAAAGCTAACCGACAGTTTCACTTGCCTTCCCCACATTTTCTCATCAACCAAACAAACACTCTTACAAAAAAACTTACCTTATTAGAAGCAATATTGAATTCCAAATGCCAAAGAAAGCCAATAAAGCAAACCCACCATTTCCCTTACGAACTCCAAATGCCAAAGAAAGCCAATAAAGCAAACTCACCATTTCACTTACCTTCCCCACATTTTCTCATCAGCCAAACAAACACTACAAAAGAAAATTATCTTATTAGAAACGATGGGCACAATCTTTAAAGTCTGTGTCTCCTTGTCAAGGACCCCAAGAGTATTTCCACAGACCTGCCTCGTGCCCCCCTCGCCAGCATAATTGGAACCCACAAACTCCACATTGGACCTAGGTGGGTTCACGACAACCTGCAGTCTCTTGCTCTTGTTCTCAGACATGTTCCTATAAACCTTGATCCTTGGTGGTTCTTGATTCTTGTTGACTTTTTGACCATTGTCGCTGTTGTTGGGATCTTGAGCTTGTTGAGTTTTGATGACTGTGTCATACCCAGATAGAAAATAGGCCACCATGGGAGGGATCTTCTCTGGTTGCTCGTGAATCTGCTTGATTTTTACATGAAGTACATCTCTTTTCTCTTGCTCGGCAGCATGTATTTTCTCTCTCTTTCTCTTCTTCTTTGCTTTCTTGTTTTGGGTTGTTGGTGATTTTGGCTCTTCTTCTTCTTCTTTGTGCGGTTTGCGGTCAACATTTTGATGATCTAACTGAGATTCTGTATCTGCCTCCACGTCCTTTATCCTTACCAGGGTTAAGTGTAGAGGAGTTTTCTACAAACGGCACCGCATCAATAAAAGCCGCAGAACCTCTCCCCTACCGAAGCCCCACCGCCTCTACTCCCTCTTTCTGTTCAGGTGGGTTGTTCCGTATGTTCGGTTTTATAGCCGATTACATAAAAGCATTGTTAAGGTTTTGGAAAGTTGATGTCTTCAGTGAATTTTTCTTTTCTCTCCTAAACCGAATCAATTAAATTACGTAAATTTATGTGTGGATTGTTTTGATTTTCTTTCGTTACTTTATTTGTTTATCTTTATGAATTCTGTTTTAATAAAAATACATGCGGGTATTATGAACATTTCCTCATTAACTTAATGGAGAGAACCCTTACCTTAACAGAACACATTTTAATGATTTGTTTGGTTTATAGATAAGATTATAAAGGGATAAAAATAAAATTAACATGAGATAGGATTAAAAAGATTAAAATGATAATATCTTAATATTATGTTTGGTTAATAAAATTATTAGATTATAAAAAGTCTAAATGTCAAAATGCTCTAACATTATTAATTATCCTTTAACATTCTTCAATATTTTCAATAGCACTAAAATTTAATTATTTTTATTATAATATTTATTTTAATAATAAATTATTATTATTAGTAGTAGTATTATAATTATTATTATCATTATCATTATAATATTATTATAATTATAAGAATAATATTATTATCAGTATTGTTGTAATAATATTATAAACACAATTATATTATTATAATTATAATAATAGTTACTATCATTATCATTATAATAATAATAATAATTATTATTATTATTATTATATTATTTTTTATTATAATTCCTATTAATAGAGAAATAAATAATATTTATTATTAAATTATTATTTTTATCATCATAATTATAATTATTATTATTATAATTATCATATTTATCAAAAAAATAATTATTATTATCATAATAATTATATTATTAATATAATTATTATTATTATCGTTATTATTTTAATATTATTATAGGTATAAAATTACTATTAATATTTTTATTATTATCATTATTATTGTAATTATTATGATAATTATTACTATGATATTATTATAAATAAGATTATAATATTATTATAATTATAATAATAATCTTTATCATTATTATAGTTATTATATTTATTATTATAATAATTATTATTATTATTTATTATAATAATATTATTACTATTATCATTATTATTATTTTTATTAAAAATATTATTTTGATAATAAAAATATATTAAATAATTCTATAATAGTTATAACAATTATTTTTATTATTATTATTATTATTATTCAAGGGTAAAAATAAAAAATTTCAATCCCACATGCATAAGATAGATTTTATCCCATGAAGAGAGATGAGACAAAAAATATGGGATTAAGACTTATTTTATCCCACCTTAATTCCACATAAATAGGAAACCCTTTCAACCAAATGAGGGATAACTATTCATGTTGGATTAAGTTAATTCAATCCCACCTTAATTCCACCAACCAAACAGCCCTTAAGGCATTAATAGTAACAAAATAAAGCTATGGGTGTTTTTAAAACATTTACCAAACCCACAAGGTGTGAATTAAGCCTAAAACTTAATCTTCTAAGTTAGAATAAACACTTATAAAAAAAAAATTAGACCAAACACTTTAAAATTGATGGTTTATGAAATTGTTTTTATCATAAAGAAGTTGAATTTCTCTTGAAAAAACTAAAATAATTTATAGCTCACAGCTATTTTACTTAAAATGTTTGAAAATCATAAACTAAACTATAAATTTTTCTACTATTAGATCAAACAAAACAATTGGATTATATATTAAGAAAAATACTTGACTAGCACGGATACATAAAAGATACATGACACAAAGATCAATTTCATCTTTAAATGAAATTAAAAATATCTTCTTCTTTTTTTTGTATCCTTAAGCTTCCATTGGACGGGAAGAAATTTATAGAAACATCCCACTTCAATCTTTTGTGATCATCGGTCAAGTTGTTATCTTGTCCTAATTGGATCCTTCCTTCATAATCTGTACTAAGCTTTTTACATAGTTCACTTCACAATCACCTTTTACTAGACCCCCTAAATGCTTACATGTTTAAGAGTTCTGCAATTCCACCTTCATTATTCATGTAAACCACAGTCTTGTGGGCATCTACTTGCTTGAGTTTAGTCACTTGGGTGATCATAAATCATACAGTAATCATTTATGGGAAAAATACTAAAGACTCAACCACCCAGTTGACAATTCTGCTCAACCTCCCACTGGTTAGTCTTCATTACATTTCTTCTTTATATATATATATATATGGAATATAAAATTTCCTTTAATCAAATTTGCTATTTCTTTGGTTGCATTCCCATTGAAGGCTTCGATGTGATCCAAATTTCTCGTGCAAGGAGAACATCTATTAAGTCGATTCAAGAGTGGAAGACTTCATCAGTTTCTTCACATATATTTATAGGTAGAAGTACCTCTTTTCCTTTTTTATTTATTCCCGTTCTATTTTGGTTTTCTTGTACTACAACAAGTACTTGTGTAATTGTGTTTCGTTCAAGTACTGGTGTAATTGTGTTTCTATCAGACAACAGATAGAAACCAGGTCAGCCAAATACGTTATTTTGGCTGATTTACTCTATATTGCAGGGCATCTGACTCTAAAAACATATGCATACACCTTTGGAGTTGTACTACTAGAAATCTTCTCTGGCTCTGTTGCAGTCAACAAAATTCCAGATGGGATGGCAAGGGAATCTTGTACAGTGGGCTAGGAAGGATTAATGTACCCATGAAAGAAGCTCATGAGTTTGCTGAAATCATCCTAAGATGCTTGAGTTCAGACTCAGAGTTGGCCAACAATGACCGAGGTGGTTTCTGATATAGAGCGATTGCAGCAAAACATGGGTAGCTACCTCTTGAACTCACTTGAGAGTATCAAAGTACCCCTCTTCTAACAGGTTCTTCATAAGCAAAGATGTCTGTCTATTTTTTAAGTTCTTTCCTATTTTCAAGGGGTTTAATTCACCTCATGTACAGTCCACGTGCTTTTTTCTTTTACTTAACACTTCAGGTGAAAAGAAACCTAACATCGAATTGTATCTGATCTTTTCCAGATAATCGCTTGTTGCAAGACCTAGGCAGCAATTATCTGTTCATGAAATTTGAAGGACATTTATCAATGCAAGGAATGAATAAAAATACATGGGTACTAATACAAAATATATAATACAAGCAGATCACCGCAAAGAAAAAATTACAAATCTTCACGAAATAGAGGCAGTAACAATCTGTGAGAGTACAACTCAAATTTGCATTGCATTGATACACACCCATACTACATTTTACATCAACAACAAATATGGAATGGTACAAGAAATTCACAAATAAATGTTTCTTTGTTCAACGTACTCGTGGAGATTGCCGGTATGATGGCAATGGGGATGCACCGGGTGTTAAATTCATATGAGAACGGTGCTGCCTCATGGCAGAATTCCGGACAGGAACTGGAACTGTCCGTGGTTCTGATTGGGAATTTTTTGTTACAGTTTTGGGAAATTCAAGTTGCTCCAGCGTTGCTAAAACCTCTGACATTTGAGGCCTAAGTTTAGCTTCTCTGCTTAGGCATTGTAAGGCGAGGGTAGCAGCTGTATAGGCTCCTTTCTGGGGGTACTGGCCCCCCAACTTGGTGTCCATAATCCGGAATAATTTTCGTTTATCACCCAGATAAGGTTTTGCCCAGTCTACTAGATTCTGCTCAATACCAACTTTTGTTTTATCAACAGCACATCGTCCAGACAACAGTTCTAGCAACACAACCCCAAAGCTATACACATCACTTTTTGTTGTCAACCGACCTGTTCAGCATAGAAGGTTTATTAGCTTTCCACACAAAAATATACAAGGCCAGTTTCCAATGACTGAATGATGGAGAACCATAGGGTTTTAATTGATAATTTGGAATTATAATTTATTATGGACTTGAGTATTTGGATTTTCCTATTCTATTTGGGACTAGTTTATTTCCTAATTTGTTTGGGATTTTGGGGCCTATATATGAACTTTTGTATGTTTAGTCTATTTAGGCATTGCTAATACAGTTTTAACTTAACCTATCTCCATAATTTCTCCGTTCTTGTTCTCTCTCTGCTCTTCTACCTATTTTGTTTTCTTCTCCTCTCCTCTACTTCTATTATTCTCCCCTTTCTAATCTTCTCTAGCCCTAACTTCTTCTCTTTTCAATATTTGTTCTACATCATCGAAGCATATGATTAAATGGGTGGAGTAACTCATTGAACCCAAGCACAGAGACCATGTCATGACTCCTACTATTTCAAATAAATGCATTGCATATAAAAGATAGAATCATTCATCGCAACGAACAAAATTATCAATGGATAGGACTGCTAATTTTGGAACA
Organism: Bretschneidera sinensis; assembly: GCA_023935145.1. Taxonomy (NCBI): domain Eukaryota; kingdom Viridiplantae; phylum Streptophyta; class Magnoliopsida; order Brassicales; family Akaniaceae; genus Bretschneidera; species Bretschneidera sinensis. Next base: position 56,011,712 of record CM043705.1, on the reverse strand, counting down.
TAACTTTAGATGTTAGATAAATATTTTTCCCATTTGGTTCAAAAGTAAAAGAAATCAAATGATAACGTAGGCATGAAGGCAGAACCTATCAGGTTCCACCTCAACTGATGATCTATTTATCTACAAAACTAATTATATAAGACACCACGGTTTCATCATAAGGTTAATTACCCAGAAATATATAATTAGATACCGACTGACAGGAGATTGAGATAATTAAGAATAAACGAACTAATCACTGATATAACAAGACAAGTATATTTCCCAAAATTACATCGGACAGACCTGTAGCAACATATTCAGGTGCTGCATAGCCATGAGTACCCATAACCTGAGTTGATACATGGGTCCGATCGCCCGTAGGCCCTGCCTTTGCCAAACCAAAATCTGAAAGTTTAGCATTGAATTCCTGCATCCGCAATGCATTTTGAACTAGAGCAATTTACAAAAATGTATTACCATAATATAGTTCAGACAAGAAGAGGCCAAAGCAATAAGAGGTTCTTGTTTTTGCTCAACATACCGCATCAAGTAGAATATTAGAAGCCTTGAAGTCCCGGTATATGACTTGTGATTTTGCATCGTGAAGGAAAGAGAGCCCTCTGGCAGCACCTATGGCCACTTTCATCCTTACTGCCCAAGAAAGTGGCTGTGGCCCTCCTGCAAAATAATCACCGCATCAAAGATTAGAAAGTACCCAGGACTTTCTTGTAATCCAGATGTTCCATTTTTGAGATTGCATGTGAAACAATAGCATATCAAGAAGCTCTTTTAAGGGCTCATTAATGGTGCATTCTTGCCGTTATGTCTTTGGTTGGGGGAGAGGTGGGAGTATTTGTTCTTATTTAAGAAAACCTGATACAGATACTAAGGCATACGTATGGAGAGCCTATTTATGGACACAGCAATAGAAGAACCTATACTAGTCCTGTGTTTCATTGTCAAGTAACTGAGGAAAAGGAAATAGAAGTTAATTTTTCTATTCAGTTCCTTCGAGAAACAAACAGTTCAATTTAGCCAACATGTTGAATATTTTGTTTCTCTAGGAATCGGAATTTCATAGTACGAAGGTGCCAAATTTATTACTCCAGTTTCTTGGCAGCTACATAGCCTAATTGATTTGAAGTATAAACATTGAATATAGTATGACACAATACATTGCCTCCTTATCAATTCATTATAATGCAGTACTTACTTCTAAATAGATGATTTTCCAAACTCCCTTTTGGCATGAATTCATAGACCAAAAGCCGGTTCTCACCCTCCAAGCAATAGCCAATTAGTTTAACAAGATTTGGATGATGAAGTTGGCCAAGATAATTAACTTCTGTCTAAAATCAACTGGCTATCAGTAAACAGACCAAGCACAAAATTGTGAAGAATCTTGAAAGATGGGTTTAAAAGTAAGAAGCTATAAGGAAATGACACCTACCACCCATTCCTTGTGGCCTTGAAAACCTTCAGGCTTAAGCTTCTTGACAGCAACAACCATTCCTGAACCAGGCTTCACAGCAGTCAATGTATATTCATCAATCCATCCTTTGAAAACATAACCAAATCCACCTTCACCAAGAAGATTGTCAGGACGGAAGTTTCTGGTTCCATTTTTTAGCTCATTGAATGAAAAGGCTTTCAAATTTGGGGATGACAATATTTCTCTTTCTGTCCTTGGTGTGGGAAGGCACTCGGAGTTGCTCGATTCACTGTAAGATGGGATCATCAGGCTTGAAGGAGCTGAAGAACGGCTCGTTCTGCTGGAAATTCTGGATGCTCCTGATGCTAGAAGAGTAAAATGAGTTCCAGACTGACAGTTATAGAATAAACATAAAAGAAGCCAGTATCTAACACAACAGTAATTAAACCTCAAAGCTCCACCTCATCTAGGATATTTCATCAGATATCACATTGGAAGATAAAGAAAAACCAGCAGCATTCAGATATACATGTTACCTCACACTTCAATAAACTTACAAGCCTAAACAAAGTTTTAAATTCAAGCTTAATCCACCACCCTTTTGAATGATCAGAATACGAACCATCAAGTTTGATCCCCACAGATTAGACACCACATTCTAATCATTTCCTCTGTTTTTGAGTATTATTCTGAACATTTCCCCGAGGTTTTCACTCACAATTAGAATCCTTTCCCAACTGAAAATTTACTCCTCATTCCTCATACAACAGAATAAACTATTTTTACAAAGACGGGAAAAAAGAATGCTGCTTATAGTTATTTTTCACAGTGTATCCAATTGCAATCATTTCTATCTATACATTTTCTGATATGTTATCCCCCACCACAAGGAAAGGTCTAAAGTCTTGCAGACTGTATTCACCTTCATGGGGGAAACTCCACAATTCACAAGCTGAATGCAATCAAATAAACTAATTATCAGTACTATCCTTGCAAATGTTTGTTAAATGAAACCCAAAACTAAAAGCAAACTTAAAGATTTAATACTGCAAGTCAACTTTGCATTTTTTTTTCAGATTGAGTGTGCACATCAAGTGTAATTGCATTGCACAGTGGGACTCACTTAAAAGAGATACCATCCAAAGCATACCCATTAAGTAATTACAAATTATATAGATATATCTAAAATCAATTCCCTATAAAAGAAGAAAGGAATCTAAAATCCATTGGCATATTCTATAGATTAGGAGAACAGTACCAAAAACCCTAGTCCCTCTGACAGGAAATGAAATGCACCAAAGAAATCCATCCTCTGAAAACATTTAAGAAAATTAATGTGTGTATGTGTGTGTATGATAAGAAAACTAACTAGTTAAACATAAATGATACACAAGGAATAAACCCAGGACAAAATTAAAAAAGAAGTTTTCCACATAAGTTCTTACTAAAATTTTCTTCACAAAGACGAACAGAAGAACCAAAAAAACCATATATCTCAGTTAAGCCGCCTATCCCCAAAACAGTATCAAGCTCAAAAAGTCGAAACAAGCCATATCCAACAAAACCCAGTTTAGAATTCACAATTGTAAAGCCTTCCACAATATCATACGCAATAGTCCTCTGAAAAGTCATAAAACCCAGCTCTCGGCTATAACAACAAATACCCATCAAAAGATTTGAAAAGCCCATATCGAATAATTACAAAATCTAGCTATGATCACATAAACTTGTAAAGAAAGGGTCAAAACTAAAGAGAAATAACAAAAGGGAAGCAAGCATAACAGTATTACCGGAAGTAGCATGGGGGCTCTGGGTGCTATCTACTCTGGCAGACGAATCTAAGCAGTTACCCATTTGTTACTGCAAAGAGATTCTCTTTGAACAGACTTCTTTTCTTTGGAGAAGGGGTTTGTTACAAAATCTAACAACAAGTCATGATAAATTCCTCTCAAAATCCCTAATGGAGAGCAAAGAAATGAAACAAAAAAGTTAAACAAATGACTTTTTTATTTCTATAGCGGAGTTTTGGTTTGGTCAAGTAAGAGAGAGAGAACAGTTTTTCTTTTTAAAAGAAATGAAAAATTTGCTGAAAATAAGGAAGGAGGAGCAAGGAATGTTAGGAGGAAGAGAAATAAAGCAGAAAGAGAACAGAGAAAAAATGAGGAGTTCTGGCTTTTGTAATTTGAGAGTTTAGACACGACAACCGCGTGGGAACTTTGCGTCACCACCACTACTCGTGGATGCAGGTGGTGATGAATTTACTTTATTGACCCTTTTTTAAACCGTGTCAAACGAACGATGATGCTTTAATGATCAAATTATCCCTTCATGATCGTACCAATTAGTTTACGTCTTCGTCTTTTCTTTTCCTATTTCTTTCACCATGTGTCAAATGATAATTTTTTTTTAAGTTAAATTAAGATTTTTGCCCATGTATTTAGCGGTAGTTTTAAAATGGTCTACGAGACTATCAAGCTCAAATATTTTATGTATAGAATTGAATATCAAATTAAGAGATCCAAGAATTTTTTATTTTGTTAATTGAATTACTCAAATTTTATTAATGGCTCAATTTAAAACATTTAATCAAATATTTCATTAGTGCAAAAAAATTCAAAAAAATTACTACTCTCAACAATCAAGAAGATTATGAAATTTTAACGAAATTTATCAAAAAAACTGAAAATGATCTTGAGATATTTCCCGTCCATCTGATTTGAGAGCTTGAAGTGAATTATAACTTTTTTTATGTTGATTGCGAGGGTATTGGCTCTTAACTTCACTTAAAAGTTACTGTAAAGTCTCATAAAGTTGAAGAAAACCAATAACACTTGCCTCAAGCCACTAAAAAACTGCTGCCAGAATTATGCTCCATATTCCAAGATTATTTTCCAGTTAATTCCAAAATATTTTGATCATCCTATTAAGTCGGTACCAAAGTCAAGAACAAGTTCATGCGGAATTCCATCGATGGCAGAATACCTCCCAATAATTTCTATGCCGAATCACAATTCCTCTTCAGCAACGGCAAAGGGGTCGACGTCAGTTGTGATGAGGAAGTTTACGAAGGAGCCGGGTACAAGAGGGGCCATTACACTGCGAATTCAAGCAAGAAAGAGGTAGAGTAGAGTGCCAAACAAAACATTATCTAACTAGAAATAAGCAGAAAATACGATTTAGCCATCTATATCTAACTAGATGTGAAAACATATGATAAAACTTTAATTGTTGACGCTATGACACGTGATATATATGTCCATTATCCAGTATATTGCTTTACTTTGAATTCACTCCTATGAGCTTTTCCGGTTAATATTTAGTAACAATCTAGCTTGTTGATTTCACAATAAATATATATATTCAGTATTTTTAGAGGGAAAGACGTTGAACGAGGTGTTTTGCTTTAATGATGCGAGACGTAAGCCTTTTAAAACGTTAGAGTGTTTTAAATAAAATAATATTAATTAAATTATAAAAATATTAAAAAATTGAAATAATATAAATAAATTAATTATCAATAAACTTTACTAACTTAAAGACCTATGAATGAATATTTATCAAAATATTTTTACACAAATATCAAATAATTTGATGAAAATTTTAATTACATCTGATATTAGACGTATATTATCGTTTGTTGCATATGTATCCATCAATTTACACTATGGTCCTCCAACACAGTGATTCCATTTGTAATGATGTTCAATCAAAATATTGAAAATTTAAAATTTTGACCTGAAAAGCTGAAAATCCAGGTAAGTCTTTTGAATCTTTTGGGGTGTTTCGAAACTTTAATAAAATAATATTAATTAATTAATTAAAATAATAAAATAAAAATAATTTTAATTAATTAATTTTTATCAAAGTTTAATACTTTACTAACTCTATAGTGTGATAATTATAATTTTATAAATATTAATATATATTTATATATAAATTATATGAAGTATAACTTATATTTCTATATTGTTGTAATTTGAAAGTGATTAATTAAATAGTTTGTAGTTATTATTAAACTAAATAAAATGTATTATATATATTATAAAGTGAAATAATGTCACAACAAGAATACTAGTTTAGTGGTTAAGATCTATGACACTTTAGATCATGGATTTGAGCTTAAAAAAAAGACTTAAGGAAGACTTATTAATACGACATCACCTAGACTCGAAAAACGTGTGTCAATTTCATGCCCCGGGGTATTGATCAATCTTTAGAGCAATATTGGCGAAAAAAATCTTTAGAGCTTTTTAATTCTTTCTTTATTTTGTTCCAACTACATGTTTCTTAGATTTTCCGGAAACGAGGCCAACAAGAAACTGGACTACACAGTGGGTGGGATACTCCTCGTTCATGTCATATTTCTCAATCTTAAATGAAAGTTAAATTTGATCTTATATTTATATAAATTATAAAATAAAAAATGAGATAGTTACAAATAAAATTAACAATATACGTCAGTTTAAAATGAATACTTTTTTTTGGAGTCGCAAAATGGTTTTTTATATTTAGCTCTTAAGCACATTTTTTCGATGCAAGACAATAATCATTTGAATTTTTTTTCTTTTCCTTTGTAGTATTTCTGTTTTTGTTTACAATATTATATTAAGTTTGATTTTAAAACCCTATCAATTTGAGCAATGATAGAGGTACATTTAATGGTGACAGCAAAACATACATTTTTTAGGAACTCCATCGATAATTCTTTAAAACTTTATTGGTAATTTCTTTTGAACTTCAATAATAACATGTAAAGACCAAAAATAAAATTTCTATTTCGTATCTATATGGCATGATTTCATTGATTAGTATCTTAAGAGATCAACTCATTTGCTGTAAAAAAAATTTGTGAAGTAAAAGCTTTAGTACATATAAATTTTGATTCTAAAGTGATCCCTATCATATCCAAAAATTTAAAGAATTTAAAGAATTTAAATCCATGTGAAAAACAGTATATTACAAACTTTGCTTTATATAATTTACTGTAGATGAATTGAACTTGTATCTTAAAATGTATTAGCATATCAATATAAGCTCGTGTTGATATGCTCTTTTATGTGATAGAACAATATTTTAACAATTATCTTTTTACCTATAAACATACAAAGCATAATGGTAACATGTTCTCCATAAGAAAACTTAACCTGCAAAGAAACCTTAAGAAAAAAAACAATCCAATTAGAATAATAAAAAAAAATTAAAACAATTAAAAATGTGAAAAAAAAATATTAAAAATAAAAGATAAAAAAAATAAATTCAAATCTAAATGAGATAACAAAAAATATCATAAAAATTGTAAAGTGTTAAAATCAATTGAGTTTAAAGAACGTTTTGAAAAGAAACAGAATTATAACAATTTCTATTGTTACGAGCTCACATTTTCGTATAAATTTTTACCACAGACGAAGAAGGATGCATGTATCAATTTTGTGATAGAAAATGCAGTCAACATCATCCCTCATTCTTCGCACCTCGTATTCTTTTTTCCTTTTAAGAAAAATGAGGACATAGGGATATTTTGGGAATGGCAAACAGGCGAAGGCAAACGTCATGATTGAGTAAGCAAGACACGTCAATTGGAAATGGTGGGACCATTTTCGTTATCTCTAACAGCTAGCATATGTGATACATTGACCAAATTCTCTACATGTGCTCTCTGTGTTCACATTTGGACTTACAATTAGAATTTTAGAAAGCTTCTTCGATTTCCAAGTGTGAACAGAGTTTCAGTTAAGTATCTATATTAAATTATTAACTTAAATTTAAATAAAAAAATAAATAAACAAGTAAGTTATTTCGAATATCACTTTAACACAATAGATTTTAAGTAGTTTCTGTTACATTTATTTGAAGATTGAACTAAAGACTACATCGTGTTTTATGTGATAAAAATTTAAATTTAATATTAATAAATATTTGTAAAAAAACTTAAATTTAAATATATATCAACTTTTTAAATAAGTGAAACATATAAAAATAATTAATATTATTATACTAAGATGTTACTCCTTAATGAGCTGTTAGTTAATTCTGCAATTTTGATAAAGACACTAAATAATGCGAGTGAGAGCACCTGGTTGGACGATGTACACCAAGTCAAGGAGGTATGGACCAGAGTCTCAAGAATTCTGTCGGTTTTACATGCTTTATTTCCATTTTTCCCTTTCATCAAAGACCAAAAGTTGCAACTATGCCTCAAAATTCTAAAGAGTACCATTTTTGTCAGAGCTCCTTTCCAGTCATATGGCAAAGGTGCTTGCTTAAAACCAAAGCAGCTCTTTGGATTTATTTCATTCCTCCACTGTTAATTGTTTGACCAATTCCAACAAGGTTTTACACGACAATTGTGGCTTATTGAAGAACAAAAAAATGGCTTCCCCCACTCACATGTAGGATGAAAAAACGAAGAAGCTAAAATTGTGCGCTACAAAACAAAAATACAATAAGTTAAAGTCCGCCACATGCCATACGGTCGGTAAAAATTAACAGTTCAGCCAGAGAGCAAAAGTAAAAAGTCAATTCTCTAATGAAATTACTCGCTCAAAAGTAAAAAAGATATTTCTATATTAAATTCTTGGTTCAATCTATCAAATCACATGTAAAATGTAAGGAAAAAAAAAAAACACAACACAAGAAGAGAAATTGTGGCAAAAAAAAAAAAAAAAAAACCCATAATGTTAGTTAAAATTCACAGTTTAATCATAAAACAGTTTGCAAGTGAACAAAAGTAAAATTATCAATATTAAATTGAAATTACTCTCTCAAAAAGAAAAAAAATGATAATTTCTTTTTAAATCTTCAATTTAATCTCAAGCAATGGTCAGATCATCATCCATAATCTTGAACGAATGTATTAAACACATTTCTAATCAAAATCAACCTCTTCACTATATAAAAAGGACTATAATCTCATCAAAGATAATTAAAAATTATTTCTCCAAAACTCTTTTAACTTTTTAGAAAATTAAATTAAGATTATTCAAAAACTGTTAAGTTATTAATTTAAGCGTCAAAGAATATTCGAAGATTTCAATTTAGACTATTAAAATATTATGATTAAGAGTATCGAAGTAATTTCTCAATATCATGTTCTCCCTATAAACTACTACAAACCATAAAGTTAGTATGCATTTATGTGCCTCAAACAATATTACTTCTTGCTCTACACTCTGTTTCTCTTCTCCCTCTCTAACTCTTAGCCAAACCCTAAATACACAATGCCAACATGGTATCAAAATGCATTGTTTAGGATCGTGGTGATTTTGAGTAAACATCATTTAAAAAAAATACAAACTATTTCCCTTTTCAACATGATTTTAGCATCCTTCTGCCTCTCCAGCGAGATCTGTCGCAAATTCACTTCTCAGAAAACTTCATCTCTTCCAGCGAAATTCTCCGGTCGTAATATTTATTTTCCAATGATTTGTTCTGTCACCTTCTCCAGCACCGTCATCCTCTCCGGTCATAGTCCTCGTCATTGTTCCAGTCCTCGCTTATTTTCTGGCAAGCTTTTATGCTTTAGGTGCAATCCAGTCCAAAGTTATTATGTCACTGACCACAATACTCTAACTATGGTTGTGAAGCTGATGAGATGAAGAACAAATGGAAGGGAGAAAAGAAGAAAGAGAGAATAATGAAAAAAAAAAATTTGATCCCTTCGTCTATGCTTGTGGTTCAACCCAAATTCCCTCACCACTCTTTCACTTTTCTTTATTAGTCCACATAGTATCCTCATAATACAACCACATAAGCGTTGCCATATCAGTAGATAGGGCCCACACTGACTCAACTGCCACATCAACCTTATTTCCTCATAAGCATTGCGATGCCAACAGTCATGAGGCATACATTGACTCAACCACCACTTCAGTCACAGTCAAGGCTCACGAATTAGTTTTCTTGTGCATTTGGGTTTGATGGGTTCAATTTATTGTATTTGGGTTTGGATTTTATTATAATAAGTTAGTGCATATATATATATATATATATATATATATATATATATATGTTCTAACTTGAAAGAGAGTATTAAAATATTAGGGTTAGGGGTATTGAGATAATTTTCAATATTATGTTCTCTTTATAAACTACTATTAATATGAGGGCTAGTATGCTTTTGTGTACTTCTAACAACACTGTCTTCCATCTCTCTTCAGATGTTATATCTCTTTTCCCTCTTTAACTCTTAACCTAAACCCTAAATAAACAATATCAACATGGAACAAAAGCATACTAATGATAGAGAGACATATTAACATATTCTCATCCTTGATTTAAGGCTTATTTTATGCAATGTTTTCATTCTTGATTTAAGGATTACTTTAGGCAATGTTTTCATCTTTGTTTTAAGGATCACTTTAGGCCATGTTTTCATCATTGTTTTAAGGATGACATTTTTCCTTTAACAACCAATATATACCTTTAATTGTATTATCAATAAGAATCAAGTAAGCATTTGTACATTCTCTTGACTCTATTTAATTCTCACTTCTCTTTGCTCTCTTAAAATTTATATGGTATCAGAGCCCTCAAGCCACCGAGCTTAAAAAAAAAAAAAAAAAAAAAAAAAAAAAAAACCGACCCTCATATCTCCCTTTTTTTTTGTTTCCTTTTCCCTTTCCCTACAATGTCATCTCCAATCAACTCATCAGATTCATCAAACTCCTCAATCTCTGAAACACCGGTTGTTGTATCAACTAGTATCAACCCTTCGGCACAAACCAACAATCTGATCTCTATCAATACTGTATCTCAAATCCCATTCAAGCTATCTAGAGGTCGTAACTATGCCTCTTGGAGATCTCAATTCTCTAATTTACTGTTTGGTTATGATTTGCTAAGTTATGTCGATTGCACACAACTCTGTCCTGCGTCTACCATCAACACAACTGGAGGAACTGAGTCTGTTCCGAACCCAGACCACAAGAAGTGGCTGCGTCAAGATCGTTTAGTACTGCAGGCTATTCAGGCCTCCCTTGCAAGTACCATTGCACCACTTATCTCCACCTGCAAGTGCTCTACTGAAGCGTGGAATAAGCTGGAAACAACTTTTTCCAATCGTTCGAATACGAGGATGCTCTCCCTTCTTTCCACACTCATGAGGATTTCTCAAGAAGGCACTACCATAGCCGAATACATGCAACACATCAAAACGATTGTTGACGACCTTGCCTTGATTGGGCACCCTCTGAGTGACGCTGAGATTGTCGTTCACACCCTCCATGGCCTCAGTAATGACTATAAAGAACTGAATGCAGCCATACGAACAAGATAAACAGCTATGACATTCGAAGAGCTTCACGATAAGCTTCTAGATCACGAGACTTTTCTAAAATGAGAAGAAGGGAAGAAAGTGACAACACCAATCACTGCTTAGTACAACCATCATCGCTCCAACAACAATTATGGCAACATGTCATTCTCCAGCAATCCACAGACCAACTCCGGAAATCAAGGTTTTCATAACTCCTCCTTCAACAACAATTTTTCCTATAACACAGTGGGAAATTTTGCTCTAGCAAGGATCTCACAACATCAACCATGGCGACCAAACAACAACCATAGACAACCTAAGCCAATATGCCAACTTTGTGACAAAATTGGGCACACAGCAAAGGTTTGGGGACCATCACCAATCATTTCTTATGACAATTTTCGGTACTATATAATTTTTGTGGATTACTTTACAAAATACACTTGGTTCTATCCTATCAAACACAAATCCGATGTTCCTCTCATATTTGACAAATTCAAGAAATTAGTCGAAAACTTTTTTCAATTGAAAATAAAAACAGTCTATTCCGATGGAGGTGGTAAATATCAAAGCTTGGCTCATCACCTATCTAACTTTGGTATTCAACACCTCACATCTCCTCCATATACTCCTCAAATAGTGGGCTCCGCTGAAAGAAAACATCGTTATCTAGTCGAAACTGGTCTCACTTTACTTCACCAAGCCTCACTACCTTTACGGTTCTGGTCTGTAGCATTCCAAACAGCCATCTATCTTATTAACCGTATGCCCACACCAGTCCTTAAGTCCTACTCTCCATTCGAAAAAATATTTCACAAACAACCAAATTATCACAAACTAAAAGTATTTGGCTGTCTGTGCTACCCTTGGCTCCGTCCTTATTCCACTCATAAGCTAGCTCCACGATCAAAACCATGTATATTTATTGGTTATTCACTCTTTTACAATTCCTATATCTTTCTTGATCCATCCACATCAAAAACCTTTATTACTCGCCATATCGTTTTTATTGAGTCTCAATTTCCCTTTCAAAAACTTTTCATACATGAACCACAAATTAATACAGAATCTCTACATCAATGATGTCCTTCAAATCTCTCCAATCCTTCCACAAATCTCGAGTCAACATCTCATGAATCTATCACTCACAATCAGGCACCTTCATATCCTTCCCTATCTACATTAAATCACATACAATCAAGTTCTCCTCCACCAGCTGCCCCCACTAATACACACTCCTCAAATCATGGTGCTGATGAACAAGTGGATCCTCATATCACGCTGCCTACCTCTGCCTTGCACCAATCACACTCCCTGGACTCCTCTACAAATCGGGTAAGTCATGATTCCTCTCCTCATTCATCTCTCTCACAGACTGCTCCATCCAAATCGCCCACACCACAAAAAATAACTACCTGGTCCCAACATAATATCTTCAAGCCACGCAAAATACTTGACCTTCACACCACTACCTCCAAAACCGATGAACCTCCTAAACCCACAACATATCGCCAAGCCGAAAAATTCTCTCAATGGCGTAAGGCGATGAGTGATGAGTATGACACCATTCTTAAAAACTCCACATGGACTCTCGTACCCCATCACCACACACAAAGCATCATTGGGTGCAAATGGATATTTAAGATTAAGCGGAACCCCAATGGTACTGTTGCCTGCTATAAGGCTCGTTTGGTTGCCAAAGGATTTAATCAACATCCCGGAATTGATTACACGGATACTTTCAGTCCTGTTGTAAAACCTACAACAATTCACCTTATTCTAAGTTTAGTGGTCTCCTCTGGATGGGACTTGCAACAACTGGATATTAACAATGCTTTTTTGCAGGGAACACTTTCTGAAAATGTTTTCATGTAGCAACTTCAAGGCTTCATTCGTCCACAGTTTCCTACTCATGTCTGCAAGTTGCGCAAGGCCATCTATGGTCTTCGCCAAGCTCCCCGTGCATGGTATCATGAATTACGTGGCTTTCTACTCCTTCACAAATTTATGAACTCTAAATCAGATAGTTCCCTATTTATCTTTCACCATGGACAGACCACACTCTACTTACTTGTGTACGTTGACGATATCATCATTACAGGCAACAATTCCACCTCCGTCCAGCAGTTCATTGATCAGTTGGCCAACCGATTCTCCTTGAAGGAACTCGGCCCCTTATCATATTTTTTGGGTGTTAAGGCTCGTACAACTCCAACTGGTTTATTCTTGTCGCAGCGAAAGTATGTACTTGACATCCTGCACAAGGCGAACATGGCTGATGCTAAAGAGGTTAGCACTCCCCTATCCACAACCGAGTCTCTAACGCTCAACGACGACACCCCTCACCATGACGCTACTCAGTTTCGACAGTTCTTGGGATCACTACAGTACTTGTCCTTAACAAGGCTTGATATCTCCTTTACAGTCAATAGACTGTCACAGTTCATGCATTGTCTTACCTCACATCATTGGGCCACTGTCAAACGTCTATTGCGGTACCTCAAGGACACTTTCGATCATGGAATCTTTCTTTGCAAAGAATCACGTCCGCAACTCCATGCCTTCTCTAACTCTGATTGGGTAGGAAACACTGATGATCGCACATCCATATCTGTATATGTTGTGTTTCTAGGTGTCTCACCAATCAGTTGGGCTTCCAAAAAGCAACGCACCGTTGCTCGCTCATCTACTGAAGCCGAGTATCGTGCCATAGCTTCGACTGCTGCTGAACTCAACTGGATAACTAATCTGCTCCAAGAACTACATGCTCCACCTACAACTGTACCTACAATTTACTGCGAAAATATTGGTGCCACATACTTGTGTAAAAATCCGGTGTTCCACTCACGAATGAAGCACATTGCCATTGATTTTCACTTTGTTCGTGACCAGGTTGTTAACCATCGGTTATGTGTTTCTCATGTTCATACTAATGATCAATTGGCGGACTCACTCACCAAAGCACTTCCTCGAAAACAATTCTTGCATCATCGGTTCAAGATTGGCATCCGAGATGGATGCTACATCTTGCGGGGGCATGATAGAGAGACATATTAGCATATTCTCATCCTTGATTTAAGGCTTATTTTATGCAATGTATTCATTCTTGATTTAAGGATTACTTTAGGCAATGTTTTCATCATTGTTTTAAGGATCACTTTAGGCCATGTTTTCATCCTTGTTTTAAGGATGACCTTTTTCCTTTAACAACCTATATATACCCTTAATTGTATTATCAATAAGAATCAAGTAAGCATTTGTACATTCTCTTGACTCTCTTCAATTCTCACTTCTCTTTGCTCTCTTAAAATTTATAACTAACACTAAGGTTAGTAGTAGTTTATATAAAAAAACATAATATTGAAAAATTATATCAATGCCTATAACCTTAATATTTTAACATGGACTCTCACCTAGTGTTTACGTCTCTTCAGAGATGCCTGCAGCCTTCAGGTGTCATCATGCATTCAAAAAGTCCTCTCACGTGTGAATCATCATCTCACAAATCCTTAACTCATTTTTGGTATCAACAGGGCACATTACATGCACATCAATCTTCTATGGCGTTCCTTGGAGGCTATTAAGACAAGACACCAAGAAGAAGAGACTCAGCGAAAAAAAAAAATAGACAGAATAATCAGACTCCTTTGGTGTTTCTAAGCAAAAGTCTCCTCTTGTAGACAGTTCTCACCCTGATATGTAATTCTGGTTGAGTTTCTCCATTAATCGATCATTTCATGTGGAAGAATAATTTTAACAATTTTATAAGAGGAAATACCACATGTTACATGGTTCAGTGATTTTGGTTTTCATTAATTGATGATTTGATGCTTTAATTGTGCTAATAATTTCTATTTACCAATCACTATCCACATCGAAAGTGAAGGAAAATTACGCGGCATTGAAAGAGTGATAGTGATATAGGGTATGGAAGTGGTTCTTTTGTCCCTTTCCGAGATGACAATTTAAGTTGAGTAAACCAAACCCTCTCCCTCCTCCACGGCAAAGACTAGTCAATCATTACTGTGTGCAAGCAACGTAAACAAAAACAGTTCTCAAAAATTATATATGTGGTAGACAATTCTCTCCAGATGAAAAATTCTTGTCTAGTTAAATCTTAATTTCATTTTGTTTCTTCATCGTATGTATTACTATAGCAGATCTGGGTCAGTTATGAATTAGAGAAAAAATTCTACGTAAGGGTTGACACTTGAAACTAGATTAATTGGCAGGGCGAAATACTGCATGACTTGGGGTATAATGAATCATTGATTGCATATATATAAGTTTTACTATATTTATAGGGTGTTGATAGATACTGAAACAATGCCCTTTAACAGAACGAGTTTATATTTTTCGTTTTTATCTCCCCGTAAATCCGTTGGTAATTTTCAAAAAATTTATTGATAATATTGGAAGACTGAAAAAATTGTATTTCGCATCTTTGTGGTATGTTATTATTGGCTGGTGGGAGGAATGTTTGTTTTGATGTCACAGAAAACTGGACATTTATCTTTATTCATATTTATAAGATCATTTTTTGAAAATCCGATTTTGACATCCAACTTTAACACTCAACACAATTTCGGACACTTTACTAGGTACAATGAATTTCATCACTTGCTTTCATGATTTTGAAATTAAAGATAAAATGGTCAGATAATAACTGAGCTTTTGTACATATCGTAATATTACTAATGCGTTGTTTGTGTATTAAAATCAGATGTCAAAAACGTAGTTCACATATACCAGACACCCATATTTATATATTGATGTGATACAGCATAATCATTTAAGGTCTTAAAGAATAAAGAGCCAGGGATTGTGTCAAGAGTGAGAAGAGGCTTTCATGGTGGAATTTAACGAGAAAGGAGATGAGGTACAAATTTATGTGACTTGATAAAATATATATGTACGCATTAATTTGCCTTACTTATAACTGGCAATTGGTATGATTTTTTTATGAGTAATTTCAGTAATCACAATTAGAGGGGATGAGAGAGAGAAAAAGAAAGAAGGGATGAGAAAAAGAGGGATGTAATAAATATATTTTTTATTCAATTAAATGTAAAAGTAATTTGGTCAAATCATTAAAAAAAATTTATTTTGGTCTTAACAATAACATGTTATTCTGGTCAAATCATTAAAAAAAAAAAACAAAATTGAGCCTTTAATGAACAAGGTGAGAAACAAACTTGAAAGGTGGAAAGCCAAGTTACTATCATTTGGAGGAAAAATCACCCATATCAAATCTGTATTGGCGCCAATTCCAGTTCACTCGTTAGCTGCAATCAAAGCTCCCTTCTCTTTAATTAACAAGTTGCATGTTCTATTTTAATCCTTCTTATGGAGCTCTAAGGACGAATTAAGGAGTGCTGACGAAGGAGGTTTAAGCATTCGAAGCCTTCACCAAATGATGATCGCATGCATTCTAAACTTGAAAGAATGAATTTATCTTGAAAGAATATCGAGGTCAGAAAACTCGTGATCTTATTCCAAAAATAGAAGACTCGTTAAAAAAAGACTTGTTAAAAAGTATAATTTTTGTTTGTTTGTAATTATCTCTCTGTAAAAACAGACAGAAGACTTGTCAAAAAGTATGATCTTATGTTTGTTTGTAATTATCTCTATATAAAAGATGATTTTTTCTTATCCTCAATATTTTTGAATGATTATAAACATGAGATTTTTTTTTTCTCCATTTAAGTCGTTTTTGTAATAAGAGGAAGGCAACAATCAAACAAATAAACTCCGCTCTAAACTCTTTTCACTTCCTTTTGTAGTTTTCAGCTGTTACTTGGGAGTATGACTACTGTTCCATTGGGTTAAGAACTATGAATAATTTCTCCTAATATACTAGGGTTCTAAACCTTTGTCTTCTTCCTTCATCCCTCTCCTAGCCATAAGCATCAAACAAAATTTCTCGCTGTTACTTCAATCTTTTATGGTGTTAACACAACTCTTGGCATATTGTAGCCTGGACCAATCGTTTGCTTTCTATGTGGAACTTCAAACTAATTGGAATATATTGATTCAATTCTAATTGTCTGTACAACTGCAACATATTTTTATCAATCTCTCAATCATTGATTAAATGATGTTTTTTAATGAGATCCCTCAGTTAGGCTTTGACTATGCAATCAGGGCATGAAAATTAAAAGTGGAAATTAAGATGCTAAAATTTGAATTGTAGATTAAATTAAACAAACCCCCCTTTTTTTTGGTAAATAAGGAACTTAGATTAAAATATAAAAAAATTACATATTTCTAGGAAACATAGCTTTCATTCTATCCGCAAATAAACATATGTCAATACAAGATGGTGCAGAGTCATAAAGGATAGATGGAACATTAGTAGAAATTCCAAGCTTGCCGAGCTTATTGGCTCACTGGCTGCCTTCACGGAGAATATTTTGGATTTGATGATTTTCAAGGTTTGCAATAAGCCATCTTCATTCAAAAATTGCGGAGCTAAAAGGATGATGCTTACCAACATTGTTATAAAAAAAAACCAGTTTTTATATTATCAACTATCATTTTTTTTTTCCGCTAAAAGAGGTTGCTTGCATAAAATCGAAAGAGGTAAAAAAAAAAAAAAAACAAGGGATAAAAGGACAAGTCAAACTTGAGGGAGACATAAGACTTAATTTCTGAGGTGGCCTTAAGCCTGACCCATAATAATACATAAATAAACTGTTACCTCTTTGAAAAGACAAGATAATTACAATCATCTTAAAATCTAAATTACAACTTCCATTTTTTTCAATCTGAATGATAATTTATTTTTGTTAATTTCAAAATTAAATTACAACTTCAAAAATTATATCAATACCTTTAACCTTAATATTTTAACGTGAACTCTCACCTAGTGTTTACATCTCTTCGGAGATGCCTACAGCCTTCAGGTGTCATCATACATTCAAAAAGTTCTCTCACGTGTGAATCATCACCTCTCAAATCCTTAACTCTTTTTTGGTATCAACAAGGTACATTACATGCACATCAATCTTTTATGGAGTTCCTTGGAGGCTATTAAGACAAGACACCAAGCAGAAGACTCAGCGGAAAAAAAAAATAGACAGAAAATCAGACTCCCCTGGTGTTTCCATGCAAAAGTCTCCTCTTGTAGACAGTTCTCACCCTGATATGTAATTCTGGTTGAGTTTCTCCATTCATCAATCATTTCATGTGGAAGAATAATTTTAACAATTTTATAAGAGGAAATACCACATGTTACATGGTTCAGTGATTTTGGTTTTCATTAATTGATGATTTGATGTTTTAATTGTGCTAACAATTTTTATTTACCAATCACTATCCGCATCGAATGTGAAGGAAAATTTCGCGGCATTGAAAAAGCGATAGTGATAATGATAGTGACAGTAACAGTGATATAGGATATGGAAGTGGTTCTTTTGTCCCTTTCCGAGATGACAATTTAAGTTGAGTAAACCAAACCCTTTCCCTCCTCCACGGCAAAGACTAGTCAATCATTACGGTGTGCAAGCAACGTAAACAAAAACCGTTCTAAAAAAGTCATGTGGTAGGCAATTCTCTCCAGATGAAAAATTCTTGTCTAGCTAAATCTTAATTTCATTTTGTTTCTTCCTCGTATGTATTACTATAGCAGATCTGGGTCAATTATGACTTATAGAAAGAAAAAAAAACTACACAGGTTGACAGTTGACAATAGATTAATTGCTAGGGGGAAATACTGTATGACTTGGGTATAAAAATTAAAATTGAGTTAAACTTATAGTGAGATTGGATGTCCTATCGTCAAATAGAGAATATTTAAATTCAAATTTATTATGATGACATTCAATCTCACCATAAATTTGATATGCATTTAAATTTTTAAATTGAGAGGATCATGATTTGTCATTGATTGCACATGTATGAGTTTTACTATATTTACAGGGTGTTGATAATTAACAGCACGGGCCTACATTTTTCACTGTTAACTCCCCCGTAAATTTGTTAATAATTTCCGAAAACTTCATTGGTATCCAGAAAGACTGAAAAAAGAAAAAATTTATTTCACATCTGTGTGGTATGTTGTCATTGGCGGGAGGGAGGGATGTTTGTTTTGATGTCATTGAGGGATGTAAATTTATCTTTATCCATATTTATACTATAATGATTTTTTAAAAATCTGATTCTGACATCCAACATTATCACTCAACAAAATTTCGTACACTCGCTATAGTGAATTTCATCACTTGCTTCCATAATTTTGAAGTAAAAAGTAAAATGATCAGAGAGGAACTGAGTTTTTAAACATATCTTAATACTGTATAATCATTTAAGATCTTAGAGGCTATTTAGTTAGGGAGATTAAAGTAAGATTGTGCTAACTTAATCTCATATGTATAGTTGTCTCTCACTTAGTTGGAGGGATTCATTATTTATATAGGATTAAGGTAGCATAAAATTGGTTTTATTCTTACATTTTTTATCTCATCTCCCTTCATGAGATAGAATCTATCACATGCATGTGATGCTAATTTTTTTATTATCATTTTTATTCTTGAATAATAATAATAATGATAATAATAACAAAAATAATTGTTATAATTATTAAAATATTTGTATTATAATAACAATATTTTTAATAAAAATATTAATAATGATAATAGTAATATTGTTATAATAAAAATAAATAATAATTACTATTATTATAATAATAAATAAAATAACTATAAAAATGATAAATATTATTATTATTATTATTATTATTATTATTATATAATCATATTTATAATAATGGTATAGTAATTATTATTATTATTATTATAATATAATCATATTTATAAAAATGTTATAGTAATAACAATTATTATTATTATCATGATTATAATAATAAAAATAATAAAAGTATTTTTATAGTTATAATAATATTAAAATAATAATTATGATTATATTAATAATATAATTATTATGATAATAATTATATTTTTATAAATATGATAATAATAATTATTAATAATAAATTATAATTATAATATTAAAAAAATTATTATGGTAATGAGAATAATAATTATTATAATTATGATGATAAAAATAATAATTTAATAATAAATATTATTTATTACTCTATTAATAGGAATTATAATAATTATTATTATAATAAACATAATAAATTTTTGATGATGAAAATAATAATAATTATTATTATATTGATAATGATAGTAACTATTATAATTATAATAATATAATTGTATTTATAATGTTGTTACAATAATATTATTTTATAATTATAATAATATTATAATGATAATGATAATGACAATAATAAAAATTAAATTATTAATTACTAATTATAATATTAATAATAATAATGATGATTATTAATTATAATAATATGAATTATAATTATGATGATAAAAATAATAATTTATTATTAAAATAAAATATAATAATAATTATTATTATAATTAAATTTAGAGTTTATGAAAAATAGATATTGTTAAGGATAATGAATAGTATTAGGGTATTTTGGTACTTAGACTTTTTATCCCACTTTAGTCCCAATCCAGCAATCTTATAAACCAAACACTACAAAATAAAAGGTTATCGCCGGCGTTTTTTTGTTCATATTTTGATGCTTTAAAATGCTGGAATATGCATTTCCGGTGCTTATCGCAAGCACCAGATAAAGTACCGGTATGTGTGGTGTCGAAACGCAAATACCAGCGCTTAAAAAAGCACCGCAATGTGCATATTTTTTCGGCGCTTGTAGGCATCGGTATATTTCGGTGCTTACAAGCGCCGCAATATACCGGCTCTTATGTAAGCGTCGATATATACTGGCCCTTATATAGTGGTGCTTCTAAGCGCCGGTATATAAGTGCTTTAATTGTGTTTTTTTATATTATTTTGGTTTAATGTATCATAAAATGAACCCTTCAATAAATAAAATGTACCATAAAATTTGAAATGTTCTTCAATATATAAAAATGTACCATCAAATATCCATAAAAATTCTTTTACTTAGTACAAAAGTCATCTCATGTACAAAAAAAAAAAAAAATCATAGTTACCATCACACTTAACATCAATTTTGAGATCCTCTATTAACCAAATGTTGTAGTAAAGACTTCAGCTTATCCATTTGGGATTGCATACTATTCATTTGATCATTGTGCTTAGCTGTTATTTCTTGAATCTGATGCGCCTGCTGTTCAATCTTATGCGCATACTGTTCAATCTGATGCGCATGTTGTTGATTGTTTTCTTTCATTTGTGCTCTCAGACTATTTATCTTTTCAGCATAAGCCCCATGGTATCCCATATCATTTCTCATTTGAGCTGAAAGTCCATACATAGCAGAGGGTGTAACTCCAAAACCCTGACCTCGGACATGACCGGAACTCTCTTCACCCATAAGCTCGGTGAAGACTTCATTTTGTATTGCTAAATTATTGCTAGCATCAGAGGATCCTGAAGCTGCAACAAGTTCAGCAACACGAGCTTCAGCTGTCACCTACAATTACGAAACAATAAAGATTAAACTCTTCCGAATATTGAGAAACTAATTGAAGCGAAATTTACATAAAACAAAAGTTGTTTATCATATTTTATAGAAAAACTGGCAAAATTTCTCATATTTTTTCATAAAACCTCCTGCAAAAGAAAAACAAATATACAATCCAAAAAAAGTAGCTAAGTCAAAACTTAATAAATATACAATCCAAACAACTAGAACAAGATTTAAATAATATATTGTTAATTAACTTACAAGGTTAGAGATTATATAAGAACAAGTGAAATGTTTGCTTCATACATGTTCAGACTATCCATATAACATTAATTTCATCTAAGTTCATGCATGTCATTAATCAGAATTTTAAGAGCAAACTT
The DNA here is from genome assembly GCA_023935145.1 of Bretschneidera sinensis. Classification (NCBI taxonomy): domain Eukaryota; kingdom Viridiplantae; phylum Streptophyta; class Magnoliopsida; order Brassicales; family Akaniaceae; genus Bretschneidera; species Bretschneidera sinensis. Next base: position 55,990,182 of record CM043705.1, on the reverse strand, counting down.
AATTGAAATGAAGAAATCCATACTCAAAGCTGCATGAGTTTAGATGAATCAAATTTTAGGAGCAAACAAAGAAGTTTCAATAGCATTACCAACAATAATTATCAACTGATCCGGACAATTCCTTTTCAAGACAGGAATTGAAACTCTAACGAGAAAATAAAATTCCCACAAGTCATGTAATGCATTCGATATCAAAAGACACATTTTTGAACATGGTGTCGGCCTTTCTAGCCTTTTTTCCTACTAGTGCAGGCATTAATTTTAGTCCTAGATGCAAACTAAACTAATGAGACTAAGAATTGATGAAAATATCCAGACTGAAATATTTCAAAAATTACTCATTCAGTAGCATGTAGACCATGGTACCAGCAAGGTTTTCAACAAAACAAAGACATTTTTATGAGATGCAATGTTCCTAAACACTATTTATTCATAGCAATGGAGTATCATGAATCAAAAGGGCCTGCATCAGCGTGTACTGCATGATACAAAGATGGTTAGTCATGTCTTAGTAAGAATTGAAGAGGCTACGTAGGTAGCCTGTAGCTAAGCAGCAGGTATTACAAGAACAAGTCAGCAGTTACATAACAACTGAAGAGGCAAAGCTTCCTATTAATCATAAATGTTGTCTAGTCAGTTTAAATCCAAGCAATTAAGAGAAGAAAGAAGCATTTAAAACTATAAAACTACTCCTGTAAAATTCAGTAAACGCTTGACAATCCCACAGTAGGGTTATTACAAATTCAATTACTCCCTTCATCTACCAAAGCTCAATGCTTGCCAAGCCGATAAACTAGAGATAATATCTGCTATATTTTAGATTTTTAATACTAAGTAACTCTTAGATAAGACGGTATGTTTACATACAACGGTTAAAAAAATCATATAATAAGCCCTCTGAACAACATTTTGCATAACTTACAACATTTCTGTAACAAGAAAGGAAATGAGGAGTTAACATCCAAAGAGTAACAATTTCTAATTCTATCAAGAGTCCAGTAGATAAGGCTCTGCTGAAAATTGGGCAAGCTTGAAAAAAATAATTTTCCAACTATGATCAACCACTTCCTGAATGACCAAGAGTTTAAACAACAGAACATCAGTGAGTGAAAACTGAAGTTTAAATTCTATATTTGCAACTGATTCCAAGTTTAAATTCTATAGGTGTACATTGTAACAGTAGCATAGGTTTATCTTCAACGTTTGTATAATTCCTAAATTACCTTCTGAACTATTGTGTATATAAGATATAATTTTTATCAATAAAAAGAGTGGAAAATTATTCATTGAAATTACGTCAATATCTGTTTCCTAACAATGCCTCTATAAAACATAGTCAAATGATAAATTTAGACCAGAAAAAATGCAAAGACAAGAAGAGACAGCATAAGAAAGCAGAAAATATTATATCAGAAGGTGTATGCAGAACAAATATAAGACTAGCAAAAGTGTCAAATTAACTCATGAACACATAGAAACAGAATAGAGAAAGAGTGATATAATTCAGAGGCAAGGACAGAAAGGGATAAGAGTCCTCTTCTAAAGCTCTTTCTTACAACAGAACATAAATGCTCAGCCTGCACAAAACAACTTGATTTTTCTCTGGATAAATGCACTAACTCTATATACCAAACAATTACAAGTACAAATGCAGGAACTAACAAAAAGAAGCCCATATCTTATAGTTAAAACCAATCACCATCAAACTATCCCCTTGGGATTTGAAAATTGGATCTATAAAGCAGTAACTTACTTTATTATGCCAAATAATATCAGAAACAAATAGTTACAAATATAGAATTAATGACAGAATTAATCACTCGCAAGATGTTTGATCAATCTAAAAGCCACACCATAGTCACAAATTCATTACATACCTTACAAGGTTAGAGATGATATAAGAACAAGTGAAATGTTTGCTTCATACATGTTCAGACTATCCATATAACATTAATCTCATCTAAGTTCATACATGTCATTAATCTCACCAGCAATCAATACACACTTTGAGAGCTGGAACTCGCTCTCACACACACTACATCTAGCAGAACACAGAAGCAGAGACACTTATCACAGTTGCACACACACACACACAACACAGAAAACAGTAGCATACTGATTATATTGATCTCACAGCATAGAGCACAGCACATGTCATGCACTAACACACATATAAAGTGTCTCTCTCACACCCTGCAGCCACAGACAGACACACAGAACACCAACACATACAACAGAGACAGAAACACCCACATGCTGATCACAGCTGCACACACAGCCACGCCAACTCACAGCAGCTCTGTCAAACCCTCACAACCACACATTGCACCAATATAAACACATAATGATCAAACAGACACACACATAAGCTCTCTCACTAGCCCAAAACCTCAAATCCAAAACAAACCAAATTCTAGAAGGGTGTCTATGTTTACATGCAATAACATCAGTTTTAAGTCCTTTTTCTTCCAGAAAAAATAATATAAGTAGCAAAAAGCTAGTATCAATGCTGGTCCAATCACAAGGAAACTAGAGAACTTACCATAAATTGTCGTGATGCTTCATTAATAAAAGTCCCATCCTTGCGTTTATGAGTTTCAGCAAAAAACTCTACACGCTTGGGCTCATTTCCATGTGTTATCTCCTACCATTTATGAAAATAGTTTAAATAGTGACTCAATACACTGCATCTCAATGAAAGAATGGATGAAAGAAGCAAATGAACTCACATATTCATCCCGTCTTCTAGCAAAACTCTTCGAACCGATCGTGTGAGGACATTGTTGTCTTTCACATGCCACTGTCCCTATAGTAGAATATTTCTACACCAATAATAAACCAATTTAACCAATTAGTCATTATTAGAAAAATAGGAACAATGAGAATCCAACTGAACATAATTATATTAAACCAACCTCACTCTGCTCAGAGAACTAGTAGTTCACCAATTGCTTCCACTGGTCTTGATCTACGCCTTTTGGGACATTGTTGCTCAAAACTTGTTGTTTTGTTTTGCCCTTCACATGGTCTTTTTTAAGCACGTATCGGTAGTCCTTCCATTTTTTCCCTACCATCCTCAATAAAATTTTGTCTATCGCCTCAATCATAGGGTAATGGAACTTCCTCTACCAAAAAAAAAAAAGGAAATCAATGTCAAATAAGCATTATTGTTGTTAGGGGTTATGCTTATACAACACCACAAAAACATAAAAAGAAAAAAAATTGGATGAAAACCCGAAATTAAGTTGTTACTCACCCGAATCAATAAAACAAGGTCCTTCTTGTAGTTAAAAGGGACCTTCTTCCAATCCGTGTAATTAAGCGGACAAAGGTTCCCTCTCTTTGCAACCTTGCCCAACCAGCTGCTTCAAATTTGGCCACTTTTTTTTGTAGGTTGATTACGTGAATTAAAGTGGATCACAATTTTTTCCCCGCGTTCAAGGGACCACACTTGTGAGGTTCTCAGGACATGTGTTTGCTTCCTCACCCTCCCTTCAAAATCTATACATTGAAAACATAAATTTTATAATTAGTATAACAATGTGATATCAAACTAGTTATAAGGAGAATGTATTATAATACAAAAATTACCAATTATCTCGTATTGTTCACTATCATTGTTTTCACTTCCCGTTGTTATTGGCTCGGTCTCAGAATCATTTTGCGAGTCATGATCATCATCAAGGTGATACTCATGCTCATGGTCAATATCTTCTTGATGGTGTGAAGACTCTGCTGGAGCCTGGTTTGACATGTTATCTCTGAATGAGGGAGGAATATATTTTGACCTATATATCTTGCAATCTGTATACATAAAAACATAAAAATAATTATATCTCACACTATCAAGAAAGCAATAAGAGTTAACAAGAATTAGAAGAACCGCACTTGAAAGACAGGAATGGTCAAGGGCTCGCAGAAAATAAGCTTTCAATAACTTTTGAGTACTTGTGAATAAATTAACAAATAAGTGCTTCAAATAGGATATAAAGAATAAGCAATAATCAATCATTCAACTAAAACAGAAATTTTCGACATTCTGAAGTAACATTCCACAAACTGTACGTAAAAAAGTTAATGACTCTTGAACTGTGTGATACAAACCAATAGTAACCCGAAATAATACAATAAAACATTACAAATCTCTTTTACACACATGTGCATCACATAAATAAACATCCAAATACAATTACATGGAAATGCACATAAAACTAGTTGGTATCTTCGTCAATGTCCATCCTAGCCTAAGTTGAGATACAATCTAATTGATCGTCTACCACTACATTAGAAGGCATGCACTAATTGTAAGTGTCATCATCCTCTTCCTGCGTTATTTCCCCCATGTCATATAGGTCCCTTGGCTTTGTGATCACAACATGATACCATTCCTTTCTTGTTGGGTCTTGCACATAAAACACTTGCTTCGCTTGAGATGAAATAACGAACGGGTCATCCTTCAATAACTAACCAGTGTGTATGAACCTATTCAAGTTCACGAGAATGCACCCACTTGCATATTTCTTTAAACCCCTGGGTGAATTAACATCCACCCAATCACAACGGAACAACACAATCTTAAATGTCCCATAGTAATCCAACTCGATGATATCTTTGAGCACACCATAATACATTATATCATCCACTTCAACTATAACTCCCGAATTTTGAGATCGTCTAAACCTCTCACGTTCCTTTGTGTGGAATTTAAAGCTGTTGATGTTGAATCCATTAAATCTCCTAACAACATTATTCAGACCTCGAGCAAAGCAATTATTTCATCCGAATAATTGTTATCCACCATCCATGGCACCTAAACATTTACCAACAATTAATATGAGACAACAACAATCAATGTTTTATTGAAAACACTTATAACATTCGAAGATAATTGTTATTATGCCTAACCTGTCTCATAAGCCATGAGGGAAATTTCTCAACCAACCACTTTTGTTCGAGACTTTGTATTAGTCGATTAAAACGGTTGGTGAGTCTTTGAGCAGCCAAAAATTCATTGCAATAATTGATGTTTTTAACTAACTGTTATCCTTCACAATGATAATAATAGATAATAACAACTCAATTTAAACACATGATTACTAAGTTCCTTTATTGATACTAACCTACGAAGGTCAGAAAGTTTATCATTATGGAGCAACACATAACGATTTGCTTGAGCCAATGACATGTCATCGAGCTCAACACTTACAATCTTTCCCATTATCCGTCCACCAGAGTAAAACATGTAGTCATCTGGATAATTTACAGTATCATTGTTCCTTTGGCAGCGGTTGAATTTTGTCTCTACACCTTTGAAGTATTGGGAGCTATATGTTAGACAGTCTTCCCCATTGTACCCTTCAGCAATTGACCCCTCGGGTCGACTTCTATTACGTACGTAAGATTTCAAGCGCACTAATTACCTTGCAAAGCCAAAAAATTAAAGATAAATTAAGTAGCCAATTATATAACAAAAAAAAAGTGCACAAATTAGCTTTGAACATCTAACCTCTCAACAGGATACATCCACCTATAGTGTAAGGGACCCTCAAGTCTAGCCTTGGAGGCTAAGTGAATGATAAGATGAATCATAATGGTAAAGAAACCCGGGGGGAATATTTTCTCCAAATGGCAGAGTGTCAAAGCAACACGCGACTCTAATATGTCAAGCTCATGGAGATCAAGGGCTTTGGAGCATAAGCCTTTGAAAAATGATGATAACTTAGAAACAACTGCTACAACATGGCTAGGCAAAGATGCTCTTAAGGCAATCGGAAGGATTTTTTGCTTCAATATGTGACCGTTATGACTCTTTAAGTTTGACAGCTTATGATCCTTTAGGTTGACATATCTCGACATGTTTGATGCATACCCATCAGGAACTTTAAGATTTGCCAAAACTGTCAAGAAATTGTGCTTCTCCTTGATGGACATAGTGTAGCATGCTGGAGGCGAGTGATCTTTTCCATTAGGAAGAACAACTAAATGGAGGTCTTTCCTAATACCAATTTCCTCGAGATCGCGGAGTGTCTTTTTATTATCTTTAGTCTTACCATCTATATTCAATATTGTTCCAATCAAATTATCACATACATTCTTCTCTATATGCATCACATCTAAATTATGACGCAATAGATTGTCTTTCCAATATGGTAAGTCAAAGAAAATGCTTCTTTTTTTCCACAACGTATCTATAACTCCCTCATCCATGGAAAGATCCTCATTATCAACATTTTCAAGGAAATCGTCCACACCTTCAAAAAGGTTATCAACTTCATCCATTAGTACTTGCCCCGTAGAGATACCGACATCCTCTCTTGCCCTCTTCTTAGAAGGCTTCGAGGTTTTACCATAGATATAGTTTCCACCCTCTAGTTGTCTTAAAACATCGTGTCCAAACGGTGGAACAGGAGCAGATCCCAACTCTATGGTGCCATCAAACTGATCCATCTGAAAACGAAACTCATGGTTTTCTGCTAACCATCGACGATGACCCATATAGCAAAACTTTCCCTCGTGCTTTAACCATATAGAATGTGTAGAGTCCCCACAACATGGATAAGCAACCCGCCCCTTGGTACTCCATCCAGATAAGTTTGCATATGCTGAAAAATCATTAATCGTCCAAAGAAGAGAAGCACACAGCTTAAAACTTTGATTGGTGGACGCATCAAATGCATTAACACCATCCCATAATTGTTTCAGCTCTTCCATTAGGGGCTGCAAAAAGATATCAATATCATTACCGGGGATTCTCTCACCAGGAATCACCATTGAAAGGATGAAGGATGTTTGCTTCATACAAAGCCACGGTTGTAAGTTGTATGGGACCAAAAGAACAGGCCATGTGCTATAAGTTGAACTCATTATTCGAAAGAGATTGAACCCTTCATTAGTTAGACCAAGCCTAACACTCCGAGGATCAGTTGCAAAATCGGGATATAATCTATCCAATTCATTCCAGGCTAATCCATCCGCAGAGTGTCTTAAAATCCTATCATTTGTCCTATCTTTGTCATGCCATCTCATCAACGAAGCCGTTTTAGATGACATATATTTCCTCTTCAATCTCGGTATTAGAGGAAAATAACACAATACCTTAGCTGGCTTTTTCTTTTTCAATTGACCATCCATCTCATTCAACTGATCCTCATCATCAGCTGTGTTTTTGACCCACCGTGCCACACCACACGCATGACAAAATTCATCATTCACATGCTCACCCCAATACAGTGTGCAGTCATTAGGACAAATATGAATCTTCTCATACCCAAGACCCAATCCTTTGATAATCTTCATTGCTTCATAATAATTTGATGGCAATGGCGCATACATCGGAAATGCCATGTTGATAAACTCAAGCAACATAGTCAGAGATTTACCAAACCACCTATTCAAACATTTGAGGTGTAATAAATATAACATGAAACTTAACTTTGTGAAATTCTGACAACCCGGATAAAGTTCAGTATCGTAATCTTTCATCAAATTGCGATACTGAGTCGTTTCATCAATAGCAGAACGAACTGGATGTTCAACAGGTGAATGATCACCACAATTATTGAACTCAAACCCACCATAAGTCTGTTGCTATTCACCATGCTCATTTGAAGATCCCACTTCGATTCCTAAACTTAACGGTTCATTGTTTGGGTTTTCATAAGTAACCTCGAATGCACCTTAGAGCAAACCCAACAAGTCATCTCGTCCCATGAAGCCACCTGGAACACTAGTGGGTTGTGAACTAGTGTGAGTGTGGTCTATACGAGAGACTTTCTCCCCATGAAAAACCTACTCGGTGTAACCTGGACTAAACCCATTATACAATATATGCCCCTGCACAATTTCTGGTTCCATGAATAACAATTACCACATCTCCTACATGGACAAACAATACTACCACGACCATAAGCGTTCTGACACGCAAATCTAATGAAGTTTGCAACACCATCCATATAGGCTTTACTCGACATTGGTTTATCTATCCAACTTTTATCCATTTTTAGATGACTCCAATAGAATTTCCTAAAACAGTGTTAATAAAGTCAGAATTGTAATATTTTTGGTAAAAGAAGGCATAATGACAAACTTCGATTTGATTGGTAAGTGGATGAACTGAAATTGATAACAACAAATTGATACAAACTCATGTTGGCAATTGGTCTCAGCAAATAATTACTATTAATAATTATTACAATCTTAATATAAATTAGTAACATTAAAATTATTGAAATGATAATAGTAATACTATAATAATAATAATAAATATATATATAATTATTTATAATAATTGTATGATTTTATAGTAATTTATTATAAATAATTATTATTATTACTATTATTAAAATATGATTATTACTAATTTCATATTATTATAAGAATTTATAAAAATAATAATATATTATTTTTATTTAAATAATACTAAGTATTATTACTAAATATGAAATTATTATTATTATTATTATTATTAATTATTCTATTATAATAAAAACCTTATTAATTATAACAATAATTAAAAACTAATATAATAAGTAGAAATAAAATAATAATAAACATTATAATATATATTATCATAATAATACTATTACAATATAATAAGACATTTTAATATTAATATTCATAATAATTGTTTTTATAAAAATAATTATTAATTCTAAAAATTATTTAAATTATCATAATAATTATTATTATATATATTAAAATTATTATTATTTTTTTAATTAAATGATTTTTTCACGTATATCAATATTTTTATGCTTCAAGATGTCTCATGTGCATACATAACAATTCATTTTACCATGCAAGTTTTTTGCTATGTTTCTAGTCATCACAGCTCTTAGTTCAACTCAACCAAGACTAACATTATTCACATTATTATGGATTTACTAAGTCATTTCCTTTTAATCTTGATTGTTATCCTTGTGAATTTAAGGTGTATCCAATATTTGAAGTCAAGCCTAAATTTCAGCAGCCCCATTTTCATTGATTTTTAAACCAATTGTAGCACAAATCATGAGAACTTATCAAATTCATATAACTTCAGGAATAAAAACTAATATAGTAATGAGATCGAAACCATACTTAGGTGCAAGAAAGAATGGCACTGGATCTCTAGTGAAAGTTGGATCAAGAATTCCAAGCAGATTATAGCTTCTGCTAAGATAAACCGGCTTGTTTTCCTGCAAAGCTGTAGAAATGGCAGTATCTAGAAGTTCATGTGCATCATTCAAGTTATTCACCACTGCCCGTAACAAGCTAGAACAAACAGATATCAAGACATAAACTAGAAAGCAACTCTAGTTTCATTCTTTTGCACCACTACAACGAATCCTTGATTGCATCGATAGTGTGAAAAGAGAAACTGATCATCTACACTAAAGTACCAAACCCAAATCTTGGGTCTCTGTGTTAGATTTTGTTATTTTTATACTGTCAGTATGTCCAACTATATCTGTTTGTTTCTCTGGAGCAGCTCAACTGGCCCAAAGAATATGACATTGGATAAAATCCTTAGAAGTTCAAGCAGATTCAAGAAGGCTAAACTAATAGATTCTCAATCACAACTCAACAATGATAGCCTGCTTGATGAAATCATTCCAGATAGTCAGGCAAATTAACCTGTAATCTCCATGTTGTCTTGGTTGGTTGCTTCTATTTTTTGGCCTCCAGGAATTTTTGTTCTCTTTGGCCATCTAGAGGTCTGTTGTTTTTTCCTGGATGTTGAGAGTGTCGCTACTTGTTTCAAGAACAGTTTTTTCCAGAATTATTGAATTTGTGAGTCTCACATAATACTGAAACTGAAAGTACATGTCCTTCCTTTGGATTACCAAAACAAGGACTGCTGATGAGATATCATATTTGTTCTTCAACGAAAAGGGACCAAGTTCACTTTTAGCACTTTAGTGATGCTTGTGCACATGTGTTCTGTTTGAGATGCTGAGTTCAAAACTAGTTAGTAGTGATGTGAGATTTGTGCTATTCTTTATGATGAGGAAAATGCTAGTGACTAACATGATCAATGATGTAACACAGAGACCCAAGATTTGGGTTTGGTACTTTGGTGTAGATGATTAGTTTCTAACAGAGACCCAAAATTAGAGCTCTTCTCAATGATGTTTATGGATAACAGATTACAGCTCACTTTCACTAAAAAAACAACAACACTACTAACATTCGACAAGAAGATGCAGCATCCATGGCTCAGTAAAACCACAGGATCTAACAGATTAGGAACATAATCTATATAGAGAAAATCAAATTAACCAGACCAATATAACACCAAAAACTAACATTTATTAAGTAGTTATCAAATAAATGCAGGAAATTTTTTTGATTAAAGTGGTGCAGCATATGATTCCCATTTCCAGTGCAAGAACCTATCAAGATCATAAATAGCCAGATAAATGAAGGTTAGGAGCTCAATTACCGAAAAATTTGACCCCTTCTTTCAGCTTTTAATGACTAATTGCCAACGGTCAGGGATGGGCTTTGATGAATTCTCATATGCCATATCAGAATATGATGCTTTCTCATCCACCATATCAGAAAAAAAGATATTTTCCTTTTACAGAACCAAAGAAATCACTCCTAATTTCTCTCAGAAGAGACGCTCCGTAGACCTAGGTTTGCAATGAGAACAATGCATATGGGAAACTCTTAAGAAGGAAAAGATGCCTCTCAAGCCACGTGTTCCCAGTATCACCTCACGTTACAACTGGAAACCTAAAACGTGCCTGGAAAACATAGAAATTGATTTTCCTATTTTGTACCCCTCCGCGCCGACCCCAAACTTTCTTTTAAATGTTTTAATTTCCTTTTTTCTTGACAAAGATAGAAGTAAATAAAGGATAAGCAAATAGCTAACTGAACTCAGCATCATTTGCTTAGATACTAACAGGCAAACTAATAACAACTGAAAACTAATGGTCAGCAAAAACAAATGGCACCTTAGCATTTCCATGGGCAGCTTGATTTACTTCTTCATAAACATCATTGAGAGGGGCAATCTCATCTATAATCCTCAATACGATAGATCTTTGATTTAAGAATAATAAGCAAAAAAACAAACAAACTAAATAATAAACCCCAACAAGTAAAGAACTAACACAAAACTCACAATCCCTGACCCTCATAACTCACAACTCCAACAAATCTTTGATTTAAGAATAATAAGCAAAACAACAAACGAACTAAATAATAAACCCAACCAGTAAAGAACTAACACAAAAGCTAGGGATATAGGTAATCAAGTACCTGTTGTAATTTGTGGAGGAGAGAAGGACCTCAAGGAAAGCTGGAAATGAAGCTTGCTTTGCAATTAAGGAAACCAGAGAGAGAGAGCGAAAATTTTAGGGAAAAGCAACTAGAGAGAGAGAGCGAAAATTTCAGAGAAAATCAAGTACGGCACGGCAAGGAAAGCTGGAAATTAAGCTTGCTTTGCAATGGAGGAAACCAGAGAGAGAGCGAAAATTTGAGGGAAAAAAAACTAGAGAGAGAGTGAAAATTTTAGATAAAAGCACGCATGGCGTGGCAAGGAACGGGAATATGTGAAATTTTGTATCATATTCCGACGCTTTGAAGCGCCGAAATATGAAATGCGCATATACCGGCGCTTTTAAGTGCCGTAATATGCTACTTTCATATTTCGGCGCTTGATGAGAGTCATAAAATGCATCTAAACAGTACTTAATTGTTAGCATTTTAAGGTTGATCGAGGTTGGAATTACACTTTTATACCTTGATAACTCTAAAGTGTTATTCTTGAATCATTGACTTATTTCAGTGCATTTTCAAGTACTTTGAGCTTAAAAAAAGAGATAGAAAAGCTATCATCATTTTAAACACGAAGCTTCAATGAATACTCGAGTGAGATAATGGTCGCAGAAGAGCCAAGATGAAGAGAAACTAAGAAAGGAGTTTCACTAAATTGCCAGAATTGGCCATGCAGATCAATCATTTTTGCAGATTAAACTGTATTGATACAGGAAGAATCAAGAGATGAGACGTATATGGTTAGAAAGATCCGGAAGTCTATTTTCTGGAGAATTTTATGGTTCATAAAAAGGATTTTTCTAGAGAGAGTTATGGCAGTTTTAGTAGACACAGGTCAGGCCTCCAGATCAGCATCCACCTAGCGCCGCGCCCCTCACTTTCCAGCGCCCACTCATTCCAAGACCAAATTAGGGCTGCACAATGACATTTTCTGGACCAAAACGCCCCTAACTACTTGTGCTCTATAAATACATCTTTAAGGAGTGTGCAGCCAGCATCATTAAGTAAGGAAGGAGAGATCGAAATCCAGAATATTTCCAAGTTTCTTCAAGGCTGGAAATCAAGGGGAGAGCATCCATATTGTTCTTCCACCTTGAGCTCCATGGCCTGGAAATCAATGGGAGAGCATCCATATTGTTCTTCCACCTTGATTTTCATGGCCAACTAATCATCAAATAAGGGAAAGGGATGAATCCTTAGGGATTTGTTGTTCCTTATTTCCTGTTCTTGATTCATTTGTACAGATTTATTGTTAAAACATTGTTTATGATTTACTCTTTGATTAAGTAAGAAGGATTTGAGTTCATGTGATAGCTGCACTTTTTATTCTTCTTCTTTTAGATTCTCTTAATCCGATGATTGCATCATTCTCCTCCATATAAGTCTAGTCATACTCTTCTTATGTGATGTTGTTTGGATGTGATTGATTTCGGTAGATTTATCTTATTGATTGTCCATTACTGCGATATTGTCATTGCGATATGTTGTCGTTTCTTGATAATTTTTAAGATCGGTCATATGTGCTTAAATCGAAATCAATGAGTGATTTGTATCAATTACGTTAGATTATAAATGTGCTTGATTGAATATTTTCTGATTGCTTGTTTGGGATGTGAAACTTGCAATCGAGATAAAAACAATTGAATCAAGAGTGGAACAAGGCAACGAACCTAAGGAGGATTCCCGGAACCTTGTTATTTCTCATTTAAATTTCGTTATATTTACACAACTCCTTTACATTATTTCACCATCAAAACTCATAATCTTTCGTTTAACTTTTATTGTTCATTTTAAGGTTCACACATTTTCCTTTGTAGTTAACTTGTTTTCCTGTGGAATCGACACCCCAAAGCTATACTACAATCACCGCATTATACTTTGGGTGTAATCAAATTTTGGCGCCGTTGCCAGGGAAACGCGCTTAAGTACAAGGAAGCTTGTCAACTTTGAGTGTGACGGTAGAAGAATTGTAAATATTTTTCTTTTCAACAGTTTGTAAATACGGTAATATTGTTCCTTTATCTTTGTTTTGATTTTCTAATTTTCTTTTATTATTCTATTTTATTTTATTTTATTTTTTTCTTTCTTTCCCTGTTTTATTTATTTTATTTCTCCTCTAAATTAATTGGTGCATGCTTAGACCGAGAGATTCGCGAGGTAGATTCATTAGAGGACCCGAATTAGAGTTACTCTCTCCTTCCACGTCCATTGGTGAAACCTTGCCTAGATCAAACCATAGTGCACCCCCATTCGAGAATTTAGAGGATTTTCTTAACATGACCGATAATCCTAATGAGAATGTTGCTAGGACACTTCACGATTACCTCCACCCTACACGCACAGCCACACCATCATGCATCATGTTTCCAGCCAATACTCGCCAACTAGATTTTAAAACAGGGATGATACAATTACTCCCTACTTTTCATGGCTTGGATAATGAAAACCCATATGTGCACATTAAAGAGTTTGAGGAAGTAGTCGTGACTTTTCATAGTCAAGATGAAACCGATGACATTGTGAGGCTTAAGTTCTTTCCTTTCGCTTTGAAAGATAGAGCTAAGAGTTGGCTATACTCACTAAGACCACTATCTATTGGGTCGTGGACTGAGATAACTCGAATTTTCTTTAATAAATACTTTCCTCAACATAAGACCAATGCTTTAAAAAGACAAATCTCAACCTTTGCACAAAAGGATAGCGAGACTATGTATCAGTCTTGGGAGAGATTTAAGGAGTTATTGAGTATGTGTCCTCACTATGGGTATGAGAATTGGGGTTTAGTGAGCTATTTCTATAAGGGTCTTACCTATAGAGAACGCCAATTTATAGAGATGATGTGTAATGGTGGGTTCTTGGAGAAAGATCCTGACGAGGCCATAGAGTACCTCAATGAGCTTATTGAAAAAGCTCACACTTGGACTGGACCTAGTGATACTGAGAGCACAAATAGGTCACGACCTATAAAGAACCCAAATGGTGGTGGAATTTACCATATTAGGGAAGAGGATAACCTTAAGGCCAAGGTCGAAATGCTCACTAGGGAACTAGAGGTATTAAAGACTAAAAGTTCAAAGCCAACACACGTGGTTAATCATGCAAAATCTTTTGAACCATGTTTTGTGTGTGGCAGGGTAGATCATCTAGCCTAAGAGTGTCCCACATTTGCTAATATGAGAGGCATGTATAAAGAACAATGTAATGCCTTAGGCATGTACACGAAGCCTTCTACACCCTTCTCTAATACCTATAATCTGGGATGGCGAAATCACCCAAATTTCAGCTGGAAGTCTGAAAACCAGCAGCTTGCACAACCCCCTGCACCTTATCATGAACCATATCATGCACCTGTATCTTCTAGGAGTCCTGTAGAAAACACTTTGCATGCTTTTATTGAGGCACAGAGGAAGACTAATCAAAGGCTTAAATATTTAATTACGCAGGTTGTTGAAGAACATAAAGAGTTAAAGAGCCAAGTGTCCAAGCTGACAAGCTACTCAAGTGTGACTGAGCGAAGTAAGTTCCCTTCTCAAGCTCAGTCCACATCCTATGGTCAGCACCTAGCGCAACAGAATAAAAAGGAGGTGAATGCCATTGAGACACTTAGTGGTAAGTCGTTATACATCCCAACACCGAACAAATCAGAGGATATGGGCGAAACCCACCAAGCATACATGATTGACTCATTCATGAAAAAGGTTCATCACCTTAACCCATTGGAGTCCACCCTCATCCATGGCTTCACAAGAGCATATATCAAGCCAGAATCTATAGATGTTACTGATAATATCTTTAAGGTCTCTCCAAAGCACACAAGCAGCAAATTTAACAGTAAAGCAGTTGCTGGTGCATTCAACTCATGTTTGTCTATGAGGGAATAAGAGTGTCTGGCTGAAGATGTAAAACTTAGCACTCATGGGAGGCACCCCATAGCATATCCTTTTATTTTTATTGTTTTTCATAATTGTTTTTCTTGTTTATTATTAGTATTTTGTTGTTTTCCAGTTTTACTTTCGTATTTATTTTTCAGGGACAAATATACGAAGCAGTTCAAATGGTGGTGCACAATTTTCAGCTTCTGTGCACTTTTGGCTACAAAGGGAGTTTCCTTATCTTTTGCATTCACATTGAGGACAATGTCTACTTTAAGTTGGGGGTGGAGGAAACATATTCCTGTTTTTCATTGAACTACTTGGTGTCATTCTACCTTTTTGTTTGTTTTTAGCATGCTTTGTGTTAACCTTGGAGTTAATTCACATGTCGATGATATGAGCCTAATTGAGATAGCATATAGCATTTAGAAGAAGTTAAGTCTTGCTTCGCTTTGAGAATAAATTAAATGTCAATTTTTCTTTGGTTTGAGACTCTGGGTTGTGGTAAGATTGCATGATTAGTCTAAAGCATTTGGAGAAGTTTTATGTGCGATTGTTTTGTTAATACTTTTGCGGTCTCTACAAGCTCTAGAACTTATTTAATATCACTTGAGATGAAAATCATAGAATGCACATTACTTAGGATATGATGTAGGCCATTTTTGGACCATTTGAGCCTTTCTAAACTTACCCTTGTTATATTTATCGCTAGTCACCTATTTGAGCATTTTTCTTGAAAACAAAAAAATTGAGCCTTGTTTCTTTCGATAAACCGTTTACTTACCTTTATGAGCCTAAAAATATTTTATCCTTACATTTCTTTTAAAAGAACATTAGTTATACACATGTTGTGAGAAGCACTTAAAAGGAGTAAGGGTGGAAATATGAGAAAATATTACTACCATAACCCAAGTACATTAAAAGAGATAAGTTGGGGGTTGTGGAAAAGAAAAGAAAAGAATGAAAGAGGAGGTGAATGGTCTTATGCCAAAATAAAAAATAAAAAATAAAAAGAGAAAAAAATGAATGATGGTAAATAAAGAAGAAAAGAAAAAAAATGGTGATTTATTGCGAGGAATGCTCGAAAAATGGTTGAAAGAGTTGGGTGTTGAAGTAAGGTTGTCTTGTGCTTAAAGTGGTTGTGTTTAAATTAAGAGACTTAGTTCTTTTATTTGTTTAAACTTTCCCGTTCTTTCTTGACCTTTACTCTAGCCCAATGTTGCAAGCTTATTAAAGACCTATTGATCCGATGTAGTGTGATTTTTCTACATAGTGGAGAGTGATTTGAAAAGTGAGCTTATAGAGCTTGATTTGTGATTGATGTCACGCAATTTAATATGTTTTTAGAGGCCAAGACTTGTATTCATGCTATGTTGTGCATAAAATCATCCGGGTGTTCAGACTAATGTATTGTGGTAAGATGGATGTTAAGAGTCGATAACGATTTTAAGGTTGAAATTTGGAGACTTAAGTGATATTTAATGATTCTATCTGTTGTATGTTATGCATGATTCTTGAGACAATGATTTTTGAATCACTCTTGGTTAATGCCAGCATTGCTGTATTTTGCTTTGATTTCTAAGTGAAGAATTCATTTCATGTCTTTCACTTGAATTGCTAGGGACTAGCAATAAGCTAGTTAGGGGTTGTGATGAGAGTCATAAAATGCATCTAAACAATACTTAATTGTTAGCATTTTAGGGTTGATTGAGGTTGGAATTACACTTTTATACCTTAATAACTCTGAAGTGTTATTCTTGAATCGTTGACTTATTTCAGTGCATTTTCAGGTACTTTGAGCTTAAAAAAGAGATATAAAAGCTATCATCATTTTAAACGCGAAGCTTCTATGAATACTCGAGTGAGATAATGGTCGTGGAAGAGCCAAGATGAAGAGAAACCAAGAAAGGAGTTTCACTAAATTGCCAGAATTTTCCGTGCAGATCAATCATCTTTGCAGATTAAACTGTATTGATACAGGAAGAACCAAGAGATGATCCATATATGTTTAGAAAGATCCGAAAGTCTATTTTCTGGAGAATTTTACGGTTCATAAAAAGGATTTTTCTAGAGAAAGTTATGGCAGTTTTAGTAGACACAGGTCAGGCCTCCAGAACAGCATCCACCTAGCGCCGCGCCCCTCACGTTCCAGCACTGCACCCTCACTTTCTAGCACTGCAGCCCTCACTTTCCAGCGCCCACTCATTCCAAGACCAAATTAAGGCTGCACAATGACATTTTCTGGACCAAAATGCGCCTAACTACTTGTGCTCTATAAATACATCTTTAAGGAGTATGCAGCCAGCATCATTAAGCAAGGAAGGAGAGATCCAAATCCAGAATATTTCCAAGTTTCTTCAAGGCTGGAAATCAAGGGGAGAGCATCCATATTGTTCTTCCACCTTGATTTTCATGGCCAACTAATCATCAAATAAGGGAAAGGGATGAATCCTTAGGGATTTGTTGTTCCTTATTTCCTGTTCTTGATTCATTTGTACGGATTTATTGTTAAAACATTGTTTATGATTTACTCTTTGATTAAGTAAGAAGGATTTGAGTTCATGTGATAGCTGCACTTTTCATTCTTCTTCTTTTAGATTCTCATAATCCGGTGATTGCATCATTCTCCTCCATATAAGTCTAGTCATGCTCTTCTTATGTGATGTTGTTTGGATGTGATTGATTCCAGTAGATTTATCTTATTGATTGTCCATTACTGCGATATTGTCATTGCGATATGTTGTCGTTTCTTGATAATCTTTAAGATCGGTCATATGTGCTTAAATCGAAATCAATGAGTGATTTGTAGCAATTACGTTAGATTATAAATGTGCTTGATTGAATATTTTCTGATTGCTTGTTTGGGATGTGAAACTTGCAATTGAGATAAAAACAATTGAATCAAGAGTGGAACAAGGCAACGAACCTAAGGAGGATTCACAGAACCTTGTTCTCATTTAAATTTCGTTATATTTACACAACTCCTTTACATTATTTCACCATCAAAACTCATAATCTTTCGTTTAACTTTTATCGTTCATTTTAAGGTTCACACATTTTCCTTTGTAGTTAACTTGTTTCCCTGTGGAATCGACACCCCAAAGCCGTACTACCATTACCATGTTATACTTTGGGCGTAATCAGCGCTTCAAAGCGCCGAAATATGAAATGGGTTTCGAGCATATACTGGTGCTTTTAAGCGCCGAATATGCTCGAAACCCATTTCATATCCCGACACTTAAAAGCGCCGAAATATGAAATTAGCATATTCCGGCGCTTTAAAGCGCCGAAATATGAAATAAGCATATTCCGGTGCTTTTAAGCGTCGGAATATATTGGCGCTTCTAAGCGCCGGAATATGTAATCAGCTGTGCATATAACAGTGCTTTGAAGCACCATTATATGTTCTTTGAATATTGCGGTGCTTGAAGGAAGCACCGCCAAAAAAGCACCGGCGGTTAATTTATTGCGACGTTTTTGTAGTGAAATAAAGCGCCGGCAAATGCCAATTATCTTGTAGTGGAACATAGTATTAAGGTATTACCACTTTAATCTCGTTTATCCTATCTCATGTTAATCCTAATCATATCCCACTGTAATCATGTCCGTGAACCAAATGGACCCTTAAAGAATAAGGATATTGGGATTGGTGTCAGGAGTCAAAAGACAAGGCTTTCATGGTGGAATTTACCGAGAAAGGAGAGAGGTACAAATTTATGTGACTTGATAAAATATTTGTTGGAGATAATGAAGGACCAAAAATTGGATATATACATATAAATTTGCCTTAATTATAATTGGCAATTGGTATGATTTTTTTTTTGGTTAATTGCATTGTAAGATTATTGAACTATTAATCTATAGTATTTAATTATCTGAATTATTAGGCGCAAAGGGTCATTGAACAATGAATTAGTAGCAATCAAATCCTTAAATTCATTTTCCGGCAAGAAACTTAACCACATGAGGAACTTAAAGGAGAATTCCATTAGTTCAATGATTTGCCTAGGTCTAATTTTTGGAGTAAACATTCACCATATATTAATAATCAAATGGAAGAATCCTCACAAGTTGTATTTTCGTTAAGTTTTTTGTCGGAAAATGGATTTAAGGAGTTGATTGTTACTAATTCATAGTTCAACTCATTGTGCCAAATTAATAATTCAGAGAGTTAAATGTTATGAATTCATAGTTCAAAGACCTTATGATGCAATAAACCCAATTTTTATGAGTAATTTCCCTATTGACAATTAGAGGGGAATGAGAGAAAAAGAAAAAAGGGAGGAGAAAAAAAAAGGGATGTAATAAATATGTTTTTTATTCAATTAATTGCAAAAGTAATTTGGTCAAATCATAAAAAAATACTTTATTTTGATCTTAACAAAAATCATAAAAAAAGAGCCTTTAATGAACAAGGTGAGACACAAACTTGAAGGGTGGAAAGCCAAGTTGCTATCATTTGCAGGAAAAAGCACCCATATCAAGTCTGTATCAACAACAATTCCAGTTCACATGTTAGCTGCAATCAAAGTTCCCTCATCTTTATTTAAGAAGTTGCATGCTCTATTTTGATCCTTCTTATGGAGCTCTAAGGGCGAATCAAGGAGCGTTGACGAAGGAAATTTAGGCATTTGAAGCTTTCACCAAATGGTGATCGCATGCATTCTAAACTTGAAAGAATGAACTTATCTTGAAAGAATCTCAAGGTCAGGAAACTCGTAATCTTATCCCAAAGACAAAAGACTTGTCAAAAAGTATGATTTTTTTGTTTGTTTGTAATTATCTCTCTATAAAAAAATAAAAAAAAAAGACAGAAGACTTGCCAAAAAGTATGGTCTTATGTTTGTTTGTAATTATCTCTCTGTAAAAGATGATTCTTTCTTATCCTCAATATTTTTGAGCGATTGTAAACATGAGCTTTTTTTCTTCTCTATTTAAGGCGTCTTTGTAATCAAAGGAGGGCAACGACCAAACTGATTTAACTCTTCTCTAAACTCTTTTCGCTTCCCTTTTGTAGCTTTCAGCTGTTACTTGGGAGTATGATTACTGTTACTTTATTGTTACTTTATTCTTTTATGGTGTTATGTAATACCCGTGTTCTTAAAGTAAGGGTAAAGAAGTAATTTGATAGATATTACATGGAATTAAAATAATATATACATGAAAGATTTACTAATGATAAAAAAAAATGGGACACCTGGACTTGTGGTCACAAAAAAGGGGGGGGGGGGACAAACACCTAGACGTCCGGGTGTTGTCCACCTAACATGCACAAAATGCATGTTGGACACTAAGCACCAGAGAACGTGACGGTTTGGTATGGTGGTACGGTTTAAAATTAAAAACCAAGTTTTTGTTAAGTTTTAACAAAATTTGATTCTCTCTCTCAAATTTCTCTCTTTCTTTAAACACCTGGGGACTGAAAGAAATGTTGAAAGATTAAAATTTCGAAGAAGTTTACGAGACAATTTTAAAGAAATTCGATGGAAGCGTTAAGAAAAAAAAAGAAAGAAAGGTACTAATGTGAATTTTAATTTTGAAATTATGCATACATGAAAATACCCAGAATTTGATGTAGAAATTTAAAGGTATGAATTACAAAAAGATTGAAGAATAAATTAAAATTTTAATATAAATATTATGTCAAGTGTTGACGATCAGTAATCGAGTAAAATTGCTGAAAGGAGCAGGAAAGACAATGAGGTGATCCACGGGTAGCTTTAAGTGCTACATAGTGAGTTAGATTTACTTTTAGTAATCGAAACCAATAAAAATATTAATTTATGATATTTGATTAATGGGTGAATTTTAATGATTTAATGATGTATTTTCTGTTATATATGAAAATTGATTGATTTATTGATTAGGAGTTAGAAAGTATGTTGAATATTAATTATATAAGAATTTATATTTTTAAAAGGATGGATGGATGAAAAATGTGTTGAAAAGTATTATGAAATTTCTGAAAAATATGATTGAAAAATTTATATTATATATGAGGAGACAATTTAATAATATGATAAAAATAATAATTTTGAGAAAGTGCTAGATAGCTAAATTAAATGCTTTGATGTATACTTGCTTGCATATTATTGCTCATATACATAAAAGAAAAGACCAGAAAGACAGCTGGTCTAGTTGAAAAGACTAGGAATGTAGCTGGTCTAGCTGAAAAGAACAGGAAGGTAGCTGGTCTAGCTGAAAAGAACAGGAAGACAGCTGGTCTGGCTGAAACATGTCGACATGTGGGAAGATGTTCCCAAATGATAATATGAAATAATGAGATGATGTGATGAAAAAGAAAGAAAGATGATTTAAATACATGCATTTATTCATTTGGTTATTTTATTATTATTGATTAAGATGCTAAAATATCAGTCTTGATTGTGAAATTATTGATAAACAAATGAGTCTCACAGAGAGACAAATATGATGAGAAAGAACTATGAAAGTATGATATGATAAAAATTTATTTGATTGATTGATTATATGTTGCGAACCTCATAATGATATAAATAATTATGTTAAATGGATAATCTCAAGATGTTTAAATATATAAGAAGAAGAATTGATATGTTTGATGACTAATTTAAGTAGAGATTGATAAATGGTTGGAATTATGATATGAGTAGTGATGATAGAATGTTATTATTGAATTATATAAGATAATAGATGAAGGAATATTGAAAGATTGAATTATTATTTGTGAAAAAATAGATAATTAATATTGGTGAATTAGAAACGATTGAATTATAATATGTGATTGGAAGTATATAATCGAGTACTTCTAGTAAATTTAATTCACTGAGCTTGTGAAGCTCACTCCTCATTGTTGAAAATTTTCAAGTAGCGAGTAGGGCAGATAGAGTTTAGAGCTAATATCAGAGTAATTACTTTAAGTAAGTCATGTAATCAAGTCCTCAAACATTGTAAGAAAGAAGCAAGAAAATTTGTAATAAAATTTTTTTATACATTTGGTTATATGTATATATTGTTTCTGATAGAAAAATAATGATATATCTTCTCTAAAAAGAGTTGAAGATTGGATGTAATTTTTAATTTTAGTTGATGTATTTTTATATTGTTGCATATATGTGTCATGCTGAGATATCAAAACGTAACGGCTCCATCTCAGGGGTGGCCAACCCGAGATGGGTTGTTACATGTTAACACAAACTCTTGGCATATTGTAGCCTTGACCAATCCTTTGCTTGTTTTCTATGTGGAATCTTCAAGCTAATTTGAATATATTGATTCAATTCTTATTGGCAGTAGAACTACAAAATATTTTTATCAATATCTCAATCATTCGATTAAATGATGTTTTTCAATGAGATCCCTCAGTTATGCACCTCTATCGATTCAAAACTACGTTGGTAAACCAACGTAACTAGGCTTTGACTATGCAATCAGGTCATGAAAATTAAAAGTGTGGAAATTAAGATGCTTGAATTTGAATTGTAGACTAAATTAAACAAACCCAATTTTTTTGTCAATAAGGAACTTAGATTAAAATAAATAAAAAATTACAGATTTTTGGGAAACATTGTTCCCATTATGTCTCCAAATAAATATAAGTCAATATAAGATGGTATATAATCATAAAGGATAAACCAAAAATTAGTTGAAATTCCAAGCTTGGCGACCTTATCGGCACATTGGTTGCCTTCACGGAGAATATGTTGGATTTGATGATTTTCTAGCTTTGCAATAAGCCACCTGCATTCAAAAATTGTTGTGTTCAAAGGATGATGCTTACAAACATTGTTATTATTGGGAATTATGACACTCAATCAACAACTATAAAATCACAATAGTAAAAAAAATAAAATAAAATAAACATAAGAATTTTAACGTAGTTCGACACGACTCTTTACCTACGTCCACGAGTCAATCACCATTCCACTTCTTTTGTAACTTTTGGATCAAGGAAAGCTACTAAAACTCTCTGCACTACAATAAACAATTATTCTAGACAAAACTATGAGAAAACTTTCCTTAATCTTACAACCCAAACCCCAATACACCTAATACGCACTCAACTATTGGATCCCTATAAAACCTATTTTTTACAAGTTATGTTAGTGTTTAGTTTGCTACACTCTACATCTGACTAAATATTTCTACTTCAGGAATAGAATAAGAGATTACCTCTCTTTATGCCAATATTTGTAGATTTCAATAACTTGCCCATCAAGTTGCTTGCTCACCAAGTAACTCTTCACACCAAGAAACTTTAGGACCCACACAAAAAAATATGAGTAAAAAAATCCCAACACCGATCAAGTTGTCCAACTCCATGGTCCGGGTTCGCCTCCACTCTATCAAAACCCACAAAGTTTAAATTGGGTCTTCTAAACCACTTAATCAGATTTTGGACATAATTCCAACAATCTTCCACCTATACTTAAAATCTAATCTTCAATAGCAAATTTGACTTGCCTCGTCACCGCAAAAATTCTTTGAATTTTTTCTTTTGTTAGAACCTCGCTCTGATACCACTTGTTAGGAATTTTGACACTTAACCAACAACCACATAATCACAATAGAAAAAATAAAGAGAAAAAATAAACATAAGAATTTTAATATAGTTCAACACAACTCTTTGCCTATGTTCACGAGTCAAGTACTATTCCATTTTTTTGCAATTTTTAATGGAGAAATGTTGTTAAAACTCTCCACACCACAATACAAAATTGTGCGAAAACTCTTCCCAAATAGTACAAAATTTTTTTAGACAAAATTGTGTGAAAACTCTTTCCAATCTCACAACGCAAACCCCAATACACCAAAGGTTCACTCAACCCTCAGATCACTGTAAAACCCTCTTTTACAAGTTATATTGGTCTTTGGTTTGCTACAATCTATATCCGACCAACTATTCGCTTTTGGAATAGTGTGAGACTACTTCTCATAATGCCCATATTTATGTCTTTCAATAACTTGCCCATTGAGTTTCTTACTCATCAAATAACTTGTTCTTTACACAAAGTAACTTTGGGAACCACACCAAAAAATATGAACTAAACAATTCCTACACCGATCAAGTTGCCCAACTCTATAGAACCAGTTCGCTTCCATCCGATCAAAGCCTCCAAAGTTTCAATCGAGCATTCTATATCGCTTAATAAGATTTTAGGTTTAATCCCAACAGTTATCGAGAATCAGTTCAATCACAACTTTGGCATTAAGTTTAATACTAAGATATTTCAACTGAAAATCATTTTCCGATATGAGACCATCACGAAGAGCAATAAGTTCAGCCAAGGTATTGGATGCATGGCCAATACTACGAGAAAAACCCCAAAATCCAGTTACCCAACTTGTTTCGAATCAGACCATTTGCATCGGCCTTGCTAGGGTTACCTTTTGTCACACAATCTATGTTAAGCTTGAAGAAGTTATAGGGCAGAAGGTGCCTGTAATACCCGTGTTCTTAAAGTAAGGGTAAAGAAGTAATTTGATAGATATGACATGGAATTAAAATAATATATTCGTGAAAGATTTACTATGAATATAATAATTAAAATTATAAAAGAAATACGGACACTTAAAAGCATCCAGGTGTGGTTACAAAGGAAAAAAAAAAGGGACAACCACCTGGACGCTGAACATCCAGGTGTAGAAGCTATAAGTGAAGGGTCTTGCATGCAAGACACATGAAAGGAAAAAAATGTGTGCAAAACGGTGGGGCGGTTTTAATATAAAACTTTAGTTTTTGTTTTGTTTGGTTATTTCATATCAAATCCCGTTTGGTTTTCTTCTTTCTTCAACTCAAATTTCTTAGCAAAAACTTATAAAGAAAATTTCTCCAATATTAGTGATAGTACAGTCATTCAATTACAATAGCAAGACTTCATCATATTTGAGGTAATTTTTCAATAAGAGTCATAATTAAATAATTATATTGTTTGTATTAAGTTATGATATAGTAAGATTTATGAAAGTTTATGATTAGGTGTTGGTGATCAGCAATCTCAAGAAATTACTGAAAGGAGCAGGAAAGGCAATGAGGTGATCCACAAGTAGCTTTAAGTGCTACGTAGCGAGTTAGATTTTCTTTTAGTAATCGAAACCAATAAAAATATGAATTTATGATATTTGAATAAATGGGTAAATTATAATGATTTAATGATGTATTTTCTGTTATATAGGAAAAATAATTGATTTATTGATTAGGAATTAGAAAGTATGTTGAATATTAATTATATAAGAATTTATATTTTAAAAAAGGATGGATTAATGAAAAATATATTGAGAAGTTATGTGAAATTTATGAAAATATGAATGAAAAATTGATATGATATATGAGGAGACAATTTAATAAATATTATATTATTTTAAGAAAAAGCTAGATAGTTGCATTTCATGCTTTGATGTATGCTAGCTTGCATATCATTGCTCATGTGCATAAAAGAAAAGACCAAGAAGGCAGCTGATCTAGCTTAAAGACCAGAAAGACAGCTTGTTTAGTTGAACCCAAATTATAATATGAAATAATGAAATGATGTGGTGAAAAAGAAAGAAAGAAAGAAAGAAAGATGATTTAAACACATACATTCATTTATTTGGTTATTTTATTATCATTAATTGAGATGCTAAAGTATCAATCTTTATTGTGAAATTATTGATAGACAAATGAGTCTCATAGAAAGATAGATATGATGAGAAATAAATATGAAAGTATGATATGATAAAAATTTATTTAATTAATTGATTATATGTTGTGAACCTTATAACAAGGTAAATAATGATGTTAAATTGATAATCTCAAGATGATATGTTTGATGATGGGATTTCAAAACATGATGACACCATATGGTAGTATTATGACATAGAGTTTATGTTCTCAATGATGTTGAGATAAGAAAGAAAATACTAAGAGAGGCTCATGATTCTGTGTATTCTATGCACCTGGGTAATAATAAGATGTACAGGGGGTTGAGACAGAATTATTTGTGGTCAGGGATGAAGAAAGATGTAGCTGAGTATATTTCTAGATGTTTGATTTGTCAACAAGTGAAATCAGAGAATAGCCATCCGACAGGTTTATTACAACCTCTTCCAGTACTTGAATGGCCATGGGAGAATGTAAGTATGGATTTCTTTTATGGTTTTCCTTGTATCCAGAGAGATCATGATGCTGTATGGGTTATACTGGATAGACTTTCTAAGTCTTCGCATTTCCTTCCTATTAAAACTACCTGAAGTCTTGAAAAGTTGGCTGAATTGTATGTAGCGAAAATTGTGAGATTACATAAAGTACCTTTAAGCATTGTATCAGATAGGGATTCTATATTTACTTCGAGATTTTGGAGGGGTTTTCAAAAAGCTATGGGTGCGCAATTGTAGTTTAGTACAGTTTTTCATCCTCAAACGGATGGGCAGACAGAGAGAATCATCGGAATATAAAGGATATGTTGAGGGCAAGTGTATTAAGTTTTTCAGTGAGCTGAGATGCTTATTTACATTTGATCGAGTTTGCATATAATAATTAGTATCAAACTAGTATTGTGATGGCACCATTCGAGGCTTTATATGGTAGAAGGTGCAGAACTCCAGTATATTGGGAAGAAGTTGGAGAAAGAAATGTATTTAGTCCAGAAATGATAGATTTGACCACTGAGAGGATCAAACTGGTTAGGAAGAACCTTAGAGTAGCACAGAACAAATAGAAGGGATATGCTGATAATAGAAGACAACCTCTTGAGTTTCAAGTTGGTCACTGGGTGTTTTTGAAGATATCTCTGTGGAATGGTGTATTGAGATTTAAAAAGAAAGGAAAGTTAAGTCTGAGATTTGTGGGGCCATATGAGGTAATTGAAAGAGTTAGACCAGTAGCATACAAATTGGATTTACCTCCAGAGTTAAGTAGTTACACAATATGTTTCATGTTTCACTTTTGTGAAAGTGTTTATATAATGAATCCCATAGTATTCCGAATCAGGTTGTAGAACTTCAGAAAGATTTGACCTTTATGCAAGTACCAGCCATAATTCTAAACAGAAGGAAACAAGTCTTGCATAATAAAGTTATTCTTTTGATTCAAGTAGTATGGCAGAATAAATATGTTAAAGAAATTATTTGGGAGCATGAGGCAAGAATGAAGAAAGAATACCCCCAGCTTTTTCATAAGTTAGGTAAGAAAATTTTTGGGACGAAATTTTTATAAGGTTGGTAGAATTGTAATACCCATATTCTTAAAGTAAAAGTAAAGAAGTAATTTGATAGATATGACATGGAATTAAAATAATATATACATGAAAGATTTAATATTCATATAATAATTAAAATAAAAAACGGACACCTGTAAGCGTCCAGGTGTGGTTACAAAGGAAAAAAAGAAAAGAAAACACATGGACACTAGGAGTCCAGGTGTAGCTTTAGGTGGTATAAAGGAAAAAAAAAGGGACAACCACCTGGACACTCATCGTCCAGGTGTAGAAGGTATAAGTGAAGTGTCTTGTATGTCTTGCATGCAAGACACATGAGAGAAAAAAATGTGTGCAGAACGGTGGGGCGATTTTAATATAAAACTTTAGTTTTTGTTTTGTTTTGTTATTTCTTACCAAATCCCATTTGGTTTTCTTCTTTCTTTAATTCAAATTTCTTAGCAAAAAGTTATAAAGAAAATTTATACAATATTAGAGATAGTGCAATCATTCAATTACAATAGCACGACTTCATCATATTTGAGGTAATTTATCAATAAGACTCATAACTAAATAATTATATTGTTTGAATTAAGTAATGAAATAGTAAGATTTATGAAAGTTTATGATTAGGTGTTGGTGATTAGCAATATCAAGAAATTATGGAAAGGAGCAAGAAAGGCAAAGAGATGATCCATGAGTAGCTTTAAGTGCTATGTGGTGAGTTAGATTTTCTTTTAGTAATCGAAACCAATAAAAATATGAATTTATGATATTTGAATAAATAGGTGAATTATAATGATTTAATGATGTTTTTTTTCTGTTGTATAGGAAAATTGATTGATTTATTGATTAGGAATTAGAAGTATGTTGAATATTAATTATATAAGAATTTATATTTTAAAAAAGGATGGATTAATGAAAAATATGCTGAGAAGTTATATGAAATTTCTAAAAATATGATTGAAACTTTGATATGATATGAGAAGACAATTTAATAAATATGATAAAAATAATAATTTTGAGAAAAAGCTAGATAGTTGCATTTAATGCTTTGATGTGTGCTTGCTTGCATATCATTGCTCATATGCATAAAAGAAAAGACCAAGAAGGCAGCTGGTCTAGCTGAGCTGAAAAGACCAAGAAAACAGCTAGTCTAGTTGAGAAGACCAGAAAGGCAGCTGGTCTGGCCGAGAAGACCAGGAAGGAAGCTGGTCTAGCTGAAACATGCTGATATGTGGGAAGACATTCCTAAATGATAATATGAAATAATGAAATGATGTGATGAAAAAGAAAGAAAGAAATATGATTTAAACACATTCATTCATTTATATGGTTATTTTATTATTATTGATTGAGATGTTAAAGTATCAATCTTGATTGTGAAATTATTGATAGACAAATAAGTCTCACAGAGAAGCAGATATGATGAGAAAGAAATATGAAAGGATGATATGATAAAAATTTATTTGATTGATTGATTATATGCTGTGAACCTCATAACGAGGTAAATAATGATGTTAAATTAATAATCTCAAGATGATTAAATATATGAGAAGAAAAATTGATATGTTTGATGATTAATTTGAGAAAAGATTGATAAATGGTTGGAATAATGATATGAGTAGTGATAATAAAATGTTATTACTGAATTTTATGAGATAATAGATGAATTGAAATATTGAGTTATTATATGCGAAGAAATAGATGATTAATATTGATGAATTAGAAACAATTGAACTATAAGATGTGACTGGAAGTATGTAATCGAGTACTTCTAGTAAATTTAATTCACTGAGCTTGTGAAGCTCACTCTTTATTATTGAAAATTTTCAGGCAGTGGGCAAGGCGGATAGAGTTTAGAGCTGATATCAGAGTAATTACTTTAAGTAAGTCCTGTGGTCAAGTCCTCACGTATTGCAAGGAAGAAGAAAGAAAAATATGTAATAAAATCTTTTCATGCATTTTATTATATTTACATATTTTTTTTGATAAGAGAATGATGATGTATTTCCTCTGAAAAGTGTTGAGGATTGGATGTAAAGTTTAAATTTCAGCTGATGTATTTTTTATATTGTTGCATATATGTGTCGTGCTGGGATTTCAAAATGTGACGACACTGTCTCTGGGGTGGCCAACTCAGGATGGGTCATTACAATGCCATATGATCAACAAAGTGCTGGACTTAATAGATTTTCGGGTGCCCTTCAAGGAATACCACTTACTCGCTTTAGAAAGGGATAAGAGAATGGGTTCAAACTTGAGGAAGTAGGGTCTGTTATACACAAACTTGTTTCTAAACAACTAAATATGCCAGCATATATAAAGAAAAATATAAGCCCGAGGGAGGTTGTGCTTGAAGGTAACAGTAGTGGTACAATTAATCTTGAGCCAATCCCATAAGTCAAGAGAGCAAAATGAGGAGGAAACATCTGATGGAGAGATGGAAGCCCAAATTAAAGAACTAGTTTGGCAGTCTCGTAGCACATGAAGGGCGGTTTCTCGAAAAGATCAACATCTAGGATAAAAGTCAAAAGGTGAGATGTTGTGATGATGGAGGAGTGAAAGGACATAGCCAAAGGAAGAATTGCACTTTAGGAACAACCATGTATTTCTAGATCCAATACTAGACACTGGAGGAAGAAGCATGGGCATAAATAAAGTTGTAGGCACGAATGCTGATTTTGACAAAAATTGGCCACTTTGAGAATCTACCCAAACAATTGATTAAACGTGAGGGTTGAGATTGGAGCCAGGGAAAGCTAAAATAGAGTCCATAACAAGGGGGAGAAATAGAGAATGAGTCCAGGGCCTAAAGACCATTGTCAAGCAGGTCACTCACTTTTAGATTGTACCCATGACTTAGGAGATGGCCTTCAATGCAACCTCTTAAAAGACCAGATCCAAGCCAGTTGTGGTTCTAAAAGAGAGTAGAAGAGCCATTGTGGACAATATTTCTTGTACCTTGAAAAGTGAAATCCTAGAACTTGCAAATGCTATGCCATGTAAAATAGTAATTTATATTAGGATTAAGGTCAAGAGAATCCATCCCAGAAGGGTATTTCAAATGGAGAGTTTCAGTCCAAAGGCTATTATAGTTAGAACTGATGTGCCAAATAAGCTTAGAAGTGGCCACAATGTTGTTGGCCTCAGCTTTCCTAATGTTTAATCCACCAAGGGCTTTGGGTAGAATGACACGATCCCAATTAATGAGATAAAGCTTTTTCTTATTTTGAGTACAAACCCAAAGAAAATAACGATTGGTTCGATGAATAGCTTTAAGTATGGATTGAGGAAGGAGACCAATTTGTATAGAGTAAAGAGGGGTAAAGGAAGTGACAGAGGTGATGAGGGAGGCACAAGCTGCCATTGATAGGAAGTTAGATTTCCAGGTAGCAAGCCGAGATTGAAGGAGTTCAACAATGGGTTTAAAGGTCTGTTTAGTTAGTTTAGTGTGTAAGAGGGGAAGCCCATATATTTGTCAAGGTTGTTGGTGTACAGGAAGCCAAGAAGAGGACATGGAATCAACAACGGAAGGGCTAAAGTTAAGAGAAAAAAAGATTTTGGACTTGGTGGTGCTAAAACTTTGATCCGAGAGGCAGTAGAACTCATCAAGAATACACAACATTTAGTTGCAAGTTATGGAATTGGCACAATCGAAAAAGGAGATTGTCCGCAAAGAAAAAAAGAGAAAGGCTAGGAACCTGTTTGGGAGCCTTAATAAGGAATCAGTCCTTATTATCAACAACATGAATAATGTGTTGAGAAAGATATTCCATGCACAATAGAAAAATGTAGGCAGATATAGGATCCCTTTGCCACCACCATTAACAATGACACACTGATAAATGTGGGAATTTTGGCCCGTACCATTAGACCTGCAGTTCGCACCCACTAAAATACGGATATAGATATAGGTTTGACGACCTGTTAAAAATATATTTGTACCTAGTTTGACTTGTGAAATTGCAGGTTGGATCGGGTTTACCCATGAGTTACCCGTACTCATACCAATTAAAATATTTTCTTAAACTATTTTAGATCAGTTTAAACATTTCTCATCATTTTTCTTATATTCAAAATTTCTCTTATATAATGCATAAAAAAAATTCTTACGTTTCTTTTAAGAATGTTCTATACATGTGTACATTATTGGTAGGTATTTTAGACAAAACAACCACATCAAAGGGAAAGAGCATGAAATGCACGGGCTAAACTTTAATGTATATAATATAGAATGAGTTGAATTTTGGAGGAGGAACATACCAAACAATCTACATCAGAAAGCCCCAATTTTTTTCCTTTTCTTTATAAATGTTAGTTGCATTGCATTTAACTTAATTATGTAATTCATTTAAGGCTCTAATGGCTTCTAATTATAGATAAATTGGTCAAATACAAATCTAGAATGCTCTTTTTTTTCACTTATGTTGTTATTATAATTGGAAAACTCTTGCAATATAATTTTTTAATATTGATATGTTCATCCTATATAGATTTCTAACGTATCATAAATGTTTGTGTAATTCTTCACGAGGTTTTATGTATTGAACATGATACAACCAATAAATCACCATCCAATAGCCTGATGATGCGTGGATAGCTGCCATCCAATAACCTGATGACACGTGGATAAGCTGCCATCCAATAGCTTGATGACACATGGACAGCTGCCATCCAATAACCTAATGACACGTGGACAGCTGCCATCCAATAACCTGATGACACGTGGATAGCTACCTTCTAATATCCTAATGACACATAGACGAGCAATTGGTAACACCATCGTCACTCACGAGCTCCCTTGCGCAAGATTGTAAGCGTGATTGTAGGGATTGAGCCATCCTAGGACATGCGACTAGACCTCTCGCTTGAAGAATGGGATCTCTAAGATTGCTCCATCCCCCGGACGTGGCCAACCCCGCCTCTGAGTACTATAAAAGGCCCAAGGTATGTGAATCCAAACCATCTTCAGTTTTACGAACTCATTACTAAAGCACTGATCACAATTCTCCCATTTTCTCAAGATCTTGTATTGATAAGAGTGTTAGAGTGTAGCCGGAGATATCACCCCTCTTCTACCCTCTGGTGACTCTCTAGCTCACCCATACTTCTCTGTACAGACTGTCAAAGCATTGACGGCCTACTCACCCGCAGATTTTAAGCATCAACAGATTGGCACCATCCGTGAGAAATCATTATCTCTTGCTAACAATAAAAGAAAAGAAGTCTAAAAGAACTCATCTGTTGCCATGACACCTAAATACCACTAGGAACGCTGAGACCAGCGCTGCACCAACACAAAACAGTGCCCCTAGCCAGCGGTCCAGGTCGAGACTCCCTGCTGTGTCTGAACACAGGTCCTCAAGCTACGACCCACAGCCCCTCACTAGAGCACAACGCCCTCGCTACACGGAGATTGACCCACCGAAAAATCTCCAGGGGCCACCTCAACCCATCCCGCCATTCTTATACTCCAAGTACAGTTTCCGGAACTCTCGCACCTAGTGACCAACCTCGCCCACACCTCCTCGACACGCCTCTGGACGCACCAACCCCACAGATCATGGGTTCCCCATCGATAATTGCTCCATGACGAAGTCATCGCCACCCCACACTATCAAGTCCAAAGGAAGCCTCTCCTCCAAGAGCAACCTCGACCTCGATAGACGGATCGAGAAAATGGAGGAAAGAATCAATGAAGCACTCAAATGCTGAAACCACAATGTTCTAGACGAACTCAATGTTTAGGACTCGCCATTTACTCAAGAGGTCCTCGAAGCCCCGTTCCCACTAAACTTCCGAATGCCCCGAATCAAACCCTATGATAGCTCAACAGACCTCTTGGATCATCTCCAACATTATAAAACTGCCATGATGTTACATCGGCATTCCGATCCAGTGGTGTGCCGAGTGTTCCCCCTGACGCTCGAGAAAGCTGTTGGAACTTGGTATTCCTGATTGAAACCAGGGAGCATCAGTACTTTCAAAGAGCTCAACTATGCCTTCGTGTCCTACTTCCTCAGCAACAAGAGGCCTAAGAAGACTTCCGAATCTCTGTTCAACATCATCCAACTTCAAGGGGAGAGACTCTGGTCCTACATATCCAGATTCAATGTTTCCACTTGGGAGATTGTTGTGAGTTTTAAATTACTCGCAAGCGCATGAGTCGTTTGCAATATAGTGTTGTGCAAGTATGAGATCGAATCTACAGGGAATTGTGTTGTGAAAATATATTTTATCTAAACTAACCCCATTTTAACCTAGTTCCGAATTTTGGATTGTATCTTGCAAAGAAATATAAACTAAACTAAATTGATTTTAAAACAACTGATAAAAATACTAAGGTTTTTTGAATCCACCCCACCAAAGTAAAGCATATATCTTCATGTTCTATATAAAAATAATCTATCAAATCATTCCATGAATCAACCATTATATAAATCACAGCGAATACCCAAACTAAACCAAAACCATCGAATGTATCCGTTTAATTCACTAATCACAATGGATATCCAATCTAATTTGAATGATCCACCGTATTCGGCAGATGAAACACAAGGAATATCTAATTTAACAATTTAAAAGCAATCAATCATAAGATTTTACTCAAATAATTGAACAGAACATTTATACTAAAAATATCATAATTGTATGAATAAATCTGAAAATATTATGCCAAACAATGGCGAGGCTTCATCTTCAACCTTAGATGAAGATTTTAGCCTCTCATAATTATGAAACTAAAGCTCACAATAAAAATGCTAAACATTAAACTTTAAAACTAAAAAAGAAATAAATTAAAACTGACTATATATTGGGAGAAATTCCATTCGCTGTTGGGCGGCACTTCCCCTCGTGGTAGCAAAGCTTACGAGATCCACTAGAATGCTAGTGGAAGTCCTCCAGATTGCACACCAATAGCTTCAGTGAGGTGGGGCTTTTATAGGGAAAATCAAGAGTGCAATATGTTTCAAATTCAATGTGGGATACTGCCCGAGTGCGCTCGATCACAGTCTTGTGTACTCGAGCGCAGCATGGTGCACTGCCTGACCTTTGTCTACTAAAACTGCCATAACTTTCTCTAGAAAAATCATTTTTACGAGCCGTAAAATTCCTCAGAAAATAGATATCCGGATATTTCCAAGAATATATGGCTCATCTTCTGGTTCTTCCTGAATCAATACAATAAAATCCACAAAAATGACTGATTTGTACAGGTAATTCTAGCAATTTTAGTGCAACTCCTTTTCGAGTGCTTGTAAACATGTAAAACAACGAAAAAAACTCAAAGTAATAAATTCCTAAGCTAACAAATGTAAATTAAGGGGCAAAAATATACAATATTTGGCACTCATCAAATACCCTCAAACTTATATTTTGCAAGTCCCTTAGCAAACAAAATAAAAAACTAAATGAAAAACAAAGAACATAAAGATAAGTTCATCACTCATGATATCCAAAAATTTAAGGAGCACTCAAAACCGTGATATTCATTCATGAGCAAGCTTAAAAAGATATAACCCATCTTTGCAATGAATGACAATTTTAAAACCTAATTACTTACAAGAGGCAGACTAAGACATCACAAGCTTGAATCAGTGTAAAGTGAATTAGCATATACAGATGAGGTTTCCAAATAACTTCAATGTATAATGTCTCCATGTCTCAAGATTCACAGAATTTCTCATCAGAATGAACAATGATGGCATAGTTTTATTTTATTTTTTTATTATAAGGCTCTGCTATGTTTAGTTCCCTTAAGCTTTCTAATTGACTCATGTATCGAGTGTTGAGTCAACGACTCCCAAACCAGATGGTTTTAGGGCATTAGGTGTTAAGACACCCCTAAAGACTTACTAACTCGAGTAAAAAAGGCTACGAAACTAAACTGGCCTTAATACTACCAAGCAAAATTCTCACATTTTGACGTGAACACTCACTGCTTACTGAGGCAAGAGGTCCAGTTACTTAGCGGAAAGTTTCGCAATGATCATTATGAATAAAATTACCACTTTTTGACATGAACACTCACTGCTTACTGAGGTAAGAGGTCCAGTTGCTCAGTGGAAAGTTTATTGATGATCATTATAAATAAATATATATATATTTATACTTTTCTATGCCAAAGTGTTTATCCAACAAGTCATCCAGTTAGCTAAGTCATGGACATAAACACATTAAAATCAAATGTCATACCTCACACAATTATGTACTCGTGTCAGATTAGATCAAATATGTGAATTCTCAAATGCCTAAAGTAAGTAACTAAATTTTAAAACTTTATCATCAGATCATGTGTTCAAAATTTTAAGCTCATCAATGACTTCACATCACAGAAATTGTTTAGATCAACCAAAATTTCAAAATAACATGAGATGCATTAATCTTTTCTTTAAAACGAAGAAAAAACAACAACAAATTAAGACAAAGTGTGTGTAATGTGCCTCTCATTCCCCTAAACTTAAATTCACATTGTCCCCAATGTGTGAATAATATGGAAAGAGCTGACCTAGGAGATGGAGAACTAGATGGACTGGCATGGCTTATAGCATACCCCCAAACTTGAACTAAAGTACGCATTTTCCTTGAAAAATAAAGACTGGAAAACAAAAGAAACACTAGAAATAAACAGTAACCATAAATATGTAAAATATTAAATAAACAGAAATGATATGTTGTGGGGTGCCTCTCATGAGCGCTAAGTTTAACGTCTGCAGCCAGATTCTCCATAGTAGACAACACTCAGTCTGAGTAACTAGGATCCTCCAACAATATCATCTCAATGTCTGGACTCCTCAGCTCCAAGAATAGTTTCAGCCTCTGTCCATTCACCTTGAAAGTGTTACCATTCTTTGGATCCTCAATCTCGATGGCCCCATGAGGAAAAACCAACCAAATAATAAATAGGCCTGTCCATTGAGATTTGAGCTTGCTTGGAAAAAAATGCAAGTGTGAATTGTAAAGAAGAATTTTTGATCAGGCTTAAAAGATCATCTCAAAATGTTCTGGTCATGAGTCCTCTTCATTTGTGCCTTGTACAACCAAGCGCAGCATGGTGCACTGCCTGATCTTTATCTACTAAAACTGCCATAACTTTCTCTAGAAAAATCATTTTTATGAGCCGTAAAATTCCTCAGAAAATAGACATCCGGATCTTTCCAAGAATATATGGCTCATCTCCTAGTTCTTCCTGAATCAATACAGTAAAATCCACAAAAATGATCGATCTGTACAAGCAATTCTAGTAATTTTAATGAAACTCCTTTCCGAGTGCTTGTAAACATGTAAAACAACGAAAACAACTCAAAGTAACAAATTCCTAAGCTAACAAATGTAAATTAAGGGGCTAAAATATGCAATATTTGGCACTCATCAGAGATCCCAACATCCAGATGCTGGCGTTCAAGAACGGACTAAGATCCGGGATCTTTAGTTCCAAACTCACCAGGTGGTCGTCTAATGACATGAACAAAATCCTGGCTCGGGCTGAAAAGTATATGCTAGTGGAAGATGACAAAGTCTTTCGGAGAGAAAGAGAATAGGACATGGAGAAAAAGAGGAAAGACCCCATCGACCCTCACAGCGGACTGACCAAGTGACCCCTTCGCGAAGGTAGATACAAAGCTCCTGGTTGTTTTGAGAGTTTCACTCCATTCAAAGCGTCCAAGATGAACGTCCTGATGCAGCTCTAAGACAGAACGATTCTCCAGTGGTCCTCGAGGCCATCGTGCCTTAGCAGAGATCAAAGCAAGTGGTGTTGGTTCCACAGAAACCATGGGCACTGTACCGAATAGTACCTTGCCCTGAAACAACAAATCAAGGCCCTCATTAACAGGGGATAATTGAAAGAGTTTATCAGACCATGGAAATGAGGAATTTCAAAGTGACCCAAGAGAAGTCCCGAGCGTTCCCCCAATCAAATCAGGGTATGCCAAAGCCCCCAAAGGAGCCCAGAACCGAACCAAGGAAAGCTCAGCCAGAGAGGCCCGAAGCCACCACAATAACGATCATCAAGACAATCTGCGGATGCCGTGCCATCGGGGATAACTCGGGGCATGACAAAAAGGCTTACGCTAGGCCAGTGGCCTCCATCTGTGGGCCCCATAAATGCATAAAGGTGGACTAGTGATCTCCTTCGCAGACAACGACTTGGATGGAGTACAAACTCCACGTGACGATGCCGTTGTGGTCTCCTTTCTTATGGCCAACCACGACGTCAGGCGCATCCTGGTGAATAACAGGAGCTCGGTCGATATCCTATTTTATGACATCTTTTGGTAGATGCAGTTGGAAGATGCTCAGCTAAAACCAATTTCCACTCCACTATACGGCTTATCGGGGGGTCTAGTGTTCTCCGAAGGTAGCATAGCTCTCCAAGTCACCGCAAGGACGACCCCATAAGCAACTACTGTACATATTACTTTCTTAGTAGTCAAGCAACCGTCATCCTATAACGCAATCCTCGGTAGGCCAACCCTCAACAAACTAAAAGCAGTCGTCTCCACTTACCATTTGAAGATGAAATTCCCCACCGGCGACAGGGTAGGTAAAGTCAAGGGAAACAAACAAGTCTCTAGATCCAGTTACCTAAACTCCGTGAAAGGGGGGAAGAGGACGAAGGCCCTTCTTCTCAAAGTAAAGGACTTCAGAGATGAGGAAAGAGCCCCTAGAGGCCAACCCATGGAAGAACTTACCGTAGTCCCACTCGGTGAAGATGCCTCCCAAACGGTCTAATTTGGCTCCAACCTCTTTGAGGGCCCTAGAAAATCCCTGCTCTCCCTCCTCCGAAAGAATTAGGATCTATTCCATGGTCGGCCTCGGATATGCCCGAAATTAGCCTAGAGGTCATTGTGCACCAGCTGAACTTAGACTGAAGCCATAAACCGATAATCTAAAAGAAGAGGTCTGATTATGCTCAAACTAATACGCTGTTATTGTGTATAGTTGAGGTGTCGATCCCGCGAGGAAAAACGAACTACAAAGAAAAGTGTAAACCTTAACACGAACGATAAAGATCAAGTGAGAAAATTTGTGTTTTGATAGTGAAGTAATATGAGAAAATTGTGTAAATAGATTAAAGAATATAATAGAGAAACAACAAGGTTCCAAAAATCCTCCTTAGGTTCGTTGCCTTATTCCAATCTTGATTCAATTGTTTTTATCTCGATTGCTAGTTTCACATTCTAAACAGGTAATCGGCAAATATTCAATCAAGCACATATAAACCCTAATGTAATTGATATGAATTACTCTTTACTTTCGATTTAAGCACACATAACCTATCCTATAGATTTATCAAGAAACGACAATATATCTTAATAAAAATATCACAGTAATGGACAAACCTAAAAGATAAATCTACCAGACTCAATCACATCCAACAATCTTGACATAAGAAGAGCATGACTAGACTTATATCAAGGGGAAAGATACAATCACTGGATTAAGAGAAAATCTTCTAATTAAATCAAAGAGTAAATTATAACAATGTTTTGACAATAAATCCAAACTTCAACTGAACCAATAATGGAAAATAAGAACAACTACACCTAGGGATTCAACCCTTCGCCTTGCTTGAAGATTAGTTGGCCATAGGGTTCATGCTTGAACACTTTGATGGAGAGTGTGGTAGCCTTCTTGAGTTTTCCAGTCTGAATGATATCTTTTTTTTCAAACCTTAAGTGATCTATTTGTAATACAAAGATCCAATGGTGGTTTGGGTCTAATCAATCAACTAAAACCCTAATTAGGAAAACAATGGTTCATGTGCACGCCGCGACTTTCACTTACAGCTTTCACTTACTCGCGTCGCGGCTTTGTCTAGTCTTGGTTAAGTAAGCTTCTGGGTGCTGCGGCCTCTAAAATATTTAATTTGCTCGACATCAATCACAAAAACAAGCTCCATAGGCTCACTTTTCAAATTATTCTCCACTATTGTAGAAAAATCACACTACCTTGGATCAATAGGTCTCTAATAAGCTTGTAATGTTAGGCTAAGGTAAAGGTTAAGAAAGAACGGGAAGGTTTCAACAAATAAAATAACTTAATCTCTTAGTTTTAAACACAACCTACTTTAAGCACTGGATAACCTTACTTCAACACCCAACTCTTTCAACCATTTTTTCGAGCATTTTTCTTAATAAATCACCACTTTTTTTTTCTTCTTTCGTTTCCATAATTCACTTCTTTTTTATTTTGGCATAAGACCATTCACCTTCTTTTTTATTTTGGCGTAAGACCATTCACCTTCTTTTTCATTTTTTTCTTTTCTTTTCCACAAGCCCCAACTTATCTCCTTTAATGTACTTGGGTTATGGTAGTAATATTTTTTTTTTCATTTTTCCATCCTCATTCCTCTCAGGTGCTTGTCAACAAATGTGTATAACTAAGTTCTTTCAAAAGAAGGGTAAGGATAAAATATTTTTAGGCTTATGAAGGTAAGTAAATGGGTTACCGAAAGAAACATGGCTCAAATTCTTTTTCGAGAAAAGGCTCAAACAGGTGACTAGTGATGAATATAGCAAGGGTAAGTTTGAAAGGCTTAAACGATCCAAAAATAGCCTACATCATATCCTAAGTAATGTGCATTCTAGGAATTCGCCTCAAGTGATTATCAAATAAGTTCTAGAGCTTGTTAAGACATAAAACTTCTCTAAATGTTTTAGACTAATCATGCAATCTTACCGCAAACTAGAGTCTCAAACCAAATGAAGATTAACACTTAAATTATTCTCAAACCGAAGTAAGATTTAACTTCTTCTAAATGTTGTATGCTATCTCAATTAAGCTCATATCATTGATATGTGAATTAACTACAAGACTTAACACAAAGCATGCTAGAAACAAACAAAAAGAGAAAATGACACCAAGCAGTTCAATGAAAAAAAAAAAGAAATACGTTTCCTCCACCCCCAACTTAAAAATAACATTGACCTCAATGTGAAAGAAAAAGTAAAGGAAACTCCATTTGTAAGCAAAAATGCACAAAAGCTGAAAATTATGCACTATCATTTGAGCTGCATGCCATGCTTCTTGCTGAAATTTCGATCTATAACATAGAACAAAACAGATAAAAAGATAGCAACTGCGGTATAGCATTAAGATTCCCACCGTATGTTAGATTAACACAAGATATCTAAACAAATAACTAAAAATGAAAATAATGTATGAAAAATAAAATAACGAAAAGAAATACACAATAAATGTTAGTACAGTTATCTGATAATAATAATACAAAAAAATAAAATAAAATAAAAGGGAACAAACAAGAATAACCCAAAACTAATCTTCTATGTCTTCATCCTCCTCTTCATTTTCTTCATTCTCTTCACTTTCCTCTGGAGTTGGATCAAAAGATGAACCCGGATAGGGTGGTAAGGTGGGAAAGTGATCCATGTCACAACCAGTAGCGGAGGCA
Source organism: Bretschneidera sinensis (assembly GCA_023935145.1). Lineage (NCBI taxonomy): Eukaryota > Viridiplantae > Streptophyta > Magnoliopsida > Brassicales > Akaniaceae > Bretschneidera > Bretschneidera sinensis. The sequence continues at coordinate 55,949,470 of CM043705.1, read as the reverse complement.
AGGTGTTGGTACATCTGACCATAAGAAGAGTATACTCCCGCCTGATAATTAGCTTACCTAGCCAAAAATCGTTCTTGACGATCAATTCTATCATGCAAGATTTCTGATGCTCGTCAAAACGAATCTTTAAACGCTCAAGGTGCTCGGCAACAGTGAAACGCCTAGAGGGAGGAGAGGGGCAGCAATCGCTGCTCTCTCTCCTAGAGCTGGCGGCCTTGAGGCTTTAATCAGAATGAGCATGCTATCATCGATGGGCTTCTTGGGTTGCTGGGCCTCCTCATCAGGACTATACTGGATGTCGGCTTGGATGCACAATTGGGTAATCAATGAAAGGAAGTACAATCCAAGCTTTCGTCACACAGTATATATGATAGAATTGAATATGATTTGGCCCACATCAATAGTCATGCCCATCAAAATGGCATAAATCAGAACAGCTCTCTCAATAGTAAGGTCACTATAGTGCGTAGCAGGCATCAATCTCTGACATACAAAATATTACCAAGCTCGAGCATTGACAGTCAGAGAAGTACCGGGCAAGGTTATAGGGGTATCATCCGTCATTTTCCATATAGTGCTCGGAATACAGAGAGTATTGTAAATCTCTTCATAATTAATATTAGACGCATATGCAATATACTCACTATTTTCTATGTCAGGTAGCCTATAGAATCTATTGATAGATGTGCTGCTAAAAGAAACTATTTTTCCTCTCACCCTCAACTTACCATTTCTATGTTCTTCTGTATTAGCGTAGAATTCTCTAACCACATTTGTGAGGGAATGAGATGATTGTCTAGCAAATGTACCCCAATTCCTATCAAGAATCATTCTAAATAAGGTTGGGTTCCCCCTCTCGATGATAGTGAATCCTCTATCAGGAATGGGTTTTCTAGCTTGCATCATCCTAACATACCTCTCACTAGCCTCAAAACTAACAAATTTGCTCTCATCAAATTCTTGAGGTTGTTTCCCCCTTGGTATTTTAGTGTTAGGTGCCATTTGAATCAAATGTATAGAACAATAGAACTAATTCAAAATTAACCATCCAAATAGCACAAATGAACAACAAAGAGAATAAATTGGTATTACTTGATGCCCAAAGTTAAAGAGAGAAAGAGTACCCACCAACTTGAAGCCTTCTTTGAAGAACCCAAAATCCTCTTAGTACCAAGCTTTTTTTTTTTTTTTGGAGAAATTTCCAACAAAATCTGCAATATTAGTGCTCAATCCTTCAAGAAATAATATTAGAATCAAGAAATTTGGAGCAAAAGTGAGTGGGTAGGTGAGGGTTTAGAGAGAGGATAAGAGAGAAATGAGTGTGCTATGTTTTTGTAGAAGAGAAATGAAGAGGAAAAAGCCTGATTTGGGGTTTTAAATTGTTGTACACAAGCTGGCGCTACGGTGTGGGCTGAGGTGCGCCGCAGCTTGAAGGATGGGCGTGTGTGGCGTGCAGGCTGGGTGCTGCAGTGCGCAATATGCTGGGGCGCGACGTGAGGGATAGGCGACCTGGGCCAAGTTCTGTGGGGTGAGGAGTGCTGTGGGCCGGGCTTAGGCACACGGGCTGTTGGGCTGGTGAAAAAACTTGTTTGTGTGCCAAATAAAATTATAAAATTAGCAAAATAAAATTAATAAAAATAAATATTAAACTAAAAATTAGATTAAATCAAACAAGAAAAAGAACTAAGAATTAAAATTGAAATGAACTTAATTAAAAACAAAATAAACAAAAGAAAAATAAATAAAAACATACCTTTGTAGTGTGGTCAAGGTGAATAGACCGGATCCATAAGCGAAATGTCTTCCACTTCCGGATCTTGCTTATCAATTAAGATTTTAAGGTGTTGACCATTTACTTTAAAAATCCTTGTGATCCGGGTTGATTGTTTTTTTAGAATTTGTTTAATTTCCCTATTTGCAAGTTCTACTTGTCCACTTGTTTGAGGGTGATAGGCAGTAGAGATCTTATGTAACACCCCATATTTTCTCATCAAAGCTTCAAAAGAACGGTTACAAAAATGTGTACCTTGATCACTAATTATAGCACGTGGTGTACCAAATCGAGATAACACATTTTCTTTTAGGAATTTAATTACCATTCTATTATCATTGCTTCGGCAAGCTGCTGCCTCTACCTATTTTGACACATAACCTATTTCCACAATGATATATTGATATTCGAAGGAAGGAGGAAATGGTCCCATAAAATCAATGCCCCAACAATCAAAGATTTCAATCACTAGAATTAGGTTTAAGGGCATCATATTACGACGAGACACAGCTTCTAACTTCTAACACTTTTCACATGAGTGATAATAGATGTTTGCATCTTTAAACAAGGTAGGCCAATAAAATACACACTGCAAAATTTTTTTAGTGGTTTTTTTCTTTGAAAAGTGGCCCCCACAGGCTTAGGAGTGACAAAATTCCAAGACGCTGGCAATCTCTTCATTAGAGATGCAATGCCTTAAAATTTGGTCAAGGCAGTACTTGAAAAGACAAGGGTCATCCCAATAAAAATTTCGTACCTCAGTCAAGAGCTTCCTCTTGTCTTGAGCGCTCCAATCCATTGGTATCTCACCGGTAGCCAAATAATTTATGATATGAGCAAACCATGGCAGAGAAGTAACAGAGAGTAAATGCTCATCAGGAAAATCATCCTTGATTGGCATGTCGTTAGAGTTGTCTTCAAATGTGAGCCTCGAGAGATGGTCAGCCACTACATTCTCTACTCCTTTCTTGTCTTGATGGTGATGTCAAATTCTTGTAAGAGTAGGATCCACCGTATTAGTCATGCCTTAGCATCCTTCTTTGTAAGAAGATACTCGAGGGCTACATGATCTGCGAAGATAAGAATAGGAGAACCAATTAAATAAGCATAAAATTTGTCCAAAGCAAATACTACAGCTAGCAATTCTTTTTCAGTAGTATAGTATTTCATTTGAGCACTATTTAGAGTTTTACTAGCATAGTAAATGACAAAAGGTTTCCCCTCCCTTCGCTGTCCAATAACAGCACCTACAACAAAGTCACTAGCATCACACATTATTTCAAAAGGTAAAGTCCAATCAGGTGACTACATTATGGGTGTTGAAGTAAGCTTGCCAATCAGTATTTTAAAGGCCTCTTGATAAGATTGTGTCCACTCAAATGGGGCATCTTTTACTAGGAGGGCACATAGTGGGCTAGATATGTTGGAAAAGTTTTGTATGAACCTCCTATAAAAACCAGCATGACCAAGAAAAGATCTCACATCCTTAACTATCTTAGGCGTAGGCAATTTAGAAATTAATTCAATCTTAGATTAATTAACCTCTATCCCCTTAGAAGAAACAATATGCCCTAAGACAATACCTGAAGGTACCATGAAATGGTATTTTTCCCAATTTAAGACTACACCTTTTCCTCACAACGAATTAATACTCTCTTTAAATTCAATAAGCATGCATCAAATGAAGATCCAAAAATAGTCAAGTCATCCATAAAAACTTCCATGAAATTTTCAACCATATCACTAAAAATGCTCATCATGCAACGTTGAAAAGTGGCAGGTGCATTACACAATCCAAATGGCATTCTACGAAAAGCATAAGTGCCAAAAGGACAAGTGAAAGTGGTTTTATCCTGGTCTTCTAACGCAATTTCAATTTGATAATAACTAGAATAACCATCTAAGAAACAGTAAAAAGGATGACCAGCTACATGCTCAAGAATTTGATCGATAAAAGGGAGTGGGAAATGGTCTTTCTGGGTGGCAGCATTTAATTTTTTATAATCAATGCACATTTGCACCCAGTCATAAGTTTTGTAAAGATTAACTCTCCTAGGTCATTCTTTACCACAGTGACACCGAACTTTTTAGGAATGACTTGTGTAGGACTTACCCATTTACTATCAGCTATGGGATATATAATTCTCATATCTAATAGTTTTAACACTTCATTTTTCACTACTTCTTTCATAGTGGGGTTAAGCCTACATTGAGGGTCTCTATGAAGACTAGTTCAGTTATCCAAATTTATCTTATGAGAACAGATTAGGGGACTAATACCTTTTAAATCAGCCATGCTCCATCCTAAGGTTGATTTATGTTTATTTAAGGTCCGAATTAATTTCTCACCTTGAGATTCGGACAATTCAGATGAGATAAAAATAGGAAAAGTATCACCTTGATCGAGGAAGACATGCTTCAAACCCTAAGGTAGTGACTTCAATTCAACTTTGGGTGCTTCCACACTTGAGGGGATTTATTTCTCGCTTCTTTCAGGCAACTCTTCAAACATCAGTTGCCATGCTCGAGTGCCATAATCCTGAGATTTATCAAAAACAGCTGATGAGAGTCATAAAATGCCTGTTATCAGTACTTAATTGTTAGCATTTTAAGGTTGATCTAGGTTTTAATTGCACTTTTATATGTTAACAACTCTAAAGTATCATTCTTGGATCATTGATTTACTGCGGTGCATTTTCAGGTACTTTAAGCTCAAAAGAGGAGGAAAAGTTATCATTGCTTGAAGTACAAAGACTCGAGGCATATTGGAGTGAAGGAATACTTCCGAAAGGACAAGATGAAGGGCTTAAAAGAGCAACAGCTGCTGCCCGCATTGGAAAAGAGTTTCACTAAATTGCGAGAATTGCCTGTACAGATCAATCATCTTTGAAAATTAAACTGTATTGATACAAGAAGAACCAGGAGATGAATCATATATGCTTAGAAAGATCCGGAATTCTATTTTCGGAGAATTTTATGGTTCATCAAAAGGATTTTTCTAGAGAAAGTTATGACAGTTTTAGTAGACAAGGATTTTGCCAAAAGGATTTTTCCAAAGGACAGCTTCATGAGTCCATTCCTACAATTAATTAGAGCATTTGCAGTGGCAAGGAAATGTCTACCCAAAATCAAGGGAATTTTAGAGTTAGTTTCAACAATAGAAGTAGTATCAAGGATTAGGAAATCAATACGATAATAAAATTTATTAAGTTGAATTAAAACATCCTCTACCACACCCCATGGTACTTTGACTGATCGGTCAGCCAATTGCAATACCACAATGGTTGGTTTGATTTCTCCTAAACCCAGCTGCAAATAAATAGAAAATGGCATCAGATTTACACTAGCTCTAAATCTAGCAATGTTTGTCCAACCTCATGATTTTCAATGCTACATGCAATGGTTTGACAACCAGGATCCTTGTATTAGGGGGGAATCCTTTGTTCAATTAAAGCACTAACTTGCTTTGTTAGGTTTGTTGTTTTCTTTGCATGGTGCTTCCTCTTAATGGTACACAAATCCTTGAGAACTTTTGCATAGGTAGGAACTTGTTTAATCACATGCAAAAGAGGAAGATTAAGTTTTACTTGCCTTAGGTTCTCTAGAATTTCATTGTTTAGGTCCAAATTTTTCTTGTTTGATTTTAAGACTTGAGGAAATGGTGCCTTAACAGGGCTTTTGGTAACCTCAGGGTCATTGGGTAGCTCGGCATCACTACTACCTTGAGGTTTTTCCACATCCTTGGATTTGTTCATTGTTGGGATGTGTAATGACTTACCACTTCGTGTCACAATGGTATTCACATCTTTTGTATTTTCCTGTGCCATGTGTTGACCATGGGGTGTGAACTGAGCTTGGGAAGGGAACTTACCTCGCTCATTCACACTCAAGGAGCCCATTAATTTGGACACTTGGCTCCTTATTTCCTTATTCTCCTCAATAACTTGTGTAATTAATGCTTCACACCTTTGGTTTGTCTTACTTTGTGCCTCAATGAAAGCATGCAAGGTGTCTTCTAAAGAACTCCTAAAGGATGAAGGTGCATGGTATGGTGCAGGGTATGATCTAGGGGGTTATGCAAGCTACTGGTTTTCAGACTTCTAGCTGAAGTTGGGGTGATTGTGTCATCCCAGATTATAGGTGTTAGAGAAGGGTGCAAGAGGCTTTTTGTACATGCCTAAGGCATAACATTTTTCCTCATACATCCCTCTCATATCAACAAATGTGGGGCACTCTTGGGCTGGGTGACTTACCCCACCACACACAAAACATGGTTTCGAAGATTCGACATGATTAACCACATGTGTTGGCTTTGAGCCCTTAGTCTTTAATGCATCTAACTCCCTAATTAGCATTTCAACCTTAGCCTTTAGGTTATCTTCTTCCCTAAGATGGTATATTCCACCACCACTTGGGTTTCTTACAGGTCATGACCTATTTGTGCTTTCAGTAGCACTAGGTCCAGTCCAAGTGTGAGCTTTTTCAGTAAGCTCATTGAGGTATTCTATAGCCTCATCAGGATCTTTTTGCAAAAATTCACCATTACACATCATCTCTACAAATTGGCGCTCTTTATATGTAAGTTCTTTATACTAAGCGCCAATTCTCATACCCATAGTGAGGATACATATTTAACAGCTCCTTAAATTTCTCCCAAGATTGATATAGAGTCTCATTGTCCTTTTGTGCAAAGGTGGAGATTTGTCTTTTTAAGGCATTGGTCTTATGTTGAGGGAAATATTTATTAAAGAAGACCTGGGTCATCTTATTCCATGACCCAATAGATCATGGGCTCAACGAGTATAGCCAACTCTTAGCTTTATCCTTCAAGGAAAAAGGAAAAAACTTGAGTCTCACGATATTATCGGTAGCGTCGTGACTATGAAAAGTCGCAACTAATTCCTCAAACTCCCTAATGTGTACATATGGGTTTTCATTTTCCAAGCCATGAAATGTAGGGAGTAATTGTATCATCCCTGTTTTAAAATCTTGATGGCAAGTATTGGCTAGAAACATGATGCATGATGGTGTGGCTGTTCGGCTAGGATGAGAGTAATCCTTAAGTGTCCTAGCAACATTCTCATTGGGGTTATCAGTCATGTTAACAAAATCCTCTAAGTTCCCGTTTGGGTGTACACTGTGGTTTGATCTAGGCGAGGTTTCACTAACGGATGAGGAAGGAGAGGGTAACTCTATTTCGGGTCCTTTAATGAATCTATCTCATGAATCTCTCGGTCTAAGCATATACCAAATGAGTTAAAGGGGAAATTAATAAATAGAATAATAAAAGAAAATCAAAAAATCAAAAACTTAGAGAAAGGAACAATACTACCGTCTTGTCTTAAAGTTGAAAATCTTCCTTGTATGTAAGCACGTTTCCCTGGCAACATCACCAAAATTTGATTACGCTCAAACTAATACGCGGTTATTGTGTATAGTTGAGGTGTCGATCCCACGAGCAAAAGCGAACTACAAAGAAAAGTGTAAACCTTAACACGAACGATAAAGATCAAGTGAGAAAATTTGTGTTTTGATAGTGAAGTAATATGAGAAAATTGTGTAAATAGATTAAAGAATATAATAGAGAAACAACAAGGTTCTGGAAATCCTCCCTAGATTTGTTGCCTTATTCCAATCTTGATTCAATTGCTTTTATCTCGATTGCTAGTTTCACATCCAAAACAGGCAATCGACAAATATTCAATCAAGCACATATAAATCCTAATGTAATTGATATGAATTACTCTTTACTTTTGATTTAAGCACACATGACCTATCCTATAGATTTATCAAGAAACGACAATATATCTTAATAAAAATATCGCAGTAATGGACAAACCTAAAAGATAAATCTACCGGACTCAATCACATCTAACAATCTTGACATAAGAAGAGCATGACTTGACTTATATCAAGGGGAATGATACAATAACCGGATTAAGAGAAAATATTCTAATTAAATCAAAGAGTAAATTATAACAATGTTTTGATAATAAATCCAAACTTCAACTGAACCAATAATGGAAAATAAAAACAACTACACCTAGGGATTCATCCCTTCACCTTGCTTGGAGATTAATTGGCCATGGGGTTCATGCTTGAACACTTTGATGGAGAGTGTGGTTGCCTTTTTGAGTTTTCTAGTCTTAATGATATCTTTTTTTTCAAACCCTAAGTGATCTATTTATAATACAAAGGTCCAAGGGTGGTTTGGGTCAAATCAATCAACTAAAACCCTAATTAGGAAAACAAGGGTTCATGTGCGCACCGCGGCTTTCACATACTCGCGCCGCAGCTTTGTCTGGTCTTGGTTAAGTAAGCTTCTAGGTGCCGCGGCCCTATCTGGTCCAGGCCGCGGCTCAGCCTGGTGCTGATGTTTGTGCATGCTCTAGGTGCCGTGGCCCTCACTGGTCCATGCTGCGGCGCACACCACTGGTTTTCTTGCTCTTTTAGGCTTTGTTTTGGAGGCTGAGGATTAGACTTCTTCAGGCCGCAACACCCATACTTAAGACTTGGTTTTCTCTTCATTTTGTCATTTCGCAACCATGCCCTCACTCAAATGTGCATCGAAGCATCGTGTTTTAAGCTATGATAGCTTTCCATCTCTTTTGAACTCAAAGTACCTGAAAATGTACCAAAATAAGTCAATGATCCAAGAATATCACTTTAGAGTTATTAAGGTATAAAAGTGTAATTCAAAACTCGATCAACCCTAAAATGCTAACAAATAAATACTGTAACGATGCATTTTATGACTCTCATCAAGGTCCTTCACCCCCCGAACGACAGTCTATAATCAAAGCCGAAATAGATAAGTTGCTAGCAGCCAACTTTGTCCAAGAAACGGATTACCCCGACTGGCTTTCCAACGTGGTGATGGTAAGAAAACCCAATTGCAAGTGGCAAATCTGCATCGACTTAATGAACCTGAATAAAGCTTGCCTGAAAGATAGCTCTCTACTGTTTCATATCAATCAGCTCGTCGATGTAACCTAGGGGCACAAACTTTTGACTTTCATGGATGTTTATTTTGGCTAAAACAAGATCCTCATGCATGAGCTCGACTAGGAAAAAACATCATTCATCTTAGGCTAAGGATTATACTGTTATAAGATCATGCCCTTCAGACTTAAAAATGATGGAGCAACTTATCAGAGTTTGGGGAACAAGATCTTCCACGGGCAGATCGAAAGAAACATGGAAGTCTATGTAGACGACATATTAGTCAAAAGCATCGAGGCCAAGGACCACGTTGCTGACCTAAAGGAAGTATTCAAGGTACTCCGGCACCACCAGATGAAGTTGAACCCAGCGAAGTGCTCTTTTGGAGTCACTATGGGGAAGTTCCTTGGCTTTATGGTAACCCAAAGGGAAATAGAGGCCAACCCAAAAAAAATCAAGGCTATCCTTAGTATGAGTCCCCTTCGGATGATAAAAGAAGTGCAACGGTTAACAAAGAGAGTAGCTGCGCTTAGTTGTTTTATGTCAAGGTCCGTGGAGAAGTACCTCCCCTTCTTCAAAGCCATCAGAAAAGCGAAAGACTTCACCTGGACCGAAGACTGTCAAAGGGCATTCGAAGAGCTGAAAGAATATTTAAGCTCGCCCCCACTTCTGACCAAGCCCGTCACCGGCGAAGAACTTTTTTTGTATCTCTCAGCAGGATAAGAAGTAGTGCCCTCTATCCTGGTCTGAGAGGAAGCAAGCATCCAATGACCTATGTACTATATGAGTAAAATCCTCAATGATGCAGAAACACGGTATCTCCTAATAAAAAAGATGGCATACGCCCTTCTGATCACCGGACGGAAGATCTGACCATATTTTTAAGCGCACACCATCATCCTCCTAACTGACCAACCGTTGAGACAAGTGCTCTACAAGACAGACATCTCTGGGAGGATGGTCAAGTGGTATATAGAGCTCAGTGAGTTTGACATCCTATATCATCCCTGTAAGGCCATCAAGGCTTAGGCTCTCACAGATTTCATTATAGAGATAACACTCCAAGGGAGATCGAATCGAACCCTAGGCCCAGAGGTGGCCGAGAAAGTTCCATAATAGATCCTTCATGTCGAAGGAAGCGGGGCCAAACTTATCCCGTGCAGCCCAGATGGTTTCACCATTGTATACGCCTTGAGGTTCGGGTTTAGGTCTCCAACAATGAAGCTAAATATGACGTGTTACTCGTAGAAATAAAGTTAGCCAAGGAAATGGCCGTCGAAGCCCTAGATGCATATAACGACTCACAACAGTTAGTGAATCAGATTAATTGAGAATTCAAAGCTTGAGGAGAAAAAATTGCCCGTTATCTTGAGAAATATAATGAACTCGCCACCAGATTCAGAGTGTTCCAGATTACCCAAGTTCCCCAGGTGAAAAACTCAAAGGCTGACTCTCTAACTTGACTTGCTTCCTCCCACCGACCTAGGTCGTGTACCTCTAGATACTTGTTGTCCCAAGAATTGAGAAAATCCCCGTGATACCGGTTACCGAGGAAGAAATTTGGTTTGATCCGATCCTTCGATATTTTTGCAATGGTTAGCTCCTCGAGCAGAAAAGTGATGCCAAGAAAACTGTCTCTTGCGTATCACGATATACAATCATAAACAGCCAGTTGTACAAGAGGGGCCTCACAACACCCTACCTAAGGTGTTTAGGCCCTATCAAAACTAGTTATGCCCTTCAGGAGGTTTAGGGAGGAGTTTGCAATAATCACTTAGGAGGTCGAGTTCTTGCCTTTAAAGTACTCTAACAAGGGTATTACTGGCCTAAAATGCAAAAAGATGCCATGGGATTGGTTAAGAAGTGTAGAAGTTGTTAGTAGTATTCTCCAGTACCCCATCGACCAATGAATCCCTTTACCATGATCACAAGCCCACTTCCCTTCGCTATGTGGGGAGTGGACCTCCTTAGTCCCTTTAACGGGGCACCCGGCCAGTAGAAGCACCTCATCGTAGCAATAGATTACTTCACTAAGTGGGTAAAGGCGGAACCGCTAGCTAGCATAACTGATCACCAGGCTCGAAGTTTCGTCTAGAAGTCTATAGTATACCATTTCGGTGTACCCCGAATATTGGTCACTAACAACAACAAACAGTTTGACAGCACCCGATTCAAGATATTCTGTGAAAAACTGCACATCAAGCACTGATTCTCCTCTATGGGATACCCATGGGCTAACAGGCAAGCCAAAATAACTAATAGGATGCTTCTGTAAGATATCAAGAGAAGATTAGATGGAGTAGACAAGCAGTGGAACAACCACCTTCCAAATGTACTCTGGGTGTACCAAACCATCGCATGAACGCCCACTAGAGAAACCCTCTTCTTCATGACCTACAACTCTGAAGTGGTAATTCCTTTAGAGATCGGGGTGCCCTCACTACGAGTACATAACTTTGAACATGGTAACAATGAAAAAACCTTACGGGTGAACACTGATCTCATTGACGAGGTTCGAGACGAAGCACAGATTCAGTTGGCCACCTATCAGCAGAGGACAATCAGGTACTACAACTCTCGAGTCCGAAATAGAAGTTTCATGTTGCATGACCTCGTCTTATGAAAAAATGAAGTGTCTCATCCCCAAAAAATGAGAAAGCTCATCCCAAACTGGGAAAGCCCATATATATTTGAAGGGTATGTCATACCAGCACTTTTGGATTCGAAGAACTGGGTGGTAAACCTGTTTCCCGTACTTGGAACGCAGAGAACCTCCGTAAGTTCTACTAATAGTGTGTACCTCGAGTATAGCTCACGAAATTCCTCGGTCGTTAACAATTTTATAATATTAAAACCCGAGTGTAGTTATAGCAAAAAGATTGCAAGCTAAAAATAAGAAAACTTAGAATTTCATTAAACTTCAAGTTAAATTTACAAAGGCACTACCAGCCTTGAATTATAAAAAAAACAAAAAAGAAAGATAAAGTTCTTGGGGGGGGGGGGGGGGCTCCCCTTCGGACACAATCTCTACCTCACTCTCTAGTAAAGCAGTTGTCTCTTCCTCACCATCCCCACTGGTCATGGAAAACTCTTTCTCTAGAGAGCTAATCAGATCCAAGGCCACGAAGTCAACCTTAGGATAGAGGGCCTCAACCTTCTTCTTAGCCTCATGTTGGTATTTGTCTAAGGTTTAAAAAAGGGAAGGAAGAATGAATTTCAGCATGTTAAAGGAGTGCACATAAGTGTGCGCCTCACTTTGGGTGTGTTCACACCTCTCCTTTCAGCAAGACAAAGAAGTGCGCACAACTTTAAAGGGTCCAACATCAGTGTGCGTCACAGCCTTGCTCCTCCCAGGCCATGGTGCCCAGCAAGTGAGGATGCTGGAGGGAGGCCAAGGCCGCAGTGCCCCCTACCCAAGGCTACAACGCCAAAAAAGTGGTGAAAAGGTGTTTTGCCCAAGGCCGCAACGCGCCCTGTTGGAAGCCTAGGCGCTAGGCACACTGATGCACACATGATTAACTTGATTTAGCCTTTTGTTAAGTGCATGGGTGCAAGTCCAAAATGCATAGCATCACTTAGGATTGATGGAGGGCCATGGTTGATTGGTCATCAAGATCTAAGGGTGGAGAATGATACTCAAGATTGGTCAAGAAGTTGGTGCACTATATAAAGGGTCACCTAGCTTCATTCTATAACAACATATAATCAATTGTGTGATTACAAGTTGTGACATACAAGTGATCATCAAGAGATACAACAGAGAATTGTTTAAGAGTGCAAAGACACAAAACACAAGAGGGACTCATTGTAGTGAGGCTGGTTGTAAAGAAATAGTAGCATAGATTTGATAGAGAGCTTTTGTAATAGTTCTTATCATCTTCTTTCTTATTTTATTTTTTTCTTCAAGAACTTGAGCTTCTTGGAGAGGGTTGCTGTGATTATAAAAGAACCATTGATTTAGTGCAGAGAGTTCAGAGGAACTCACGGGGACGTAGGCTATTACCAAACCTCGATAACAAATTGTTTGTCTTCTTTCTTTCTTTGATTTCTGTTCCTGTTTTTGATTCCAAATCTTTACAAGTCATCTAGACTTGGGTGTTTGGAAGATTACCACCTGTGCATCTTGTCAAGGTGATTTCCAATAGTGGTATCAGAGCTTTGGTGAGAGAGTATCGAAGGAAGAACAAGAAGATGACGGAGTCAAGACTTTAAGAATCAAAGATCAACTTCTTGGGTGATTCAAGAATGATGTAAAGATCAAGATCAGATCGTGTTCTTGAGAGTGATTCAAGAATGGTGCTAAGATCCATCTTCGATCGTGTTCTTGAGGTTGAAGAAAGAATTTGTAGGTATTGCATAAATATGAGATTTTCTCTGCAAAGATGGCTTCAAATTTCTGTGTTGAGAAGTTTGATGGAAATGGAGACTTTATCCTTTGGAAGCAGAAGATCAAGGCAGTTCTTATGCAACAGAAAGTGGACTTGGCTATTGGAGAAGATGATGCTTTTCCAGTAAGTATCACGGAGGACCAATGGGTTGAGATGAAGAAGATGGCTTACAGCACCATTTTCTTGCACATGTCGGATAGTGTCACAAGGGAGTGCGGAGACTCGAAAGATCCGGCTGTCATATGGAAGAAACTAGATGAGTTGTTTCTTACCAAAACTCTTCCTAACAAGATTTATCTTCTTAAAAGAATCTTTGCTTTTAAAATATATCCAAGTAAAGATTTGCAAGATAATCTTGATGTCTTTAATAAACTAGTTCAAGATTTGTCTAGTTATAGTATTAAATTCCCATATGAACAATTGGTTGTTATTTTGTTAAATTATCTTCCTAATTGTTTTGATAATTTGATTAATGCTATTGAGTATGGAAGAGATATTTTAACCAAGGAGATTGTGATCAATGCCATAAGGGCACATGATTTCAAAGCCAAAATGAGGGAAGCATCAAGTGGAGAAGGGCTGTTCATTAGAGGAAAGCCAGCAACTCAGAATGGTAGTTGCACTCGTGGCAACTACCGGGAGAAATCAAGAGGTAGAGGGTAGAGCTATGGAAGATCTCATTCCAAAAGAAGACTTAGAGGAAAGAGGGTCTACTGCAACAAGGAGGGTCATTTTAGAAAAAATTGCAAGAAGAAGATGTGATATGAGAGAAGAGGAAGCTATACCAAGAATGGAGAGGCTTCGGTTGCCAAAGAACAGCAAGATGATGTTCTGGTTGTGTGCTCAAATGTGAGCATGAGGCAAGGCAGTGAAAAGTGGATCTTGGATACTGGGTGCACTTATCACATGTGCTCTCACAAGGATTGGTTCAAGAATTTCTAGGATATCAATGATGGAAATGTCTTCTTAGGGAATGAAAATTCTTGCCAAGTGAGGGGGATAGGAGACATCCAGTTGAGGATGTTCGATGGAGTCACAAGGCTGCTGCGAAATATGAGGCATCTTCCAGATTTGAAGAGAAATTTGATCTCATTGGGGCAGCTGGATTCCTTGGGGTATTCATGCAAAGTAAATGGAGGAAAGATCAAGGTGGCTAAGGGATCTTTGGTAGTGATCAAAGCAGCAATCAAAGATGGACGTTATGACATGATCAGTGAGACAGAAATTAAGGATCAAGCAGCAAGCTTGATGGCTGAGATGGATAAGGCAGCACTCTGGCACAATTTCTTGGGACATATGAGCGAAAAGGGGCTGCAAGTTCTTAGCAAAGATGGTCTACTTGGTGGAGACAAAGTAGAGAAACTGGATTTCTGTGAGAGTTGCATTCTTGGGAAGCAACACCGGGTCAGCTTCAACACTGGAGTGCACAAGTCTAAGGGGATTCTTGGCTACATTCATTTGGATCTTTGGGGACCAGCAGGAACACCGACACTGGGAGGTAACTTTTACTTTATGTCTTTAATTGATGATTATTCAAGAAAAGTTTGGGTTTATTTTCTTAGGAATAAATCAGATGCCTTGAATAAATTTATTATGTGGAAAAAGTTGCTGGAGACTCAAACGAGTAGGGTAGTTAAGGCTTTACGAACCAATAATGGCTTAGAATTTTGTAATAAGGATTTTGATAAATTCTTTGAATTAAATGGCATTCTAAGACATAGAACGGTTATAAAAACACCTCAGCAAAATGCAGTTGCTGAGATGATGAATAGAACCTTTATGAAAAAAGTTAGGTGCATGTTAATTGGGTCCGGTTTACCAAAATATTTTTGGGGGGAAGCTGTGTCTACTGCTGCATACTTGGTAAATAGATCACCCTCTAGAGCTTTAGAGCTCAAGACTCCCATGGAGATGTGGAGTGGAAAACCCCTTGAGTTGAGTAACCTTAGGACTTTTGGGTGTGTTGCATATGCACATCAAAAGGATGATAAACTTAACCCAAGGTTTAGAAAATGTGTATTTCTAGGGTATGGTGATAGGGTTAAGGGATGTAGGTTGTGGTACTTAGAAAAGAAGGGCATGAAACTCATAATAAGTAGGGATGTTATTTTTAATGAATTGTTATTTCCCTACTTGGAGAAAACTAACCCTGCAGGGGCTAGTGAGCAAACCAGTCCAGAATTTGTGGTGCATCGCATCAAGGAGAATTTGGTTCAGGTAGAGTAAAAAAGCAAGAGGGTTCAGACCAGGTAGAGCCCTTGAATGAAGGTCATGCTCAAGACACTTAAGAGGAGGCTACTCCAGAAGGGTTAATGCAGCAAGTCAGAATGACTTCCAGCTCACAAGGGACTGAGAAAAGAGGGTTGTTAGACCACCTTTGAGATATGGGTTTACGGATGCTAATGTAGCAGCTCCTTGGATAGAAGAAGGAATGGTTGAACTAGAAACTTACATGGAAGCAATGGAGTGTAAGGATTCATCAAAGTGGCAGCTAGCTATGGAGGAAGAAATGGATTCTTTGGGGAAGAATAACTCTTGGGAAATGGTGCCCAAACCAGAAAAACAGAGAGTTGTGGATTGTAGATGGATCTACAAGATCAAAGAAGGGAATGCTCTAGGAGATAAAGTCCGGTATAAAGCTAGGCTGGTGGCGAAGGTGTTCACACAAAAAGAAGGCATAGATTTAACCGAAATCTTCTCACTGGTTATGAAGTATAGATGATACGAATAGTATTAGAAATGGTGGTCCAATTTGATTAAGAAATCGAGCAAATAGATGTGAAGACAGCGTTCTTACATGGAGGGCTTGATAAGACCATCTATATGAGGCAACCCGAAGGTTATGAGTAAGGAAGGCAGGGAGAGTTGGTGTGCAAATTGAAAAAAATCTTTCTATGGCCTGAAGCAATCACCTTGGCAATGGAATAAGAGGTTTGATTCCTTTATGATCAACTTGGGTTTCATGAGGAGCTACTATGATTCGTGCTTGTACTACAAAGGGCAGAAGGTTGAGGAAGTGGTGATCATCCTTATCTATGTTGATGATATGTTGCTGGTTGGGAGCAGCATTGAGAGGATAAGAAAATTGAAGGCTCAACTCAGTGAGGAGTTTGAGATGAAGGATCTTGGCCATGCATAGAAGATCCTTGGGATGTGTATCATTCGAGAATGGGAGAGAAACAGATTGAAGATCTCTCAAACTTCCTACATAGAGAATATGATATCTAAGTTCTCTATGGAAGATAACAAACCAGTGAAGGTTTCCCTTACTGGACATTTCAAGTTCTCTAGCGATCAATGTCTGAGATAGGAGGTGGAGAAGAAGGAAATAGAAAAAGTCCCTTACTCTAGTGTTGTTGGTTCCGTTATGTTCACCATGGTAAGCACTAGACCTGATATTGCTCATGTAATAAGTGTTCTCAGCAGGTTTATGAGTAATCCCAGAAAGGAGCATTGCCTTGGGATGAAGTGGTTGCTGAGGTACTTGAAGGGAAGCTCAGATGTGGGGCTGATTTATGAGAAGAAGGGTAAGTCTATCTGTCTTGAAGGTAATGAAGATTCAGACTATGGAGCAGACCGGGATAAAAGAAGATCAATTACCTCCTACTTCTTCAACTTAAACAGATGTTGTGTAAGTTGAAAGGCTCAGTTGCAGCCAGTGGTAGCACTCTCAATAACCGAGGCTGAGTACATAACGGCTACGGAAGCCATTAAGGAGGCTATGTGGTGCAAAGGGTTGTTGGAAGAGTTGAAGGTCCTAGAAGAGCAGGTGGTGGTGTATTCGGATAGTCAAAATGCATTGCACTTGTGTAAAAATCTAGTGTTCTATGAGAGCACAAAGCACATGGATGTTTGGTATCATTTCATTCGAGAATATGTTACAAAAGGATGCATTCATGTGGACAAGGTAGCCACGGAAGAAAATCCTGCGGATTTAGGAACCAAGGTTCTACCTTTAAGTAAGTTCAATCATTGCCTTTGAGTACTTAGAATTGGAGTCGGTTGATATAATGACTCAAGATGAGTTTGGATCCTAAATTAATAAGTAGATAATCGTACTAGTTTTACTTACAAGTGCTCAAGGTCAACAGTGTAGTATAGTGTGCGAAAGCAAGATCATCTCTACAGGGATTGGTGAAGTTCGGTTTTAGAATTAGTTTCTTTAAGTAAAAAGAAATAAATAACTGTTGTATGTGATTTGATAATAATAAAGATATAGGGCTTTGATATCCACCACTAGTCATACTTTCCCAATTGTATAATGTATCAGTGCACTAGCCTTATCATGTATACCTACTGGTTGCCAACCTAAGGGCATGGTATCTACTCCTTAAGCTATTGATTTCCCTAAGCAACGAGTTAGGCATGGTATCTACTTTAACTCTTTTCTTACTTAAGGGATTCAGCATGGTATCTGCTTGAGTTGTTCCTTAAGAAAGCATAAGTACTATGGAAATCGACAACCACATGAGACCTAGGGCATGGTATCTACTCCCGGTTTCCCATGTTGATTAATCCAATAATCCGGTGTGGATATCTTTTGTTACTAATGTTAGACCCAGGACTCTGTCATCCAAATTGATCTAACTAACCAATCTATACCACATGCATACGCTGGCCATACACATACATATGAGGAATTTAAATAAGCACATGCATTAATCAAGTTAAGCAACATAATAAAGGCTATTAGCAAAGATTTATCAATGAATAAATATATGAGAAAGCATAACTAAGGCTTCAATCGAGCCCTATAAGAAAGTTAGTTACACATGCTGTCTAAAATAAACATCATATATAAACTAAACATAAAGAGAAGAATAAACCCAAGAGAAGAGGCGTCATGTAACGACCCATCCCAGGTTGGCCACCTCTGGACGGTGTCATCACATTTTGAAAATCCAAGCACGACACATATATGCAACAATAAATATAATACTACCAGATTTTTTTTTTTTTTTAATTTTTTTTACAGGAGAGGTAAACATGTCTGATATTCACTTAAACATAAAATACATAAATGCATGAATATTTACAATAAAATTTTTACAAGTCTTTAACTCGATTGTCTGAGGATATTAACACGTACTTGGCTTACAGAAAAGATCTCGACTGATTCTCAACCCACCAGACTATTTATCTTGACTGCTACCTGAAATTATTGAACAGTGAGGAGTGAGCTTCACAAGCTCAGCGAATTAAATTTACTAAAAGTATTCCAAATTCCATCAATAATCCTTTACTATTAAAAATTATTTTTCGCATAACCTGATGACAACTTTCTACTATCAATCTCTTCTTCTCAATCATTGGTTCACCTTAAGACTATCAATTATTTCCTAATTACCTCGTAATGAGGTTCATATCAAAAAGTCCATCATTTAGATAAGTCTTATCACTGTCTTTTTATATGAAACTCAACCTTCTATAATTAAATTCACAAAAAGTATCACATCTCAACATCTCAAAAATCTCATCATTATAGCTGTCTCTTTTTATGAGACCCAACCATCTATAATTTAATTCACAATTAATATACCACAACTCAGCATCTCAAATAATGCAATGATAATTAAAACAGATGCAGATGCATGAATGATTATGATGGGAACATCTTCCCACCTGTCGATAGGTTATTATAATCTTAGACCGGCTGCCCTCCCGGTTCTTTTATTCTCATCAGACCGGCTGCCTTCCCGGTTAATTCCAGCATATACTGGCTGTCACGGTTTTCACTTTCATCCCAGCATATACCGGATGTCACGGTTTTTATTTTTCATCCCAGCATATACCGGCTGTCACGGTTTTTATTTTTCATCCCAGCATATACCGGCTGTCACGGTTATTTCATTAGACCGGCTGCCTTCCCGGTTCTTTCGGTTATAATATTTAATGCATATGTACATGACCAATGATATGTAACAGTAATATAAACAGTAATATAAAAACAATATAAAGATTCAAACTACTTAATTTGACTATCCTAATTATCCACAAATTTTATCTAACAAAGTTTCTTTAAAATTTCTTACATCCAATCATCCAGATTTTTATTCAAATTATAAAAATTCCACAAGATTCTTCTCTACCCAAATCACATCAAATAATCTATTAAAATCTGTCCAGATTCACTAAATTTCATCTCAACTTGTCCATCAGAATTTGTCGAAATCCACTAAAATTCATCTTAAATCATCCATAAAAATTTAACAAGATCCACTAAAATTCATCTCGTCATAATTCGTATTAAAACATCTATATATCTCATCAATAATTTATTTATTGCTTTTATCCTCAAATAAACTTATGATTTTCAAAAATATCATTTCTCACCAAAATATTTCTACCTGGTCAAATTTCCTATCATACCCATAAATCAATTTTTCATCTATCCCCCTAGCATACTTTAATAATTAATTTTAATAATATCACCAAATAATTGATTTTTATTTAGACTACTAAGAGTAAATCCAACTCACCACGTAGTACTTTAAAGCTACTCGTGGGCCACCTCTTTGCCTTTCCCGATCTTCCTCGAATTTTCTCCTGATTGTTAACTACCAACACCTGACATAATATTGGAATTTAAATTTCTTATTATTTCTTCTTTTCTCCATAAACTACACAGTTTGAAAATTTTCTATTTTAACCTCCGAAACTTTCATAAATGATAAAATAACATTACCTTATTACCTTCTGCTATTTTGATAGCTTCCCGAAATATTTTCGAAAATACTCTCAAAAATTTTGTTCCTTCTACATTTCTTTAAACTCTCAAAGTGTTTTAAGAACACAGATGAATTATTTGAACTATAGAAAAATTCTTCGTGCAATTACACAACTTAAAGCTCATATTTATAGGGGAGCTCGGCTGAAAATCAGCAGCCCCCCTCTCTCCCTCAAATCCTCCATAGATAGCATTTTAATACAAAAGAAAAAAAAAACATCATGATTAGAAAACATAATCATTATATTGTTTTTCTTTTTCTTTTTTTCTTTTTTTTTATTCTCCACTTCCACACTAAACAACAAAAACCAAGATAAAATAATTCCACACAAAAATTGCTTTCTTGGTGGGTGCCCCGAGTACTGTTCAAAGTTGACTTTTTTTTTATTTTTTTATTTTTGCTTTTCAACCTTGGTCTCCAGAAATCTTCATTCAGCCATTCAGGGATTTAACTCTTTGTCATATTGATAAAAATATACACTTACCCAACTTTTTAAAATACGGATATTACAATTCTACCCACCTTAAAAAAATTTCGTCCCCGAAATTTCCTTGTTGAAATCAAGTAAAGAGTTGGGGATAATGCTTCCTCATTATTGCTTCATGTTCCCACGTGATTTCTTCAACATCTTTATTGCGCCATAATACTTGAATCAAAGGAATAACTTTATTGCGTAAGACTTGCTCTTTTCTGTCTAGGATTCTGACTGGGGCTAGCATAATAGTCAAGTCTTTCTGAATTTCTATCGCTTGATTCGTGATATCATGGGACTCATCGTGCAAGTACTTCCTCAGTAGTGACACATGAAAAACATTATGTAATTGCCTTAATTCCATAGGCAAATTCAAACGATATGCTACGGGTCCAATTCTTTCGATCACCTCATAGGGCCCCATAAATCTCGGGCTCAACTTTCCCTTCTTCTTAAATCTCAACACTCCCTTCCACGGAGATATCTTCAAGAATACCCAATCACCAACTTGGAATTCAAGAGGTCGTCTTCTTTTGTCAGCATATCCTTTCTGTCTGCTGTGAGCTGCTCTGAGATTCTCCCTAACCAGTTTGATTCTTTCAGTAGTCAAGTCTATCTTTTCTGGGCCATATATCTTTCTCTCTCCAACTTCTTCCCAGCATACTGGAGTTCTACACCTCCTTCCATACAAAGCTTCGAAGGGTGCCATCCCAATACTAGTTTGATACTGATTATTGTATGCAAACTCTATCAAAGGCAAGTAAGCATCCCAGCTTACTGAGAAGCTCAATACACTTGCCCTCAGCATATCTTCTAGTATTCTGATGATTCTCTCTGTCTGTCCATCTGTTTGTGGGTGAAAAGCTGTACTAAACTGTAATTGCGTACCCATAGCTTCTTGAAAACCCCTCCAAAATCTAGAAGTAAATCTAGAATCTCTATCAGACACAATAGTCAAGGGCACTCCATGTAATTTCACTATCTCTGCCACATACAACTCAGCCAACTTTTCTGGACTCCAGGTAGTTTTAATAGGAAGAAAATGTGAAGATTTAGAAAGTCTATCCACTATAACCCACACAGCATCATACCCTCTCTGGGTACGGGGAAAACCAGAGACAAAATCCATACTTACATTTTCCCATGGCCACTCAGGTATCGGAAGAGGTTGTAATAAACCTGCTGGATGCCTATTCTCAGATTTTACCTGTTGACAAGTCAAACATTTAGCAATGTATTCTGCTACATCCCTCTTCATCCCTGACCACCAATAATTCTGTTTTAGCCCCCTGTACATCTTATTATTTCCCGGGTGCATGGAATATATCGAATCATGAGCTTCCTTTAGTATTTCTTTTCTCATCTCTTCATCATTGGGAACACAAATTCTTTGTCCCGATACTACCATACCATCATCTCTGATTCTAAACTCGGTTGGCTTCCCGCTCAACACTTCCTGCCTGATTTTCTTTATTCCTTCATCTTTACTCTGTAGCTGTAATAAACGATCAATAATAGGAGATTGAACTACCATATTTGCCATCAATGCTCCTTTATCATTGACACTCAATTGCATCCTCATTTCTCTTAATTCTATCATCAAGCTAGTATCATGACTCCCAAAAGCAGCTAATCTCCCTGTAGCTTTTCTACTCAATGCATCTGCTACTACATTAGCCTTTCCTGGATGATAATGAATTGTACAATCATAATCACAAATTAATTCCATCAACCTCCTCTGCCTTAAATTCAACTCCTTCTGGGTTGGTAAATGCGTCAAACTTTTATGATCAGTAAAAATTTCACACTTGGCTCCATATAAATGGTGTCTCCAAATCTTCAAAGCAAAGACTATGGCAGCCAATTCTAAATCATGGGTCGGGTAATTTCTCTCATGATTCTTCAGTTGCCTAGATGCATAAGCTATAACTTTCCCATGTTGCATCAACACACATCCCAACCCCTGATGCGACGCATCACTATAAACCACAAATCCTTCATCACCAGATGGAAGCACTAATACTGGGGCAGTAGTTAGTTTTTCTTTCAACAGTTGAAAACTTCTCTCACACTCCTCTGACCACTTAAACTTTTCATCTTTCCTGGTCAATGTAGTCAAAGGTCTAGCAATCATAGAAAAATTTTGAATAAATCTCCTATAATAACCAGCCAATCCCAAAAAGCTTCTAATTTCAGTTACATTCGTGGGTCTCTCCCAAGTCAACACTGCTTCTACTTTTTGTGGGTCAACTGCTATTCCATCTCCCGACACAATATGCCCCAAGAAGGATATTTCATTCAACCAAAACTCACATTTAGGAAATTTCGCATATAATTTCTCCTTCCTCAGAATCTCCAACACTATCTCCAAATGTCGCATATGCTCCTCTTCATTCTTAGAATATACTAAAATATCATCAATAAACACAATTACAAATCTGTCCAAGAATGGTTTAAACACCCGGTTCATAAGATCCATAAATGCCGCAGGAGCATTAGTCAACCCAAAAGGCATCACTAAGAACTCATAATGACCATAACGTGTCCTAAAAGCAGTTTTAGGTACGTCCCCCTCTTTTATCCTCAATTGATGATATCCCTACCTCAAGTCTATCTTAGAGAACACTCTAGCTCATTGTAATTGCTCGAATAGGTCATCTATCCTGGGTAAAGGATATCTATTTTTGATTGTGATCTTATTTAATTGTCTATAATTAACACACAACCTCAATGTCCCATCCTTCTTCTTGACAAATAACACAGGGGCTCCCCAGGGTGATGTACTAGGTTGGATAAACTGTTTATCTAGCAACTCCTGAAGCTGAACTTTCAACTCTCTCAATTCAGCTGGTGCCATTCTATAGGGTGCTATGGATATAGGTGCTGATCCTGGAATCACTTCAATAGAAAATTCGATCTCCCTATTGGAAGGCAATCCAGACAACTCCTCAGGGAATACATCAGAAAAATCTTTTACCACAGAGATTTCTTCTAACTGTCTACCCTCTTTGCTAGAATCCACCACATATGCTAAATACCCCTCACAACCCTTCCTCAACCATTTACTAGCAGTTAAGGCAGAAATTAGACAATTAACAAGTATTTTACGTTCTCCCTGAAAATTAAACTCCTCCTGCCCGAGTATCCTGAACACCACATTTTTCTTAAAACAATCTACCTATGTATGACATGCAGATAGTCAATTCATCCCTAGAATCACATCAAAATCTATCATATCTAAAGGCAATAAATCAACCTCAAATTCTCGGTCAGCAATATTAATCACACAACTTTGATAAATTGTTCTGATAATAACCCTATCTCCAGTAGGAACCTCAACAATAATGGCATGCATCAAAGGACTAGCACTGACATCAATAGACTTCATATAACTACTAGACGCAAAAGAATGGGTTGCACCAGGATCAATCAATAATCTAGCAGCCCTACCAAGGATAGATATCATACCCATAACAACATCAGGAGTGGCTTGTGCATCCTGCTGGGTCAATGCATAGACTCTGCCATCTCTGGAATAAATCTGACTGCCACGTCCTCGCTCTGCTACAGATCCTCGACCTCTGCCCCGAACACTTCCTGATCTGCTGCTTCTCTCCATCGGTCTTCTCTCGACACTTCCAATGCTTGCTTCAACTGACTTCCCCGCTGGACAATCTGCAGCAACATGTCCTCCCTCACCACATACAAAGCATATCTGCGTAGGGCAGTTCCGAGATAAATGCCCCATCTGATTACATTTAAAGCAAACCCTTGACTCCCGATCATAAATCAGATTTCCACTTCCCCTTGGCGGCATATTCATTCCTCTACCATAACTCCCAATCCCCATAGCCTGTCTCCCAAATCGAGGGGTCCCACTGGTATTACTCTGAGTTACTAAAGTAACAGATCTTGCTTGCCTCTGAGTCTGCCCTACCGTTCCTTGTGACAAAGAACTCCCCCTCTGGGGTGGTCTCCCACCCTGTACAGCCATACTGCTACCACCTCTAGATCCCTCAAATCTAGTTCTCTTTAACCAATCCCTCCTACCTTTAAACTCTATTAAATCTCTCTCAATCTGCAATGCTTTATCTACCAGTACAGCATAATTTCCTATGCCCATGTAAGAGAGTTTAAAACGAATTTCATAGTGTAATCCGTCTAAAAATCTCTTGCATTTTCTTTCCTCCGTATTCACGAACTCGGGTACAAATCTTGACAGGGCTACAAATTTACTATCATATTCAACCACCGACAAATTTCCCTGTTTTAGGTGGATAAATTCTCTTTCTTGTTGTGCCCGAAAAGAATCTGGAAAATACTTCGCAAAGAATTCATCCTTAAATTTATTCCAAGTCAAAGGTTGATCTATTCGTGTACTCATTCTGGGCAAAATATCCTTCCACTATTGAGAAGCCTCACCCTCCAGCATAAACGAAGCAAAGGCAACCTTCTGTTTATCAGACACTGGTAAGACCTCAAAATATTTTTCCACATGCTCAATCCACTGTTCAGCTTCCACCGGATTTACAGATCCTTTAAATGACTGAGGTTTAAACTTAAGAAACCTCACAAAACAATCCCCTTGCATTTCATTTACAAATACCCCTCCATCAGGAACCTCTTGCGTCACTACCTCTGGTTCTCTTCCATTCCTTTCCTCTAATATTCTTTGCAATTTAGCAGCCCGTTCTTCGGCTGCATTTATTCTCTCTAAAGCACGGTTAAGAGCATCTTGCAATTCATCATTTCTACTTTTAGATACTTCCCCAGCTCTACTCGTACCAGCTGCACTATCACCATGTTCCCTTGCGGGAACCACCGACTCGACATCTTCCTCTACTTCAGTCATCCTAAAAATTGGGGGTCTACCACGTCCCCTCTGATTTTGAACTCTACCTCTAGTTCTCGCACGACCACGTGTCATCCTCAGACTCTGCATTTAAGAATATTATTTATTTAGATCTTCCACTTTTTAGGTTTTCATGCAGTCTACAGAATCTTAAAACCTAATGCTCTGATACCAAAATTGTAACGACCCATCCCAGGTTGGCCACCCCTGGACGGTGTCATCACATTTTGAAAATCCAAGCACGACACATATATGCAACAATAAATATAATACTACCAGATTTTTTTTTATTTTTTTTACAGGAGAGGTAAACATGTCTGATATTCACTTAAACATAAAATACATAAATGCATGAATATTTACAATAAAATTTTTACAAGTCTTTAACTCGATTGTCTGAGGATATTAACACGTACTTGGCTTACAGAAAAGATCTCGACTGATTCTCAACCCACCAGACTATTTATCTTGACTGCTACCTGAAATTATTGAACAGTGAGGAGTGAGCTTCACAAGCTCAGCGAATTAAATTTACTAAAAGTATTCCAAATTCCATCAATAATCCTTTAATACTAAAAATTATTTTTCGCATAACCTGATGACAACTTTCTACTATCAATCTCTTCTTCTCAATCATTGGTTCACCTTAAGACTATCAATTATTTCCTAATTACCTCGTAATGAGGTTCATATCAAAAAGTCCATCATTTAGATAAGTCTTATCACTGTCTTTTTATATGAAACTCAACCTTCTATAATTAAATTCACAAAAAGTATCACATCTCAACATCTCAAAAATCTCATCATTATAGCTGTCTCTTTTTATGAGACCCAACCATCTATAATTTAATTCACAATTAATATACCACAACTCAGCATCTCAAATAATGCAATGATAATTAAAACAGATGCAGATGCATGAATGATTATGATGGGAACGTCTTCCCACCTGTCGACAGGTTATTATAATCTTAGACCGGCTGCCCTCCCGGTTCTTTTATTCTCATCAGACCGACTGCCTTCCCGGTTAATTCCAGCATATACCGGCTGTCACGGTTTTCACTTTCATCCCAGCATATACCGGCTGTCACGGTTTTTATTTTTCATCCCAGCATATACCGGCTGTCACGGTTTTTATTTTTCATCCCAGCATATACCGGCTGTCACAGTTATTTCATTAGACCGACTGCCTTCCCGGTTCTTTCGGTTTTATTATTTAATGCATATGTACATGACCAATGATATGAAACATTAATATAAACAGTAATATAAAAACAATATAAAGATTCAAACTACTTAATTTGACTATCCTAATTATCCACAAATTTTATCTAACAAAGTTTCTTTAAAATTTCTTACATCCAATCATCCAGATTTTTATTCAAATTATAAAAATTCCACAAGATTCTTCTCTACCCAAATCACATCAAATAATTCATTAGAGTCTGTCCAGATCCACTAAATTTCATCTCAACTTGTCCATCAGAATTTGTCGAAATCCACTAAAATTCATCTTAAATCATCCATAAAAATTTAACAAGATCCACTAAAATTCATCTCGTCATAATTCGTATTAAAACATCTATATATCTCATCAATAATTTATTTATTGCTTTTATCCTCAAATAAACTTATGATTTTCAAAAATATCATTTCTCACCAAAATATTTCTACCTGGTCAAATTTCCTATCATACTCATAAATCAATTTTTCATCTATCCCCCTAGCATACTTTAATAATTAATTTTAATAATATCACCAAATAATTGATTTTTATTTAGACTACTAAGAGTAAATCCAACTCACCACGTAGTACTTTAAAGCTACTCGTGGGCCACCTCTTTGCCTTTCTCGATCTTCCTCGAATTTTCTCCTGATTGTTGACTACCAACACCTGACATAATATTGGAATTTAAATTTCTTATTATTTCTTCTTTTCTCCATAAACTACACAGTTTGAAAATTTTCTATTTTAACCTCCGAAACTTTCATAAATGATAAAATAACATTACCTTATTACCTTCTGCTATTTTGATAGCTTCCCGAAATATTTTCGAAAATACTCTCAAAAATTTTGTTCCTTCTACCTTTCTTTAAACTCTCAAAGTGTTTTAAGAACACAGATGAATTATTTGAAACTATAGAAAAATTCTTCGTGCAATTACACAACTTAAAGCTCATATTTATAGGGGAGCTCGGCTGAAAATCAGCAGCCCCCCTCTCTCCCTCAAATCCTCTATAGATAGCATTTTAATACAAAAGAAAAAAAAAACATCATGATTAGAAAACATAATCATTATATTGTTTTTCTTTTTCTTTTTCTTTTTTTCTTTTTTTTTTTTTATTCTCCACTTCCACACTAAACAACAAAAACCAAGATAAAATAATTCCACCCAAAAATTGCTTTCTTGGTGGCTGCCCCGAGTACTGTTCAAAGTTGACTTTTTTTTTTTTTTTTTTTGGCTTTTCAACCTTGGTCTCCAGAAATCTTCATTCAGCCATTCAGGGATTTAACTCTTTGTCATATTGATAAAAATATACACTTACCCAACTTTTTAAAATACGGATATTACACGTCAATTCTCTCCCAAAGCTTACAACTCCAAGTAAAAGATAAAAGAAGTGTTCTCTAAGTTGTGATGTGTTATGTGTGCTTTACAGGTGTATTTATAGGGCTTGAGAAGTCCTAGAAGGTGCAAGAAACCCTAAAATTCCTAAACCGTAAAAACTCTCTTATTTTCAAAATAGGGTTCTGCAGTTTACTGTTCACGCCCGTACATGTGCGCTCGATCGCACATGTCTTGTGCTCGATCGCAGTGTGCGCTCGATCCTTCTTGTGTGCGCATGATCGCAATGTGCGCTCGATCGCATTGCATGGTGTGATCGATCGTACGCATTGCAGTGTGCGCTCCAGGATTTCCAAGCTTCTTCCTTTAAGTGCCAAAACTGCTTGTTTTCTTCCAAGACCTATAAAACACATGTGAAACACACAAATGAAGTAAAATGAACTAAATTAACATAACTAAGGACCTAATAAATGTAAATAAGGGGGCTTAAATATGAATATTTAAGCATCTATCACACCCCCAAACTTACATATTGCTAGTCCCTTAGTAATATTAAACAAAACTAAAATGAAAAATAACAACACACAGATAAATCCAATATTCATAGTTTCTAAAAAAAGTTTAAGCCTTAACATAAAATTATTATGTGCAATCATGAGCAAGCTTAATAGATACAAACATATTTTTGCAATGAATAAGAGTTTTGAACGCAAATCACTTTCATAGGCAGTTTAAGACATCACAAGTTTGACTTTAGTGTGTGGTGAACTAGCACATAAAAGATTTGGTTTCCAAATAATTCAAAGGTGTAGTGTTTCGATGACTCAAGATTCACTAAACTTCCTATTAGAGTCACAAGGATGGCATAGATTTTCTTCTTTTATTTGTGAGATTTTTTCCAAGTTAGTTCCCTTAAGCTTTCTTTTTGACTCGTGTAACGAGCATTTAGCCAATGACTCCCAAACCAGATGGTTTTAGGGCATTAGGTGTAAAGACACCCCTAAGAACTTACTAGCTCGAGTTAAAAAGGCTGCGAAACTCACTGGTCTTAATGCTACCAATCAAAATTCTCCACCTTTTGACGTGACACTCAATGCTTATTGAGGCAAAAGGGCCAGTTACTCAGTGAAAAATAAGTTTTTTTTATCATTAGGAGCATTTCTTTCTTTTTGAGTACTAACAATTTGTTTCTATTTTCTTATGCCAAGATGTTAGTCTAATAGGCCATTTGGTTCACAGTCGAGCAAAAAAAACATACAAATCAAAATTACATGTCATACCCCACACAATTATGTGCTAATGTGCTTGTGATTGTTTAGGTCAAACTTGTGAATCCTTAAATGCCTAAAAGGAGGTGATCTATGTTCAAAACTTAATTATTGGCCTATATGTTCGAGGTGTTAAGCTCACTTATGAAGTCAAATCATATTCTTTGTTTTAGATCACAAAAAAAATTTTAGAACAGTATGAATATGCATTTATCTATGAAAACAACAACACAACAAAATAATAACAAAATGGGACATAGTGAGCGTGTGAATGTGTCCCCATACCCCCAAACCTAAATTGCACATCGTCCCCAATGTGTGAATAGCATAGAAGGAGCTGACCTGGGAGATGGAGAACTGATGGCTGGCATGGCTCGTAGCACGCCCCCAAACTTCAACTGGATGCACTCACACTATCATTGACAAAGAAAGAAAAACAAACATAAAATGGAAAACAAGTAATAATAAACAGCTATAGAAAGATAAACTAGGAAATACGAATATTAAAATAAAATAAACTAGTAAAAAGGATATGCTGTGGGGTGCCTCCCATGAGCGCTAAGTTTAACGTCTTCAGCCAAACAAGGTACTTTCTCACTGTTGATCATCAGGTGGTGCAGTCGAAAAGGTACCGGGTGCCGGAGGTAGGCGATCAAGAATAGCCTGCAACATAGCCTCCTGTCGTGCAAACCGTGCCTCCAGACTATCTATGCGCTGATGCACGAGTGTGGTAGCGGCAGAGACCTCGCCTCGGAAGGAAGACAACTCAGCTAGAAAGTGCTGGGACTTGGTGGGTCCCATGTCCGAATGGTCCTCCTCACGTACTGGGCTAATGACCGGGGTCTCGGTCTCCATACGATCCTCCTCAACTCTCTCAGCTGCTGGAGCGGGTGCCAGAAGTCCTCGAGGCATGTGCGAGAGGCTATGTGTCCACTGAGCCTTCCCGAAGAAGGGATGCTCTTGCACTGGTCCGTTGCTAGGATGTAAGAGAGGAGGAACGGGAAAAGGAGGCCCCAAGCATTGGCAGTGGTGGTCTGACGGCCATGCACGTAATCCCAAAACTTGTGTAGCTGGATCCAAATGACAGCCAGGATGGAGTACCAGTGGCCTCTATGGAAGGCATATAAGGACTGGAAAAACTAGTCTCGCCGCTGTGTCTTGTGCCCTAATGGACACATATTACGCTGAAGGATCATGTCGACGAGCCAAAGTCATGGAGGCAACTTTGACCGGCTGGCTGCATTGTTGTGTCGATCGGCGTACTGTCCAGCGCACATATCCGTAATATTCTTAGCCAGGGCAAAGGACTCCGGCTACTCCTCGATATCAATTTTCTTGGGAGGAGACTCGCTAGTGCAATGAAGGGCAGCGGCTATACCGACACTAGTTACCTCGATGGGTGTGCCCCGAACTGAAGAAGTGAGTACTCCCGGTCTGCTGCAGTCAAATGATAGGCTTGCATAAAATTGGACTACAAGCTGGGAGTAAGCAGTGTAGCAAACCGGTTTAAACAGCCTCTTCAACCCTCGGTGTCTAAATGCTTAGACAGCCCATTGAGTGGCATCCATATGCTTGAATACTTCATCGATGGCGAAGGCAGTCTGGAACAATAGCTCCCGTTGCTAGACGCTGGGTCGAGATGACGAGGCATGATTGCTGGATGCACCGGAGGTGGAAGCAGATGGTTTGGTCATGTTTTTGTTTGCTTCTGCCTAATTTGCTATCGATCTTAAATAGGTGCGCTCGATCGCAAGTACCATGCACTCGATCGCACACGGTCAGGCTTTTCCTCGAACAGTTCGTGTGCACCAAAATACCAAGCTATGGTTGTGAAGATTTGAAATTGTTCCTATCCTCCTGCAAACAATAAGAAATTCCCAATCACGCATAAAACAACATAAATGTATGTAAATAACATGTAAAAATTCGTGTGTGTGTGAATGGAAATGTGTAGATTGTGTAATGGACAGAATGTGTAATGGGGAGGGAATATATGGCGGTGATGGTGGAGTGCGGTGGTGATGATGGATGGTAGTGGTGATGGTGAATAATGGAAGTGATGGTGAATGATGATGGCAGAGTGTGAGTGTGAGAGATACTGGTAGATGGGAAAGTGCGAATGAAAGAGAGTGTAAGGGTGCGAGTGAACAGTGAGAGAGTGTGAGTGCGTGTGAGTGAAAATTTGCAGATTTATATCTAAACCTTCTGCCACGAGTGCGCTCAATCGCACACGGGGTGCGCTCGATCACACTTGTGCGCTCGAGCACATTGACTGGCGCACTTGATTGCACTCTTGCGCTCGATCGCATGGAATGTTGCGATCGATCACAAGTAGTGTGCATGGACAAAAATGAAAACTTATCTCAGCTAAAAAATGACAAATTTGGAACAGTACAACCTTACCATGTGTTAGTGGCCTCAGTACCACTAACCTCTATAGAGATGCTTGAGCTATATGAATAATTGAAATGAACTCGCTCAAGCACTCTCGTGCTACAGTGCTAGGTGTTTCGAAGGAAGCACTTAGAGCCTATATCAAGTGGTTCAAGTGCTTTCGATGGTTGCTTCATCTCCCATTTTGATGCATGGTCAATAAAATAAGGAAAGGTAGTATCAGTAAGTGCATGAGGTTCAAATTGAATAACATACTTACTTAAAGGCTTTGGTGTGTTCTTGAAAAGGTGCACAGCTTTATTGACGTCTTTAACCACATTGTCCTCCTCTGGCCTAATGTCCACTCTTGTGTCCTTATGGTTGGGGGTGGTCTTCAATTGAACAGTGTGATGGACCTAAGAAACTTCCTCAACAATATCTTGCATGAAGCTCACATTAGAATATTCATTATCCTCATTGACTGATTTTGATGTATTAAATATTTTAAATTCTATCTCCTCATTATTTACTTTCATAGTGACTACACCCATTTTTACACCAATATTAGTGTCAGCAGTTATCATAAAGGGGCGTCCTAGGATGATGGGGAGAGGTGATGGTAAAGTACATTCTTACATATCTAATACTACAAAATCAATAGGTATAATGAATTTACCTACTTTTACCAACACATCTTTAAGGATACCTCTTGGTTTTTTGATGCTTCTATCAGCCAATTGTAAAGTGATGGAGGCTGGTTGAAGCTCCCCCAAACCTAGTGTCTATTATACACTGTATGGCAGCAGGTTGACACTCACTCCTAGATCCAATAGTGCATGCTCGAACAGCTGGTCACCTAACTTGCAAGGAATAGTAAAACTACCTGGATCTTTCAGTTTAGGTGGTAATTTTCTTAAAAGCACAGCACTTACCTCTTCAGTAAAGGCAACCATCTCATGTTCCTGAAACCTTCTTTTGTTAGTGCAATAATCCTTTATAAATTTAGCATATATAGGAATTTGTTTAATGGCATCTAACAAAGGAATATTAATCTCTACCTTTTTCAAGGTTTCAAATATATCAATCAATTTGGTCTCTTTCTTAGGTTTCACCAACCTTTGAGGAAATGGTGGGGGTGTATTTACCTTTTCCATCTCACTTACCTTAGAGGTGGATGTTTTGTCAGGTTCGTCGGATCCTACCACCTTGCCATTTCTCAAGGTTGTCACAGCATTTAGTTGTTGATGCCCCCCAGAGTTGGGTAGTATTTGAGCTGGAAGCTCTCCTTGCTTTCTGCCACTGAGCTCTTTAGCCAGTTGTCTCATTTGTACCTCCAGTCTTTGAATTGCTTGCTCATGTTTTGCAGTGGTTTTTCTTTGCTGAGTCATGAATTGTTCTTGTGATGTCATTAATTGCTGCTGTTGAGTGGCCAATTGTCTCACAAGACTTTTGAGGTCGTTCTTCTTTGGTTCGGGAGTAGTATGAGTAGTGGGCTAGGGGTTTCGTTGCTGCTCTTGATTGTTCTGATTGTTGTTCCATGAGAAATTCGGGTGATTCCGCCATCCAGGGTTGTATATGTTGGCATAGAGGTTGTTCTTCGGCGGATAGTTATTAGGTCTGACGTAATTGGCTTGTTCCAGATCTGCAGATGAGTACAATGGACAAGTGTCAGTATTATGATCGTATTGGGAACATATTGCACATACCTGGAGTGGGGTAGATGGTAGGCTGGATGAGGCATTTTGAGTAGCTATGGATTTGACCAATAAGTCTAGTTTTCTTTCCATCACTGCCATTTGAGGGGAAGATCCTCCATTTACATTTACCTCATACATACCCTTACCCTTGGTCACATGTCTACCTCAAGAGGAGAACTGCTGAGTGTGTTCGCTGAGGGTTTCGAAGAGCTCCATCGCTTTTTCGCTGCTTTTCTCCATCAACACTCCTCCACAATCTGAATCAACAATACTTTTATTAGTGTCGTTCAAACCTTCATAAAAGGCTTGTACCAGTTCATCTTGAGGCAGGTTATGGTGTGGGCATTTGAGTAGTAATTCATTAAAGTGTCCCCATGCTTCGAAGAAGAGGTCTCCATCTTTTTATTGGAAGGACTGCATCTCCTTCCTCATTTGCCTCGTCTTTTGGGCTGGGAAAAACTTCCTCAGGAACTTGCTTGCCAACTCTTCCCAAGTGTGGATTGAAATTGCAGGCGAAGAATTATACCATAGTTTAGCAGTATCTTTCAAGGAAAAAAGGAACAGAATTAACTTTATTCCTTCTTGGTCTAGGCCTTGTAAGTGCTGGAACTTGCAAAGATCGAAAAATTCTCGGAGGTGCAAGTGTGGATCGTCATTAGGAGTAACCCTAAAGTGAGTCAAAGCATTCAATATTTGCGGGGATATGTAATAGTTTCCCGCCACCTCAGGTTTATATGCAATGCATGATGGTTGATCAATGTTCCATGGAATGAATGAGTGCTTCATCGGTACTCGTGCAGGTGGTTGCTGGTTTTCGAGCTGTTCCGCCATTAGTGTTTTGTTCTCGACTTCTTCTTCATTCTCCTCGAAGTTGTCCCTAAGCCTTTGTCAGATAGTTCATTCAAGCTCGGGATCGAGGGGAAAGAATGCTGGATGTCGGGATCGAAGTCCGTGCATAAATCAGGTCAAACCAGCTTCAGTACAGCAACTTGACTCTGCTGCTCGGGTAACTCTCTGTCCTATTTGCGCTCGATCGCACAAAAGGTTGTGATCGATCGCAAGTACCACAGAAGCTGCGTTTAGGGTTTAATGTACCTGAAACAAGAAAAGAAATTGATTAGGGTTTTTGATGAAAAACAAAGATGGTAAACAAAAAATAAAATAATAACGATGATTAAACTAAACGAAAGTAATCCTAGAATGAAACTTTAGTGCAATCGCCGGCAACGGCGCAAAAAACTTGTTGGACGAAAATATACCTAAATTAATAAGTAGATAATCGTACTAGTTTTACTTGCAAGTGCACATGGTCAACAGTGTAGTACAGTATGCGAAAGCAAGATCATCTCCACAGGGATTGGTAAAGTTTGGTTTTAGAATTAGTTTCTTTAAGTAAAAAGAAATAAATAAATGTTGTATGTGATTTGATAATAATAAAGACATAGGGCTTTGATATCCACCACTAGTTATACTTTCCCAATTGTATAATGTATCAGTGCACTAGCCTTATCATGTATACCTACTGGTTTCCAACCTAAGGGCATGGTATCTACTCCTTAAGCTATTGATTTCCCTAAGAAACGAGTTAGGCATGGTATCTACTCTAACTCTTTTCTTCCTTAAGGGATTCAGCATGGTATCTGCTTGAGTTGTTCCTTAAGAAAGCATAAGTACTATGGAAATCGACAACCACATAAGACCTAGGGCATGGTATCTACTCTCAGTTTCCCATGTTGATTAATCCAAGAATACGGTGTGGATATCTTTTGTTACTAATGTTAGACCCAAGACTTGGTCATCTAAATTGATCTAACTAACCAATCCATACCACATGCATACGCTGGCCATACACATACATATGAGGAATTTAAATAAGCACAGACATTAATCAAGTTAAGCAATATAATAAAGGCTATTGGCAAAGATTTATCAATGAATAAATATATGACAAAGCATAACTAGGGCTCCAATCGAGCCCTATAAGAAAGTTAGTTACACATGCTGTCTAAAATAAACATCATATATAAACTAAACATAAAGAGAAGAATAAACCCGAGAGAAGAGGCATCAATTCTCTCCCAAAGCTTACAACTCCAAGTAAAAGATAAGAGAAGTGTTCTCTAAGTTATGATGTGTTATGTGTGCTTTACATGTGTATTTATAAGGCTTGAGAAGTCCTAGAAGGTGCAGGAAACCCTAAACTTCCTAAACCATAAAAACTCTCTTATTTCCCAAATAAGGTTCTGCACTTTACTGTTCACGCCCGTACATGTGCGCTCGATCGCACGCGTCTTGCACTCGATCGTAGTGTGCGCTCGATCCTTCTTGTGTGCGCACGATCGCAATGTGCGCTCGATCGCATTGCATGGTGCGATCGATCGCAGCTTGACCAGAGACTGCTCCAGGATTTCCAGGCTTCGTCCTTTAAGTGCCAAAACTGCTTCTTTTCTTCCAAGACCTATAAAACACATGTGAAACACACAAATGAAGTAAAATGAACTAAATTAACATAACTAAGGACCTAATAAATATAAATAAGGGGGCTTAAATATGAATATTTAAGCATCTATCATGCACCTCACTTTGGGTGTGTGCACACCTCTCCTTTCAGCAAGACAAAAAAGTGCGCACAGCTTTGAAGGGTCCAGCATCAGTGTGCGCCATAGCCCTGCTCCTCTCAGGCTATGGCACCCAGCAAGTAAAGATGCTGGAGGAAGGCCAAGGCCGCTGCGCCCCCTACCCAAGGCCGCGGCGCCCAGAAAGTGGTGAAAAGGTGTTTTGCCCAAGGCCACAGCGCACCCTGTTGGAACCTTAGGCGCTAGGCACACTGATGCACATATGATTAACTTGATTCAGCCTTTTGTTAAGTGCGTGGGTGCATGTCCAAAATGCACAGCATCACTTAGGATTGATGGAGGGCCATGGTTGATTGGTCATCTAGATCTAAGGGTGGAGAATGACACTCAAGATTGGTCAAGAAGTTGGTGCACTATATAAAGGGTCACCTAGCTTCATTCTGTAACAACATATAATCAATTGAGTGATTACAAGTTGTGACATATAAGTGATCATCAAGAGATATAAGAAAGAATTGTGTAAGAGTGCAAAGACACAAAACACAAGAGGGACTCATTGTAGTTTGGTTGGTTGTAAAGAGAGAGTAGCATAGATTTGATAGAGAGCTTTTGTAATAGTTCTTATCATCTTCTTTCTTCTTTTCTTTGTTTCTTCAAGAACCTGAGCTTCTTGGAGAGGGTTGCTGTGATTGTAAAAGAACCATTGATTTAGTACAAAGAGTTCAGAGGAACTCACGGGGACATCGGCTATTGCCGAACCTCGATAACAAATCGCTTGTCTTATTTCTTTCTTTGATTTCTATTCCTGTTTTTGATTCCTAATCTTTACAAGTCATTCTAGACTTGGGTGTTTGGAAGATCACCACCTGGGCATCTTGTCAAGGTGATTTCCAACACCTCGAAAAATCCCTCGAAGTACTGTTGACTGGCCTCCTCCTCAATGGCCTCCCGATAGAAGGTCGAATCCTTAAAGGCCGCCAAGGCCTCCTCCATGACCCTCTCAACAGCCTACTAATAGGAATTTGAATCCTTGAAGGCAACTAAGGCATCTTCTATGGCCCTCTGGGTAGCTATCTCGACTTTCTCCCCCCACCGCTGCTCCGAGGCCACTACAACATCCCTTTCTAGATGCAGAACGTCCCTCTCCTGCGTAGCCTTGACCTTGTCTTAGTTGGCCCCCTCCAAGGATATCTGCAGTTGGTGAATGAGCTCGCTTCTCTCATCCAACTTTTGCTGAGTTCGAGGTAGCATCTTGGCCATGTCCAAGCAATGGTGCGAAAGCACTGCCAATAACAAACCCGACTGAAATGAAGAATAAATGTTAGCTAGCGATAGAAAGAAACTATACAAAGTAAAAAAAGAGGGATAACTTTTTACTTGGGAGGTTAGAGCCTCGGCAGCTGAGCAGATTCCCTCGATCAGCCTCCTCAAAAGCTCAACCGGGTCACGAGGTTGGACCCCATGATGAGGTGCTCTCAAACTACCTTAGGATGGGAAAAAACAAAATCATTGATCTTTAAGCCCTAGTTGAGCATGAAGACCGCCGACCCCAAAAGAGCACTCCGAGATGAAGATGGAGTGATGAGAAAATAAAATATCATATTTTTCTCCCTTAATGTTTACTTTTTTTATACCCATTTAGTGCCTAAATGTACTCATTATTCTTATATTTTGATTTAAGATGCAAATGGAGGCGTTAAGTGCAAAACGAAACTAATTGGGCGATTTTGGACAGTTTTGACATCGCTTCGCAATCTGCGCATAACACTCTCATCCGAGCTCCGATTGAGATGATTCAAGATGCTACAGAACGCCAAGAAAAATATTTACAACTTTCATGTTTTGAGTTTTGAGAGATACTGTAACAACCCATCCCGGGTTGGCCACCCCCGAGATGGTGTCATCACATTTTGAGAATCCCAGTACGACACGTACATGCAACAAATATTAACATAAATTTTTTAATTTTTAAATCTTCAACCCTCAACAAGGGAGATATATAAATTTGATATTAATTTACACATAATATACAACATAAGACACATGAATATTTACAAATAAAATATTTATTTCATTTTCTCACTAGTCTAAGGATATTGACACGTACATGGCTTACAGAAATTTCTTTCGTCTTACTCTCAACCCACTAGACTATCTGTCCTGTCTGCTACCTGAAATCATAGTACAATGAGGGATGATCTTCACAAGCTCATTGAATTAAATTTACTAAAAGTATTCCAATTTCATAACTGGCCCGTTGATATTTAATCATTTATTTTTCCTATAACTAGATAAGAGCATAATATCTAACATTTAAATACTTTCCATCTCTCTATGTCTTTTTTTTTCTCGCTGTAACTGTTTCTCTGGGAGACTTATCCATCTATAAATAAATTCACAATAATATACCACACATCAGCATTTCAATAATGCAAGCAATAATTAAAACAGATGCAATGCATGAATGATTATGATGGGAACGTCTTCCCACCTGTCGACAGGTTGTTATTATCATAGACTGGCCCCTTCCCTGTTTTTTACATCTTATCTCGGCTGTCACAAAATTTATTTCCAGCATATACCGGCTGTCACGTTGTCCTTTTTAATTCCAGCATATACCGGCTATCACGATTATTCTATTAGACCGACCTCTTCCCGGTTCTTTTGGTTATCTTATTTAATGCATATGCATATGAACAATGATATAAAATATGCATATGAATAGTAATATAAACACCACATGTTTTCAAAATATTTAGATTAACTATCCGGTCTTTCCTCAACTTTCTGCTTAATAAATTTCACAATTTTCTTCTCCTCATATATCACATCAATTT
Organism: Bretschneidera sinensis; assembly: GCA_023935145.1. Classification (NCBI taxonomy): domain Eukaryota; kingdom Viridiplantae; phylum Streptophyta; class Magnoliopsida; order Brassicales; family Akaniaceae; genus Bretschneidera; species Bretschneidera sinensis. The sequence goes on along the minus strand of CM043705.1, from coordinate 55,910,999 downwards.
ATTCACCAACTCGTCAAAAATCTATTTATCACCATCATTATTAAATCAACTCATTATTCTAATAATATTTCCTTTTACATAATAATTTTCTACGTGTCAAATATTTATATTATACATATCAATTTTACTTTTATCTACCACCAAGCATAAGCTAATAATTTATTTTAATATTATTACTATATATTTGATTTTTATTTGGATTACTTAAAGTAAATCCAACTCACCACGTAGAACTTAAAGCTACCCATAGATCACTTCCTTGTCTTTCCTATTCCTCTCTGAAATTTCCTCCGGTTGCTATTTTTCACCACCCGACATAATATTTGTATTGAGTTTCTAATTATTTCTTCACTTCTTCATAAACCACACCTCTGGAAAATTCCTACTTGGAATTTCCGGGGAATACATATATGCTAAAAATTCAAAAATACATTACGCTATTACTTCCTGTTTTTCTGATAGTTTCTCATTACTCTTTATAAAATTTCACCGTAAAATCCTTCAAAATTTTGCTCTTTCAACCTTTCTTTCAGTCCCCAAGTGTTTAAAGAAGATGCGTAATAGAAAGAAAACTAAACGAGTTTGGTAATTGTGAAATTGTGTTTACATAGAAGTGTGTATATATATAAAAGTTTGCTGCACACAAAAATATCACATACTTGTTGAATTTGACAACCTACCCAAAACTTCCATGTTTTGGCTACATGTCCTACATTCATTCTTCAAAAACAATACTTGGCACACATACAAAACTTGGCAGCAGGTGCTGCCACCTACTGCCACGTTTTTTTTATTTTTTTTTTAAAATTTCTTCTTTTGTCTTCTTGCTGGTTGGACGTCCCTGGACGTCTAGAATTTTTTTTCTTCTTTAATTTGCTTTATTCTAGTACTAATAAAACTTTCACATATATTTTATTTTAATTCCATGTCATATTTATTAAATTACTTTTTTGTCCTTACTTTACAAATACAGGTATTACAAATTCCATGTGTGTTTAATTGCTTTCTCTTTCTCTTTGCTTTTCGTATTATTCTTCATAATCGTTGCACATTTCACCAGAGCCCAGGTCACGATATCTAGGATTTCTTCTGTGAAGTTTGATATGGTCAAGTTCGACGGATCTAGAAATTTCGGATTATGGCAGAGGAGGGTCAAAGATTTGTTAGTGCAGCAGGGCATGGTGAAGGCGTTATACGGAAAAAAGTCGAAAGGTGTGGACGACATAGATTGGAAGGAACTAGAAGCGAGGGCTATGGCAACTATCAGGCTTTGTCTGGCTGATGACGTGATGTATCACGTCATGGATAAGGAATCACTGGCGGCAGTTTGGTTGAAACTGCAAAGTCGGTATATGTCCAAGTCGTTGACGAACAAGCTCTATCTTAAGCAGAAATTGTATGGTCTTAAGATGTCAGAGGGCTCAGATCTGAACCAGCATATCAACATGTTCAACCAGATTATTAGTGATTTGAAGTGAGTTGATGTGAAGTTTGAAGACGAAGACAAGGCGTTTACGTTACTGAATTCCCTACCAGCTTCTCCTATGTACGAAAATTTGGTTACAACTCTGATATGGGGGAAAGAAACTCTCGAATTGGAGGAGATCATAGGTGCTCTATTAGGTTTTCATCAGAGGAAGAAAACTAATGATGAGAATTTACAAGTGAAGGGCTTGTGGTGAGGGGTAACCAGGAACATGGGAGAAACAAGTCTCGGAGCGGATCAAGTAACAATAAATCTCGATCTAAATCCAGGAAGAGGAAGGACATACAATGTTTTAAGTGCGAAAAAAATGGGCACATAAAACAAGATTGTCCAGATTTAAGGAAAGAGAATACAGAGAATAAAGAAGGTCTATTAAAGTCTGTGAATGTAGTGGAAGAAGAAGACTGAGAGAGCGATGATGGGCATATGCTTTCTGTTTCATCCAGTTCAGGTCATCTCACAGATTCTTAGATTCTGGATTCAGCATGCTCATATCACATGACACCAAATAAAGATTGGTTTGACACCTACAGGTTAGTAAATTAAGGTTCTGTTTTGATGGGTAACGATGCATCATGCAAAGTTGTTGGGATAGGGAATATCAAAATTAAAATGTTTGAGGACATATACCGGATTTAAGGAAGAATCTGATTTCATTAGGCACTTTAGATTGTAATACGTTTTGTTATATGTCTGCAAGTGGAGTAATGAAGGTGAGTAAAGGTGTCTTAACAGTGATGAAGGGACATAAACTAGCAAGAAATATTTATACACTACTAGGTACCACAGTTATAGGTGGAGTTGCTGCTGCAGAGTCTTAGTTGATAGAACAGTCTTGTGGCATATGAGGTTAGGTTATATGAGTGAGTGTGGGATGGTGGAGCTTCATAAGAGAAATCTATTGAAGGGTGTCAAAACATGCAAGCTTGATTTTTGCAGGTATTGTGTTCTTAGGAAACAAAATAAAGTGCAGTTCAAGATAGTCACACACACGACATAGGGAATTTTTGAATATGTTCATACAGATGTTTGGGGGCCAGTAAGGGTAGCATCACGGGGAGGACATATGTATTTCATAAGTTTTATTAATGACTACTCACGAAAGGTTTGGGTGTACTTCATGCGGCACAAGTCAGAAACGTTTGCCAAGTTCAAGTTGTGGAAAGCTGAAGTAGAAAACCAGACAGGGAGGAAGATCAAATGCCTCAGGTCTGACAATGGTACTGAGTACACAAATTCAATGTTCATGGAGTTGTGTGAGCAGCATGGGATTAAGAGACACTTCACAGTACGCAAGACACCACAACAGAACGGTGTAGCAAAAAGGATGAACAGAACAATAGCTGAAAGAGCTCGGTGTCTCAGGTTGAATGCAGGGCTTGCAAAGAACTTCTGGGTAGATGCAGTGAATATGGCATATTTATTGATTAACAGGTCACCTAGGGCAGCACTAGATAGGAAAGTAGCAGAGGAGATGTGGACAGGCAGCACGGTAGACTACTCTGGTTTGAGAGTGTTTGGATGTCCAGCCTACGTGCACGTTCCTAATGAGGAAAGATCGAAGCTTGATGCAAAGTCTAGACAGTGTATCTTTCTGGGGTATCCGAAATGGGTGAAAGACTTCAAGCTCTGGGATCCGAAGGCAAACAAGGTGGTGATCAGTAGAGATGTGGTTTTTTATAAGAAAGCCATGTTGCAGCGTACTCAGGAAGAAGAGAAACACGTGTCAGAAAATTGCAGCAGAAATGAGCATGTGGTGCATGTGGAGCTAGAGACCAATAGTAGGGAAGAAAATGCTCAAAATGCAAGGATCTCTAGTTTAGAAGATTAGCAACATCACAGTATAGCTATAGATAGGCCTAAACGCACTATCAAGCCACCCACCAGGTATGGTTTTGAAGATTTGGTTTCTTATGCACTCATTATTAGTAGCGGGGATCCTATTACTTTTCAGGAGACAGTACACAGCCAAGAGAAGAGTAGATGGATGGGTGCTATAGTTGAGGAGATGAAGTCTCTACATAAGAACCAGACATGGGATTTGGTGGAGCTTCAAGAGGGAAAGAGAACGATAGGACGCAAATGGGTGTATAAGAAAAAAGAAACAGTATCACAAAAAGAGGGAGAAAAGCTCAAGGCTCGTCTTATAGCAAAGGGTTACTCACAGAGGAAAGGGGTTGACTATGATAAGATCTTCTTCCTTGTGGTCAGACACAGTTCCATCAGGGTAGTGTTGGGTTTGGTAGCCCATTTCGATATACAGTTGGAGCAGATGGATGTAAAGACAGCTTTTCTTCATGGCGATTTGAAGGAGCTGATTTACATGGTACAGCCAGAAGGGTTCAGTCAACCTGGACAGGAACACTTGGTCTGTAAATTGAGAAAATCACTTTATGGGCTGAAACAGTCTCTGAGGTAGTGGTACAAGCGATTTGACTCCTACATGATCCGGATCAGCTACAGGAGATGTGAGTATGATTGTTGTGTTTATATGAAGAGCCTTAATGATGGTTCATTTATTTTTCTGTTACTTTATGTGGATGATGTGTTGATTGTTGCGAAGACTTTGTTGAGCAAAGAATTTGATATGAAGGATTTGGGTGCTACCAAGAAGATTCTTGGAATAAAGATTCATAAGGACAGAGCTTCCAAGAGATTATGGTTATCTCAGCGTAGCTATGTTGAGAGGGTGTTGGAGAGGTTCAGCATAGATAATGCAAAACCAGTGAGTACACCTTTAGCGAATCACTTTAGACTGTCTACCGCTTAGTAACCAAAGACAAATGATGAAGTTCAAGATATGTCAAAAGTTTCATACTCCAGTGCAGTGGGGTGCTTGATGTATACTATGGTTTGTACAAGACCGGATTTGGCACAAGCCATCAGTGTGGTAAGCAAGTTGCTATCAAATCCGGGACGACAGCATTGGGATGCAATCAAGTGGATTTTCATATACTTGAGGGGTACTACAGATTATGGTATAATGTTTGGCAGACAACATGGTGATCCTTTAGTTATAGGATATGTGGATGCAGACTATGCAGGGGATTTGGATGATAGGAGGTCTACCACAGGTTATGTATTCACCCTTGTGGGGGGGCCTATTTGTTGGAGGTCCACAGTTCAGTCTCTAGTTGCACTATCTACTACTGAGTCAGAGTATATGGTAGTGGCTGAAGCTGCCAAGGAAGCTTTGTGGCTTACAGGGCTGGTCAAGGAGCTAGGTATTCAGCAAGGTGGAGTTTAGTTGCATTGTGATAGTTAGAGTGCCATTTATTTGGCAAAGAACCAAGTGTATCATGCGAGAACCAAGCACATAGATGTGAGGTTTCATAGGATCAGGGAATTGGTTTCTTCTGGTGAACTATTGCTTGAAAAAGTTCACACTTCTGAGAATGCAGCAGACATGTTGACAAAGCCTGTTACCACAAATAAGTTCAAGCACTTCTTGGACTTGATTAATGCCTCTAGGTGCTAGATAGGAAGCGTCCCAACCTATTTGTCCAAAGTGGAGTTCCAGGTTATGTTTTTTTCTCCTAAGGGGTGGATATTCGCCAAGGTAGAGATTGTTGTAGTATGTGGCTTATATCGAGTGGAACATATTTACAAAGAAACCAGGCTGATGCCGGAGTAGAGCGAGGGGAGTGTAGTGTATTGAGTGGTGATTACGCCCAAAACATAACGCGATTATTGTAGTATAGTTTTGGGGTGTCGATTCCACAGGGAAACAAGTTAAGTACAACAGAAGGTGTAAACCTCAACACAAACAATAAAAGATTAAAAGGATAAAATCTGAGTTATTTTGAGGAAAAGGGTAATTTTGTAAATAAGTTAAAAATATAAATTACAACAAGGTTCCGAGAATCCTCCCTAGGTTCGTTGCTCTAATCCTAACTTGATTCAGTTGTTTTTATCTTGATTGCAGGTTTCACATCCCAAACAAGCAATCGGAAAATATTCAATTAAAGCGCATTTATAAATCCTAATGTAATCGCTATGAATTATTATTTACTTTCAAACACACATGACCTAACTTATAAATTATCAAGAGACGACGATATATCTAAACAACAATACCGCAGCAATGGACAAATCTATAAAAGAGATCTACTGGACTCAATTACACCCAAACAGGTACACATAAGAAAAGCCTGACTGAACTTATATGGAAAAGAAGCATCCAACCACCAGAGTTATAATAAATCTACTAATTAAATTAAGAATAAAACATAACAATATTTAATGAAAATAATTCCAACTACAACCGAATCAAATAAAGGAAAATAAGAACAACTACACCTAGAGATTCATTCATTCGCCTTGCTTGGAGACCAGCCGGTCATGGGGCTCATGCGTCCTCTAGTTGCCTCCGGCCTCCCGACGATCATCTCTCCCGACCTTCAAACTTTAAACTTCGGGTTCCTCCTAAAGGCCCTCTGGATTCATCCCCGATTGATCTCCAAAGCTAAAGTGGAGTGGGTCTTATATAGGCAAATACCAAGAGTGCAAAGTGTTTTCCATCCGATGTGGGATGTGGGATTTAAGCCCAAAATCACGCTGAAATCCCGTACAGCCCGCACAGCCTGACCTTTGTCTACTAAAACTGCCATAACTTTCTCTAGAAAAATCCGTTTGACGAACCGTAAAATTTTCCAGAAAATAGACTTCCGGACCTTTCTAAAAATATATGGCTCATCTCCTGGTTATTCTTGTATCAATACAGTTTAATTTTCAAAGATGATTGATCTGTACGGGCAATTCTTGCAATTTAGTGAAACTCCTTTCCAGTGCAGGCAGCAGCTGTTGCTCTTTTAAGCCCTCCATCTTGTCCTTTCGGAAGCATTTCTTCACTCCAATATGCCTCGAGTCTTTATGCTTCAAGCAATGATAACTTTTCCTCCTCTTTTGAGCTTAAAGTACCTGAAAATGCACCGAAATAGATCAATGATCCAAGAATGATACTCTAGAGTTGTTAACGTATAAAAGTGCAATTAAAATCTAGATCAACCCTAAAATGTTAACAATTAAGTACTGATAAGATGCATTTTATGACTCTCATCACAACCCCCAACTAGCTTATTGCTAGTCCCTAGCAATTCAAGCGAAAATAAGAGACGAATTCTATGGTAAGAGTTAAAAACAAAGCAAAGCAATGCTAGCGTTGAACCAAGAGTAATTCACTTTTTGTCTCAAAACTTGCACATACCATACGACACATAGAATCATTAAATTTCACCTAAGTCCAAAAGTAATCCAAACATCAATCTTAAAATCGTTATTGACTCTTAACATCCATCTTATCACAAACCATTAATCCGAACACCCGGATGATTTTATGCATAACATTCATGAATACAAGTCTTGGCCTCTAAAAACATAATAAATTGCGTGACATCAATCACAAAAACAAGCTCCATAGGCTCACTTTTCAAAACACTCTCCACTATTGTAGAAAATCACACTACATTGGATCAATAGGTCTTTAATAAGCTTGTAACGTTAGGCTAAGGTAAAGGTTAAGAAGGAATTGGAGGATTCAACAAGTAAAAGAACTTAATCTCTTAGTTTTGAACACAACTCTTTAAGCACTGGATAACCTTACTTCAATACCCAACTCTTCCAACCATTTTTCGAGCATTTCTTTCAACAAATCACCATTTTTTTTTTCTTTCTCTCTTCTTTCTCCGCCATAATTCATTTTTTTTTATTTTGGCACATAATCGTTCACCTTTTTTTTCATCATTTTTTTTCTTTTCTTTTCCACAACCCCCAACTTATCTCCTTTAATGTACTTGGGTTGTGGTAGTGATATTTTTTCATATTTCCACCCTTACTCCTTTTAAGTGCTTCTCACAACATGTGTATGACTAAGTTCTTTTAAAAGAAAGGTAAGGATAAAATATTTTTAGGCTCATAAAGGTAAATAAATGGTTTATCGAAAGAAACAAGGCTTAATTTTTTTTTTCAAGAAAAAGGCTCAAATAGGTGACTAGTGATAAATATAGCAATGGTAGGTTTGAAAGGCTCAAACGGTTCAAAAATAGCCTATATCATATCCTAAGTAGTGTGTATTCTAGGAATTCGCCTCAAGTGATTATCAAGTAAGTTCTAGAGCTTGTTGAGACCGTAAAAATATTCACAAAATAATCACACATAAAATTTCTCTAGATGTTATAGACTAATCATACAATCTTACCACAAACTAGAGTCTCTAACCAAATGAATATTGATGCTTAAATTAATTTCAAACTGAAGCAAGATTTAACTTCTTCTAAATACTATATGTTATCTCAATTAATTTTATATTATTGACATGTAAATTAACTCTAAGGCAAACACCAAGCATGCTAAAAACAAACAAAAATGACACCAAGCAGTTCAATGATATGCAATAACAAATGTATATCTTCCACCCCTAACTTAAGATAAGCATTGTCCTCAATGAAAAAAAAGATGAAAGTTAAGGAGACACCCTTTTTAACCAATGGTGCGTGGAGTTGAAAGTTGTGCACGATCATTTGAACTGCTTCGTTTATTTGTCCCTGAAAAATAAATACTAAAGTAAAACTGGAAAACAACAAAATAATAATAATAAACGAAATATGAAAAACAATAAAAATAAAAGGATACGTTGTGGGCTGCCTCCCACAAGGGCTAAGTTTTACGTCTTCAGCCAGACACTCTTATTCCCTCCTCGAAAAGCATAGGTTGAATGCATCAGCCGCTGCTGCACTGCCAAATTCGGTGCCTCTATGCTTTTGGGGGGCCTCAAGGATGTCATTAGTAACATCCGCAAATGCTGGCTCGATATATGCTTTGGTGAAGCCATGGGTGAAGGTGGACTCTAATGGATTAAGGTGCTGGACCTTTTCCATGAACGAGTCCATCATGTATGCTTGTGCTTGATGGCTTTCAGCCACATCCTCTGATTTTTTCATTGTTGGGATGTGTACTGACTTACCACCTAGTGTCTCAATGGCATTCACCTCCTCCAAATTCTTTTGTGCTAGGTGTTGACCATGGGATGTGGACTGAGCTTGAGCAGGGAATTTACCTTGCTCAGTCACACTCAAGTAGCTCATCAACTTGGACACTTGGCTTTTTATTTCTTTATGTTCTTCAACAACTTGCACAGCTAACGATTCAAGTCTTTTATTAGTCTTACCCTGTGCCTCAATAAAAGCATGTAAAGTGTCTTCTAAAGAACTCCTAGAAGACACATGTGCATGATATGGTTCAAGATATGTGCAAGGGGTTGTGCAAGCTGTTGGTTTTCAGACTTCCAGCTGAAGGTGGGGTTATCGCGCCATCCCGGCTTATAGGTATTAGAGAGGGGTGTAAAAGGCTTCTTGTACATGCCTAAGGCATTACACTGTTCCTTATACATCCCTCGCATCTCAGCAAATGTGGGACACTCTTGGGCGAGATGATCTACCCCGCCACACACAAAACATGGTTCAAAAGATTTTGCATGATTAATCACGTGTGTTGTCTTTAAGCTCTTAGTCTTTAACTCATTTATCTCCCTAGTGAGCATCTCGATCTTGGCTCCAAGGTTATCCTCTTCCCTAAGATGGTAAATTTCACCACCATTTGGGTGCCCTATAGGTCGTGACCTATTTGTGCTTTTAGTAGCACTAGGTCCAGTCCAAGTGTGAGCTTTTTCAGCAAGCTCATTGAGGTACTCTATGGCCTCATCAGGATCTTTCTCTAAAAACCCACCATTACACATCATCTCTACGAATTGGTGCTCTCTATAGGTAAGTCTCTCATAGAAATAGCTCACTAAGCGCCAACTCTCATACCCATGGTGAGGGCACATACTCAATAACTCCTTAAATCTCTCCCAAGACTGATATAAAGTCTCACTATCCTTTTGTGCAAAGGTGGAGATTTGCCTTTTCAAAGTATTGGTCTTATGTTGGGGAAAGTATTTGTTAAAGAAAGCCCGAGTCATCTCAGTCCACGACCCAATAGATCGTGGTCTAAGTGAGTATAGCCAACTCTTGGCTCTATCCTTCAAAGCGAAAGGAAAGAGCTTAAGTTTCATAATGTCATGAGTTTCGTTTTGACTATGAAAAGTCGCAACTACTTCCTCAAACTCTCTAATGTGCACATATGAGTTTTCGTTATCCAAGCCATGGAATATAGGGAGTAATTGAATCATCCCTGGTTTAAGATCTTGATGGCGAGTATTGGCTGGAAACATGATGCATGATGGTATGGCTGTGCGTGTAGGGTGGAGGTAATCCTGAAGTGTCCTAGCAACACTCTCATTATGGTTATCGGCCATGTTAACAAAATCCTCTAGATTCTCACTTGAGTTTTCTCTATGGGTTGATCTAGGCGAGGTTTCACTATCAGACTCGGAATGATAGGGTAATTCTAGCTCAGGTCCTCTAATGAATCTACCTCGCAGATCTCTTGTCTAAGCATGCACCAAATGAATCAGAGAGGAAATAAAATAAATAAAACAAGAATGTTGAGGTTTACACCTTCTTTGTACTTAAGCGCGTTTCCCCGGCAACGGCGCCAAAATTTGATTACGCCCAAAACATAACGCGATATTGTAGTATAGTTTTGAGGTGTCGATTCCACAGGGAAACAAGTTAAGTACAACAGAAGGTGTAAACCTCAACACAAACAATAAAATATTAAAAGGATAAAATCTGAGTTGTTTTGAGGAAAGGGTAATTTTGTAAATAAGTTTAAAATAAAAATTACAACAAGGTTCCGAGAATCCTCCCTAGGTTCGTTGCTCTAATCCTAACTTGATTCAGTTGTTTTTATCTCGATTGCAGGTTTCACATCCCAAACAGGCAATCGGAAAATATTCAATTAAAGCACATTTATAAATCCTAATGTAATCGCTATGAATTATTATTTACTTTCAAACACACATGACCTAACTTATAAATTATCAAGAGACGACGATATATCTAAACAATGATACCGCAGCAATGGACAAATCTATAAAAGAGATCAACCAGACTCAATCACACCCAAACAGGTACACATAAGAAAAGCCTGACTGAACTTATATGGAAAAGAAGCATGCAACCACCAGATTTATAATAAATATACTAATTAAATTAAGAATGAAACATAACAATATTTAATGAAAATAATTCCAACTACAACCGAATCAAATAAAGGAAAATAAGAACAACTACACCTAGGGATTCATCCCTTTGCCTTGCTTGGAGACCAGCCGGTCATGGGGCTCATGCGTCCTCGAGTTGCCTCCAGCCTCCCGACGATCATCTCTCCCGACCTTCAAATTTTAAACTTCGGGTTCCTCCTAAAGGCCCTCTGGATTCATCCTCGATTGATTTCCAAAGCTAAAGTGGAGTGGGTCTTATATAGGCAAATCCCAAGAGTGCAATGTGTTTTCCATCCGATGTGGGATGTGGGATTTAAGCCCAAAATCACGCTGAAATCCTGCACAGCCCGCACAGCCTGACCTTTGTCTACTAAAACTGCCATAACTTTCTCTAGAAAAATCCGTTTGATGAACCGTAAAATTCTCCAGAAAATAGACTTCTGGACCTTTCTAAGTATATATGGCTCATCTTCTGGTTCTTCTTGTATCAATACAGTTTAATTTTCAAAGATGATTGATCTGTACGGGCAATTCTGGCAATTTAGTGAAACTCTTTTCCAGTGCGGGCAGCAGTTGTAGCTCTTTTAAGCCCTCCATCTTGTCCTTTCGGAAGCATTCATTCACTCCAATATGCCTCGAGTCTTTGTGCTTCAAGCAATGATAACTTTTCCTCCTTTTTTGAGCTTAAAATACCTGAAAATGCACCGAAATAGATCAATGATCCAATAATGATACTTTAGAGTTGTTAACGTATAAAAGTGCAATTAAAACCTAGATCAACCCTAAAATGCTAACAATTAAGTACTGATAAGATGCATTTTATGACTCTCATCAAGTGGAACGATGGCATTAGCCTTTTTGGGCTTGGAATTTATTGTTTTATTGGCAAGGACGATTAATAGGTTGGGGGTGCGGGGACAACGCCCCTGCAGTACGGCACAGGGATATTTGAGGAATTTTCTAATACCTCTATACAGCTAGGGTTAGTATAAATACATATGATGTAACCCTACTTCGACATAGTGAAATTTAGCGACTGCTCGCTCCCGTGGACATAGGTATATTGTCGAACCACGTTAAATCTGTGTGTTTAATTGCTTTCTCTCTCTCTCTTTACTTTTCATATTATTCATCATAATCGTTGAACGTTTCACAACAAATTATTTATAGTATACACACAATTTCATCTTCCATTTTTCTTTCTTCACAACCACTACGTGGGCTCCTTATGGCGACACATTTAATCGAATAAATTGTTTATCCAAAAATTCTTAAAATTATACATTCAACTCTCTCTATTCCGCTGGTGTCATTTTGTAGGATGCTATTAAATATATGTAATGATCCTGGTATCACATCAATAGAGAATTTAATCTCCCTACTTGGAGGCAACCTAAACAATTCATCAAGAATTACATTAGAATAATCTTTCACCACTAAGATTTATTCTAACTACTATTTTCCTTTTTAGAATCCATTATGCATACCAAATGCTCCTCACAACCCTTCTTCAACCATCTCCTAGTGGTCAGAGCAAAAATGAGATAGTTCGAGAGTATCTTATGTTCTCCCTGAAAGATAAACTCCCCATGTCCATATCTTAAATGCTACCTTTTTTCTAGAACAATCAACCCAAGCGCAATACGTTGACAACCAATTTATTCTCAAATTATATGAAATTATATCCTGTTCAAAGATAATAAATTAGCTTCGGATTCTCTATCACTAATACGAATCACACAACCCATGTAAACATTTATGATTATCACTCCATCTTTAGTGGGAACTTCAACAAAAAAAATAATTTGCATAAAATGACTAATACATACTTCAATAGACTTTATATGAATACTGGATGCAAAAGAATGGGTTGCACCAAGATCACCCAACATTGATATATCCACCTTCTCTGCACATAAAGCACTTCAAATTTGGATAATTCTGAGATAAATATCTCATTTGAATATACGTATGACAAACTTCTGTCTCTTAATCCTTCATCAAATTACCACTTTCCTTTGGTGGCATACTCACTTCCTCTGCCATGACTCCCGGTTCCCATAACCTCTCTCCCAAATCTAAGGGTCCCACTAATAGTATTCTAAGCTATAGAAGAAACAGATCTTGCTTGCCTCTGACTCAGTACTTCAGTTCCCTATGACAAGGAATGCCTCCTCTAAGTGGTCTCCCACCCTGCACACTCATACTGGTACCACCTCTGGGTTTCTCAAATCTAGACCTCTTATGCCGATTCTTCCTACCTCTAATTTACATCACATCCTTCTTAATCTGTAGTGTTATATCCACCAACTTGACATAATTCATAGGCCTCATGTAAGATAGTGTTGATCAAATCTTTAAACAAAATTTATCTATGAACCTCTTACACTTATTCTCTTCTAGGTCTACTGTTTTCGATACCCCCTTATCAAAGTCATAAATCTGCTATTATACTGAGTCACAGTCGACCTATTTGCATCAAATAAATAAAATCTATATCTTGTTGGGCTCTAACGGTCTAAGGAAAGTATTTATCAAGGAAAACCTCCTATTCCAGGTTAAGGGTCTATCAACATCTGCACTTACCCTGGGAAGAATATCCTTTCACCATTTCAAAACTTCTCTTTCTAACTCAAACGAAGCAAAGGCAATGATCTATCTGTCAGTTTTTGGTAAAATACCAAATAATTTTTCTACATGTTTCTCCCAAAACTCAGGCTTAAAAGAGTTTACAAACGACAAAGCATTCAACTTAACAATCTCTCTGCATCTCATGCATAACTCACCTTTCCCCTTTTTAAACATCTATCATTACTGGATTTACAACAACCTCAAGCACTGCTCTAACATGTTTATCAAGTCTATGCTATAGATTATCAGCTCTATCATTTGTTACTTTCGTTTTCTCAAAAACATGTGTAAGAGCTTATGTTGTGAGTTTTAAATTACTCGCAAGCGCATGAGTCGTTTGCAGTATAGTGTTGTGCAAGTGCGAGGTCGAATCCACAGGGAATTGCGTTGTGAAAGTATATTTTCAATCTAAACTAACTCTATCTTAACCTAGTTCCGAATTTCAGATGATAATTTGAAAAAGAAATTAAAATTAAACTAAATTGATTTTTAAAAACTAATAATTAAAACACTAAGGTTTCCAAATCCACCCCACCGAAGTTAAGCATATATGTTCTAAAAATATAGCCTATCAAAACATTCCATGAATCCAATTATAAGACAAAAAACAAAGAATATCCCAACTAAACCAAAAGCATCCAATGTATCTGCTCTCAACAAATCACAAAGGGAATCCAATTTAATCGAAAAGCATTCAATGTATCCATCAGATGAAACACAAGGAATATCCAACAGACAATTTAAACTCAATCAATTATAAGATTAACTCAAATAATTGACAGAACATTTATACTAAAAATTGTCAGATTTGTACAAGCAAATCTGAACTACTACGCCAAACAACGGTGGGGCTTCATCTTCAACCTTAGCTGAAGAGTCTAGCCACTCATAACTATGAAACTAAAATTCATAATAAAAGTACTAAACATTTAAACTAAAACAACTAAATGTAAAGAAATAAATAAATAACTTTACATGGGAGAAATTCCACTTGCTGACGGGCGGCGCTTCCCCTCGTGGTGACAAAGCCTTCGAGATCCACCAGAATGCTAGCGGACATCTACTTGTAAACACTAAAGTGGCTCAGGAATTGTACACTAAACATGAAGTGAAAAGAGGCTTATATAGGGAAACATCACAAGTGCAATGTGTTTCTAATCCGATGTGGGATACTACAGATTCCAGCTTTTGCTCTTTGACCTTTGTCTACTAAAAATGCTATAACTTTCTCTAGAAAAATAATTTTATTGATCCGTAAAATCCTCCAGAAAATAGACATCCAGATCTTTCCAAGCATATATAGCTCATCTCCTGGTTCTTCCTGAATCAATATAGTTAAATCCTCGAAAATGGCTGATCTGTCACGCTGAAATCATGCACAGCCTGACATTTGTCTACTAAAACTGCCATAACTTTCTCTAGAAAAATCATTTTATTGATCCGTAAAATTCCTCAGAAAATAGACATCCGGATCTTTCCAAGCGTATATGGCTCATCTCTTGGTTCTTCCTGAATCAATACAGTTAAATCCTCAAAAATGGCTGATCTGTACGAGGAATTCTGGCAATTTAGTGAAACTCTTTTCCAAGCTTATAAACCTGTAAAAAAACGAAAAACAACTCAAAGTAACGAATTCTTAAGCTAACAAATAGAAATTGAGGGACCAAAATATGCAATATTTTTCACTCATCAGCTTATCTTAGCTCACTCCTTTCAACTTCATATTCTCCCACACATTTACCAATATCAATTATACTGTCAACACGTTCCCTTTTAGGAACCACAGATTTAGACTCAACCTCGACTTGTCAAAAATATTGAGGGCCTACCACGCCCTCTCAAATCAACAACTCTAACTCTAGCTCTAACGCATCCAAGTGTCATCCTCAAACTGTTTATTAAAATTTATTTTAATCTTCCACTTTCATACTTTTTATGCAGTCTACAAAATCATAAAACCTAATGCTCTGATACCAAAATTGTAACGACCCATCCCGAGTTGGCTACCCCCCAGACGGTGTCATCACATTTTGAGAATCCTAGCACGACACATATATACAACAAATACTAACAGAAATTTTTTTATTTTTAAATCCTTAACCCTCAACAGCGGAAATACATAAATATGATATTAATTTACACATAATATACAACGTAAGATACATGAATATTTACAAATAAAATATTTATTTCATTTTCTCACTAGTCTGAGGATATTGACATGTACATGGCTTACATAAATTTCTTTCGCCTGACTCTTAACCCACCAGACTATGTGTCTTGTCTACTACCTCAAATCATTGTATAATGAGGGATAAGCTTCACAAGCTCAGTGAATTAAATTTACTAAAAGTATTCCAATTTCATAAATAGTCCGTTGATATTTAATCATTTATTTTTTCTATAACTGGATAAGAGCATAATATCTAACATTTAAATACTTCCCATCTTATCATATATCTATATCTTTTATTTTTCTTGCTGTAACTATTTCTCTGGGAGACTTATCCATCTATAAATAAATTCACAATAATACACCACACATCAGCATTTCAATAATGCAAGCAATAATTAAAACAGATGCAATGCATGAATGATTATGATGGGAACGTCTTCCCACCTGTCGACAGATTGTTATTATCTTAGACCGGCCCCTTCCCAGTTCCTTATAGCTTATCTCGGCTGTCACATAATTTACTTTCAGCATATGCCGACTGTCACGGTATCCCTTTTAATTCCAGCATATACCGATTGTCACGGTTATTCCATTAGACCGCCCCTTCCCGGTTCGTTCGGTTATTTTATTTAATGCATATGCATATGGACAATGATATGAAATATGCATATGAACAGTAATATAAACACTACATGAATTCAAAATATTTAAATTAGCTATCCGGTCTTTCCTCAACTTTCTGCTTAATAAATTTCGCAATTTTCTTCTCCTCATATATCACATCAATTTATTCACCAACTCGTCAAAAATCTATTTATCACCATCATTATTAAATTAAGTCATTATTCTAATAATATTTATTTTCACATAATAATTTTCTACGTGTCCAATATTTATATTATACATATCAATTTTATTTTTATCTACCACCAAGCATAAGCTAATAATTTATTTTAATATTATTACTATATATTTTATTTTTATTTGGATCACTTAAAGTAAATCTAACTCACCACGTAGCACTTAAAGCTACCTATGGATCACTTCCTTGTCTTTCCTGTTCCTCTCTAAATTTTCCACCGATTGTTGTTCTTCACCATCTGACATAATATTTGTATTAAATTTCTAATTATTTCTTCACTTCTTTATAAACCACACCCTTGGAAAATTCCCACTTGAAATTTCCAGGGAATATATGTATTCTAAAAATTCAAAAATACATTATGTTATTACCTCCTGTTTTTCTGATAGTTTCTCGTGACTCTTTATAAAATTTCACGGTAAACTCCTTCAAAATTTTGCTCTTTAAACCTTTCTTCCGATCCCCAAGTGTTTAAAGAAGACGCATAATAGAAAGAAAACTAAACGAGTTTGGTAAGTGTAAAATTGTGTTTACATAGAAGTGTGTATATATATAAAAGTTTGCTGCACACAAAAATCTCACTTACTTGTTTAATTTGGCAACCTTCCCAAAACTTCCACGTTTTGGCTACATGTCCTGCATTCATTCTTCAAAAACA